>CAJQZJ010003694.1:17293036-17340701 GCA_907164525.1 Lophiomys imhausi
CCAAATATGTATGAACTGGACATTGGGAAGGTATACTGGGCCATTTAACTCTCATAAATGTGGCATATTTAATTCTGCTGTTTTGTATAGAATTTACTGTTATAAGAGAAAGAACCATTTGTTGGATTGAAAAGGGAAGCTGTTGAGGGGAAGAGGGTGGAAGGGTGGGACAGGAAGGGGGAATTGGGAAGGGTTTGTGACTGAGATGTAACTTGAAGAAAAAAAATACTTATATAAAAAAAAAAGTCAGGTGCCAAATACATATGGACTGGACATTGGGAATGTATGCTAAGCCATATAACTCTCATAATTGTGGCCTATTTATTTCTGTTGTTTTGTATTGTATTTATAGTTATAAGAGTAAGAACCATTTGTTGGACTGAAAGGGAGAGTTGTTGGGGGGAAAAAGAAATACCTTAAACTAAAAAAAAAAGGGTAGAGAATGGGGAGGTTGAGGGGGAAGAGGGAGGAAGGGTGGGACTGGAGAAGGGAGTAGGAAGGGGATTGTGATTGAGATGTAACTTGAAGAAATAAAAAATAAATGAAAAAAAAAAGAAGTAAGAGTCTTACCTCTTAATTATTAGGGCAACCTAGCACAAAGTAACTTGGGAAGCTATGCCTGCCTGGCAGCCCTGGACACCATGTGTGTGTTACTGTCTCAATCCAGGCCTCGTTGGTACCTCAAGAGATCAGTGCACCTCCCTATCAGTGAAAGATGTGGACTCAAACAGGAGAGGACAGCCTGTCAATGCAACAGGTGTTGCAGGTGGACAAAAGAGAGATCAGTTCTGCGACCCTGGGAGCAGTAGTCACCCTGGTCAATTAGGGAAATGGGATAGAAATGGCATAGCTGCCTTAAAGTACTGGTCAATGGGTTTTGGAATCATGAGTGGGCCAAGACAGGTGGGCGTTGCCAGAGTATGACCAAAAATGTTTCTAATCCATCAGCCTTCAGCTCTGTGTGGAGAACTGGGCTGAAGTGATGAGAGGAAGGTTTCCCCACATAAAAATGCCTGCCAATATTTTGTCACTTAGATCTGGACTCCAATCTGGGGTCAGTCTTGTAGTTGGATAGCCCCTGAAGAAAAATTCTAAAGCAGTTGGGAAAAAAAAACGTGTTTCAATTTGGGCACAATTTGAAGCTGGAAATGGAGAACCAATATGAGACCAGACATCCATCTGGTCCAGCCTGCCTTCCTTTCAGTCCTTGCACATTGTTATTCTGGGTTTGGGCTTATTGGAAAGACATCTGTCTTGTACAGGTTGCAGTTCAATGAATTTGTAAATGTCATGCCTTCCGAGGGATCTAACACTGAGAAAACTAAGCTAACTCCGAGAAATTCTGAAACAGCCAGTTTTCAACTTCTGGGCTACAGGAAACCAAGAGAAATTAGCCACTGTGAAGGATATACCAGATGAGCAGATGGCATTGTGTCTGTGGTGGAGCCTGTTGATGCTAAGAGGATGGCAAAAGTAAAAAAGTGGACTTCCTAGAATGTCTAATATGATTGCAGTTGCTATAAATTATACTATAGACAAGAATTGAGGATTTTGCTTGAAGAGAGATGAGCTCATCAGCACCTTGGTTTTTGCAGCCTGTCCATGCAATCCTGGGAGATGGACTGAAGGAAGGACTGGAAGAACTACACGATGTGATAATTTAACATCTTGAGCAGCAGAGGAAGAAACAGTGAGCAGCAGAACCTTGTATGTTAGTGTAGAAGTCTTTGTCTGGTCCAATTCTGACGAACAGAAGAATGTGGGCAGACTGCATTGTTTGTCTCCCCTTCCAGATGTTGGTAAAACATTGTTTTGTTGAACGGTCAGATGCCTAACACTGTTGTCTTGTGCAGATGAGCAAATGCAATGTTTCTTGACAAGGTCTTTTCTACAGATCTGGGAAGCCAACCAAGAACAGTAAACTGACTACAGAACAGTTTCTGGAAATCTGACCTGATGTTGGTAAAATAAAACTAGGTGAGTAGCAAGAAGTCCCACTTCTACACTTCATCCCAATTTTTTCTAGAGACTAAAACCAGAAAAAATTTAATAACAAAACAACAGTAAGTTTATCCAAGTAACAGAATTTAGGCAAGGTTCATATTTAAAAGTCAATTGCCCTGCTATAAATTAGCAGTGAACAATTCAAAACTAAGGAAACAATTTCATTCACAAAACTACCAGTGAGAATAAAACACTTCCAGGCACGTTTGTTAAGATAAATATAAGATTTATATACTAACACTATTGTCCTGGTTTATTTTCTATTGCTGTGATAAACATCACAAATAAAACAACTTGAGGAGGAATGAGTTTATTTGACTGCTTTCTTTTTGTTTTCTTTTTTAAATATTTATTAACTCGGGCTACATCTCCATCACAGTGACCTCTTTCCTCCCCTCCCAGTCCTGCCCTCCCACCCTCTATCGCCTATCCCTTCCATCCCACTCCTCTGGAGTGGAGTGTCTCTACCTAACAGTCCCCTGCCCCAGTTCAGCAGTCATATGAGGGCCAAGAGCCTCCTCATACACTGGGGGCCAACAAGGCAGCACCACTAGGGCAAAGTGTCTCACTGACAGGAAACAAAGTCTATGTTCATGTTCCCTTTGGTGCATGGGTTGTAGTATAGTTATCCTGTGCTATATGGCTAAAATCCGATTATAAGTGAATAGATGCCATGTGCATCCTTCTGAGTCTGGGTTAGCTCACTCAGGATGAGCTTCTCTAGTTCAGCTCCATTCGGCTGCAAATTGTAGGATTTCATTGTTTCTGATGGCTGAGTAGTATTCCATTGTGTAGATGTACCACGGTTTTTTAATCCATTCTTTGGTTGAGGGACATCTGAGTTGTTTCCAGTTTCTAGCTATTACAAATAAGGCTGCCATAAACATGGATGTGGAAACTTCTTTGTGATTTGGTGAGGAATCATTTGGAGGTATACCCAGAAGTGGCATGGCCGGGTCTTGAGGTAAAGCTATTTCAGGTTTTCTAAAATATCACCAGACTGATATCCATAGTGGTTGTACAAGCTTGCACTTCCACCAGCAATGGAGGAGTGTTCCCCTTTCTCCACACCCTCACCAGCATGTGCTGTCATTTGATCTTTTGATCTTAGCCATTCTGACAGGTGTGAGATGGAATCTTAGAGTCGTCTTGAGTTGCATTTCTCTGATGATTAAGGATGTTGAGCATTTCTTCAAGTGTCTCTCAGCCATTAGGGATTCCTCCTTTGTGAATTCTCTGTTTAGCTCTGTTCCCCGTTTTTTGATTGGATTATTAGGTTTCTTTGCATTTAATTTCTTGAGTTCTTTGGAAATTTTGAATATTAGCCGTCTGTTAGATGTGGGGTTGGTGAAGATTTTTTCCCAACCTGTAGGTTGTCATTTTGTTCGAATGACAGTGTCTTTTCCCTTACAGAAGCTTTTCAGTTTCATGAGGTCCCATTTATTGATTGATGATCTTAGATCCTGAGCTGTTGGTGTTCTGTTCAGGAAGTTGTCACCTGTGCCTATGAGTTCAAGGGTTTTCCCCACTTTCTTTTCTAGTAGATTTAGTGTGTCCAGCCTTATGTTAAGGTCTTTGATCCACTTGGACTTAAGTTTTGTACAAGGTGATAAGTATGGGTCTAATTTCATTCTTTTACATGTGGGCATCCAGTTGGACCAGCACCATTTGTTGAAGATGGTTCCTTTTTCCATTGTATGGTTTTGGCTTCTTTGTCAAAAATTAAGTGACCGTAGGTGTGTCGGTTCTTTTCTGGGTCTTCAATTCGATTCCATTGATCCACTGGTCAGTTTCTATACCAGTACCATGCTGTTTTTATTTTTATTGCTCTGTAGTACAGCTTGAAATCTTGGATGGTGATACCTCCAGATGTTTTTTTTTTTATTGTACAGGATTGATTTATCTATTCTGGGTTTTTTTTTTTTTTTGGTATTCCATATGAAGTTGAGAATTGCTTTTTCCATGTCTATAAAGAATTGTGGTGGTACTTTGATAGGAATTGCATTGAATCTGTATATTGCTTTTGTCAGAATGGCCATTTTTATTATGTTGATCCTACCTTTCCATGAACATGGGAGATCTTTCCATCTTCTGATGGTCTCTTCAATTTCTTTCTTCAAGGACTTGAAGTTCTTGTCATACAGGTCTTTAACTTGCTTGGTTGGAGTTACCCCCACATATTTTATATAGTTTGTGACTATTGTGAAGGGTGTTGTTTCCCTAATTTATTTCTCAGCCCATTTACTTTTTGTATAAAGAAGGGCTTCTGGGTTGTTTTTTTTTTTTTTTTATTAATTTTGTATCCAGCCACTTTGCTGAAGGTGTTTGTCAGTTCTAAGAGTTCTTTGGTGGAATTTTTGGGGTCGCTTATGTATACTATCATATCATCTGCAAATAGGGATAATTTGACTTCTTTGTTTCCAATTTGTATCCCCTTGATGTCCTTTAACTGTCTTATTGCTCTAGCAAGAACTTCAAATACTATGTTGAAGAGATATGGAAAAATAGGACATCCTTGTCTTGTCCCTGAGTTTAGAGGAAATGCTTCAAGTTTCTCTCCATTTAATTTGATGTTGGCTACAGGCTTGCTGTATATCGCCTTTATTATTTCTAGGTATGGTCCTTGTATGCCTTTCCTCTCCAGGACTTTTAGCATGAAGGCATGTTGGATTTTGTATTTGACTGATTTCTACATCACAGTCCATCATGGAGTCAGGGCAAGATCCTAGGCAGGAATGAGCAGGAACTGAAGCAGAGGCCATGCTGCCATTGGCTTCATCCCCATGACTTGGTCAGCTTGCATTTCTATGCAACTCAGGACTACCTGGTTAGGAATGGTAGTGCTTAGGATGAGTTGTGCCTCCCACATTAATCAATAAACCAATAAAATGCCCCAAAGACTTTTCTACAGGCCAGTGTGATAGAGGCATTTCCTCTCTCCAGATGGCCCTACCTTCTATCAAGCTGACAAAAACTAACCACATAATTATTGAAAGGTGAAAGAAATTTGAAGAAATGAAAATACATACCATGGTCACAAATGTGAAACCATAATAAGATCCTCAAATTCATTTTTAGATTCAATATGTTTCATCAAAATACTTGCCACACATCCAAGAGTGAATGAGGGATACTAATTATACTTAATGAATTAAAAATTAAAAGAGGACCAAAGTTGGATAGGTACAGAAGTGGGAGTAGCTGTGGAATGAGTTGGGGGAATGGTAATCAAAATACAGGTATGCAATTCTCAAAAAACTAATGAAAGCATAAGTAGAAATAGAAGCTTTCTTTTTGAGAAATGATAAATTGGCCCTAATGTTCCTAAGGCAATGCAAGGACACCAGTATAGTCAGAACAAATTGGAAGAACAATGAGGTTAGAAGACATTTATCTTTTGCCTACAAGTTTGCTACAAATGGATCAGTGCTAAAAGAAAAACTATACAGTATTGGTGTAAGGTAAACATGTCACTCAATGGAATACAACTGAGTGTCTAAAAAGCCTATACATTTACAAAAGGTAAAGGTGCTAAGACAATTCACTGGGAAGAGAATATTCTTTAAAACAAGACAGTGGGGGATTTTTCTGAAAGGAGTTGGGGGAAGGGATGAGGGTTGAATGCGATCAAAATACATTGTATGCATTTATGAAATTCTCTAAGAATTAATAAATATATATTAAAATAATCATGAACCATTAGGTAAATTCTAGTTTGAACCTCATACCAGGTAAATAGTTAGAATCAAAATGTCAAATAACATAAGCTGTTAATTTGTAAAGAAACTGGACAATTCATATGATATTGATGCCATTGTTCAATGGTGTAACTATCTGAGAACTAATTCGGCAGTTCCTCAGAAATATATAGTTATCAAAACTTGTGCAGGATTACCATATAACTAGGAACTTTCCCTCTCTGTATGTACCCCAGAGAACTGAGAACTTAACTGTACACAAAAATCTGCACATAGCAGAATTACCAGTGATAGCAAAATGTGAAAGCAATTCAAATGTCCATCAGTTGGTGAATATGTCATCAGAACGTGGTAAGTTCATACAATGGTATATTATTGGACCATAAAGAGGAATTAATATTTGATATATGCTCCTTGAGGATGAATTTTGAATGATGATGGTAAGCAGAAGTCAGCCACAAAGGCTACATGCTACATGACAACATATTTAGGCAATATCCAAAACAGGGAGCTCTGCCAAGACAAAAAGAAAGAGATGGTATTTTGCAAAAGTTTAGAGAAAGGAAAATGTTATATGATTGTTAATGAATATGGAGGATTTACTAATTGTCATAATATCAGATAGTGCTGATGATTGTACAATGTGTTGTGAATGTACTTGTAAAAACTGAATTGTATGCTTTCATCTGAATTATTATGCTGTGTGAATCATACCTCAGTAGAATTCTCCTACACACACACAGTATGGGCAGGACTACCATTCTGGCTTCAGTAGAGGAAACTCTTGTCTAACCAGCCTTACACAGCATGTTAGAATTGTAGTGGTTCCCAGCGCTTAGGGATGACAAAGATGAAATGGTGATGTTCCATAAAGGGAAAGACGCTGTGAATAGCATCAGCAATTTTAAAATGGAAAGCCCAAAGCATGGCCAAATGGAAAGAACTGGGGCCACCTGTTACACATCATACTGTGCAGCCACACCTTCCCAAAGGGAGCTCCTGTGCTTTGAAGCATCATTTAATAAATGTGGATTGGCATGCTCGAGAATGACTGCAGGACTGTCACCTCTGTTCACCCCACATATATGGTTTATAAAAATGCTTCTTCCATTCGTTAATGTATTGATTTTCAAAAGCTCCCTAATGTTTCTGCTCAAAATTTGTAGAATCCTTGGTTTTGGAAATTTTTAGACATGTATCACTACAGGCAGCAAGATGGAGCTCCTACATGAGCAGCTGAAAGAGCAAACAAGTGTCAGCATGGAGTCCTGTTTCTGGAAGCTATGGACTCAACAATGTAATAAATTTAATTGCTTTTCCTCCTGGCTTACTAGGAAAAAGATTTGGGCCATTTTCCAACCCTTTATTCCATTTTCCTGTTACTTCTAATGCAACTCTTCTTCACAAACAAACTTGCACATAGGTGAGAAAAGCTGCTCCAGAAAGTTCCACTTCAAGTCCAGATGCATCAGAGCCTGGCCCAGGAGACTTGGGTTTCCTTGTGAGTGGAATCTCAAGTGTGACACAGCAGCCACACAGATTCTTAGAGCACTCACGAATTAAGGTGCCTACTTACAAAGTCTGGCCTCCTGTTCCAGTCCTCCAGGTACTTACAGAGGTGCAAATGTCCTTCTCCAACCACTCTGCAGCCCTGCTCATATCCCAGTGGACTGCTGAGCTGCAGGGATGACATTTTGTAGGACAGAGGAGACTCAAATATCAGTGCTGGCCAGATTATTTGGTGCAAAAAAAAAAAAAACTATGGGACATTTTAGAAAGTAGAAGGTCCATTAAGCGGCAGTGAATCAGCCTTCTCGGAGGTCAATCAACTGGAGACTCAGTAATGTGAAGTCACTGCAATTCTCTCTCTCAGGGAGTGAGTGAGTTTATTGCCTTCATTCAACAGAGAAACTGAGGTGCAAAGAGTAAGAGATGGGCCATAAAGACTCAAGCCTGGGAAAGTCTACAAGCCACCTGGGATTCAGGGATTAAAAAAAGGCCAGCTGGGGCCCGGGCACACTGCTTGCCATCTCTATGTCTCTCATCTCTCAAGTGCAAAAGATCACAGCCTTAGGCTATTATACAATATCTGTATTTCAGGATGTTTTCATGAAGCCCATATCTGATACTAGTGTGAACGCTCTTAATTTTACCCTAGGGTTCATCAAGCAGTGATCCTTTCTTTAGGGCTGTCTTTGGCTATGAAGTGAGGGGGGGGGGAAAGATACAGCTACATTTATTGAAAAGCAATTGTGTACCAGGCCCTGGGTGAAGCTCTTGTGGAATTCTCATGAAATCCTTTCTTCCTGTGTCCAGAGAGGTGCTGTATTATCCTTTCTGAAGAAGGGGAGCCTGTATCCCAGGTTTGCTCAGCAAACTGTTACAGGATGTAATTCATGTCTCTCTTCCTTTGAATTCCTTATCTTTCCCCTCAGTCAGGGAAACTACAACCTGAAAGGAGATCCAGACCTTATAGTTGAATCCCAGTGTTACTCCTGGCAGAACTGAGCAGCTGCACACCTTTTAACTGACTCTGCACAGCCTAAAACATTTATTGTCTAGGGTACCTGAAACAGTGGAGTAGACATCTGACTGCCTGGGTTGAAGGATCAGCACTCCCACTCACCAGTGTGGGATGGGAGGGTGATGCGTTTTAGATGAAGTTTTTGTGTACCCTGGGGTCCTGTAGTGCTAGGGTGTCAGTACTGAGAAATGGTGGAAGCGTTAGACTTGATGGCTTTGTAACCCCTTGAGTGTTGATGGGCTGGAGGCCCTGCCTTCCCAACAGGTTAAGGAATTCCTCCTGTAATCTATGGTAGTTGTGAAAGATTGTCAAAAAAGCCTGAGAACGGCCTGTGCTGATTTTCCATCCTCCTTGATGGCATGTTTCTGCGCATGCTCCAACATGGCAGCACTCCAGGAGGTGGCACAGTCAAGAAAGAATGCTCTCTGGAGTTCACACTCAGCCACTTGGAACCTCAGCTTTCAGAATCGTGAGCTAGAGAAGCCTTTCTAACTAACAGGTTCGTTTGCTTCAGGTACTGCCTTAAGAAAATGAAAAGCTAACGATTAGTGACTTCCAGCATGTTCAGCTTCCCTCATTTGTGCATTGAAGTAGTGCCAACACTTCCTCATAGGACTGCCATGAAATAGAGCTGATACACTTGGAGCTCCTGCTGTGTGACAGACCTTTCCTAGGAACACGCCACACACACATACACACCTTCTCACCCTAGATAGGAAGCTCACGACAGGCCAGAGTGCAGGCAGTGCCAAAGCCTTGGTGAACCAATGAGTTTTATTGAGCTTATTTACAGTGAGAGGTTACTTACAGGAGCAGAAATGCCTCAAAGACTCAGCGGTATCAGCAAAGCCTACCCCAGCATGCGTGACAGCTCAGAAAAGCTGGGAACTTGAAACACACTGCACATCCTACAGAGAGCTCAACAGGTTGGAGGGTGTGCTTTCCAGGTGAACCAGTAGAGCTACACCACTGCCAGGTGGCTCACCTGGTCTCTGCTTCTTCCGAGAAGATTGGCTGCTAACTGCTTTGTCCCAGGTGGCTGGTATGGTCTTAGAAACCTCCTTGCAGCTTTGTTTATTTGAGAGAGAAGCCCAGCCATTTTTACTGTTTATATACTCTGGGAATGGTGGAGAGCTCCATCACCTCATGGAGCACTGCCATGTTGGAGCATGCGCAGAACAAGCCATCAAGGAAGATAGAAAACCAGGACAGGCCGGTCTCAGGCTTTTTTGATAATCTTTCACAACTAACATAGATCACATGAGGAATTCCTTAACCTGCTGTGAGGGCAAGGCCTCCTTCCCAGTCAAAGTTCAAGGGGTTACTAAGTCATTAAGTCTAACTCTTCCACCACTGCTCGGTACTGAGAAATCTGGTCAGTTTCAGGGACTTCCTGGAGCTATATTGAGTTGTTTACTTCCTGTCTTAATGAGGTGCTCTACAGGATCCAGTGTTTCCGTCTCCCACCTGAAGCACTCCAGCTCCCAAGTCTGCACAGCCAGTGCTCCGTAAATGCAGAGGAGGGCCTGCAGTCCAGCTGCCGCCTTGTGCCTTGGTCATTCATGTGGCCACTTCTGTCTTCCAGGTCTCCTCTTCTATCAGCCTCTGGAAATGTTTGAGTTGCTGCTTCCTCCATGTTTCTCAAAAGGATGTCTTTCCTTGTGTCTTCCTGCAGAGCACAGCCCCCTCTGGCTTCAGTGTTATGTTAGGTGAAGAATCCATGCTGGTTGATTCCTGGAAGCTGCCATTCAAATGGAGTTTGGTTGGGACCACTCAGCAGATAAGAGGGAAACAATGAGAGAAGAGAGCAAGGAAGAGGTACAAAGCTACACCCATCTACCCCCAATTCTGAGTAAACCAACAATCTTCAGTTTTCTCAAGAAACAAGTATGTTTGGACTAAAGAATGTCCAGAGCAGAGGCAGGCTGGTGAAGCACAGTCACGAACTATTTTTAACTGTCTATTCTGTGCTCCCAGGCCTTTAAAGACTGGTTCAAATGCATCTTTCAAATAGAACTGCTCTCCTTTGAAAGGAGTTGTGGTCTTTTAATGGCAACATTGAGAGGTTTAAAGCCAGCCTCTCTAGTTCCCTACCTGTGAAGATTCTTTGGGTAACTCAAAATGGGATTCAGCCCCTGGCTCCAAAGATTCCTGGAGTCAGCACCAAAGTGAGGAGTGGGAGCTGAGCTACAGAAGCTGTGCATAGGAAGCTCCCACAAAGATGGCCTTTATAGAGGCAAAAAAGGATGGCTCTTGATCTTCAGGAAGGCTGGAGAAGAGCCACAGCCTTGCGTGACTAGGCTATTAGTGGGTGGGTGGAGGACACATTCAAAAAACACCTAGGATAAGCCCTGAGCTACCCATTCTCACCAGGACCTCCGCCTCTCTCAGTAGTTCTTGATCCAAGGCTAAGCATGGTTGGAGAACAGCTAATCACAGTTTCTCTCTAATGTTCCAGGAGCTGGGAGTCTTTCTAGCATTACTACAAGATGGCATTTGCCAACTTTGTGTTCCAGGTGCCCTGCAGAGCCCCCATCTAAGAAGTGGTGGAGTAAGGAATTTGTTTCAGTTTTGTGTGTGGCAAAACAACACTCAGCTTTGGGACCACTCAGAAGGTAAGAGAAGGAGGAGGCATCAGTGAGAGGAGACAGGCAGGGAAGGCAGGGGATAAGCCAGTTTGAATCAATCAGTCAGCTTTGAGAGGCACTTTAGCTGGAACAGCTAAGTTGAACCAGCCAGCTGAGTGGTCCCAACCAAACCCCATTTAAGTGGAAGCTACCAGGAATCACCAGCATGAATTTGTCCCCTAGCATGTCACTGAGCCAGAGAAAGCTGTGCTTGGCAGGAAGATACAAAGAAAGACATTTTTTTGAGAAACATGGAGGAAACAGAAACTCAATCATTTCCAGAAGCTGATAGTAGTGGAAACCTGAAAACACTTTAATCTAGTCTATCCTGTAATTTACACATACTTATCTAGAGAATTCTGTTTTTACCCCTCACACCTGAGACAGGTGGTTCTAGAAGGGGACATGAGGTCCCCTGTCAGAACTCTCTGTTCACCTAATAAGCCTTGACCCATGCTACACAGGTTTCTCTGGTTCTTATTAAGAGAAGGTGGAACCTGAGGAGGAGGCAGAAAGAGTGTCCTGTTGAGGGCCTAATATCATTGCTTCTGATAGGTTGAATTCAATGCTGAGATCTGAGACATTCTCTTGATTGGTTAATAAAAGTCGCTTATGGCCAATTAGCTGGGCAGAAAGAGTATAGGAAGGCGGGACTTTCTGAGATTAGAACTGGGCATACACACAGAGACTCTCTCTCTTTCCGCCAGGAGTCACAGAAGGAGATAGACATCTGGAGAATGCTGGAAGGTAATTGCAGGCATATGGCAGTTTGGGATTAGGTGATCTGGGTTAATTTAGAGTAGCTAATTGAGAGTCTGCCCACCTAAGGGCTAAGCGTTAAAACATTAAAGGGTTTTGGTGTATTTAATTATTGGGGAAAAGACTGCAGCAGCTTATAGGCCCTCATCCAAACAGACTCTCAGACTCCCTTGAGCCCAGGCAAAGTTCCCACAAAGATGCTGGTAATTCTACTGGCCTAATATAACAACTTATGTTAATTAACAGAGTTTAGGTTACAGGTGGTGTAGGCCACCCTTGGTCCTGGGGCTCTGTCTCCAGGATAAGTTAGGCAACCAGTTAAGGCACACGGACCAGGTGGCCCACTCCTCTGCCAAGCTGCCAGCTACTCCGCCAGACTAATCTTACAGTTTATATTTACTAATAACTACATTAATTAATTTGCAGTTTCAGTGTCCTTTATGTGATTCTCTCCAAGGATAAAACTGGCACCTTCAGCGTGCTGGGTAGCAGATCCACATAGTTGACCAGCAACAACAGTATGGAAAACCAAGCCACATGTAGACTATTCTCACTATTCAGATTTGTTTTCAAGCAAAACACCTTGACTTGATTTAGTTATTTTTATCTTTAGTACAAATGTACAGTAAGATTTATTTGTGCACCTGGCCCCATCTTCAGTCTCCTTATCTTTGAAGCATGTTGTCTCTTTAGATGTAAGATGAAGCAAGCCAAGCTGAGTGCCACAACATGAACAGTGATGTGCCTGACACTGTGGGCAGGCTGGACAGACCTCAAGAGAAAATGTGAGGGGTTTAATGGGGTCAGTAAGAGGAACTCAGCACCAGTGACCAGAATAGACTAGGATGAGAACTCAAAGTGGCTCTCTGTAACAGATTCTCCTCCCTGAACCCGCCTGGGAACTCTGCTCCCCAGCTCTGCCTGGAAACTAGTGACTTCTAAGGCCCTGGGCCTAGTGAAGGACAAGAATTCTTTGCCTGGGTATAAAGCCCAGACTTTTCATTTTCAAAGAGCTTTTACAGGCATTAGCTAATTCATTTTGTTCCACCCAGCTTGACACCACACCAGAGCTGTACATGTAGAAAGAGACCTGTCAAACTGTCAACAATATCGATAGATCCAGGAAATCAGCCACCAGTAAGCACAGTCTGCAGTCAGGGTTAGTGATGGAAAGGGTAGGAAATCATGGCGTGGTAAGTTAGGGGTCAGACAAAGAGTTCACTCCCATATTCTTACTCTCCTTTCTTCCATGGAAGCCTCTGGGCCTGCTGGAGTTTTATGTTCTGTATCTCCTTAATGTCTATCTATTGAAGGCTCAGTCACACCTTGGTGGGACCAGCCAGTGGTAAAAGCTTCAGGAACGGAGTCTGGTGGGAGGTCCTTGGATATCTGGTGTCACAGTCTTCACTGTCAGCTTGATTGGATGAGTTGTCACCTCAGAGATGTGCCTCTGGGTGGGTCTTGAGGGTGCCCCAGAATTAACTGAGGGTTCAAAGCTTTCCCCAGAGTGAGCAGTACTTTCTGGTACTTGATCTTAGGCCCAGAAAAAAAATGGCCTTCCCAAGGTAGCTAAGCTAGGTCTCATCCAGTCTGTTAAAGGATTGAGGAGCACAAAAGGGCTGAGTAAACAGGAACTCCTTGTATCTAGAATGAGGACACTTGTTCTTTTCCTGCCTTTGGACTCAAGTTGAAAGCTTAGCTATTCTTGGGTTTCAAGTTTGCCATTCTCAGCCTGGAGCTACACTCTGCATACCTCCAAGTTTCCACTTTGCCAACTGCATGTTTACAGCTTTCAGTTTCCAAATGTTTGTGTGTCAGTCCTTCATAACATACACACGCACGCACGCACCACAAGATACAGTAGAAGACGTTGACTAGTATGTAACAGAATGTTTTTAAACACTTATATTTATTAATACTCAACAAACACCTATAAAATACCTAAATCCTATAACCTAAAACCTATAATCTAAAATCTATAATCTCTCTAAGAACACTCTAATACCTAAGAACACTCTAATACCTGTCTAAAAATGCTTAACTAACACTATTTTAACTTTCTTAAAAGGATATTAATATTCTTATCATAGGTTCGTGCAGGATGACTTGGTTTATGGCAGTCTAGGCAGTCAGTCCTTTTCAAAGCTTTGTCTCCATTGGGCCTTACTTTGCCAGTTCACAAGGCCCATTTATCATGACCAGTTATAAAGTCAGTCTGTTCCAATCGGCGAACTGAGGGTGGCTTTTTCCATCATCTGACACTCACCTCCATATTCTCTTTGGCCCAGGCAAACCCCACGGCCGAAAGCCTCTTCAAGTGGCATAGGAACTCTTCGCACTTTGCTCCCTTTTTTGGTGCTCTGGGGCCCCTCAAAGAAGCCTTACAAGGAACTCTCTCTCAGGGGGTTTTATGCCAGGCCTTTGCCTGGGGCTATTGAAGCCTAAGTTCTGTGAGTGGTGTACCTTGCTGTGCACTTCTCCAGCGTGACTTCTCAGTCGGTGAGAGCAGGAGGAAGATGGAGACCGTGTGGAATTCTGTGGCTTATATATCACCTTACCTCGAGATCCTTGGCAGTTTTGAGGGTCCACGAGATTTCTCTCGATATCCAGCAGTCTTGTTGCTTCTCATGGCAAAGGACATCATCTGTGCAGCTTGCTCAGGTTCTTAGCCACACCCCTTCAACAGGGCATATTGTCCAGCCATAACCAAGCTTTGTCCATAACAGCAGGTTAAAGGAACTTCAAGCTCCTCTTTATGTGCTGTCAGATGGTAATTTGAATTGCCTACTAATTCACTAACGGCCTAACCTCTACCATACTAGTGCAACCTCTAAGTGTGTCCTGGCTGTAGCTGTGTTGGAGAAGATGGCTGAAAACAATTCCACCAAACCCTCAAAAATGTTTAAAGAATAACAGGAACATCATGCTGTGTAAGAAATAAATGTAATTGAAAATAACTGTAGAACTTGGTGTTAGTTAGATCTTCAGTGATGTCATATGCTACATGAAGAGCCACAACACAAGGTTGTATTTTCAGAGATTAGGAACAGAGCCATCACTTAGTAAAATACTACAATTGGTCCCCAGTGGGAGCAAAGCCTGCTTTCAAATTAAATAGATGAACCTAGGTGTGGTGGTTCATATATTTATTTGTTTTTTTTCTTCCCTTGTACTGGGGAGGCAAAAGCAGGAAGATCATGAGTTTGAGGCCACCCTAGACTACATTGGGAAATCCTGACTTAAAAACAAAAAAAAAAACAAACAATTAGAGAAAGGAGAGGGTGAGGTGGGAGGGGAAAGAGAGACACATTATACACACAACATGAAATTTGTTCAATAGATTTGTAAGAGAAAATTAGTACAGAATTCACTCGTGGTCATAGCCCAAAAGTTTGATGCATATTTCTCCTAAGATCTTTCTCACCTCCTTCACTTACTTCTACATCATATTTCTTTCAATTACAAAGACATTATAATCACTTTCATAAACCACCAACCACTTCCATGTACCATAATTTTTAAGTAAATGATGTCACTTTACCATACAGAAAAAAACCTCCACTTCTTTAACAAATTCCTTATCTGGATGCTTTTAGATTTCCTCCATTTTTTCACTGTTATAGAACACTGTGGTGAAAAGGCTTGTGCTCAAATGAACATTTCCACATTCCTGATCATTTCCTGGAAATACATCCCCAGATACAGAATTGCTAACTCAAGGCCTACACACCCAGGCCTGGGTGTGGTGGTGGTATCCAAGAGGCTGAGGCAGAAGGGTCGTGAGGAGTTTTGACTTTAGCCTGGACAACAACATGAGAGAGCCTTCTGAGGAATAAAAGACACTAGCCAATTTAAGAATGTTGAAATGACTCCTCAGTGAGTAGCTAGTGTCCCTAATCCCTCACAATGAGGAGATAACAATACTACCATGTGCTCTTTCACACCACAACACATATTCTTTTCTTGGTCTGTGCATGATTTCTTAGTAGGGGAATATCAAAGAGGTTTTGTAAATGTAGTAGTATGTGAGCTGTAAGGAAATGGTGTGGTTTCAGTCAGTACAAATGTGAACAAGAAATTTAGCACAGCAGCTTAGGGTCTGATGCTGTTTTCAAAGATTCCACCATCTAGATGTAGGAAAGTGCCAGGTTCCTAGGTAACATAGAGGGGGATGGGCTTAAAAGACAGGCTAGAATGGGATTGCACAGGGCCTTGAATGGCATCTTAAGACACTTGTATTTCAGTCTGCGGCAATTGGAAGCCATTAGCAGTTTCTGAGCAGAGGAACGATGTGTTTTGCATGCTATCCTGAGGGTGCCAAGAACCTGCCAGAAGGTTGTGAAGTGGCGGGAGTAGGTTTCATAGTTTTGACAGTAACCAGGAGACATGTCTATTTTCCCCACTCTGGTATGACACTAGGGTTGTGGTACTTCACCAGTGTTTCAACATGCTTCCTATTAAGAGGACAAAACCCCATCCGAATGAATCAAAGAGGGGCGAGAAGAACAAATGGAGGCAGCGCAGGCAGCACAGAAGGCATCCAGGCCCACAAGCAGCATTTGATAATTCATCTTACTCCTTATTTCTCTCATCAATATTTTATGTCACTAGGAAACTCCAGCCTCATTTTCTGGTAATGAATTTATCATGAGACTAAGAGTAAGTTGCTGAAGCAGATGCCTGGGGAAGCCAGGGAGGAAGGCAGCTTGCTGGCTCTGCCACCCGTGGGGCAGATGCCACAAGACCCAGCAAAAGCAGAAAGGCCTGGCCCTGTGCAACAAGGGGCTTCATCTATGTGGAGCACTGAGTCCTCAAATAAACCCTCTTCAGAAATGCCTTCCCTACATAGGGGGCTGAGTAGTACCAGGGTGCTGGTGGGGGAGGTTAGTCAACACCACTGATTAATCACCCACTGGGCCAAGAACCTTGTAATAGAACTGGGGAAAATTAGAGTATTCTAATATAGACCCTTGTTCTCACAGTATTAGCTGTCTTTGTCCACATTCCAACATCTAGTGGAGAGCTCAGAGAGTGGAGACTCAAAACTCCAGCAGCTGTCTCTTAAGGACTCTAGTGTCTAATTTCAGCTCCAATTCTAACTTGTGTGTAACTGGCATAACTCACGTAGTGCAACCCAGCTCCAGAAATCAACTTTTACAAATGGGAAAGTAAAACTAGCCACAGACATGTAAATGACACCTATTTGATGTACTTCCATAATACCTAGTTCATTTCCATAACAATCATAAGCTTATATGCCATTGTTACTTATGATTTAAGGATAAGGAAGTTTATACCTAAACAGACAGGAATTTTGCCCCAGATCATGAGGTAGCTTTGAATCCAAGGTTGTTAGTGTGATCATCACCGTTCTCCATCAGCTTGTATCACCTGTTAGAAAGAATGGTTACTACATGTAACCAAAGGAAGAAAATGTAATCCCTTTCAAGCTGTTTTAAGGAATAACAGAATTTACTGGTTCGCAGAAAATCCGAGGTATGTTGCTAATTTTGAGTATGGTCTGATCAAGGTTACACGGGACACACCAGGACTTGGTTTCACTCTACCTGAGCTGCCTTCCAATAGAGAACCTCATCTCTCAGACAAGGATAGGAGATAGAATGACACCAACCCCATGAAGGGACATTGGCACTATGGTTACTTGTCTGAGCCATGTGAGGACATTAAAGACCTCTGACCTTAGGAGTTACATCACTATAGAATTGTGTTATTGAAAGAACATGGATTTGAGGTAAGTATGTGCAAAATAAAAGATAGTTTAATTCCTGGTCTCACTGAAGAAGTAAATTTGCTTTCATTGAGAAAATTGAAATAAGATTAGAATTTATCTACAGCATTCACTGGTGCGAACTAATTAATTAACTAAGTAGAATTTTTAAAGAAGATAATTTCAGACACTCATAACATATGACACATAACCTCAGGGAAACACAGGCAAAAGCCAGTACTGAGGCATGGGGGAATAATACTACTTCATTTTCCTCCTTTAAAATTAAGTCTTAGTAACTCCTCATGTCCTATTTCCCCATAGGATAGCCTCTGTTATCTATTGCATATGTAAAATTTATTATTGCAAGGTGGCATTACTGCAGATAATACACCTTTAGAAAGTTGTAAATACCCTGCAAACAATTCCAGCTCATTCTAGAAGCAGAAATTATATTCCTCACTTCTCATTAAATTTCTGATGAACTAATAAATGATTGATAGGCATTTTCCAACAATGTTTTGTAGAACATGCACATGGGGATGCCGACTGCTATAACCAGGCTGTACACTAGCTTAAAGACTAAATGTTGAAGATTATAGTCCTGGATTTCTCAAAAGGTGTTGGCCAGAGGCAAGCAGGATCCCAGGAACAGCACTAGGTACAGACGCCCAGCCCAGGTCCCCTCCTACTTCAGAGCTAATCTCTCCTAGGCTGCAAGGTTCAAGTCCTCACCAGTCCTGTGGTCAGCTTATAAAATAATCTAACCTTCTCTCCAAAGAAAGAGAAAGCTGCCAAAGAAAAGCTTTTTGCTACAGCCAGGTTCACTTCTCTCATGCAGCTCATTGCTAGAACCCATCTTAACTTTTCTCCATTTTCTCCAGCCACTGCCTGGTACCAACAGTAAATGTATACTAAATGTGCCCAGTTGTATGCTAAATACTCAATACACTCTACTTACTTTTCTCTGCCTTCATAACAACCAGTGTGAGGAAAATAAAATTACCCATTTTATAGATGCAAATCTAAAAGCCTAAATAAGCAGCTATAGAATGACTCTGGAGTGTCCTCCAAAGGGCCAGGTGTTAAAGACTTGGTCCCCACCGTGATGCTCTTAGGAAATGTTAAAACCTTCAAAAGGCAAGATCATAGTGGGAAAGGCTGAATTAGTTACTTTCCTTGTTGCTATTAGAAAATGGCTGATCAAAGCATCTTAAGGAAGGAAGAGGCTTTGAAGCCTTATAGTTCCAGAGGAAGTCTATCACGACAGATAAACCATGACACCAGGAGTATGAGGCTGCTGTCATGGAATGCTACCAACATTCAGGGTAGTCTGCCCCCTCAGTTAACCTAATGTAGAAAACCCTTCACAGACAGGTACAGAGTTTTGTCAGCAGAGTGATTCTGGATCCATCCAAGTCGACAACCCATATAAACCATCACAGGGTCACCTTTGTCAATTTGACACCAAACATCACTTCTAAGCCAAATCTTCTACCCTTTGTCCCTATAGGCTCATTGCAAAATGTGTTCTATTCATCTTTAAAGGCCTTCATAGTCTTTATTCGTTCCAATCCTTTAAAAATCTAAAATCTTAGTCACTCCTGAGGCTCGAAGCAATCTCAACGCTGAGCTCCTGCAAAATAAAACAAGCTATATAGTTCCAACATGCAATGGTACTGAATAAAAATTCCCATTCTTAGAGGCATGGCAAGGAAAGATTGAGCTGAAGCAAGACTGCAACCCAATAGAAAAGCACCAAGTCCTGTAGCTCCTGTCCATCATGTGGGGCTACTGATGGAGTGATTCATCTGGACTCCAAATACCTTGGTAGCCATACTCCATCTCTGTTGTCTAAATGCAACCCCCCGCCCCCCTAGGGTCATTCTGTGCTAGCAGCTTTCCTCCAGATATGTCTCATTTTTATGGCCCCTCTACCATCCTGGAGTATCAATTGCAACTTAAGTTTTACCTTTACAGCCTCATGCAATAGCCTCTTGGGGATGCTAAACCTGCCATATATTGTCTGGTATCTTAGCATTCCAACTATTGTGAAGAGACACCATGGAAACCCTTATAAAAGAACACATTTAATTGGGGTTTGCTTACAGTTTAGAGGTTTAGTCCATGACTATCATGGCAAGAAGCATGGCAGCACATAGGCAGACATGGTGGTGGACAGATCAGCAGGCGGCAGGAGAATAGAGAGACTCTGGGCCTGACCTCAAAGGCCACCCTCAGGACACATTTCCTCCAATAAGGCCACACCTATTCTAACAACATCATATGTCACACTTCTAATCCCTCTCAAGTAGTGTCACTCCCTGATGACCAAGCATTCAAATTCAAATATAAGACCCTATGATGGTCATTCTTACTCAAACCACCACCCAATGGGCTACCCAACTTTCTGGAACCTTGGCACAAGACTCCATGACCTCCTAAATCTTTCATCTTCCATTTTCACAAAACCAGTGCCACACAGATGACACTGTAAAGTTCTACTGCCAGGTCAAGATGTTGACTGCCCCCTCACCCCACAGATGTGCATCTTATGTGTAAGCTTTGGTGGATGAATCTATAAAATCACTTTCCTGAGTGGTTTTTGTTTTTTGTTTTTTCAAGTAAGGAACCCTTCTGTAGAGTTTGCTGTTGGGACTTTCTCATTTCAAACAATATGTATTTCCACAAGTTGGAGACTTGGGATGGGTGGGATCTTGCCTCAGTGCCCCTATGTAGGTAGCAAGATTTCTCCTTAACAATTATAGATGCTTTGTTGTCTGAACTCACATTATGTACAATTTTAAACTTGTTCACACAGCTTTCTTTGCTAAATTTCACAATTTTATATCCTTTTGTTCTCTCTCAGTGCCTATATGAATAAGAGTAATGAGAGATAGCCACACCGTGCCCTGAATGCTATGCTGTATTGAAATTTCCTACTCCAAGTACATTAGTCTGTTAGTTTTCATTCCACCTCACACAAATTCTTAGGACACAATGCAGCCAGATTCTGTGCCAAAATGTAGCAAGAATAAATTCTAGCCCATACTTTCTGATAGAATTCCTTTCACCCTTTAAATCCTCATGAGCTGGGCCTCTACTGTCTATGTTCTCCTGAGCATCCTGGTTTTCCAAACTTCCACCCAAATAGCTCACTAACCTCTGCTTACAACACTGTATGGATTTCTCTAGTCCAAATTCTTGCAAAGGTTGTCACAGCAACAGTTCCACTCCCAGTACCGATTTTCTATATTAGTTATTTTCCTTGTTTCTGTGGCAAAATATTCGACCAAAGCAGCTTTAGTTTTTTGTTTGTTTGTTTGTTTGGGCTGATGTTGGAAGCCCACTGTGGTGGAATGATGTTAGAAGTCTGCTGGTCACATTGAGTCTCAATCAGGAAACGGAGTGATAACTACTCTTACACAGCTCACTTTCTCCTTGTCATACAGTCCTGGTCTCTCAGCCAGGAGCTAGTGTTGGCCCACCTTGATTAACTAAATCCAGGAAATCCCTCACAGACATGCCCAGAAGTAAGTCATCAGGCTGATTCTTGATCCTGTCAAGTTGACAATCAAAGTAAAACAATTCTGGAGATTAAGTCACTGAGCTGTACCTTCTAAGGAAATTTGAGGATACTGATTTTATTTTTCAATTTTAATTAAAATATAGTTATATCACTTTCTATGTTCTTTTCCTCCCTCCAAACTCTCCTTTCCCCTCAATCCCACTAAAATTCATTGCTTTGATTATTATTACACACATATATACATAAATAAAACTTGTTGAATCCATTTAGTGTTGCTTTTGTGCATATGGTTTTAGGGCTGACTACTTTGTGCTGGATAATGAATAGATTATTTGTCTTGTCCCTAGGGGAAACAAAAATCAAGTCTTCCCCCCCTCATAATTAGTTGTCTATAGTTCCTTGTCAAAGAATATGACCCATTGAAATTTTCCCCTTCCACATTAGCACATCTTGGTATTATTTTTCAGATCTTGTTTAGGCATATTGCTGAGGTATCATGGCTGTAGCGTTCTTGTTATTTCTGGGAGGTACAAGCTCACAACAGGTTTCCAGGTCCTCTGACTTTCACAATATTTCCACCCCCTCTTCCACACTGTTTTCCAAGAATTAGGTGTGGGAGTTATGTTGTAGATGTATCCATTGGAGCTGGCCTTCACAATCAATTGATCTCTGTAGCAAGTTGCGGTTTCTGTAATGGTCTCCTTTTGCTGCCAAGAGAAACTTCTTTGGTGCAGGATGAGAGCTACACTTACCTCTGGGTATAAGGAAAAAATTTAGAACACAGTTAAGAATTATTCTGGTCTAATAAAGTGGCAGTAGTGGGTTCTCCTGTAAGATCTATGATCACACTAACCCTAGGTAGTTGACTAGCATCCAGCACCATGCATGATTTCCCCTACCCCTTTGAGTAGGCCATAAGTCCTATTAAATAGCTGTTGGTTACCACCAAGATATGAGTGCCACTATTATACTTTTAGAGCTATTTTGCCATGCTGATTGTTGTTATGATTCAAAGGCATAAAAGCTGCATAGGACTATTGATTGCTTTTCTTCCTTAGCAGGCTTCATATCACCATCTGGTGCCATGAAAGCTACACCATAGAAAGGAGTCCTTCATGTTATATCCAGTTTTAATCTTCCAAGTCACATGTCTAAAGCGTTTTGTGTCTTCAGCTATAGGGATTTACCTTCAACCTCTGAGGCACAACAAAGGACAACAGAAATAGATTATATAGTCTAGGGAGCCACTTGAACTTTTTGATTCTTGGCCATGAGGTGAACTATTTCCCCCAACACGCCCCATCTGCCTGTCACAAGTCTAAATAATGAGGTCACTCAACCATCAACAGAAACCTACAAAACTGAGCCAAAATAAACTTTTATTAAGTTGGCTCATCCCAGTTTTTGTTACTGGTAATGGAAAATTACCTAACTGAAAAGTCAAAAAACTCACTCTGAGTCAGCAGCAACTGACTGTACTTGTATAAGAGCCCAGGCCCTGGTCTCTCCACCTCATACACTTGAGCTATCTTAGGGAATTTTGTCTCCTTATCAGTGGCCCTCAGCTGTCAGTGATGACAGCACCTGTGAGCTCCTTCAGCAATTAGTGCCTTTTCAGTTTATTTTGTGGCTAATCACACACAGACTATGATAACTCAGCCATTGTCCTTCAACTAGTCATTGCTTCCTCAACTTGGATGTTTATTTCTTGTCTTGACAAGCCTGGAAGATGCTTGCAACAATTTATCTTCATCCTAATAAGGTGTCTGTCATGCATATCAGACTACTAATTCCATCTCTATCTTGAGGTCAGCACTCAAGATGCCAAAAAGCAGAACTAGGTTAAAAGCTCTTGATTTGCAGCACTTCCCCATCATAAGTACATACTGTGCCCATTTTATCTTTACTCCCTCTTATAACTCAGCAGCCCTGTCATCCAGGCCTTTAACTTCCTCCTGACCCTATAAGTACATACAGTTACTACCTTTCAACATATAGATTGTTTGTAAAAGGAAATATATACAAATGAATTTGATTTAAAGGAAGCAAACATCCATTGCTGGCTAATTTATCTTTTCCCAGCCAACACTTTGCAAGGCCTTATTCATCCCAGATGAAGTTTGCTGAGTCCCTCCTGACGAGGATGTGTGTTGTGACCCAGTGTCCCATCAGGCCCTATCTGTGGTACCTGATCTAACAGGTCCTTGAGAAAGAAATGAAGGCTAAGTACTATTCTCTAAAGATGTCTCACAAAAATGAATGAAGTTAACTGTGTTTAGGTGTTTTGACTTACTGGTATTACATACACTGGCATGGCTAAGAAGCGATCATCTCTCTCCGCCTCCAGAATCTGTCATCATTGTTAAGTGAAACTTTGTTCCAAGTGAACAATAATCCCGCAGTCTCTAGCCACAATGCTCCCCACAGCAGTTACATCATTTGATGTTATTCCAAGAAGGGCATGGGGATTCCAGGTCCTTTCCAGCATGGCCAACACTTGCCATTTTGCTTGCGTTTCTTTGTTATTGTTATTGTTAATGGGAGCCACCCTAATGGGTGTGAACTGTTATCTCATTTTTGTTAAATTGCATTTTCCCAACAGCTGATGACGCTGAGCATCTTTCATGTGCTTGCTGTCCATCTGCGCATCTTCTCTGGTTCAATGTATGTCTGTTCAAGTTCCTTGCCCATTTTTTAATTTGTTTTTTACTTATTCATTTTTAAGCTGTAGAAGTCCACTATATTTTTTAATCAGGTGCATAATTTGCAAATATTGTATTCCATGATTTGTTCTCAGCCCCCACTCCCTGACTATACAATACTGGAGATGCATCTGTATCACAATTCATAATCTTTTTCAATGAGGTATATCTCTGGTCCTCTTTATTTTTTAAAAAAGGTATTTAATTAAGACCTTTGAGAATTGCATACATTTATTTTGATCATAGTAACCTCCCCTCTCCCAACTTTTCTCAGATCTTTCTCCCTTCCTTACTCATCTTTTGTTGTTTATTGTTTGTTTGTTCAGACAGGGGCACTCTAAGTTACCCAGGGTGGGGTACTTTGAACTCCCTCTGCAACCTTCAGTTCCTTCAATTTGCAATCCTGCTCTTAGGTTATCAAGTACCTGGGCCTGTGTCAAGAGGCCCAGTTCACTCTCTCAATAGTATTTACTTTTGTTGTCTGTTCCTTTTACCATATATCAGAAACATCTACCATGACCAAATCCACAAAGCTTTCCGTTTTCCTCTAAGAGTCTCATGGTTTTACATGTTATGGTTAGGTACTGTATTAGCCATTTCTGCATCTCTCTGACAGGACATCAAACACAAACAACTGTCAAGAGGATATTTTTATTTTGGCTCAGGGTTTCAGGAGGTTTAATTGCTAGATGCTTTGTCCGTGCACTTGAGAGGTGTAATTGCTAGCTGATTTGTCCGTGCACTTAAGAGGACCATTATCACAGCAGGAGTGTGTGGTAAAGTACAACTATTCATACCATACTGGGCCAGGAAAAAGAGCAAGACAGGAACTAACAGCAGATGTACCCTCCAAAGGTCTCTAGTTAATCTACCTCTGCCAGTTAGTCAGGCTCCACCTCCTAAAGCCTCCACAGACTTACAGAAACTGGCAACTAAGCTCTTAAAACAAGAATCAGGAGAGTGAAATTCTAGGTTCACACCATAACAAGTGGTTTTAGCATGTTGATCAAGTAAGCATTTGACTGTGTGTGAGAATTTGTCTTTGTCTTATTCCACTGTTCTCCATCCATCTCCCTTCCAGTCCATATGATCACCAAGCAAAAACAGAAAGTGAAGAAATGTGAATCCTTCAACTGTTTTCACAGTTTGAGGGAACACTGATGCTAAAGTCTGACATTACTGAAAAGCCCTAAGCTCAGGGAAAAATGGCAGACTCCCCTTGTCTTCCTCTCCTCTACCTGGGGATCCCAGACCCCACATTCCCTACCTGGGGATTATCACACATAAAGTTACAAGTTTAACTACTTTTCTCCTGATAAGAACCCTTTAGCAACACTTGAGATTCCTGGGATGCTCCCCCATGCTAATGAGTTATCTCAGTACCTTAGCCTTCAGCCAATGACCTTTGCCCACCCTAGATATTCCTACTCCCTCCCCAAGGTTCTATGTAAGCATCCTTTACCCCAATAAAGTTGATCTGCCTCTCTGCAGCTGGTCCCTGGTCTTCTGCTCCCCTGAACCATATGCACTGGTAGCCAACAGTCATGAGAAAAGGGGGAAACCCACAACACCCCACAACTGAGGTCCTTTGAGATTTCATGAGAATTTTAACACAGGTTTTTTTTTTTAATACTTCTGAGGAAAAAAAGACTGATTTTTGACAGATTTACTTGAATGTGTAGTTCACTTCAGTTGGTCCCGTTCTCTTAATAGTAGTCAGTTTTTGTTTTTTTTAAATCCATAAATAGGGATAATTATTTTTTGTTTTACTAATCTATTTTTTTCAAGTTACATCTCTATCAAAGTCCTCTCCCTCCTCCCCTCCAGATCCCATCCTCCCTTCCCCTTCCCCATCTCCATCTTCTCCTTCTCCTCAGATGAAAGGAGCCCCTACATATCAAACCCCCTCAGTTCATCAGTCACATAAGGGCTAAGAGCTTCCTCTTGTACTGGGACTTGATATGGAAGTCCAGCTAGGGTAAGGTGTTCCATCAACAAGCAGCTGGGTCCATGACTCGATAGTGGGTGGAGTTTCTCATAGGATACTACTGTCTGTCTGGGTCTGTGGCTTGTAGGATGGTTGTCCTGTGCTTTATGGTTAGTATCCACTTTAAAGAGAGTACATACCATATGTATCTTTCTGGGTCTGAGTTAGCTCACTTAGGATGATAACTCTTTAAGCAATAAAATATAAACAGTTTGAGAAAATGAAAAATAATCTACACCAAAAGTTTATGCAGGACAAATAACAATCAAATTCTGGAGGAGTTTAAGAGAAATCATGACAACTCTGCAACCAGTGTGGTGCTTTATATGAAAATGCTCCAATAGGCTCAGATATTTGAATACTTGGTCCCTAGTTAGTAGTCCTTTTTGGGATGGTTTAGGAGGCATGTTACTTGGAGCAGACACTGATGTTTCAGAAGCCATGCCATTTCCAGTTAGCTCTCTATCATTTGCACTTACAGTTTGGGACGTAAGCTTGCAGCTTCCTGCTCCACCACCATGTTTTCCCTGTGCCATCATGGACTCTAACCCTGGAACTGGAAGTCCAAATAAACTCTTCTTCCTATGAGTTCCTTTGGTCATGATATTTTATAACAGCAACAGAAGAGTAACTAATACAACTGAAAGACTGAGTCCCTATCCTGAGCTGAGCAAAAGTTTGTGAAATCCCAATGCCTTGACCTGGCAGTGACCTTCGCCACCACCCCCTTCCCACGCTGTTGCTAGTAAATGACTAACACAACCACCAAGCCCCAGGGTCTCCTTGAGGAAACACCAGCCCACCCCCAAAGATAAGAAGCTCTCCTTGAACAAACAGCCAGGGCCCTTCCTCCAGGAATTTACACCAAAGTCTAAACTATTATTGAAGCCTACCCCAAAAACGTATATAACCCAAAGCTTGGCAAAGTTCGGGGGTCACCACGCCTCTCCCTCTGGTGTAGGCCACCCCACATGTGTTGGAACAATAAATTCCTCTTGCTTTTTGTAGCAATTCAGTATTCAGTGTCTGTTTCTCATTGAGGGTTGGTGGGAAAATAGGGTGTTATTAGGGGGATGGGTCTTATACAACCAGGCATCAAAGGAAAAGTAGACATCACAGTAGTGACCACTTTGTTGGTTCACTATTAGCCAAGGGCATTTCTAAATGCTTTCATGTAGATGAAGTGATTTAATTCTAGAAACTGCCCCATAGGACAGGCGTTATTATTCACCTCCCACCCCCATTTACAGATAAAATAGACCATGAAAGATAGACAAAATAACTCACTCAATGTGACATAGTTACAAAATCATAGATCTGGGATTCTGACTAGGCCAGCCTGGGTCTAGGGAACCTTTGATCCTACTGAATAATGGTCCTTGAGACAAACTAAATGCTAAACCCTGAAACTTTACAATTTGTTAGCTGTACAAGAGGTTTTTTGCAGATGTCACTGGGCTGAGTATCGTGAGGTGAGAGAAATACCCTGTATTATATGAGCAGGCTGCTGCTACAGGCTTCGTTATAAACACATGGAGAGCCAACACAGTTACAATGAGAACTGTGAGACCATACAGGTCTGTTGATCTTTGCCATTGAGTCTGTGGCTATTTGCTGAGGCGTCCGTAGGAAGCATCATGGCTCTAAATCAGGCTTTGAGGGGATCATCAGTAGATTTCACCTCGCCTGTGTCAGGTAAAATAATAGCAGCTGGTACAACCCACAAGAGGATCTTGGGAAAAAGAGAACACCAAGCTGGCAGACTCATGAGCTAAGCAGAAAGCTGAACAATGTGACGCTTTTCAAAGCACTTCCTCATGGGTCTTACCACTTAACCATCTAACCCAGCCCAATCGCCTCCACACACAGAGTAGAATCACAGCCCACTTCTGACTTCGAGATTTGAACCAGGACTACCCCTTTCTCTTCCAAGTAATCTCTTCTTCTTACACTTGTCCTCTAAGGAAGAAGAGAAGAGCCAGGAAGCCTCTGTGTGTCTATGCTATTTAATCCGCACAGTAGTATGTGGTCTCTGGTCTCTCTTATCCTTCCTGTCTTCTAGAAGAAAAAAGCCAGGGCTGAGAGAGGTGTAGGGACTTTCTCCATGATACACAGAACTGCCAGTGGCTTGATCTTCAATCCACCAGAGCTACATTAAGATCCAGTACATGGAAATGTGCAAGTTCCATACCCAAATGTTCGTTATTCTTTTTTTTAATTTTCATTTAAAAATAAAAATAGCCTTGATGTAAAGTTAAAAACAGGATGATTTGCATGAGACCCTGAGCTCTCAATTACACCAATTACTTTGTAATTACAGGCAATGCCATCCTGGGTTTTTCAAAACCTACATCTAATCTTAAGGCTCTGTCAGGAAGAAGGCCTCTTTACAGAGAGAGAGAATTTCAATTAATATACATGTTGGATGCAGAGGGAGAGAAAACCTGCTGCAGCTCCAGGGAAGAAAGAGACAAGAGCTTGAGTCATCTCCTCTCACCAAATGGGCCTGTTCCTATAGGAAACCAGAACTTCTGAGAAACCTCTCAACTCTCAACCAGAAGAGGGGTACATTGAGGCCAAATGACTGAATCTCTGCGAAAAATGCCACTGTGACTGATGCACTTCCTGGGGTGTGTGGAGAAGAGCTTAACCTATTGGCTTTAAATTACTTTGGGCCACCTTCCAAGCCAGGAAGTAGCAAACAGAAATGGGTCCTCCTGACATCCCTTGGGTTGCAAAGGATGTTCTGTTCTTTCCTGTCCAGGGGTCTCTGATGAAAGTGGAAATTGTCATCAGGGATGTCTGTCGGCTTAGAAACTCTTAGAATAGAGAGCGAGGAGTGGGTAGACACAGCTGACAAGCCCAACAACCCTTCCCCAGTGCCCTTGCTAATGCATGGGCCCTAAAATACTGTCACTCAAAGCGCAGCTTCCTGATAGGAGCCAGGTTTATCTCCAGGCTAGAAAGGGAAGCTGAGGGAGCTAGAGCATCAAAGGACCTTGGCAACTCCTGAGGCTACCTCTTTATACCCTGTAAAAGCATGTCAACAGTACTTGTCCAAGCAGGGTATTGCCATGTGAAGCCACTCTGCCACAAAGCACATATCTCTGGCCCTCTTCCCCTGTGTAAAAACGCGAGTTAGGCACATATCAAGGATATGTTGTTTTCTTCTGACAGGCGGGTGTCATCTCTCCTCCACCTGCTGGGGCTAGCAGGTAAGATCGAAGCCTGTGTACACTTGATACTCGGCTCTATTAACAGTGCCGTGGAAGGGTCTGTCTATCTTTCTCCCTTTACTGCCACTTTCCTATAATTAACTGACTCTCTCAAAGATTTTTTTAGCCCATGGCTGAAACCTATTCCTCCTCCCACCGCCAATGTCACTGTCCCACCCTGAATTTCTTTAAGAGCACACCTCCAGTTATAGTTTGCAGAGCACCTTGGTTTCTGTCAGCTAAGTCACCATGGCACAGCATTGCTGAGAGGGTTGTTTCTACTCTGTGCCTCCACCCTCTGCTCCTTCCTTGTCTACTCTTCAGAAAATGGCTGAAATAAATAAAGGAAAGAAAGAAAAAAAAGGAAGCAAGCAGGTCTGGGTTCTGAGAGATTGGAGCTCTCAGTGGGGTTAAGCCTTGAGTGGCTCCCTTTAAGCAGAAAACAAAGTCTGAGCTTGCTTGCATTAGCTCTCTGCTTTCCCCCCACCCCGCAAATTCCAATCAGATCTCTGAATAAAAGGCCCTTCCCTGCCTGAAACGCCAGGAATCCCTATTTCCCTTTCTTTGCTTTCCTAGCATGTGGTGTCTCTATTTAAATAGTGTTTCTTATCTAGCTAGCTTCATAAAGGCATGCGCCTGCCTCACTTCCCCTATTCATTTTCTGTGTGACTCACTAGTGCCCGCAGCCACAGCATCACTAATTCTCATCTTTCACCCTTTCTTGCACACATCAGGAGGCTCACCTAATTCCCCCAAGATCACATGACTAGTCAGTGCCTGGCAGGCCTGGAGGGTGCATGGTGGCAGGTGGCATGGACTCAGAGACTTTCCATCTGGGTTCAAACCCTACCTCTGATTCTACAAGCTGTGTGACCTTCGGTGTTGTTTGTTTTCTTTAACTTCCTTGTATTTCCTGGCCTTATTCCATTCCTTAAGGGAAGTCAATAGTTGTGCCTACACATGAAGCTGTTGTGAGAATTGAATGAATTAATTCACATAAAATGAATTTTAAACGTCTGGCACATCGAACATGCTCACAAAATTTTAACACCTTTGGTCAGTCATTTCCCTGCTAATACGCAGTCCCTACATGCAGCCCTCAGTCCCAGATTCAGACTCTGATGCCTATGGGTTCCCTTCTGTCATCTGATACTAACCCTACCACTTACCTGGAGACTGCAGACCAGGAGTCATGAGATCTGCATCTTCCTCTCCTTCTAAGACCCCTGTCTCCAAGTGTTTTTTTCATCCTGCAGGACCATCAGAACTTTCCCCTTCTTACAACACACAGTATCTTGCCTTTTGCCCTTCTATGAATGTACCCCACCCTGTACCTACCTTATCCCAAGAGACTGGATTTATTAGCCCTCCTCCTGCAAAGGGCTCCCCTGACCTGTGGTCTCACCCAGAACACTTCTGAACAAGGTAATTTGGGTTATCTCCTCTTCTCGGTTGTGCTCCAGAAGAGTCCCTTGCTTAAATACTCAATTCATCTGAGTAGTTAGCCACCTCTCACCCTAGATCCAGCTCTCTGATGCCCTTTACCTTAGAGCTTAACTCCTGAGACCCACCCACAGTTCAGTACCAGGTGCTCCCCCAGCCCACCTTCAGTGACTCAGCACTGGGGCAACATCATCACCAGCTGCCGAATGCAACACTTGTCCAATGTCAGCACAGGCTGCATATTCTCCCTATGCATGTGCGCTGTATACCCGATATAAAGCCGGTGCCTTCACAGCCTGCCCAGTTCCTTTTCCACTCAGAGTCAGCCTTTTGTATGTCCCTCCCCTCAATACAATAAAATAAATCTATCTTGTGAGGTCTGTTAAGTGGTGTGATTTTTTTAGCATTCTTCATCACCAAAAACAAACAAACAAACAAATAAATAAATAAGAACCTTTAACATTGATTATTTTCTCTGAAACAAGGCCTTTCCATTTGGAGAATTTAATCACAAATGATCATACATCAAATACCCTGACCTCAAGGACTTGGGGATAACATTCAGTGGTACAGCACTTGCCTAGCATATAAAAGGCCCTGGGGTAGATCCCCAGGACTGCAAGAAAATCAACATGCAATACACTAGCTAGTTTTGTTGTAGTTGTTGTGGTGGTGGTGGTGATGGTGGTGGTGGTGGTGGTGGTGGTGGTGGTGGTGTGATAAAATACTTGACAAGAGCAATGTAAGGAAGGAAAGATTTGTCTTGGCTCACAGTGGGCGAGCACAGTCCGTCATGACAGTAAACACGTGGCAGCAGGAATGTGAGACAGCTGGTCACAGTACACCCATAGGAAGAAGAGAAAGATGAAGGCTAGAGCTGTTTGCTTCTTTGGTCTGGTATCGCAGCCCATGGAATGATGCTGATGAGGACAGGAGATGAAACATGCTAGCTAGGTTTACAGGGATAGGGGCCCAAAATTGCCTCTGATTCTGACCTGAGCTGAGGTCAGGGATACTTGAGGGGAGCTGATTATTTATCCCTCATCCTCTAACTTCTGCCTGGAATACACGAGAGTGTAAAGGAAACTCCATTCTAGATACTGATTCCTTCTCATGAACAGCTTTGGAATTGGATCTCAATATTTTCATGGTGGAAATGAGTTATATCTATTCTCCATTTTTAGCTGATCTTCTAAATGATTTTGAGGTCTGACCTCTTGAGGGGAAAAGTTATAATAATCTTGGGAGTCTAGAACTAGAGGGTACTGAGGAGGTCATTGAAGATGGGGACTTCGGAAGGCCCATTAATGTAAAGCCATTTCCTCCTCATCTAAAGAATGAAATATAGAAATCTGGCTTTGGGTACAGACATAAAATTTTGATCTGCTCCAAAGTTTGAAACATTACAAACTGTTATCTCCTCCCTTAAGAATTAATCCCAGCTGAGCCTGTCAATCACTTGGCTGAGAGACTACCCCTCAGGAAGGCTGATTCACCAAAACCCATGCTAAGGAGATGGGTGGAATAATTATCCCTTTAATGACATAATGTAATTATCCTTCTCAGAACCCTTGCTGCTCCCATGGAGCCTCTAGGAAAGTTTCCAATATGTTGCCCTGCAGCTTCCTTCATTTTCTGAATTACTCAGAAAAATGTATCATTTTGTTTCTCTTTTCTCTGTCACTTTTCCTAAAGCCTGGGATGGTTTCCCAGACACTCTGGGCTTTCTCCAGTTTTCTATGAATCCCCACTCCTTCTTCCATGCAGCTTCTTGTCTGTTGTATGGTTGCCTGCTTACCACCATTGCTGGGCCTGCCTGCTTTCACAGAGATGCCCAGCTGTCTTCCTCCTTTGGGCAGCTGTCAAGAGTTACCTCTTGCTTACTCTGTTATTTGTCTCTCAAACTCTGATACAAATTGTCTTTGAGCTTCTTTCTGAATCTGTTTTTAAATTACTTTATTAATGAGCCTAAAAACCCATGAGAGGGAATCCCCCAGTTCTCTGGTAGCATATGATGCTCAACATGGAGCTTCCCAAGGTTTTTGGTAACTGTGCCACCCTTGTTTGTTACAGGTCTCCTCACCTCAGCTAACCCAAACTAGAAAATCCCCCCACACACATTCTCAGAGATCTAGACCCTATAAATTTGACCATCAAGAACATCCATCATACCCTGATCTCAAGACTCATGTGTGAAGCATTCCTACTTCCTAATTTCCCCAACCACCCTCATGGCAGTATCTTTGACCTTGCCATTAAGGAGACCTGCTATTTGTCCCTAACCATGATATAGAGTATTTCATACCCTTATTGCCACATCCTCTTCTCAAATCTTCTTCCTGAAGTAGCCCAATTTCAGTATCACTGTCCCTGAAACTGCACCCCAGTACATTGACTCCATTGCCTGCTGCTACCGCTCCTTTCTCTTCCTATAGCTCAAACTCCTACCAGTCATGATGGTACACCCTCACTTCTACCTTCTTGCCCTCATGCTACCTCTGTGTACTTTCTTTCACTCAGATAAACCACACTCTAGTGTTGTCCTACTAGATTATACTTATGTAGTGAAACACATTTAAGAAAATCCTTCAGCATGCAGGCTTATTTTAATTCATGATTAGTCCATTCAAGGACACCATGATGCTGTCTGGCATCCACAAAGAAGTGCTTTTGCACACATACTCTGAGGCCTCACTACATGGTTAAGCTACATGTTTTCATTCATATGAAATGTCCATTCACCAATCCTTACTCATGGCTGATAACTTTGTTTGTATTTGATTGAAAAAGTGAGCACCATGAAAACAGACACTCCTACCACTACACACACACACACACACACACACACACACACATATATGCCTTCTAACATTTGCACTTATAACACTTCCTTTCATATATTTCTCCGAGTCAGTACTCCTATCTAAGGCCAGCTCTTCTACTTGTCCATTAAACCCATCCTTCCTCATCTGCCCAAGGACACCACTGTAGCAATTTTCTCTTTTTTCTCTTATAGCACCAATTTTTCTCACTCTACTCAGCCTTTTCCATCAGCATGCAAACACACTTTGGTTTTTCTATTAAGAAATCCCTCTTACTCATGCCTCATGTGGAGCTATTCCCCATCATTTCTCTCTTTCCCAAGAACAACGTTTATACCTATTATCTCAAATACACGTTCTCACATTCTCTCTCGAAATCTTCTACTGTGGTTTTCATTCGTACAAGGCTGTTCTTTATGGTCACCAATATCACACACATATCCAAAGTTTACAGCAGCTGTCAGTTCTTCTTTATTTAATGATCATCAGTATTTTCCACGGTTGATGGCTTTCCTCCTGTTTCAATATTTCCCTTAGTACGACTTCCTGGGTCTCAGACCTGCTTGGCTTCTAACATTTCACCATCCCTTCTTCGTTTCTTCATGTGTGTCTGCCTTATCTTACTTCCATCCCTGAGACTGCCCTGAACATAGATTTATAACAGCCTCACCCATTCCCTGAGTTTCATCATTTGTTGTTTCCAATATCATCTTCATAGTTCTATTAGACTCCATATTTTGTATTCCTAGCCCAGCCTTTACTATACACTTAATTCATATATCATACTGTCTGAGAAGCCTTTCCATAAAGTAAGCCCCTGCCATAAAAAAAATCTTGTCCCTCTTTCTTACCAATATCAGTTAATGTGCCTGCATTCTTTTAACCATGAGCTAAACACTCTGGAAATACCTTGGGGCATTTTTCCTTTCCTTGTCCTCATATCTAGCCCACTGGTAGACACTATCATCATGATAAGTTTAACAGTATGTGTAGAATCTTACTGTGGCGGTTAATGATCATTAAGTGCTCTTGATTAAAACTCATCTAGGAAACATACTCTTCCTTGGTGTTTTCAGAAAATCTTAATTGAGGAGAAAAGACCCACCATGAGTAAGGGCATGGTCCCAAATCAAGTAAAAAGTAAACAAGAAAAAAAGAAAAACAGAGGAACTAACCTTAGCTCACTCTATCTATCTATCTATCTATCTATCTATCTATCTAACTCTATCTATTTATCTATCTATCTAATCTATGTCACTATCTATCTCTCTTCTGATTATAGATTACAATCAATGTGACCGTCTGGCTCACAGTCCTATTACCATGCCTTTTCTGCCATAACGGGTGGTACTCTCAAACCGTAAGCCAAAGTAAACTTTCTTCCTCAAGGAATGATTGTCATAGCAACAAGACAAAGTAATGAATGCATAAAACTGTTCCTGAGAGTAGGACTCATTGCTACAACTACTTGTGTGGTTTGGACAAAGTTGGAAGAGTCTGGAGCTGTGGCTACAGAAGCCCAAGAGGACTGTAAGGAGAGCTTAATGAGCCATTTTGGGGAAGAAACATGGAAGACCAGACAAAAAGGCAGAAAGTAAATATTGTCCTCACAAAGATCCAGATGGAAACAGGACTCTATTGGGCACTGGAGTAGAGATCATTCATGTTTCATTCTGGCAAACGCATCTGACTGCTTTCTGCCTCTTTTCTGGTCATTTGAATAAGGCCAAATTGAAAAGCAATGGCCTAAATTGTTTGGTAGAGGCAATTTCAAGATAGCAAAACATTCAGACTGTGGCATGGTGATGGCACACTGTGCTTATTGAGGTTTATAATGAGAATTCAAAGCAGGAAGATACTTTTCAAATGTGCAGTTGGCAAGGAAATGAGTATGAAGGAGTCTAAGCTGCAGGCAAGGCAGGTGGAGGGAAAGCAGCCTTAACTTTTAAACTTTTAATATATATATATATTATGTGTATATATATGAGACAGCACATGGGCCATAGCATATATATGAAGGTCAAGCAACAACCTTCTAGAGTCTATTCTCTCCTTCCACCAAGTGAGATCCAGGGATTGAACTCAGGTTATCAGGGTTGATGGCCAGCCTCTTCACCTGTTGTGCCATCTTGTCAACCCAGCAGCAACTACAGCTTTCAAAGAGATTAATGTCCTTAAATAGGAATATTGGGCTCTACACTAAGACAATTAAAAAAGGTAGTGGGGGGGGGCCTTAGGAAAAGATCCACCAAACAAAACTCCCAACCTGTGGAAATGCAAATTCATTTGAAAAGAAAGAGCCTAAACTAAGAATTCCACTGAAGGAATTCCTTGTTCAAAAACTGCCTAGAATGTGTTGTCCAAAGTTCAGCCATCAAAGCACACAGAGGACAGCTTTGACTAAATGGTGCCAAGAGTCCACCTCAAGCTTACCAGATACGGTTGAACTCAGAAAAGTCATCCACAGGGTGAAATGTGGGAGTGAGAGAGTCACAGTGACTTGTAACAAGGTTCCAGAATGCTATTGAGGCCAGGCCATGTGTGACAGGGTCAGATTTTCTACAAGTAGCTCATGAGAGGCCATTGCATGAAGTTGAGAATGTAAAGCTTAAGTTGCAATGGAGAGATGCAAGGATGTTGGAGATGATAGGAATCTTCTGAGGAAAGCTGTAGGGCATGGAATAGGGAGAAAGGTAATTTGTGCTGCAGAAACAGAGCTGGAAGAATAAGGATTCCTGAGGTTTTTGAAATGTAGAAGATGCCATCGTGAGTCCTAGGTGTTGGGTATGAAGCTGCAGTATTTACTGTTGTCCTGTAAAGGATTAGTCTTGCTTTGCCCCCATTCCTTTCTTTTGGAGTAAGAATAGTTCTTTTATTCCATTGTATCTTAATAGTATGTACCTTAATTGCATATTTCATACAGACTCACAGTTAATTCCTCTCATTCCTCCCTTTTGGGGTGGCAGTGTTTCTTCTATATTATTGTATCTTGAAAGTGTGTAGCTTATTTTTAATTTCATATAGATTCACAGTTAAGAGATTGCCTTGACACCATGTACTTCAGACATAGGACCTACAGGATCAAGCTGGATATGACACAAAACCCTCCTCCCTGAGAATTAACTTTCATAGTCCCAGAAAGTGCTATGTAAGCTTCCAAAAGAGAGAAACAACCAATAGACTTACCCATCTGAAATCCTAAGAACAATATGGAAAGATATTTCTAACAGCATTATAGTGGCAATCATATCTCCGTGGTAACCAACACAGAGGTTAGGTAACCTAATTATCTAATTAGGTTAAGGCCTGCTCAAAAAAAGTAAAATTATGTCTGGTAATGAAAACCTAGCCAACAATCAGTTCTGGTGATACTGTGGTCAGTATAAGAGAACTTGCAACCACTACTTTACTAAACCAGCATAATTCCTAACTGTATTCTAAAACTTATACTTATAACCACTATATCTCTCAACTCTCAACAAAGAAAATTCTTTTTGCGGTAGAAGGAAACAGTCATCCAACATCACAACTGATCATAATGCAGAGATCAACTGATCATGGGGTGCCTAGCCCCAAAAGATACATCTGCAATACAATTCCTGTACCCAATGCTCACAAAAAAAAACCCACTCATGGAAGTGGGGTTGGAAAGATTGTAAGAGCCAGAAGACCAGGAAATCTGCTGGGGGATCATGTCTCCTAAAAATACCAGGGCAACTTCACCTGTGTTACCTCAACAAAATGGCTGCCTAAACAAGACCTAAATAAGCCCAAAATAATAGTCATGCTAACATGGAAGTGGAAATCAGACAGAGCCTTACCCTTAGACAAGGAACTATAGGCAACTAAGACATGGCAATAGTGGTACAAGTAGTCTTTCCTTGGGAATGAGCTCCCTAATTGGTTATTTGAAACCGAACTTTTAAATTACTATTCATCACTTATTTATTTATTACTTAATTCACTTATAACAAACACCAACAATTTCTTAACTATTAATCCTATAAATTCTTACAACCCCTTTAACCTATCCACTAAACCTATTGATAATTATAACAACTACTTTCATAACCTTTTAGAATGATACAGTCTCTGGGGCAGGTCCTCAGTTGTCAGGAACATAGTCTTTGTTGTAGATTCTTTAACGCACTTAGCAGTCCTTTTTCTGGATCTCTCAGATGCAGGTTCGTCAGGGTAAGTTGGTTATTGCAGTCTCACCTTAAATAAGGCTTCATGCTTTCTTCTCTGTGGGAGACCCCAGCCGTCTGCAGGCCAACTTACTTCTTTTGAATCAGGAACTCAGCTGCTCTGCCTCAGTCCTTAAAGCCAGGCACAGTTTCCTTTAGGCCACTGTTCGGACAGATCAAACCCCTCTAGGCAAAAGCTGAGCCACAGGGTTTAGTCCTTGGCCTTTTGGTGTCTTGCTCAGGCTTTCTTTGCTCACCAGCTTCTTTCTGCTTCAGGGAAATCTGGCCATCAAATGATGGCCAGCACTTTTTTCAGCAGGACTCTTGGAGCTCTCTAGCATCAGGGGCCTCTTCCTTTTTCTGGGCTCCATGTACTGTCCTTAAGTAGGAGGAACTCTGTTTCAGCTTAATTTGGGCTCCGCCCACTTAGCAGCTGAAAACAATGTCAGGCCAGATACTTTGTTTCTTCAAGTCTATTGAGTCTTTCCTGTTTTTCCTGACTTCAACCTTGTTTTTTAGTCTATTAAGTCTTTCCTGTTTTTGCTGACTTCATGCTGATAATGCTCTTCAGGCCCGGAATTAAGAGACAGTATCAGAAACTCCTATATATTTTCTAAATCTAAGTTATCTAACTCCTACAGTTATTCAATAAAAAGTGGTCATCCCTGAAATTGTATATACACTACATACCAGCAACACTAAACAAACTCAACTTATGTGTGTGTGTGTGTGTATATACATGCATATATATATATATATGTGATATATATATATCACAAAAAATGAGAAAGGATAGAGCATGGGGGAGTCTGGAGGTAGAAAAAGAAATGGGAGAAATTTTGTCATCATATTTTAATTTTAAAAGATCATATTCCATAAAAAAGAGAGATTATCTTGAGTCTCAGAAGGGAAAGTGAATTCTGGACTTTTGGATAGTGGTTGGACTGTTAACAACTTTAGGGCTTTTAGAGATGTACCGTATGCCTTTTGTACTATAAGATAAATGACAACAAGATTTTAGAAGTCAGAGACGGTTTGTTTATGAATGGCGGTTTGGGGTTTTGAATTGACAAGGAATAGAGTTGTGGTAGTTAATCTTCAACATTAACATCCTGTGTTTAGAATCACCTAGTAACATGCCTCTGCATGTCTGAAGTTATTTCTAGAGAGGTTTAGCTGAGAAGGTCTCACCCTGAGTGTGAGTGTCACCCTCCAGTGCCTGGAATCCAAACTGAGTATGAAGAGAAAACCCAGCTATGTGTAAAGACCCATCTCTCTGTTTCCAACTGTGGGTACATGTGGCCAGCTGCCTCATGCTCCTACCACCATCCTTTTCTGCCACGGTGGACTGGTCCCTCAAACTGAGCCAAAATAAACCATTCCTTCCATATGTTGGTCTTGTTACGCCTTTTAAAACACCAACAAGAAAAAAGTAACATATATTTACTGTATCTGGGCTGTGGCCCTCCCCCATGCTCCTTCCACACTAGGATTCTTTCTGAAATTACTCATCCTAGTTGTAGCCCCACATTCCTCTCTTTGTCTCAACAGCACATCTCAACAGATAGTGGAGTGATCTTCAGCTGGACACATCATTTAACCTCACTACTTGAAAGAGGTAAATTCCGCAGCTCAGTCAGTGTAAGAATGCTGAAAAGCCTGACTCTGACATGCGTCTCAGGCCCATGCAGTCTGCCCTCCTGTCATGACTGTGGAGCTCCGTTGCTCAGCCTCGGTCACTCTTCTCCATTAACATTGACCATATCCTGTTCCTGGGCCACCACAAGCATCTAATTTTCAGACCCATGTACTTCCTGTTTCTTTTACTGGGAAGCATTCTTTCACATTTCACTTATATCCTTGAAGCATTTGTCTAAATTTCACCATCTAGTGAGGCATCACTTAGACATTCTATCTAAAACGTCTGGTCTCTGTTATCAGTGGTGCTGTTGCTCTCCTGAGAATACCACACGTCTACTCATCTTGAGTGCCGGCTGTCTTTTAGACGTCATGAGTGAGAAAAAAAATTTATCTGCTTTTGTTCTTGCTGTATCTATAGTATCCAGAGCAGTGCATAATAAGGGCACATGTATTGATGGGGTAGCAGAAGCCAAAGGCCTTGAGCCAGACCAATGACGCATTGCAATGAACATTTGCAAGTAAAGCTGTTTAGGCAAAAGGGTATGTGCTGAGTGACATACTGCAGCTTCCAATGGCAGCATAACAAATAAATATGTGATGGAGAGGAGGGAAAATCGGAGGAGAGGGATGGTGCACACCCAGCAGAACTGGAGACACAACAGCTGTGACAGGCGTGAAAGAAGGTTTGTACAGGAGCAGGTCATTGCCCAGAGGAATCAGTGACATGTTTTGTTTTGGTTTTAATTTTTATTTTCTTTTAGGGGAAGGTTATTTTCTTTTAGCTGGAGGGTGAATATGGAAAGACTGTGAAGTGAACGGGATTCGGGTGCGTGATAGGAAATTCCCAAAGAATCAATAAGACATTATGTTTAAAAAAAATAACTGCACAATGAGCTAATGACGAAGCTGCTAGCATTGTTATCTCTTTGACAGTAATACATTCTGATGAGAACTCTTAGTTTATATGCTGATCTTGCCCTACACACACACACACACACATGTGTGATCTGACTCCAGTATTTCTTCTTTCCTTTCTTCCCTGTTTCCTCCCATTCCTTCTTGCCCCTCAACCCACTAACTATAAACTCAGTCACCCTACTTTCTGTCATGCCCACAACTCTAGCTCCCAAATTAAACTCTGTCCTTCACCCCTCCCACCTCCAAACCAGAGCATTAGCTGTCTGGATAACTAAATCCCTCCTAGCTGACTCTCCTTCAACCTCACCCTGAATCTTCACTCAACTCTTTTCTTATCCCCAATATGTCACTGAAACATCTGCCTCACAGGACACACATCCTTTCCTGGCCCCTAACCTGCCTGGCTTTTCTTCCTTTGGGTCTCCCTTCGATCTCCAGTTGCTTTTTCTGAACATCCTGCCTAAAGCAGGTACCTTCTCAACTGTGCTTTCTCCTCCACCATTGCCATTACTAATTTATTTTTCTGCAAGCAACTGTCAAGCTGCAATGACCTCATTTATTTTGGTAAATGTTTTTTCTATGTCCCCAGTGAAGCCGTGACATCAGACAGAAAATTAAAATGCAATGAGTAAGCTGTTTGTAGGACTACAAATACATCCAGGAATGGCTGAAAGGACGCACAGAATTGCTACCAACTCTGTGGTCATCAGCTGTCCCCATCTGCCCTGGGAACAGCTGTGATACAGAAGCAGCAATGAAGACAGAGCAGCTAGCTAAAACATCTGGCCACCAAAACCAAGTGTTCTTGCTTCCCTTGTTTCTCTGCCCATCCTTGGTCTTTGCTGGGGCAGTTTCTCCCCATCAGGCTCATGGAAATGGGGACAGCCTTCTCCATCAATCCACACCATCTCAGACAGTATGTGAAAGGGCTTAAGAAGCAAGAAATAACTCATCCAAAAATAACCTCTCCTTGGCTTCCAGCTGCTCTGAACAGCTGGATGCATTTCCCAAGCTGGATACTTCTGACTTCATACTAATAACACGGGAGAAACCAAACACATTGAGACATGCTAAACAGGGTCATTGTTGCTAATTCCCTTAGGAGGATAAATGCCATAGGCTCTCCCCATGGACATTTCCAGAATAAAGTTTCAGACTCACAGCTTAGCATTGGGTTGGGTAGCATCAAAAATTCATGAAGCATCTAGCCATATGAAATTTACAAACTAGCTGTGCTCAGAAAAGTAAAAGAACAAATTAGACAATTGGAAAATACCGTAAGGGAATATAACAAAGCAGGCCCTTCAGGTTCAGAAAGGACCAAGAACTGGAGCAATTGAGGAAGGCTTCTGGAAGGAGTTTGAGCTACACTTTGACAGATCTAGAAAGTTGAAGAAAAAGTGGGTATAGTCTGGATAACGTTTCTTATATGTATATTTTCAGGTCTGACCATTTCATATTAGATAACCAATTCACGTGTTATTCCTCAGTGGCAGACTATTTCTCCTGCTATTGGTATTCCTTAATTGCCTATAATTCTTTGTGTAAGGTTGATGCCTCCTGGACTTTCTTCCTGCCCATGTTAGCATGTCTATTGGCATATATACACATACATATGTAACGATGATTAATGAAAAAAAGAGGCTTCACATGCCAATCACAGCTTCCTCTCCCTCTTCTCCTCCCAGTCCCTCCCTCTCACCTCACCTTCCCCTACCTCCTTTCCTTTCTCCTCAGAGAAGGCCTTGAATGTATATCAACCATCCTTGGCATATTAAGATTCAGGAGGACTAGGCACGTCTTCTCCTATTGAGGCTAGACAAGGCAGCCCAGTTAGGGGAAAGGATCCAAAAATAGGCAACAGAGTCAGACACAGCCCCTGCTCCAATTGTTAGGGGACCCACATGAAGACCAAGCTGTGCATAGCATATGCTACATATGTGTAGGGGGCCTACGTCCATCCCGTGCATGTTCTTTGGTTGGTAGTTCAGTCTCTGTGAACTCCCATGGGCCCAGGTTAGTTGTTTCTGTAGGTTTCCTTGTGGTGTCTTTGACCTCTCTGGCTCCTCCCTCCCCTTCTGAGGCCATGAATCTTTAAAAGGGTAAGAAGGTTTAGAGAGAGGAAAGGGAAGGGAGAAATGGTTTAACTACATTGTAATCTTAAAAAAAATAAACCAATATTTTTTTAAAGGTAGGTGCACAGAGAGGGTGAGGGTCATGAAGTTCTAGAATCAGGAACAAACTGGAATGGCCATCCTACAGCTTAGCTGTGACGGGGGACACAAGCACAAGGAAAACACCTGTTGTGAATCTCAAATCTTGTAAACCATTTCACAAAACATTTTAACTTGCCTGGCCCCTTTTCTTCACCTACCAAGTAAAGGTATTGCTTGCATTGCCTCCTTAGCTCCCCACACAGCCCACGTGGGAATCAAAGAATGTGGGGATCACTTCACACAAGACCCTACTGATGTTCCAGCTCCCTGAGAAGCATTCAGTTAATGGTGGCATGGAGTGAGCCTGCCACGGCTTGAAAGGCAGGCAGAATTGGAGTCTTAGAGAAAGAGTGACAACTTCACAGCTCAGAAGTGAGGGACTTATGCTTTATGGAAACATGTTTCTTTTCCACATCGCATACATGATTCCTGGTAAGCCACATGCTAGCAAGCAGCAGCAGCTTCTTGCTTGACAAGTAAAAGATTTTTGTAAAGGGCCCCGCCCCAGGATTGAGAAGGCATCTGGTGTTCCTTTAGGAAGGCTAGGATATGCTACACTTACATTTACTTTCTTGCCCTGCCCTGAGGCTATCTTACAGTGCTGTCTCTGGAAATAAGGCAACTTCCTGTGTCAGGGCTTTGTTCCCTTATAAATACCGCCATCTGTATTTAGCATACGAGAAACCCACCAGTTTGTCTGGTGTTTTGCTAGCCTCCAACTAGAAATGCACCACCTTCCAGGAAGGGTGGGAGCTGCAGTCTGGAGCAGGTGGGGTTAGCAGAGAGTAGAGACAGCAGGCAGGGAGCCATGGAAATCTTCCCAGCTCTCCCACAAAAGATTTTGCCCTAGTACTGTAGAACCTATGTGGCATGGGATTCCCATAGCTAGTTTCTTCACACTTCTGTGGGAGCAGAGAGTACAGAACAGGGAATAAGAAATTATGAACTCGGACCTTGCCACTTGCCTTAAACCAGCCCCTATGTATCCCCGGTAAGGCTTGGATCAGCAGCGTCACCACGGGCTCTTGTTTTCAGTGTTTGGTTCTCAGTTTGTACCACCATTTTGAAGGCTAAAGAATCATTAGGAATGGGGCCTTAGTGGCAAAAAAAAAAAAAAAAAAAGGATGCCTATGGCATAGGTTCAGAATGTTGCATCTACCCCTGATGCATTCCTTGAGCCATCACTATATGAGCAGTTTCCACACAAACAGGGCCATCCCTTCACCACCGTGGTTGACTGAAGTCCCTCTGAAACCAGGAGCCAAAATAAGCCTTTCCTCCCTTTAATCGTTTGTCAGGCATTTCATTTCAGCAACACGAAATGAATACTCCCTGTGACCACTCAGTTTCTGTTGCCTCCTCTGGGAAGGCAGAATTGGGTCTCCTTCAGCAGGTCTCACGTGGGCATACTGCCAGCATCTGCTTGAATGCTTGTCTGCATCTCCACACTCCAACTCCCACATTCCAGAAGTTCTCCCTAGGCCAGTCTTTAGCACAGGACTCTCGTGGCAGCTTTGACATGGACTCCGAGAAGCTGCAGAGTTTTGAAAGTGCCTGATCTCCAGAGTCCCACCCTTCATTAGCAACTCTGCATGCTCCTGTGGCCAAGTGCCTGGCAATCAGTTTAAGGGAGAAGGTCCCCCTAGTTTTACTTCAGCCAACAGTTTAAGGAAAGAGAGACTGTTGTGGAGGGGAGCCGTGATGCCAGCTACCTCCATGGTGGCAGGGGTGTGCATCTGGGACTTGTCACCTCACGTGTTGCCTGAATAGGAAATGGGACCAGGCTGCAAAATCTCCAGGCTGTTCCCCAATGACCTACTTTCTCCAGCAAGGCTCTACCTCCTAAGTGTTCCACAGCTTTCCAAAACTCCACCCTCAGCTGGAAGCCAAGTGTTCAAATATATAAACCTATGAATGTTCCAACCATAACACCTCCCAGTCCAGCATTTTCTACCATCTGATTAGTTGGACTATGACATCCATGCTGAATAATATAATTAAGAAACCTGATTCTTGTAGAGAGACCTCTTTGTGCCACACCTCCACTTCTCCCCAAGTAGAAGAGTCCTCCTGTGTGATCATGCCTGTCTTTGGGCCCAGGAATACTGTTGCAGTTGCCATCTGTTCAGCTCTCCTGTGGTGTCTGAATTCCTCCAGGGCACTGAACAGATTCAGGGCTCTACCGCAGCAGCTAGCACAAGGCCTGGGACATCATGGATGCACAGCTGAACTGCCATTGGTGATGTCCTTTGTTTTGTAGTTCTGTATTCTCCCTAGTGTTTCATTTCTTTTTGTGCCTGGAGTGACACTTGAATTAGGGTCAGAGTTACCCAGTCAAACATCTACATGCTCATTGAGTGTCCATCTGAGGCCTAGGCCACCTTTGAGTCACCAAACACAGAATAGCCATGAAAAAGGGTCATAACCCAAAACGGTCAGCTGCATTCGTCTAGCCCCTTTCTCCCCTAGCCCAGCAGGGACCATTAACACTGGTAGCGGCCGAGAAAAAAAAAGCTGGCCACTCCATCCACTCCAGCAGAGAGCTGAGACCTCAGCCTTCAGCTCTAGGCTACTCTTTGTAGCCAAGCTTGTCTTCCTGAGCTCAGCTAAACACCTTCCCAGCCCATGTCCTCCTGAGAGAAAAGTCTGTTTAAGATTCCCTGCACGGGGAGCCTAAGAGATCCCAAGCATCTTGCTGCAGAATGAACTAATCCTACCGGGGAAATTCTCCCTCTCAGTTCACTCCATCTTATTAGAGCTGTCAGGCACCCCACGATGCTTCATTACCTGTGCCACTCGAAGGTAAGACTTCCTTTAATGAGCTGAACAATGTGGGGAGCCTCCTGCTAAGCACCCCAGATTTGTCCTAAACAGGAGGAAACCCTAACTGCCTGGCTTATTCAGGGGCCAAATTGTTAAGAAACACATGGGAGGAGCTAAAGAGTAGGAGGGGCTGGCTGCCTCCCCCTTGCTGTCACTTACTTCTGCCACACTTGACAGAGAACAGAAAATGTTTAGTTTCAGTCAAAGGCCCCAGAATTGGAAAGATCCAGTCCTTTGTCCACTTCATCACACTTTGTTTCCCAACAGAGAAACAAAGCTACAGAAGGGGTCATTTCCAGCTTCTAGAAAGCACGCCAAGAAGTGGATGGAGGCTTGTACAAGAAATGGAAGAGAAAAGCTATATGGGACTTGTGTGGGTTTGAAGCACCCAGTTACCTGGAGCAGGATCTGCAAGTGGGTGGGCTATAGCCTGTGGGGCAGTGACAGCCAACCCTGTGGACGGTGAACGGCTTTGTCCTTACACAGCTTGGCCCTCCCTACTAAGCAGGCACACAGTCTGAAAGAGATTTCTCCTAATTAGCTGGTCCTCTCTTCTTCTCTCTACCATGAGAGAGGGCTCCCACCAGAGGATAAAGTACCGAGGCAGCTAAGAGAGGACAGTCAACTTGGTATGGCTGACCAGGACAAGCCAGAGGCCATCAGGAGGGCTTAATTACATCTCAGGCATGCCATGCCTCTATTCCCAGAAGCCTCAGCTGCCAAGCCCACTCCCCCACTCTCTGGTTTTCCTTGTGTTTGATCTGCGTTTTATCCTTCTCCCCGCTCAGCTCTCAGCCCCCTATCCTTGCTGGGTGGCATTTAATTTGTTATATTCCATGTGCTCCTTTTCATGAGTTTGTGTCTGCACACGGTCCTGTCTTTCACTACGTTTCTCAGTTGCTGTAACCCAAAGGGAAGAGGAAAGGAAGAGAGACCGCGGCTCTCACCAGAGCAGATGCATCTGTGAGCTGCCACGGGTAGGGAAAGCTCCCAGATGAAAGGGCCTTTGCATCCCTGCATGGAGGAAAAACCCTGAGAGGGAATGGAAGGGGAAAGGAAAATAGCTTACAGAATGCACTACATAGTTCCCAGCATAAAAGGGTCTCCAATAGAATAGCCCCTGTTGAGAGGCTCTACTCGCTGGGAATCGGCAAATAACTTTCCAGAAAAAAAGCAAAGTTTAAAAAAAAAAAAAAAAAAGAGTACTGAAAAACAAATCCAAATGGGTTCTGGGAGCCTGGCAGGGAAGCAGAATGAGTAATGATGCCCTGAGACTCATTTGCCAAGTACGCTCATCCCTCATCCTGCGCGTGTCCCACGCGGTCACGCCCTCCTAAAATTTCCTCTTTGCCCTCTGACTGTAGCCTGAGCTGTCTGTATATAGTAAGCTTTGTAATGCTGTAATGAAACACCTGACACAGATTGTTTATGAAGTAGAGAGGTTTATTTACACGGCTACACCACTCTGGAGAGCTGGTAATGGCGGCACGTGATGTTGGATTATTTAGAAGAGGGAACGTCTCCCATCACCAGCCAGGGACAGAGACAGTCGGGAAGTCACCCCCAATACTCTTCTACTGGATCTCACCTTTCAAAGGCCCCTTCACTTCCCCTAGTACTATCCTAGGGAACCAAACTTTAGTGAAGGACCTCGTGGGGATATTTATCCAAACCAGCACAGTGCTGAAGATGTTACCAGAATAGCCCGTTACTGGCCAAGTCATATGACTTCTAGGTGCCTCAGTTTCTCCTCCAATAGTTTCCTGCCTTTTTATTATTTTATTAATTTATATGTGAGGGTTTTTGCCTGCACATAAGGCTGTGTACCATGTACATGCCTGGTGCCCCTGGAGGCTAAAAGGAAGGAGGGCTTTAGATCCTCTGGTGCTGGAGTAACAGACAATTGTGAGTCACCATATGGGTGCTGGAAATTGAATCCTGGTCCTCTGAATGAGCAGACAGTGATCATTAACAGCCATGTCTCCAGCCCCTAGTTTCCTATCTTATGTACAGCGAGTTGGAAGACTAGTGATCAGGTGCAACACTTTCCATTCCCTTACTGTGATGACGCATTTCTCTAAAGGGGGTCAAATTTTACTGCCTTTGGGAAAAGCAAGGGTGAGGAGGTGGATGAAACACTCACAATCACAGACTTTGAGAGGGCTCCGCTTTCTACACAGAGGAGGATTATGGGCACCTTCCTCCAATCCATCATCTGCCCATGATTTCATCCTTGGTCTCTTCAGCCCCTCCATTCTCCTTGCCCTGATACATCCTGCTCTTGCCCTCTTCAGGCCCTCGCAGGCTACCTAAGACATCAGACCCTCCGCACCCCTCCTTTTTATTGCTCCCCTGGCCTCCTTCTCCAGGCATCTGCTATGAAAGGGGTGATTAATGTAAAGGCCACATGGGCATTGCATTACGAGATTAAATTCTATAAAGAGCAGCACCTGAGAGATTGAAGAATCCTGCATCAGCATCCGGGTCACACCTGGGCTACTGCAGGATTTCTGCTGGCATGAGAAACGGCCCAGGCAGAGGGCAAGGTAGAGTTCCTTAAGTCATCAAATCATAGAAGACCTGAGCTGCAAGAGATAGTAGAGGCCATTTCCCTTGTTGACTCAATCCCCACAACACATTAGATTAAGTGGTCAAACAGACTGCTCCTGGAACTCCTCCAACATGGGAAACATCCCTTCCCTACAAGGGCTCTACTCCAAGGTAGAAAAGTAATCTCAAGTCTGCCTCTCTTTAACTGCTATCTCCATCAGCTGCCTTCATTCATTCACTCACTCTTCATTCATTCATTCATTCACAGATTTGTGCAGATCAGCCAATGCAA
>CAJQZJ010003694.1:17352333-17367175 GCA_907164525.1 Lophiomys imhausi
CATCTTTGATCCCTTCAGATGGGAAACACAGGTCTCTGATTCCAATAATTAGAGTTCAGAGACACACACATGGGATTTGGAGGGACCTAGGTTTGGAGATTACTTACAAAAGGCCTTCTCGATGCAGACAGATTGTCCTTTGGGATCTCAAAATATATACTTTTGTAGACCAGGCTGGCCTCGAACTCACAGAGTGCTTGGGAGGCAGAGGGTAGAACATGGGAGGGTGGGGCTGGGAAGCGGGAAAAGAGGACAATATGATAAGGATGTAACCTGAAGCAACAAACAAATAAATTTATTAACTAAAAAAAAAAAAGAGAGTCCAGGACAGCCAGAGCTGTTATACAGAGAAACCCTGTCTCGAAAACAAAAAAAAAAAAAAAGAGTGTATTGGGCTACATAGGCATTGACCTTTGTATATTGATACATAATTAAGAGTATATTTAACCACAATTGAATAGATTTGGTATATTGATACAAAATTAAAGGTAATGCTTCCTAATGGTATCATACCTAGAGATACTTAAAAATAAAATGTTAAGCTCTGGCCTCTTGATACCAACCATCTAAAACGGTCTAGGATTGTTAAGTAAAACAAACTCCTAGTCATGCAAACATGTCACTTTGTTAGCTACTATGTTAGAATATCACAGATATTCTCTAAACTACCCAGTAATCAAGTTGCTAAGAGACAAGCAACATTTGCTTATCTAAATACAAGAGATGGATAGGGCATCTTCAAAAACCCCAAGAGATCTGCAGAATATGGCATTCAAATATGTTATCTTAAATCAAGATTTTCTTTCTTTTTTTTTTTGATATCGAGACATATCAGCGCCTGACAGTACCCCCTATTCTACTCCAAGTAGAAGATAAGCATCGAAGAACCTCCACTGTAAGATGGTTGAATTAGTGGCAAGCCTATCTCTTGGCATGAAAAAACCCCTTCCACCAACTGCAGACAGACTGCTGTCCAAAAAGGACAAAACTTGGTAGCAGGGAAGTCGACAGCCTAACTCTGCCAAGACAGGGTAGATAAGTCCTTCATAATCCCTGCTCTACAACAAATGTCTGTCATAGAAACAGGACCCAAAGGTTGAAGACTGATGCAGGAATGTATGGTAGAAAATGGGAACTGTCCAGGCAGTCATTGGTATGTCCTTTCTTAGTGTAGAAGCTGCAGGCCCTGCACTTCCTATATAAGCAAATATATTTATCCCTCTCAGGTCTCTGAGGTGGTTGAAGAATAGACAGCTAGAGTCTCATAGCTAAATTTTGAGTTGTTTAGGAATCAAGAGGGTGTTATAGATCTAAGAAGATACTCTTAAAAGTGTGTTGCAAGTTAGTATGAATGTTGAGTCAGATATAGACCTTTAAACACATGGAGATGGTTAGATAGTAGAATGTTAAAATCAGGGGCCAAATATGTATAAACTGGACATTGGGAAGGTATACTGGGCCATTTAACTCTCATAAATGTGGCATATTTATATCTGTTGTTTTGTATAATACTTACTGTTATAAGAGAAGGAACCATCTGTTGGACTGAAAGGGGAAACTTCTGGGGGGAAGAGGGTGGAAGGGCGGGATAGGAAGGGGGAATAGGGAGGGGTTTGTGACTGAGATGTAACTTGAAGAAAAAAATAAAATGTTTATAAAAAAAAAAGTAATGCAAACTGAGCCACCTGCTGTGCTCTTCAAATATTTCCAACGATTTTTCTGATACTTTGAACTGATTCAACCCAAAGTGTATTTGGGCCCTAAATAGTTATTCCTTTGATTTTTAAACTGAGTGTAATTTAATTCAGAGTCCCAACTCTCCACCGCTCCTCAGTACAAGGCTGGAAGCAAAAATCCTCTCAAACCACTGATGCTTTTCTCCTTAGGACAGGAGAATTATGGTTTATTTCTGTCTGAAGAACACAACCAAGCCAGGAAGGTAAATGGACAGAACAGCAGAACCATAGCAAGAAGAACGATTAGCCAGAGTCTGAAGAAGTCAGGTGTGCTCTGTGTAGGGGCTTATCCCCCAAATAATTTTTTTTCAATTCTAGATCCTTCTTCAAGAGATTGTTATTTCTCAGCAGCAGAAGGAAGGGCAAGACACAGAAATGTAGGAAATCTTTAAGGAAGTACATTAAGAATCAGCCCATCCTCCTGCACACTGTCCAAACCCAAAGGTGCAGGGTCACCACTAGATCGAGGCACAGTCTTCCCAAGAGACAGCGAACCATGAGAACCATCATTGTACAGGCAAGAAGGCTAACTGAGGATGAGCAGGCCAAACCTGAGTCTGCAGCAGCCAACTTCTGGTGTGATTCCCATTCTCCTGCCTTTTGGGTCTGCCCTGAAGAACCACTGTGCTTCTCCTCCAGACACGAACAGCCCTATTGCCACATTCAGAGCCATTTGCAGAGTCAGTGTCCTTAAACGTTCACAGTATTTTTATCAGACATTAGGAAAGCCCTTGGTAATTTGCAGCAATTTGGTATGCTTGCTTTGCTTTTAGAAAATCCACAGCAATTCAATAAACACCCAGTCACTGTGGCTAACACATACACAATATCTCTACAGCTGCCTACCAGCTGTCACTCCATGGAAAGAGAGACATGAGAGCCTTCCCATAACCTCCCCATCTCTGTGACCCTCACACCGTTCTCTCTCCTACTAACATGAACATCCTCCCCCCCAGAAGGCCACATTCCCCCACAACATGCACACAGCTTCCATTCAGCCCTTCTCCTGGGCACCGGAAAACAATGAATACACAGTCAAGTGCTTAAGCCTGTTGTGTGTCCCAAGTTGGCCTCATCTGGCTGTAAGGTACCATCTGTTGCCTTTCCAGGGTTGAGCAAGGCCAAAAAAGAAATACCCACCTCTCCATCTGCTCTCCTGAGCACAAGCTGGTTTGGACTTGCTAAGTCTGGCTGCAAACAAAGCAGTACAAAGGCAGTAGTCTGGCCTCTACTTCCAAAGCCTGCTGCTCTTGCTTGGGCCTTAGAGCCATGATTAGTTTTAAAATTCCTAATAATGTTGCATTGGTTCCTTTTCCCACTTGTTCCAAAGTTCTCTGGTTAACCTCAAGGGCTTTGTCTTAGTAAATGTTCTACGAACTACCACCTTCAGAAGTGTGTGCCCATACAGACAGCCCAAGGTTCATGTGTGAAGTCTGAGTTCTAATAGCTATCTACTGCTTCAAGAACCTAAGGCCACATCTCTCATACCTTTTTCTATGGCCTAAGCAGAGAGCTTGGTATATAATAAGTAGTTAAGAAGTACGCATTGACTTTAATGAATGAAGCACCTCATTATTGAACACCATCATTTGCCTGATTTACACAGTGGGACATAAAAGCGCTTCATAACTTTTGCATCTTGTCATTTCCGTGAGTCCAAACCAACTCCTTCCTAGAGATCCTTGTCAGTAGCCTTCAGTCAAACTCATCACTGTTTCCAAAGAGAAATAAAAACCTAGATGCTCCCCGCAGCTAAAAAGGATCATGTCCATTTGATGTCACATCATTACCCGAGCCGGTTACTGACCCATAGCCACCAGCGACTAGAGGTGGATATTTGGCAAACGCAGCCAAAGAGATATCTCCTCAAAGCAGTTTCTACCTGCCGTGAGCCAACATGTATGACAGCTAAGGCTTGTGCAAACCCAGCCACCTTCTTCCCATCTTTAGTACCCAGAAGCAACTGATTGCCTTCCAAGGCAGGATTCACCGAACACCAAAGTGCCCTTGAAAAACAATACCACATATCACTTCTAATCCATCCACCACATCCCTTGTGGAAACAGCACACCACACAGGCTGCCCCAGAAGGCACTGCCCCCGCCTCTCCAGTCTCTCCAGGATGGATCCCTTCATGGCCACAAGGAGCCAACCACTTTCCAGACGATATCTTGTTTTGTGTTCAACACACTGCTTCCCAGCTGTATAAACACACTATGATGGATGCCTTCGGATGCCAATGACCCACATGGCCCCCACCACAGCACTTCAAAGAACACACAGCCCGCCAATGGCTGTATGTTACCACTGCCTCCAAGGAGCTTCATGCCAAGCAAGGGTCAGAATAAGAATTTTAAATGCAACTCCCTGTATCCATAACCCTGGATCAAAAAAATCCCTAAAAAGGCATGGTTGAGAAATTCCTCCAAAAATCACAAACAACCAAAAGTCAGATGAGGACAGTCCCTTCATGAACATGGGGATAGATTGAATATTGAAAGTTGTTATGCAGAGCCAAAGAGCTAGATTATTTATTTTGCAGGGTTGATCAATCATTTGTTTCCCTAAAGAATGCCAGGCCTTTAACTACTCCTCTGATTACGTCTGCAGCAACCACATTACTGCTGCCTGATACTTAATAGTTCATCCACGTGGCTCCCAGGAACACTAGTGGCTATAGGAACCTGACTCTCCAGCGTGCCGCCTGTTTGCTTTGCGGACTCATTCTACCCACCCAGTTTCACTCACCTTCCCCAGGCCCCCAGATTAAAAGGGAAAGGACAGAAATGGAATAATAGCTGCTTATTTCTTTTCCTTCTCACTTCAAACATGAGATTTACTTTCAAAAAAAACCCCATTAAGAGTTTGATATGTTTGCTGAGAAACTGCTACTGACTTAAAAAGCACCAGCAAATTGCATTGGCTTGCAGCTCCCAGTAGCTATAAGGCTTCAAGATAAGGCCAAGTTCTTGTCTCAGCAGCAGGGCTGTGGTCTGAACTGATACCAGTCCAGGCAGCAATTTCCTTTCCATGTGCAGGGTGGGTAAGAGGGATCCTGTTCTTTGTCAGTTTCAGGGATAACGACAAATAGGTGTTAAGTGCCTGCCCACAAGTTGGACATGGTACCACATACAACAAAAAAGGCACTGCCCTCAGGTTGCTTCAGCCTAGAAAGGAGATGACAACAACAAATCTGTTACTTCAGGGACTCCCAGTCTCATTGGCAATTTGACTTCTACCTGTCACCCAAGAAATTTCCTGCAACATCACTCTTGTTTGGTACTACTGACTATTTAGACTAGAGAGCTAACATTTACACTGAAGGGCAGCAAGGGTAACAGAAGTGTGCTGGTCAAATGCCCCAGACAAACAAGATGATGTTGCAAACCATGCTGGAGAAAGCTGCCTGCTTTCAATATTGAGCAGAGAGTCTGGACAAAGGACTCCGTTGTTAAGATCACTGGCTGCTCTCTCAGAGGACCAGGTTGACAGCCTAGTGCCCCACCGCGGTTCATAGTCCTCTGTAACTCCGGTTATAATGGATCCGATGCCTTCTACTGACCTCCGCAGACACTAGGCACACATGTGGTACATGTACACACATGCAGGCCAAGCACTCACACACATAATATAAAAAAAGTTAGACCTGAAGTAGAGGGCTCTTTATCATCTTGGATCATTTTGCCTTCTATGGCAAAATACTCAAAACCAGCTGGTGGCAAAACACCCTAACGTGGCAGGCTTATGAACAACAAGCAACTCTCTCCATTCTGGAGGCTGCTGAGCTCAAGTATCAGGCACTAAAAAACTCATGCCTGGTGAAGGCCACTTAATGTTCTCAGATGTCTTCCCCTCATCATGATAGAAGGGGCACTTTGACTCGAGGGATCGTGAACGTTGTTTCTTCTGCTGAAGGACACTGGTGTTGGAACTAGAAAGGAGTTCAGGAAAAGGGATGGCTGAAGTCTTAAGGGAGGTAATAAACACAGAAGGCGACAGAATATGCATGATAAGATAACAGAGGGACTCACTGTAGGAAGAAAGGGAACCACCTGGAGTGGGGCAGGAGGCATGGCAAATGACAGCAGGGGGAACAAACGACGACAAAGTATGACACATATGTACCGAGTCACCGTGATTAAATCTGTTACTTTGTATGCTAATCAAAAAAAAAATAATAAAATATGTCTGAACTTTAAACAACAACAAAATTGTGTCCCTATCCAATCACCCGATGTCTGTCCCTCTGTTCTGCTTCTTCTTCCTTTATTCCATGCAGAACTTTCTCACTCATTTGCTTGTGTCCTACCTCCCTTCCTGCATTTCTAGGAACAAAGACCAGCAGGGCAAAAGCACATGTACAATTAGAGAGGCTGAGTTAGATCTCTTCCCAGAGGAGAAGCCATCAAGAGAGAGACAGCGGCATTCACTTTACACCATGAGGATGAGAAGCTCGGTGCTTCAGGCTCACACTCTCTTATTAAGAACTGCTGGTGCCTCCCAGCAACATGTGACAAGCAACCCACTGCAAGGAACTATTTTCAGGACCTGATTCTCCTAACCCTTGTGACCAGGCTCACTTAGGACAAGACCTCTAGCCTGCAGCCCAGAGGCTTAACGCTTCCAGGCAAAATGTCCTCCTCCACCTGCCTGGTGTGTCTGTGAAGTGCATTTCTCTAGCTGCAAAGAAGACCCCCAAGAAACAAGAACCCTTGACCAGGAACTAAGCAAATATCCAGTCAGTTCTTAGTGGATGAACAGGTAAAGAGATTCACAAATGATTGTCCACAAAACCAGAGAGTTCAGCCCAGCTTTTCTTTCAGTCAGGTTAATTTTGAGAGATTTACAGTAAGTAGGTTCTCTAATTGTCTGAATAAATCCCAGAATAATTTCCAACTTGTTGACTGGTGTGCTTTGTGCCTCCAGTCACCAAAGACTTGCAGGGTCTTTGAAATAATTGAGGAAATAAAGGTGAAAAGATAAAAAGAGACACAGAACCATAAAGTCTAGGATGATTAGTCAATAGACATGTGGATTAAATGGACCCATCCAGTTGCTAAAAGTCTATATTCCCAGTTGCCAAGGCAAACCCTCTGACTGAAAGAAATCAGCCAGGTTCCTTGTCCCCAGAACTGAAGAGGTCCCAGTCTAGCCATGTACCTGACCCTGCCCATGTGCTTGTAAAATATCTTCTAGCTATTCATTTACCATGATGCACTGTGCAGCAACATCATGTTTTTCCTCAGACTCACTCTGCCTGGGGTATCTAGGCTTTAGACAGAAGCTCTGGATATGACAAAGGCACCCCAGGGCTGCAGAGCAGTGGAGCAAAGCCTGTCTCAGGAAACACTCACACTGAAGCCGAGTAAGTCCTTGTTAAGGACCGTGAGTCCCAGCTTAATTGCACATCGATGGCCCTGCTAACTAGGCCTACGGTCTGAAACAGGACTCAGTGCAATCTTGAAATCATGTAATTTTTCGCCTCAATGAGCATGCAAATGTATTAGGGGCAGGCAGAGGAGAAAGGGGTCTTAATTCAAAGACTTCTGAAAACAGCAATGAATGACAAAGGGGCTTAGATCACAGACAGGAGAGATAGGGGTAGCACTCCCAACTCTTCCCACATAGAACCTTGAAGAGGGAAAGACCAAGGTGGGCATCTTGCAATTGGCCTGGGCAAGCTCTGAATGTCTAAGGATTCAGAGCTCAGTAGTACACTGCCAAGCACAGCCATTGACTTCCCCCTTGTCCTAAACTCGTGGATGAGATGTTTCTGGCACTGAGAATGATAGAGGAGAGGCAGGAGGTCATAGACAACCCTCATGTGTTGAAGGAGACATGGCATGCATGCAGACAAGATGGAGAATGCAGAGCTGGCCCACAGAGATGTATACCCTCCTGGTCTCTTCATCTCAAGAGGACAAACAGACAACATCCCCAGTTTGGAATTATTCAACAATTTCCTCAATATACAATTAGAAAAGTTTGTGGTTTTCAAAGAACTGCTCTAAACTGGAAGGAGAAAATGTTTAAGGAATTTCTGGTAATGCTAAGAGTCAAAAAAGACAACCTTCAGATGAATTTTCTAATGTTCTGGAATACACTGTTTGGATTTGCAGGAGGATAAGAAATGGTCCATGTATCCAACCAGCACCTCCCCCAATCATTGCATGTCTGTTTAGCCAGAAATTACTTCTGTATATAGGAGGAGCAGCAACAAACTCCCAACAAGGTTCAAGTCAACAGACTCCTAGCTATACGAAGAAATTCCACAGCAACCCTTCCCTCACTTCCTGCAAACCAGTTCATGCATAACTCTGGAGACTACAGAGTGTGATCCCTGCATTTCCCCTAAGACACCTCTGAGGTAAATCAACAGCCTCAGCACTTATGAACCCAGTACCAAGTATACAACAGGTCCACCCTCCCAAGCCCTAGAGGAAACAAATGCCCTGGACTTCAACTTGAAGGGGGACTGGTAAATGTGATGAGAATTCCTTTGCTATTTGCTATTCTTGCTGGAAATTTTGAGCTCACTGTTCTACACAACTTAAGAGTTTAGTGACAACATACTCATCAAGAATTTATAGACAGGGAAAACAGCATATCCCTGAGAAAGTGCATGTATCTTTTCCTTCCTATGTTCTTTAATTCCAAAGTGATCCCATTTTAATTACATTTATAAATATAAAGTGGTTAATATTGTGCCATGTAAGACACCCACATCCACCTTAAAACCACACTTTAATTTCCAACTCAATTGCATGTATAAATTTGAAAACTGAACACTGGGCAGATGAGCAGAATCTCATAGCCTTGCTCACATGAGCCGCTTTGAAAACCACAGTTGCACTTTACTTCCTTCAAATGCACGTATAAATTTTTAAAAAGCTAATCCCATGCTGTAGAGAAGAGCTCTAATTGAGTGTTAACGAGCTGCCAGATCAGCTTCAAGCCAGCCCTGCTCCACAGCAAGGGAGCCTCAGAGGCCCCAAGATACAGAACTGAGAACATGCAAATAAGCCACGTGCTCCGGACACCTTCCGTGAGACCCACATCCATCACACTTGGTCCACTCCCTGGAAATCAGGTGGATAGGCATTCACAAGAGGGCGAGAGCCTGGGGACCAGAGGAAAAACTGTGGACTTAGTGGGAGCCAAGGCCTTTCCATGTAAAGCTATGCCCTTTAAGGTTCTAGAACAAAAGACCTAGAAAGAACCTAAATTGTCTCTAGACAGGCACTGCCTTATTTTGTAAATAAAGAAGCACACCGATTACTTTCAGAAGAGGTTGAAAGACTTGATCGAGGCTGTCATGAACTAATGGTCAAAATCAGAACTGTCTTTTTTCACTTTATTAGTTCCACCTCCGTAGAGATATTTTTAAATTTGGGGTTTCAGTTTAACAAAAATAGCACTTTGTTTAAAAACGCAAGAAGGGCTGGGGGATGCAGCTTAATGGTAGGATATTTTGTCCAGTGCATAGAAGACCCTGGTTTGATTCCTGGCTTGGTACAAGAATAAAAAGAAGGAAAAACAATCAAACAAAACAGACTCAAGGCTACAAGAGTCAGATCTCTGCCCTGCTCCTCCCAGCCCCTGAAAGGCCTCATTCTCACTCTCCAGGTCGGGCTGCTGTGCAGTTATAAGGCTTGCCCACTTTTCTCCTGGAAATTCATTTCAATTCCATCCTGTACTTAACCTCCCTGAATCCAGCTTCAGCTGTGGACTTTATTCTAGCTGTTTGTGGGGAAGAGGCTATTTGTTCTTGAAACAGAGTCTCATTAGTTAGGCCTGACTGGCTTGGAATGTGAACACAGATGTGGCTGGCCTTGAATTTACAAAGATCTGTTCACCTCTGTGTCCCAAATGCTGGACACTAGTGTATACTACCACACCAGAATTTGTTATTGTGTCCCTCCCTCTGTCTCCCAAGGTGAAGACTGTACTCCTAGGGACTTGCACTTGCTGGGCAAGTGTTCTACCCACTGAGCTAAATCTTGTAGCTTTTGAGTTGCTATTGGCAAGACCAATGCCAATCTAATCTCAAATACTTTATCATCTCATATGGCACAGTTGTCTCCCCATAGGAAGTGTAGGGATCTTTACCTTACCACTAGGACCCTAGCTGTTGACAGAGGTAGGCATTTCATAAATCCTTTTGCCTTCTAACATGGGGGAACTTCCTCTGCTCCTGTGGTATTCCTGTGGTCTGGACAGGTTCTTCTGCCTATGTGTCTCTAGACAACTGACAGATGGGTTTTCTTGGTGAATTCACTTTTTTTTTCTCTTCTGCATCTAAACTGGGTGTTCCACTACGCTTTGTACTGACTTCTCCAAACCTCTCTGTCTAATTTAAATTAAACTATATTATATATAATAAATATATATAATAAATGTATATATTTAGTTAAGGGATATTTTGTCTTTTGATTTTTCTTTACATAGAAACCTGCTCTTTTCTGGTGCAACAATTTTATTTTGAAATCAACTAGAAAGCTCCTTTTAAACCGTTCTTGTGTTCCCTGAATGGTCCCTTTGAGACCTTCATTTGTACTAATTTCTGGTTTTCATATTAGTTTTCATTAAGTACCTGGTTTAGTCTACTGCTATAACAATACCTCAGATTGGATCATTTTAATGATATAAATCTCTTGACTTATGGTTCCAGAAACTAGGAACTCCAAAGTCATGGAAGGGCCTACATCTAGTGAGGGCCTTCTTCCTGCATTGTTCCTTGGCAGAAAGGAAAAGGAGGGAGTGAGGTAAAATATTGCCAAGCCCATTCCCTCAGTAGGAACTCATTGTCAAGCAGGAGATGAAAGATGGGCAGGCTCATCCTTTCAGAAGGAATCCACTGTTGGGACAGTAGCATGAATTCACTCATGAGATCTCTGTCCCATGACTTATCACCTCATATTAAGTTCCACCCACACACATCTATCACTGCACTGGTGATTAAGGCTGCACTGCATGCTTTGTGGCAAATGCATTCACACCATAGCACTGCTGGACCTCTACTGTCTGTTCACATTTATGAGACAGCCACTCAAAAGCCAATGGAAGCTTCTTGTACATGACATATGTGATCATTGTGGCTATCCTAGCTGCAGGCAAATGACTTAGTATGACCAGTGGCTTGTAAACAGAAAATAACTGTGTCCTCCTCCCCTCTGTCATGGTAGCAGGCCTACCAGTGGCGGACATCACTTTCTGTTTTCATACAGATACATTCAATCATGTACCCTTAAATAATATTTTTAAAATGCTGTTGGTATAAGTTACTAATATTTTATGGTTGCCTGCTACCACAACACAGCATATGTCATCCTCAAAGATGCAGAAGTCGATATGCCAATGTGGGGACTGCCACACTGCCACTGAGAGCTGTTCATGACATTTCTGACTATGTGGCATTACTTTTGGTAATAGAAAAGTAAACACCTCATGGGTTGGAGAAAGAGTGATTCATATTGGCTAATGGGAGAATACTTGGTAAAAATCTTTGCCAGAGGTAACTCAGGAAATACATAATAATTGTGTCGGTCAATTTTATGTGTCAACTTGACCCAGTCATCAGGTAGCCAGATATGGGGCTAAATAACTCTGTGTGTCTGCAAAGCTATTTCTGAGTGGTGTCAATAGTTGAATCTTTAGACTGAGCAAAAGGGATTTCTTCCCCAGTGTGGGTAGGCCTCGCTACTATTGATAGAATAAATTACTAAGTGAAGAATTCCTTCTCTCTGCTTCATTGTATGAGTCCTGGAAACAGATCTTTTCCTTTTCCAGAAGACTCCTGTTTCTTTTTGTATTATTATAATGTTTATTTGTTATATCTCCATCATAGTGCCCTCTTTCCACCTCTCCCAGTTCCACCCTCTCCTCCCTCTCCCACCCATCCCACTCCTCCGATGTGGAGTGTCCCTACATGTGAGCCCCTCTCAGTTCAACAAAGACTCCTGTTTCTATCTGAACAAAACAACTATCACATGTTCTTCTCCTCCTCGGGTCTTTGAACTTGAAGCAGAACTATAATTTGACCCAAGTGTACAGAGACTTCTCAACCTCCCAATAATTAGCAAATATACTAATTAATAATTACACCGTTCTGTTTCTCTGAAGAACTCTTGCTGCTACAGCAGCCTAACAAATGTATAGCTCTAGAGAACTAGCATGTCAGGGATGGGTGCTTGTCAACGGCAGTTGCATTGGGTGTAAAGCCAAATACAAAAGAGAGTGATAGAGGCTAGAGATTCAGCTTACTGACAGCGCACTTTCCTGACATGCATACACCCTGGGCTCATTTCCCCAGCACTGAAAAATAACAACAAAATGACAATGATGCCAGCCCTGGTGATACGGGTCTATATTTACAGCTATGTGGGAGGCTGAGGCAGGAGAATCACCAGTTCAAAGCCTACCTGAATTACAGAGTGAATTCGGGACCAGCCTGCTCAATTTAGTGAAACTCTCTCCCAAAATAAAAGATGAAATCAAAGGGGGCTGTTGCAACACCACAGTGGTAGAGCACTCACCTAGCATATGTGAACATCTGGTTCGATCCGCAATGAATAGAACACTAATGAGAGACAATAATGAGACCTACCTCATGGAGAATATGAGGGTCTGCTAAGGCAGGGATGCTAAGAAATAGTCAATAATTGGGGTGTTTCCTGGTTGGAAGAGGGAGCTGCTTTTCTGACTCAAATGTCATTGGAGACAAATGACACATTCTATAAGAAAAAGTTTAAGGAATATAATCCCAATGGTAGAAATCCTGAGTGAATGAAAATATCAACTTAAAAATCTGTGGAAAAAGAAGAGGAAGATCAAGGACAAGCTTGGGCTGCGTGAGTCTATCTGAAGCACACACACATGCACACACACACACACACTGCATTCAAAACTGTCTTCAAACAAAGAGAAAAAGTGGAGATGGTTCTCCACCAAGGTCTCATCAACTTTTCCAGTATCCTTATAATTAAATTAAGACAGTAATAAAACAGGCTTAAATTTTTTTTCTGGAAAAGAACTGTATGTAGTCAGCAGCACAAGAGACAGGCTAAAATCATATAGAGAACACAGATAATGGATTAACTGTATTTTTGAAAGGTGTACATGGTTAGCAGGACCATGGCTCTTCAGAACTTCAAGTGGGTGCTGAGTTCCCACAAGCATGCATACACAGAAGTGGAAGCAGAAGTTGGCACTACTCCAAAGGAAGAGGCCTTCCTTGGTACTTGCCTCACAGGGGGTGTATTTCCCTACCTGAGACCAGGACCTGGGAGGGAACTTAAATGTACCTTCTCTGTGGAGGCACCCCTTGCCACTGCATGTCTCCCTTCCTTTTTGTTCCCTTTTGATATACTGGAGTCATCCTGCCTCTGTTCCATGACTATGTATTCATGTGTTTAATTCCTGTATCACCAGATGGCTAGAAGTCATGTGTGGTCTGAAATGCAAAGTCTTGAGCACATCCTTTGCTGGAGAGATGGCTTCATATGCTAACTTCCAGAGGTTGCACTTGATGCTTTGCTAGATGAAAGGGTGCGGAGGTCTACTGGGGAGAAATAAGCATGCCTTGTGTATGAAGAGGAGAGCATATGCAATATTTGGTGCCAGACAGGAAGACTGTTGCCTAAGTTGTTCATATTGTCCTCCTTCTATTTCTAGGCTATAGTAAAATGTCACTTCCTTGCCAACTTTTTGTGTCACCATATGATTTGCTTTGACCAATGAAAAGTGTATGAGAATGTGTCACTTCATTGGGAAACTTTTAAGAATAAAATGTAGACACTGTTGATAGGGATGTAAATTAGTAGAGCCATTATGGAAAGCAGAAAGGAGGTTCCACAGAAGCTAAAAATAGAGAGACCATATGATCTAGCAATTCTACTTCTGGGTAGATATGCAAAGGAAATTAAATCAGTATGCTGGAGAGATGGCTAAATCCCCACTTTCACTGTAGCATTGCCCACAAGAGCTAAATGTCTAGTCTGCCTGGCAACACTTAAATGGGTAAAGAATGGATAGATAGGTAGATAGATAGAGTATATTTAGCCGCTAAAAAGAAAGAGGTAACATGGGTGAACATGAACAGCATTACGTTCAAGGAACTAGTCCAAAACACTAATGCACATACCACATAATCTCACTTATATGTAGAATCTAAAACAGTAAGGGGTTATAACCGCCAGAGCCCAGTAAGGAAAGCAGAAGGATTGGAGTGTTGTTGGTATAAGGATATAAAATTCTAGCTAGAAAGAATAATAAATTTGAAAGATTTATCTTAAAACATGGTGACTGTAACTCATGAGGATGTTTGTCATGCTTGAAAATTGCTAAGAGTTGTCCATGGATTTTACAAAGGAAGGGGAGTACTTGGCAATTAGCTCAATTTCAGCATTCTATGGAGCAAACATGAAAACATCATATTGTTTTAATAAACATACCTGTTTTATTTGTCAGTGATTTAAATAATTTAATAATCCATCACATCAAATATTTACAAAAGCATTTACCATCTCAACAAAAGACCCACCTCGCACCATTTCCTCCGCCAGGGTGACAGTGAGCATTGGATGAGGATAGCCTGGAGCAGAAGCCCTGGCCAGCCAACGATGCCATGCAGCTCCTTCGAGAAGGAATGTTCACTGGTGAGAAACAGCAAGACTGATGCTGGTTTGTTCTCATGTGGCAAAACGTAGCTTGTGCTGCTGGCTGCATTAATCAAGGGGGAGTTTCACTGCAGGTTGGGAACTCAGTGGGCTTAACTTTGACTGGGCTCTGCTCAGGATCTGAAAATCTTTTACTGAATCTTAGGGAGGAATCATATGCTGCTTTTGTAAGAGGATTGGTTTTCAGCAGAATGAGGAGCAGGATATGAAGGGCCATAAGTCTCCTAGTTCAGGATACAAACTTTCAGGTGCTCCTTCAGATCAAGTTCACACCTCTCCTCCTCTACACAAGCTTCCCAGTTTCTGCTAGGTAGGAGCAGAGCAAACATACAGCTCCACACACAGGGTGAATCTTTTTAGTTTGCGTTTCACTTGTCTACTGTCCCCTCAAACACACACACACACACACACACACACACACACACACAC
>CAJQZJ010003694.1:17470671-17481762 GCA_907164525.1 Lophiomys imhausi
TGTGTGTGTGTGTGTGTGTGTGTGTGTGTGTGTGTGTGTGTGTGTGTATAATGTAGGAGCCAGATGAGGACATGGAGTGTGCTGTTCTACCTCTCCTTGAGCCTGGAGCTTGCTGCTTTTGCTACACTGCCTGGCCAATAAGCTCCCAGGATCTGCCCGTCTGTCTCATATATAGCTCAGAGCTGATATTACAGTTGAGGGCCATGTCAGAGTTTTTTACAAGATTTTTAAGGGGATTCCAGTGATCCAAACCTATGGCTTGCATAGCACATGTTCTTAGTCACTGAGCCAGCTCCCTAGTCCTAGGAAAGAGATCCTTTACAGATCTAAGACCTCAAACTGACCAAATGGTAAATTAGCAGGAGCCCTCAATTCAGAAAAACCTTCCTTACATGACAAAGAAAGGGCACACAGAGAGAAGAAGGAGAAAACACAGAGACTGGAATTATACTTCCACAGACCACAGAAAATACAGAGTCAACAAGGGTTGACTAAAAGAAGGGTTCTCTCTAAGAATCTTCATGATGCGTATGGACCCACCAACAAATGCCTTTATTGAAGATTTCTGGCCTCCATAACAGTGGGAATAGACTCCTCTGCTTGGTGCCACCAGGTAATATGGCCAAGTGATATGGAAACCTCAGAAAACAGCTACAGGAAGTCTGGTTTGCCCACAGCTCTACCAGCTCTGGGGTATGCAAACATCCAACAGAGTATTGAGAGCTGCCTTGATGTTCCCTGAACCTCAGAAGCACCATGAGGTTTTCTGTTTTGGTCTGGCTTGGGCCCTGGGTTTATCTTCATTTGTATCAAGCTATTATATGTCTAATAATAACTAGGAATCATTTTCCCCTGGCATGTTGCCCCCTTTGTTCCCTATCAGGGAAAAGCATGAGGAGTCTTAATGCTTCATTCTGCTATTTATTGAAGAAAGAAGTCCCTAACCTGGGTTTCTAATTATTCTCCCCCTAGATCTACCAGGAACTCAGTTCTTTTTTTTTTTAAATACTTTATTTATTTTTCTTCAAGTTACATCTCAGTAACAAACCCCTCCCTATTCCCCCTTCCTATCCCGCCCTTCCACCCTCTTCCCCCCAGAAGTTTCCCCTTTCAGTCCAACAGATGGTTCCTTCTCTTATAACAGTAAGTATTATACAAAACAATAGATATAAATATGCCACATTTATGAGAGTAAATTGGCCCAGTATACCTTCCCAATGTCCAGTTTATACATATTTGGCCCCTGACTTTAACATTCTACTATCTAACCAACTCCATGAGTTTAAAGGTCTGTATGTGACTCAACATTCATACTGTCTTGCAACACACTTTTAAGAGTATCTTCTTAGATCTATAACACCCTCTTGATTCCTAAACAACTCAAAATTTAACTATGAGACTCTAGCTGTCTATTCTTCAACCACCTCAGAGACCTGAGAGGGATAAATATATTTGCTTATATAGGAAGTGCAGGGCCTGCCGCTTCCAAAACTAAGAAAGAACATACCAATAACTGCCTGGACAGTTCCCATTTTCTCTCCATACATTCCAGCATCAATCTTCAGCCTTTGGGTCCTGTTTCTCTGACAGACATTTGTTGTAGAGCAGGGATTATGAAGGACTTACCTACCCTGTCTTGGCAGAGTTAGGCTGTCAACTTCCCTGCTACCAAGTTTTGTCCTTTTTGGACAGCAGTCTGTCTGCAGTTGGTGCAAGGGGTTTTTTCATGTCAAGAGAAAGGTTTGCCACTAATTCAACCATCTTACAGTGGAGGTTCTTCGATGCTTATCTTCTACTTGGAGTAGAATAGGGGGTGCTGTCAGGCGCTGATATGTCTCGATATCAAAAAAAAATCTTGATTTAAGATAACATCTTTGAATGCCATATTCTGCAGATCTCTAGGGGTTTTTGAAGATGCCCTATCCATCTCTTGTGTTTAGATAAGCAAATGTTGCTTGTCTCTTAGCAACTTGATTACTGGGTAGTTTAGAGAATATCTGTGATAGACTGTCATAGTAGCTAACAGTTCTTAAACACCAAAGTAAAGATGCCAGTGTGGCTTTTTGTCAGGAGGAGGGAGTAAGACAGTCCTGAGTTCATCCTTAGAACTATCTTGGCTTGATCCTTCTGTGGTTTGTTTTTCGTTGCTGTTGTTTTGTTTTTGGGTTTTGGGCTGTTTTTGTTTTTTGTCTTGTTTTGTTTTTTTTTGTTTGTTTGTTTGTTTTGTTTTTTTTTGCTTCGGTTTGATTTTGGGTAAGAGAGCCAGAAGCAAAGATACAGTTGACCTCTACAAACTAGGAAAGAGATTTCTCTGTGTAAAATCCAGGGTTCCTGTTTCCGTCTTAGAAAGTCCCACCTTCTTATACTCTTCCTGCCCAGCTGATTGGCCATCAGCAACTTTTATTAACCAGTTAACAGAGTTTAGGTTATAGGTGGTGAAAGCCACTCTTGGTCCAGGACTTTATCCCCAGGACCACTCAGGCCTCCAGTTAAGGTGAGCCAGGCCTGCTGGCTTCCTGCCAGCCCGCTAGCTGTTCCACCAGCCTATTATTTCAGTTTATACTTATTAATACATACAATTGATAACTAAGTTGCAGTTTCAGGGTTGTTTTTGGTTTTTTGAGACAGGGTTTCTCTGTTTAGGCTTGGCTGTACTGGACCTCACTTTGTAGACCAGGCTAGCTTCGAACTCACAGAGATGTATCTGCCTCTGCCTCCAGAGTGCTGGAATTAAAGTTGTGAACCACCACTGCCCAGTGTGAGAGCCTGTCTTAAACACACAAATAAACAAAGAGTAGCCTTTGAAATACAGGCTATGGCACTGAGCTTCTATTTTGGTGCTAGAAACATTTATACTGATTTCATTATTTTTCTTTTCCTTTTGTTAAGTTCTTAGTGGCAATGAAGTTTTGTTAGTACCTGGGCATGAATCCTTAGCTTTGAGCCTTTATTTACTCCTTACTCCCATAATGACTCCTCTTCCCCCCTGCAGATCCCATTATACATGCCTGCAGTGTAACAGACCCTTACTTTAGAAAAAAAAAAAAATCAAAGAATGAACTTTCCAACCATCCCTTCTATGTACTCATTGTCTATCACTGTGGTAAATACTGTCACAGACCTTTAAGTCTTAATGTCATCAAACTTGGAAGATGTAGGTGACCACTGAATGTAACTCTGAAACTTCCTGGCCCTGTCCAGTGGCAAACGCCCAACCCTAGCTTATGCCAGCCATCACCAAAGACAGAAAATACAATGTCTTAGAACTAAGCTTTCATTTCTTTGGTGTGTAAAATGGCCCAGGGGGAAATGAAGAGCAGGAGGCAGTCTGATTGCAGCTGTGTATTAAGTACTTCTTGTATGTGAAAAGTTTCTAAAAACAAACAAACAAAAAAGCAAAAACCTGAATGAGGAAAGAGTTGTAAGATGGCTCTACAGAGCAACTCAATGAGCTGAAAACAGAACTGCCAGCCCAAGAAAATGATTTAAGAATCCAAACATGTTCTGTATAAATAAATTATCTATGTCAAAGAAAAAGCTGACTGAAGCTAAACATATCACAAGATGAAAGAACTGAGTCAATGACATGGAATAAAATAAAGAAAATCTTATTAGAGATGTCACTGTATTGGGTTTGTATTAATGTCTGTATTACAAATGACTGTGAACTCAGCTGACTCGTTTGAAACAATACTTATTTATCGCACGAATTTCTATAGAACAGAAATACTACACCGTCACAAGGCCAGGGGTGGAGCTGTACTTGAACTCTCATCACAGGCCAGGAAGAATGTGCTTGCAGGCTCACTCAGGCTATCGGCGGAGTGCTTTTCCTCATCCCCTCAGGAACAAGACTTCCACTTAGCGCTATGTGGCCTTCATCGTGAGGCAACAGCCGTGCACTGAGCCCACTTTCTGCTTAGATTCGTGGACCTCTGCTGCAGTTTGTCTCACGCCAGACGAAAGCAGTGCTCTGCCACTGAGTGCAGCTGTGATTGGCGTGGCCCATTGGATCATTCAACATTCTGCTTGTTTTAAGTTCTTAATTATATCTGTGAATTCCCTTTCACCACATTCTATTATATCACAGAGCATACTATAGCAAGAATTTTTTTGTTTTGTTTTGTTTTTCGAGACAGGGTTTCTCTGTGTATCCTTGGCTGTCCTGGACTCACTTTGTAGACCAGGCTGGCCTTGAACTCACAAAGATCCGCCTGCCTCTGCCTCCCAAGTGCTGGGATTAAAGGCGTGCGCCACCACCGCCCGGCTATAGCAAGAATTTTAAGGTAGAATACAAAAGAAAGAAAACATTAAACGTCTCCAAGTTAAAAGCAAATGTACAAGGCAGTTTTCAGACTCACAGAGCCTGCCCCCTAGGTCACATAAACAGTGAACAACTGTTGGATGAGAGAAGGCGTTGCTGAAACTAACTGTGAAGTGGGCAGGGAGTTCTCAGGATGCAGCTTTTTGCGACTTCCGAGTTATGTTGGGACAGGCTTTTTTGTAACATAGCGGTCTTTGAGTTATCCATGCCCCTGTAAGAAACTCTGTAAGTAAAATCTTGGTTCCCCTAGACTAGACCAGACTGTTCCTTTGGTCTGTCATTGGGGTTGACATTCTTTAATTTCCGTTTTTGGAAAACCGCACAGTGCCACCAGTTCAGCTCAGGAGAGGCTTCATGGCAGGTACCAGGGCTATGATGGCACTCATATGGAGAGGGACTCAGGAGATGTCCAGCTGCCTTAGAACATCCCATTCTAGACAGACCTCATTCACTCTTACAGGACTCAACCCCCTCCTTTAGGCAGCATTAATCTAACCATGAGGATAAAGCCCCCATAACCCCTCGTTCATTCCCAACCTCTTAAAGTCTCTTCAGCCTCCAAACTGCCATACTGGAGTCCAGGCTTTCAACTCACAAACCTCTAGAGCAGTGATTCTCAACCTTCCTAATACCCTTTAATACAGTTCCTCGTGTTGTGGTGACCCTTGTGGTACTTAGGGCTTCATTGCTAGGAAGAGACACCACTAACAAGGTAACTCTTATAAAGGAAAACATTTAATTGGGGCTGGCTTACAGTTCAGAGGTTTAGTCCATTATCATTATGGCAGGAACCCCGGAGCATGCAGGAAGACATGGTGCTAGAGAGGAGCTGAGAATTCTACATCTTGATCTGCAGGCAGCAGAAGGAGACTGTGTCACTGGATATAGCTTGGGCATAGGAAACCTCAAAGCATGCACCTATGGTGACACACTTCCTCCAGCAAGGCCACACCTACTCCAACAAGGCCAAACCTCCTAATAGTGCCACTTCCTATGGGCCAAGCACTCAAACACATGATGAGTCTATGGGGGCCATGCTTATTCAAACACCATAACCTCCATCCATAAAATTATTTCATTGCTACTTCACAACTGTAATCTTGATACTATTATGAATTGTAATGTAAATGTCTGATTGGAAGGATGTCTGGCACGCAACCCCCAAAGGGGTTGGAACCCACAGGTTGAGAACCACTGTTCTAAGGGAAGATTGTATTTAAGGCAAAGGAGTAACTAAACTAACACCTTAATTCACACTGAAATAGTGACAAAGAAGAAAACATCTTTTGCATGTTTTCTTCTTTGTAACTATTTGCTAAGTAGAAAATTGTTTTCTCTGGATAGAATGAGAACCGAAGACACACCCCTGTGGCAGTGCAATAAACCAGGAATAACAAGAGTGATCTTACAAACAACAAATAGAGGGAATTGAACCTAGTAGTTAAGCTCATGGATCAAGAAGAAAATCAAAATACAAATTAAAACACACATACACACATGCACAAGATAATTACTACTATTACTTTTTTTTCTGAACTGACCTCCATATATTCCAATCAAAGAAGAGCTACCAACCAGCATGAATGAACAAGAGCCAAGTTCAAGAGATCATTTATTCTAGGGAAATTTAAAAGTAATAATAATAATAGTAATAGTAATAATAATAATAATAATCTCTTTCAAGCCCAGACATTTCAAGTCAGAAGCCCAATCAGGCCTACATGAAGTGTGCACTCATGTGTTCAGAGCCAACGCCCTCTTGAGACCATGTCTGGGTTCTAGGACACAGACTGAAGACTCCTCTCTATGTTGACACTCTCACAGGTAAAGAATACAAAACCCCTGAGGAAAAGCAGCACAAATGAGAAGCAAAGGGATGAACTCAGGAAAGTGATACATCCAAACTCCAAGAAACCAGCAAAAATATATATATATATCAAATAAAAGTTGACTTTAAAGTAAGAATTTTATCCTTAGTGACACCACAAAGAAAAGGAGGAAACAGTAAGCTAATGGCAGAAACTAGGTGATAATGAAAGAAGAATGCACAGCTGGCATCACAAAAGATCAGTTAAAAATCTTAGAAATGGCTGACATAAAAGAAGCCTCAAAATTAATAAAAGGATCATGATTTGATATAAAAGCTAATGGCAATTTCATGAACTGATGGACCAGATTGAAACACTTGCTCCTAATACTATACAAAAAAAAAAAATGGGGATTTAAAAAAATAAAAATGGACCTAGTAACCAACAAGACAAAAGAAAAACTGGGGAAATGAGCACACAAGACTAGGAAGACCTTCAGGAGAGAACTGAGAATGGTGGCATCAATTAAATATTCAGGCTGAAAGCCGGGCAGTGGTGGAGCACGCCTTTAATCCCAGCACTCCAAAGGCAGATCTCTGAGTTTGGGGCCAGCCTGGTCTACAGAGCAAATTCCAGGACAGTCAAGGCTATACCGCAAAACCCTGTCTCGAAAAACCAAAAACATAGATTAGACAGACGATAGACAGATAGCTGATAGATAGATTGTTAGACAGATAGATAGATAGATAGATAGATAGATAGATAGATAGATAGATAGATAGATAGATAGATACATACATACATAGATAGATAGATAGATAGATAGATAGATAGATAGATAGATACATACATACATACATACATACATACATACATACATAGGTAGGTACATAGATAGAATAATAAAGTTAGGTTAATAATGTCTCATAATTCAGATGTGAGTCCCTGCCTGCCTCCTCATGTGGGCTGCCTGTCTTCTCTCTGCCTCCAGCACCAATTCACCTTTTGTTTCTTTTTTATATTTTTTATTTAAAATTTTTCATACATTGTATTTTGATCATTTCCCCTCCCCCAGCTCCTCCCAGATCATCTCCATCTTCCTTCTTACCCATGATCTCTCTGTAAAAACAAAAAGAAAAAGAAAAGAAAAAAGAAATCTGAAACAAGCAAAAAAACATTATGACAAAAAAAAAAAAGAATGCCAAAACAAAATGAAACAGAAAGCCTACAAACAAAGACAAGGAGTTCATTCTGTGTTGATTACTTACTTCTGGGTATGGGCCTGCCCTGAATTGTGGTTGATAAAACCAGTGCCTTGGAGAAAACTAATTTTCCCTTTGCCAGTAGAGTATCAGTTGCAAATAGCTTCTCTTGACGATAACCATTTTCATTAGGGTGAGATGGAATCTCAAAGGACTTTTAATTTGAATTTTTCTAATGGCTAAGCATTTTGAATACTTTTTAAAAATATTTATTGGTGTTTACGCTTCTTTTTTTAAGAACTGCCTGTCCAGTCGTTGGCTCATTTATTGATGAGTAGACGTTTTGTAGATTTTTTTGGGGGGAGGGTGTTGTTGTTGTTGTTGGTGGTGGTGGTGGTGTGTGTGTGTGTGTGTGTGTGTGTGTGTGTGTGTGTGTGTGTTCAGCTTTTTTGGAAGTCTTTACCTAGTCTATACATTAAACCCAGGCTGAATAGCTTACAAAGGTTATCTTCCATTCTGTAGAGTGTACCTCTGTTGATAGTTTCCTTTGCTGTGAGGAAACTCGTTTATCGCATGTAATCTTATATATCAGTTCTTAGGATCATTTCTAGTTTTAAAACAAGGTCTTTAATCACTTTGAATTTGCTTTATGCAAGGTGAGCGATAAGGCTCTAAATTCATTCTCCACTTGCAAATACTCAGATTTTTAAGGACTATTTGTTAGTCTGTCTTTTTTCCAATACACATTTTTTTATATCTTTGCCAAAAATTAGGTAAGCAATACTTTATTTCTGGACCTCTGCTGTGTTCGATTGGTTTGTGTGTCTGATTTTTTTTTTTGTGCTAGACCATACTGTCTTTGTCACTATGGCACTGTAGTATAATTTGAGGTCAGATATTGTGATATCTCCAGTAATGCTCTTTTTTCCTTGGGATTACTTTGACTATCTTTGGTCTTTTGTGTTTCCATACACATTTTAGTTTTGTTTAGTTTGGGGAAATGGTTATGACAAAGGTTAGTTTATCTGTATGCCTATGTTAGAAAAGAGTGCTCTTGAATCAACAACATAAATTTCCACTTGGATGAATTCATTTTCCTGATGTTTTGTTTTTGACAGGTTCTCATATAGCCCAGTGTCTTAGTTAGAGTTTCTATTGCTGTGAAGAGACACCATGACCACACAACTCTTACAAAGGAAAACTTTTAATTGGGGTTGGCTTACAGTTTCAGAGGTTTGGTGCATTATCATCATGGTGAAAAGAATGGCAGCATCCAGCCGGATATGGTGCTGGAAAAGGAGCTGAGAGTTCTACATCTTGATCTGCAGGCAGCAGAAGGAAACTGTGTGCTGCACTGGGTGTAGCTTGAGCATTTAAGACCTCAAAACCCACCTCCATAGTGACATACTTCCTCCAACAAGCCCACACATCCTAATAGTACCCCTCCCTTTGGCCAAGAATTTAAACACATGATCATATGGAAGACAATCGTATTCAACCCACCACACCTAATCTGGCTTTGAACTTGCTAAACTGCTAAAGATAACCTTGAGTTTCTGATTCTTCTGCCTCTACCTCCAGAGTGCTGAGATCATAGGCATATGTCACCATGCCAATCTTATATGCAGGACTGAGGATTAAACCCAAGGCTTTGTGCATGAGGCATACGCCATGCTCCACTGTGGTGGAGGTTTGGATTCCTTTCAAACACAATTATGCTGAATTAATATGAAAAAGTTGTGGGAGTGCTTCTGAAAAACAGTCTCATAAAAGTGGTATACAAAACAGCCTAAATGACTTGCACCTGGGAAAGTGCATGATCTTCCTGGGAGAGCACATGATCTTGGAACAGGCGTACCTTGGGAGGAGGGCATAAAGTTGGCCAATGAGAAGGCATCCTGGTGCATAATTAGGTAGAGTGGATAAAAAGGAAGGCCTGGAAAACTCTAAAAGGTTTTTTGCTTGGGATTGCTTCCCATTGCTGTTCGTCTTTGCTTCATTTAGAAAGATTCCAGACACTGCCCTGCCAAAGGGTGTGGCTTCCAAAGCCTGAGACCCACCAGAGACCATGGATGAGAGGGTGGCAACTGCCAGTGTCAAGGCTACATGGATGGAAAAGGTCCAACCCCAAGCAGAAGTGTGCCAAAGGCCAGCACCTAGGCCAACAGACGGCCTGAAGAGATCATGACCTCAAGTGAGAAATGGTAACGAACAGCCAGATCCTAGGCCACATGAATACAGGTGGCAGGTTCCAGTGGCTAGCACCTGGGCCATCAGCGGAGAGCAGCAGCCTCAGAACAATGCGATTGACCTGCCAAGAGGAGGCTCAGGAAAACTGGACAGACTTAAGAAACAAACTAAATCTCTGTCCCATGTAAGTCTGGTGGTCTCTGAGGGACAGAGGAAGCCTCGACTCCAACTGGAAGTGAGGTGGTGGCCATCTCAGTGACCAGAGTTGACCACTGCAGTGCCTGCTGATTGCTGTGTTCCCTGTATATGCTGACTGATGGACTGCTGAGCAGTTACCATCAAAGGCTTGTGCCTGAGGCTTGGTAAAGTGCCTAGAGATGGTTGGTTGGAAGGTGGTTAGAGATATTAATAGTTTATAAGTTATGCCTACACTCCACCTTAATAAAATTGTAAAAGAACAACTATACTCAAAGAAAGCAAACAAAAATGAATAAAACAAACAAAATTAGAATTAAATTAATTAGAGACCACGAGGGCAATAGAAGGGAAAGTAGAGAATTTCACTGCAAAAAAAAATGATCTTTGAAAAAAAAAATTTTTAATTAAAATAAATCATTAACAGGAATGAATAGGAGAAGAGGGAGACTCGTTTTAAAAACCAAACTTAGTATTGAAAGAGAGGATATTGCCACCAGCAACTTCCTAGGTAAAGTTTCTGTGGAAGTGCTATGAAATACTATGCCAACAAATCAAACAGCTCAGCTAAGTAGATCTACAGCTTCAGAAAAATGTCTATCAAAACTGCAACAGATTTTTTTCCTCCTGTTAATATAAGGTGTTAATTGCATTGATTTCCAGATGTTGAAGCATCTTTGCATTCCAGAAGTAAATCCTTTGGTTTGTGGTATATAATTTCCTCAGTACATTCACGCATTCAGCTTGCTGCCATGTGTCCTGCCGTGATAATAATGAACTAAATCTCTGAAACTGTAAGTCAGCCCCAGTTGAATGTTTTTCCTTAAAAGAGTTGTCATGGTCATGGTATCTCTTCACAGCAATAGAAACCATAACTAAGACACATAGTAATGGTTTCATTGTGGCATTTGCATAAGTGGACATAATGTATTTTAGTTGTATTCAATTCCAGTCATCCTCTCCTGTCCCTTCCTCCTCATGCCAATCCCCTTTCTCTTCCCACCTAACCTCCCTACTTTTTTTTTTTCATGACCCAGTGAGTTTCATTAGGGTTGTTTATAAAAGTGTGTTTCAGGACTGTGTCCATCTTATCGTTGTTACACCACTGAAGAAAATGTCTCTCCCCCTCTCCCATCATCCAGTAACTGTGTATAAATTCTCAGGAAGGGGTGGGCCCCATAAGCCCCTCAACCATCTATGACAGGTTGTTGACAGTCCTCATCTTGTACAGACCTTGTGTTGGTAATCACAAATACCTTTAATTGAAGAGTGAAGTAATCATGCCAAGCCCAGAAATCATTGCTCCATACAATTCCCCTGTAAATGAACTTTCAAATTATTATTTATTTAACTCTTATTTATTTATTACTAA
>CAJQZJ010003694.1:17491669-17556047 GCA_907164525.1 Lophiomys imhausi
GAAGAAGAAGAAGAAGAAGAAGAAGAAGAAGAAGAAGAAGAAGAAGAAGAGGGAGTTGACCTGAGCTGAGGGAGACAGCAGGAGAAAGAGGAAGCTCAGAGCTTGTAAAGGACGATCTTTGGTTTTGGCACCTGGAGAGGGGTGTTGAGTACACAGGCTTGTACAAGTCAGACTGTTGGTCCTGATAGACCCCTAACACGATCACATCCTAACAGAAGGAACAACACAGGAAGACAGGGATATTCCATCAGTGTATCTTTGATCTCACTTCCACATTTATGTCTTTTCTTACATTGCTGTTATTAGTTTTTGAGACAATGTTTTACATTAGTTCTAGGCCCAGGCTTCCCAACTGTTGGGATAAAAGACACGTACTACCATGTTCAGCTGAATTTACCTTTTAAAAATCCCTATTTTTAAGCTGAGCATGGTGACACATGCTTGTAACCCCAACAATGGTCTGTTATTAATATAAACACTGCCTGTCTTGGGCTCAGCAGACTTTCCTTGGTCTCTTACTATTTCTAACAGTTCACTATAAATTCTATCCTTATTAGCTTTATCTAACTATTTGACACAGACTAGAGTCATCTGGAAGCAGAACCTCAGCTGAGGAATTACTCAGATCAAATTGGCCAGTGAGTATTTCTTTTAGATTTTTTGAGACAGGTTTTCTCTGTATAACAGCCCTGGCTGTCCTGGAACTCATCTTTATGTCCTGGAGATCATCTTGATGGCTACTTTGTATAGAAGAGCTCAGCCCACTGTGGGCAAAACCATTCCTGGTCAAGAGGTCTTGGGCTGTACAAGAAAGTTAGCAAAACCTGAGCCTATGAGTGAGCCATGGAGCATTGTTTCCTCCATGGTTCCTGCTGTACTTCCTGGCTATGAAGTGAGTTCCTCGGCCAAAGGCTGTTGTGATTTCAAAGAGAAATGTCCTGCTATAGTCTCATGTATTTAAACATGTGGTCACCAGTTGATGATGGGAACAGTTAGGAAGTATGGCTTTGCCAGAGGAAGTACGTCACTCAGAGTGGGCTCTGAGAGATAAAGCCTTACACTTTTCCAGTTTGTTCCCTCCACTTCACACTTGTGGTGTAAGTTGTGGCTTCTGGTCCAGCTGCCTTGCCTGCTGCTGATTGTAGTTCCTCCCCTACACGACAGACTCCTGTCCCTCTAGAACCATAAACTCAAATAAGCCCTTCCTTCTACAGTTTGCCTCAGATCACAGTGTTTCATCACAGCAACAGAAAAGTACCTAATACAGAGGTAATTCTGTATGGAGTGGTAAGCATGTCTGCCATGAGTTCCTATCTTGACATCCCTTGATGATGAACTGTGACCCAGAAGTGTAACCCAGATTTTCCTTTCTTCCCCTAAATTGCTTTTGGTCGTAGTGTTTCTCATAGCAACAAAAATTAGAGAATATCTTAGAGATTTTCTTTATGTTGATATTCATGTCATTTGAAGATAATGAAAGTTTTGTTTTACTTTCCAAATTTCAATCCTTTCCTTAGGTAAAAGGTTATTTGTGAACATTAACTATACTCATTAGACTCAGTACAATATTTCATGATGGAGTTAATGTCTTTTTTTTTTTTGCTTGTTTGCTTTGGACTTTAAAGGGAATGATACTCATTTCACCACCCACAATAATACCTTGTAAGATTTAATAGAGGTCCAGATTTGAAATAGCATATTAATCTATCAGCCCCAACTTCTGGAAGATAGCCACTGCCAATTCTCGTCTAGGCTGGGGCCATCTTCCTATTTCCTTGATGAATCGATGATCCACTAACCCAACTAGGAAACTGAGCAAGCTGTGGAGTTTTCTGGATTTTGTTAAGAACAGATCCATTTTATTGTGCCTCCTTTTACATGCCTTTGGTACCCCTATTCACAGAATGCATTGGAGTTCTAATATATGTTTTGTGTGGGCCATCACTCTCACCAAGATTCATAGATTCTAGCAGCTATTGGAACTGCCTTCCAGAGACAAGACAGATAAAGCCTGGATTATGAGTAAATGCCCCCAAATGGAAAAACCTTCCCTATGGACCTTGGCAGTCTAGTTTCTTCATCCAGCAGCCTCCAGAATTACCTGATGCTCCATCAGATACAACAGGCCCACACTTTTCTTCCCAGGAGTGCTCTTTCTGTAGTATCTCTTGTATATACACCTTTCCCTATACTCTGCCTCAGTTATACAGAGGCGACAATCTCAGCAGTTGCATTGCTAAGGCATGTCAGGGACCACTACAACTGGACATAGCACTGTGACAATGTCCTCTTGCCACCCGGCTTCTGTGACACCTATCTCCAGAATTCCATCTTTAGGGTCCTCTTGCCAACATATCTCAGAATGGGTTCCTTATGTATAAAGGCTGAGACAGGCCGTTAGGGGTGTGCTGCATTGTGGGAACGTTCCTTGAGGGAAGAAAATACTTGAAGGGATAAAGGATAAAGGGATAAAGCTAGACGGGGATATAGAGAAGTGAATAACAATGTCTTCTCAGGTAAACTGCATCCTTGGCCTGTTGCAGAGCTCATGATCGAGGTGCCTTCCTGTAAGGCCACTCAATGTGTGGCCTTTGTGAAGGTCACAATGGGGCAGGGTACATAACCTCTTTGGTAAGGAGGCTTGTGTCAGTGGAGCACACCTGTCAGCAATGGAACCTGTGAGACATTAGCCACCAGGACCCAAAGGAGTTGGAGACTTGGCATACACAAGAAAGGGGGTCTGGTGGGCTGCTGCTGCACCTACTGTGACCCTAACCCTAAAGCACTGTCATGAAAAATGCCTACTCTGCTCTGCAGATTCTCTCATCTGCCTTTTAGCCCTGAATTTAGCTATTGCCTCAACTTTCTCCTCCACCCACTCCAGCTGGATTTGCTGCCCTCACTACTCCACCGAGACTGCCCCTGTCGACAGCAACCACCTCCTCTGTGCAGCCCACACAGGTAGTCGCTTCTCTCTTTCCCTCAGGGCTCTTACCGTCCCCCACCCTTCCATATCCTGCCTCTCCACCTAGGTTTTTAATCCCACCTCCAGGCTCCCACTAGAATTCCAGGCTGATGTTCAGATGACCCTCTCCCCTGGACGTCTATCAATCGTTTCAAACTTCATGACTGGATTTCCTTCCTCCTTCACCTCGCTTCTCCCTTGTCTTCTCATTCTATACTGGCAGATAAATATTTGGGGTTTTTTCTCCATTCCCCTTCCTGAACCTCTGATGGCAAGTCTCTCAGCAAGTGTGGCAACACTCCCTTATAAGCATGTCTGCACTGACCTTATCTCTATTTCCACTAAAGCTTCTTCATTTAAAAGCTATGTTCTTAACTTGGGATCCTATTAGTGATCCTTTCACTTGCCTCCTCAGCAAAGTCTACCCCTAAAACAAAACTGTCTTGGTTTGTAAAGCTCATGAAATTTGCTGCCTCATGATCTCCACCTAGCCCTATCTTTATCACAGTAAGTAATCCGAATTTCCATGCATAGAAATATCACCATTTGCTCAATACCATTGGGTTCCCAGGAGATACGTGACCTAATTCGGGGAACACAGGTGTCATGTCCGTATGAAGGATGGTCAAGTAAAAAAAGGGCTAGGATCTCATTTCCATTTTGCAGACATCAAAACTGATGTGAAACAAGAAGGAAAGGAAGGAGTAAAGGGGCAGACCAAGGAGCAGGGGAAAAGAGAACAAGGGGCCACTAACAAGATCATTCACTGCTTGATAGAGAGATGATAAAAATACACTTTGTTTGGCACAGGAGGTCACTGGGAGCTCAAAAATGAAATAAATCTGAAAGGTTTTGTAAAGTATGGAGTTGGAGGAACTTAAAAAAAAAAGAATAGCTTAAAGAGCTGGAGCGACGGTTCAGACGTTAGAGCACTGGCTGCTCTTGCAGAGGACTCAATTTTGGCCACCAGCATCCACATGGAAGCTCACAGCTGCTTGTAACTCCAGTTCCAAGACATCTGACACCCTCTTCTGACCTCCAGGGGTTCCTGCATACACATGGTACATATAAAAATATGCAGGCAAACAATTATACACAGCACTTTAAGGGTTAATCCCATAGACACTAATACAGAAAAGGTCCACTTGGCTCTGTTCATTTATAGAAGGAGGCAGAAAATAACTGCGTGCCTTTTAAAAATTAAAACCAATGCATTTTTTAAAAATATCAGAACATTTTCAAGAAGCCCTGCCAACAGAAAAGAAAGGACACAGGACATGGAATCCAAGCAGGAATGAGAGCTGAAGCAGAATGCTCAGACAAAGGCCAGCTGTACAGATGCTAGAGACCTACCTCACCACTTACATGCAAACTTTTTTTAAAAAAATCTTTTTATTGCGTTTTTGTGAGTTTCACATGTCATGCACCCTAATCTACTCATCTCCAACCTCCCACCAGACACACCCTCCACCCTTGTAACCTCTCCCAACAGAAAAAAAAAAAAAAAAAGCCTCATTGCGGAAGCTGTAGTGTGTGTCAGCGTGTCCCACAATATTCCCTTTTGTCCACACGTTTTTGCTTGCAAGTGTTCATTATAATGACTCCTTGGAAGCTGAGTTGGATATAGAATTTTAAACTCATGGAGATGATTGGATAATAGAATGTTAAAGTCAGGTGCCAAATACGTATGTACTGGACATTGGGAATGCATGCTAAGCCCTATAACTCTCGTAATTGTGGCCTAATTATTTCTGTTGTTTTGTATTGTATTTGTTGTTATAAGAGAAAGATCCATTTGTTGGACTGAAAGGGGGAGCTGTTGGGGGGAAAAGATATACCTTAAACTTAAAAAAAAAGGAAGGGGATGGGGAGGTCGAGGGGGAAGAGGGTGGGAGGGTGGAACTGGAGGGGGGAGTAGGGAGGGGATTGCGATGGAGATGTAACTTGAAAAAATAAAAAATAAATTAAAAAAAATAATGACTCCTTGGTCTGGTATGAGGCCTCTGGCTTCTGCTACTTTGTCAGTACTAGAACCTCACTAGGACTCCTCTCAGATATACTGTTGCTCAGAGATCCTGTAGTTTTGGGTCTGTGGAACTGGCTTCTTTCATGCACTCCAGCAGTTTATCCGCACGGTATATGTTGGGGTGGGCCAGGTTCTGGGCTTGCAACCCCTACATCCAGGGCCAGTTCTACTGTGCTACCCAGGTAAGGTGCAAGGCCTGCTCTCCCAAGTGCTGGAGCAGGTTAGGAGCTGGGTCAGCTCTCCTGCTCTCATGACCCCATCAGGGCAAACTCTCCCACCTGCTACCTGTGGCGAGGGCAAAAGAGAGTAGAGGTGATCTCTTTCTCGCCAACACCACTGCAAAGTAAACAAAAGACAGGGTTGGCTCTCCCACACTGAATCCCTCAGGGAAGGTTCACCCACAACCTCCACATCCAGGGCCAGGAAGGGATCGTCTAGTCTCTGGTTTGCTTCCTGTCCTGGGAGTCCATATGGTGCTTCCCTAGTGCTGAACTGGTGGTCATCACAGGCTAGCTCCCTGTCCAGTCCCCCTGGTGCCAAACTGGTGTTGGTCTCAGGCTTGCTTTTTTTTTTTTTTTTTTTTCAGGGAATGTTAGGCTACTATTCAATCAGATGTTCATTGATCAGAACACTGAATAGCTTCTCTCCTCTCTGCCACCTACTGATGTACATATGACACAGCAGCCATATCTGCAATGCCTCTGGGGGCAGTACATGTAAACTTTTAAAACTATAGCAGGTTTGAATTTATAGATGAACCTATGAGGACTGGTTGGCCAGTGCTGAGGCTTGGAATAATCCCTTAAAGGGCCTACATGCTAACTGCTTTGTCCTCAGCCTGCATATTATTGGGAGGCAAGAGATTCTTTAAGTGGTAGGACTTAAGAGAATATTGGAACCTTTCCCCCAGCAATAGACTGAAATAGCTCCAACTATGAAGTAACGTAAACCTTCCTTACTTTTATCTTCTTGGTATTTTGTCAGAGTTAGGATGGTGACTGATATAGTTAGTTGCTTGTTGTCCTCACCCAGAATAGGAACAAAATTTTTTAAAGCTCATATTTTGGCATTTGCCCTCCACTAAATCCCAAATAAAGTTTAAAAGGCAGAACAATTTTGGGTTCAAGACTAACCTAGACTACGGAGCAAGTTTCTGTCCCAAAAGACAAAAACAAAACTTCATATGCATACAGAGTTGAGAAGATAAGGAGGGGCATTGCCTAGCAAAAGAGAAGAAAGGATGTCAGCCACACTGACCAGATAACCCTGGAGACGAGTGTAAGACATCCAAGCCTGCTGATCCCTGAGCACTTGTCTCATAAGTGAGACTCTCATAATGGACTCAGACCCAGCCCATTAGCTTTGTAGATTCTCAAAGGTGGAGTCAAACTAGAAAGTGACCATTGGTTCATAGGATTTCATGTAGAAGTGAAAGAAGTTTATGGCTCTTTGGCAGAGATAAAGCACCTTTTAGTTCTTGTTCAAATGTGATCTTCCTTGTGAAGCCTCTGAAAACCTTTTTAGGCTGCAATTGGCTCTCTCCTTCTACACTTGACTGGCATCTTGCTCCACTTTCCCCATTCATATTTACCCCACTTTTTCTACTCACTGACCTCTTCGTGACATCTTGTGCAGTTCTTACTGAAATCTTTGCTGTCTGTACACCACTACAACTCAAGTTCCTCAACCTGGAGGACAGGGAGGCAGATTTACCCCTGGTGGTTCCCAGGTGAAAACTGCAGTGACTCATATAGAATATCCCCCTCAGAACACAACTGACGAGTGAATGGGGAACAACTAGCTCCGAGTCATGTTGAGATGTGAGTTAAAAATGAGCTGATGAGGGAGATCTAGGACCAGTATTGAAAATAGATACCATTAGCAAATATTTCCAAATTAAAACACAAAACAGGAAACAAATTTTTAAGCAAATTTTTATTTATATCAAAATACAAAACATTTTTGAAGCAGAGTAATGTTACATGAGGAGCAATTAAATACTAAACGATTTGTAATCAGCTTAGTTTGCAATGTTCCCAGGGGTACCTTCACTGGCTACACATCTAGTTGTGGAATGTGCCTTCTCTCTCTCTCTCTCTCTTTTCCTATGTCTGCTTAATGTAATGTTATTTGTTTGTGGATATGAACATGCAGTGTTACTGGGGATGAGTTGGTTAGTTTCAGCAAGCCTGAAAGAACCAGCAGGTGGAGCCTGGAGTAGCAGTCTAGGCCAAGGCAGACTGCAGATTTCCTCCCCAATAAATCTGGGATGGTGCTCAACGTTACACTGACAAGTCTGAGGCCAAGGGAATCACTGTCCTCAGCAGCCAGGGCAGGCATTGTTGATTAGGACCACGGAGCAGGTACAGCTATGGGTCAGCCACAGTGAAGCCTTCTCAATGGGCTAAGAAGCCCACCTAGGCCAAGGAACAGGACATGCAGAGATCCCTGGAGGAACCTTTGTCCTCAAGAAACTAGGCAAGGGCTAGAGAGAAAAGAGGTTCCTCTCAGTTTTAGGTGTTAGGATTTGGTAGCTGAGGTGCCTACCCTGTGGACAGGCCCTTCACAGATACTTAGTTTGGAGATTTTGAGGGGGGGAAAGCACCTGTTTGAGAGTGTAGCTGTTTCTGACACACCTCCATTACTAACGTAGAAGGAAGGGGAAATGGGAAACAGGAAGAGCATACCCCTCACTCCCACAGCCACCCCTCACCCAGGCCAAGCTGGGTCTCCCTTTCACTATCCCCAGGTAGTGCATTCACTTTGGCACTATTCACTGGTGAGCTCACACACACACACACACACACACACACACGCACGCACGCACGCACGCACGCACGCACACACACATGCACGCACATGCATGCCACACACATCAACACCTGGTTTCACTTCGGTATTTGCTCAGGCAGAAGATGGGTCACCCACCTCCACCATCATCTTCTGTTCCCAAGAGTCCCCAGGACCCAGCCCCAGGCTTGACACACACTGGCATTCCCAGGCTTTTGGGAAGAGTAATAAAGTAGGGAGCTCCCCAGAGACAGACTGTACAGAGTACACAATATGTCATAAGGCATTGGTACAGCACCAATTTAATGTTTGTATACTTTGATTTTTAAGTTATTTTTTAGAAGGAAAAAAAAGCTTACTGAAAAAATAGTGTTTTTATTTACTTTTCAGTTACATACCTGAAGGTCAAAAAGTATGCCTCTAGTTGCCATCCAAATTCACACTCAAAGTTGTTCTGTGTGCAGCTGTACAATGTGTGGTTTAACTTTGATTTGGAATCAAAGTCAGCTGCCCATGATAACTGACTGTAACCAATCCATACATACATATTGAGAGAAAGAGGAAGAATGAGAAAGAGGAGAGAGAAAGGACACAAAAACTACCCCTAAATCTCCCACCCCCAAACCCTTAGGGATAAACATCTAATAGAGACAAAATACAGCAAGATCTAAGGAACCAGTGGGACGAAGCTGACCGATCCTGCCCAGCTGGCCTCTTCAGGAGCAGCACCATGAAGCACCCTAGCGCAGTGATGTAATACTCAACATTCAAGAGATGGGAATGAGGTCTGAATGATCTTCATGAGAAGACCAGGCATGGGTGGGAAGAGCCCCAAAGAAAGTCAAAGGAAGAATAAAGATTTTAAATGAGAGCAAGAAATCTCATGACAATATCGATAGTCACGTCCAGAGATGTGAAAGCCAAGAGGTTGCCAGGTGCAAGAGGTGCGCAGTCTGCAAGGGTCCCTGGCAGGGAGTACCAGGATCCTTCACCTCCCTGCTTCTGGGTGTCTATACACTATGGGGTTAACAGGAGAAAAGGAGTCCATACAAAAACTGCCTTGAAGAAATATGTCCAAGATGATACAGTTCCTCCTCATGAAAGAGAGAAAGGTGGCGATAAAGGGGACGCCAGAGTTCCTGACCAAAGCAGGACACTGTCTGCTCATTCAGGGATGACATAAGGACAGGTAACTTGGGAAATCATGCCCCATCCCTGCCCTCAGCCTCCAGCCCCACAGACGGCAGTTAGGAAATTAAATCTCAATAGAGCTTTAAGACTTTCTGACAATGTGCACAGGGCTCAGTGAGAACAGCAAGGTGAGATACCTCAGTCTCAAGTTCCGGCATCACAATCAGTCCACAGAGCAATTCCTTCCATGCACTTCCTCAACAGCAGAATAAGAACCCCTACTCCAACACTGTGATCCGACCCTCACCCAGAGGACAGGGGCTGTGTCCTGTCCCCCACCTCATGCTTTCATATTGTCCAAAATGGTTCCCACGTGAGTACCTACAGCACAGGGCGAGGCCCAGGTAAAATCCCGAGGAAAGGTGGATGCATCCCTTTCCCCCAGGTTCCTGGCTGAAGATGCTAAGAAAAGGACAAAGCTGTACCAACCCTTGGGAGAGCAATTCCCAGATCTGTTTCCACACTCATTCCACACACCAGACAGAGGTGGCCAAACAAAGACTCGTTAGACCCCCCCCCCCCCCAGTCTCCTACCAAAAGGGAAGACTCACAATTCAACATACCTATTACCTAGGGTCCAGTGTGAATCACAAGTATACGAAACACTTTAGGACCCTGGCAGTGGCTTTATTAGAGCACTCCTCCCAAATGCCATTAACTTAGAGAGTCAAAGGTAAGACAACTTGCCTTTTCCATATATAATCAGATCCTGAGCTCCTTTGCTCTGTGTTCCCTTGAGGAAAGCTGGCTCTTCTACAGACTAGGTGACAGATGTTGGGCCACCACTCCTTTCTCCTCCAATGCTCACTTTACACCATCTTCCTGAGGTCTGGGTCATAAAAAGGGCAAAGGTAACATTTCCCAAACCCCAAAACTTCAAGGTGAGGGACATGTCCATCTTCCTGTTCCACAGAAGGCTCCAATTGGACATCATGAAATAGGATGGCAATCTTATGTATATTGATGCTGTTGAGGTTTCTAAGGACCAAGCCTTTGACTCAATGCGGAAAGAGCAAAGTGTCAGGGCAAACCCAGGTTTCATGGAATATGAGCCCTGAGATGCTAACAAAAAAAAGTAGTAACGGAAACCCCTCTTTGGTGACTCAGGAGGGGACTCAAGCTAGGAAGGGACATAGAATTTTCTGTTCTTTCTCCTGTTCAGTCTCTCAGAAATTTACAAGAGATACCTGGCTGTATCCTCCCTTGGCCCCCTGAGGAGGCTGCAGGTAAGGCTGGACACACTGCCAGTTAAGATCCAGTGCTGGAGTCCAGCCAGCACTAGATGGACAGACCCCCAGTTTCCCGCAATATCCTTGGAAAAATGAGACTATCTTGAGCAGATCATCAAGGGAATCATATGGTCTCCATAAGGGTCAGGACTTAGATTCAAGCTCCACTCGACCTATTCTGCCTATCACACCCCCACCCCTACCCCCAAAAGAGCCCTTCCCATGTTCGAGGTATGTGGGACAAGAGCTCTTGGCTAGCATCATGTGTTGCTTGGGAAGAGGGGTGTTCCCTTATGTGAGGAGAAGGAAGAGTAGAAAGACTACACTCTCTCGAGTCTCCTGGCTTCTGCATCAGCGTCAAACACACTGCTCTGATCACTTGGCACATGAGAAGAAAGAGCTAGCACCAAGAGATGCCATCTGAAGCTGCAAGGCACGTGGCCCTTACAGCATATGTGAGGTCTTGAATTCTCAAAGAGGCATTCTTCAGAGCACACAGTTTCCTACCTGAACGCAAGTGAACCCCTCTCAACATCTCCCGTCCACAGCACACCCTTCCAACACATCATTTGGTTTCAGAGTCCCAGGCTGAAGTAGCAGAAAGGTGGTGGCAGTGGGGACTCTCCCTTCAAGTCCTGCCCAACATCATTCTCTCATTCCTGATCTTCCACTCAGTACTCCGGAACTAGGCACACCCACTTCCGACAACAGTTTATTTCCCAATTAAAAATAAATGAAAAAGAACAGACGCTATATTTATACCAGATATCACATTTTCACTGGTTCCAAGAATCTGCAGCAATAACTACCAGGGTGTACCATCCCACCGATGCAGTCAGCTTCAAAACCTCACCACCACCTTCTACAGGGGCTGCTTGAGCAGGTGCTATGAACCAGTGCAGGTGTTATCAACCAGTGCAGGTGTTACTGTAAACCCTAGGGAATCTGAACTCCCACTGCCCAAGATACTGAGCTAGATTGTTTCCAAGGACTGAGTACCAACCCTTAGCCATAGAGATCCTGCTGATCTCTTTCCATCTTCCTTTCCACACTGAGCATCTCTACCTAACAGCATGAGTTAGGGAGTCCTCCTGACAGGGGACATACAGACCCAGAAAAGCTCCATGCCTTCAGCTCACTTGTCCTTTCTGCAAATGACTTTATTTTTCTTCACATAAACACATTTCTACCAGAAAGACTGAAGCAGCTTCAGACAGTCCGTCTCAGGGAGGATGGAGAACTAGGTGGCAATAAGGTATGAGCTAGCACCCCAGGCCACCTGGGAGAGGTGATACTGCTCAAAGTGTCTCTCAGCACAGATATAAAAATAAAGCAAACTATGACTTCATATAGATATATAGATATGCTAGATAGATAGCTTTATATAGGTTTTCTTTATATTTATACATATGTGTGTGTGTGTGTGTGTGTGTGTGTGTGTGCACAGAGAGCATGAGCCTCCTCTCCTGCCCAGCTCACATCTCTTCCCCACCCACTCCCCCCAATCCCCATGTGGACAACTTACCTGAAGCTCCCACTGTTAGTCACCACTATTGCATCTGATTCTTGCCCTCCCCCTAGTAAGTCTCCTTTTGCCTTAAAATAGAACAAGTTATATATATTTATATAATTTTATATACAATCTCCATAAAAAATACACTCAGGTTAGTATACTATGAGTATGACCCTCCTACCAAAACAGAAGTTTGTCCAGCAAAGAAAGAGTCAGCCATAACTAGGCCTGATGCTACCCAGGCAAAGCGGTGTCTCTACAATTCCCTCATACCCACACTCACATGAAACACGCATACAATGCACACACACACACTGCACACACACATACACACAGCGCACACACACACTGCATACATATACACACATCACACATACATTGCACACACACTACACACACACACACAGACACACTGCAAAAACACACATAACCACCACGCATACACACACTTCACACACACAGCACACACACACTGCACACACACAGACACACTGCAAACACACACATACCCACAGCACATACACACACACTGAAAACACACACTGCACACAAGCACATACACACACACTGAAAACACACACTGCACACCCACACACTATACACACACAGCACACACGCAGAGAGACACTGCAAACACACACATACCCACAGCACAGACACACACACACACACACACAGATGTCGCATCACACACGTCCCAGATACTCCCACCCATCTAACACACTTACTTCTGAACACTGGAATAAATAGGTGGCTAGGAGTTCATGATCAGGCAGGTATTCTGACACCTGAAAAGAAACAGGTGAAATCATTCCATCTCTCTGACCCAGCCAGGACAATGCCAGCCCGTGACAGATGCTCAATTCTTCTCAGTAGGCAATATAACTATTCAGTAATAGAATGAGTATGTTTCCCTTCCACGGTTTGCAAGGTAACTGTGAGGAGGCTTATTCTCCTCCACCAAATAGAATAGATCCCTAAGCCAAAAAGAAGCCAAATGTCCCCCAAGTCCCCATCTCCCATATGAGGAGCAACAGGCATTTTCCCTAATCATAGTTTATGTGGAAATCCCAGAAGTCACCCCAAAGCATGCTTACAGTATTTTAAGGTTGAAAATGCAAATCCCCTTCCCCACACCAACCCTACACCCTCCCCAATTCTCTCCCTAACCCAACCACCTCCCTAGTGTAAACCATGCACAAGCTAGAGGTCCTGGAGCCACACACAAGTGGGGAAAAGAAGGAAACAGAGCCCCAATGATGTGAATGTGGGTTGGGAAGAGCTTGCTCTACTTCCTTAAAACAGATCCAGGAAATCAATGCCAGTGGGAGGTAGGGTTAGTGGGATACATTTCTTCAAGACTCAAAAGAACAGCAAGCCGTTCGATCATTCATGTCATATAGTTAAGTTGGGTGGAAAAGGTAGATAGTCAAGGCCCCAGCTATGGGCTAAGCTTCCTGGGCTGCTTTGGTTGAATTCCTTAGCCAGTGGTGCGAAGTTGATCACTGTTCGCCAGTGCTTCCAGAATCCCTAACTGCTGCAATCACCCCACTGTGGAAGAGAAATGTCCAAATGACTCTATGGCTGGCTGCTGATCTACCCAACTATTTACCAGTCAGGATACCTCAACTCTTCCCCCTCCTAAGGCACGACCAGCCATAAAAAGATTTGTGCAAATGCATTCTTAAAAATCTACACAGAGATCTCTATGATCTAGGAATGCCATTAGATCAGATCCAATCAATTAGAAATTATTATCATTATTATTCTAAATGAGGTCATGAAAAAAATTTCTACCCTCTTGGCAATCCAAGACACCAAACATCTGGTGCAGACAGTGTATTTGTTCCTGAAAGGCTTATTTGTAAGTATAGACAGGGGCCAAGATATAAGGCTCTGGACCCATGAAGATTAAGCATCAAAGGTGAAGCAGTTACAAGCCAGTCCCATGCAAATCCCAAGACCCATGAGTTGGTAAGAGTTATTAGAACTTTGATTCTTGGTTTATTGACTTGTCTTAAAGAGATCTTCAGTTCTTCCTCTTGATCCAAGAGGAAGCTGGATACAGTAACTACACAATAGATGGTCTCTGATTTCAGATGAAATTATTTTACTTTCTTGGCTATAGCATGGTATCTTTAACCTATCAAAGCAAGAGAAATTGAAGACAAGGCCTCTAGTCACAAGGCCACTGTGTAGCCTCCAGGATAAAGGAATTCTCCACAGCTCAAGAAGAAAGATTGACAAGTCTGGAGGCCCCACCTCCTCCCCACCATCAGCACCAGTGTTGGCTGGGCACTTTCAGACACAGCCTGCCACAGCTTCAAGGAGAATGAGCACCAAGCTCCAAAGAGCATCCCTTCCCTCTCTGTTGACAAGAAGCTACTGAGGGCATCTGAAGGCCAGTCTCCCATGTTCCAACAGAGAAGCTTCACAAACAGAAAAAACTGAAGAAGTCTACATTCAGTACTCAGTGTTAGAGGCCAGCTCCACAAGCAGAAAAGCCCTACCTTAAGCAAGATTTCTTCCAAGAACCAGTCTGGGCCTTGCCCTGCCCACAACTTGTTCTCAGTGGCTACATCCCTCCAACACCAGGGGTACCTGCCTCTCACTGCCCTACCTGGCACTCACTCATTTCCTTATGATGATCCTCCAACTATCTGCACTGCCTGCACTGGTAGGAGTTCCCCCCAAGAGAACTGGAGGCTTGGTGTCCTGTGTGAGTCTTAACCTTGTCACCCCAGAATTCCTGCACTAAAACTGGTTTACTCCTCTATCCCTCTAAGTCTCACATACCTGACCGAAATCAGGCCTTCTCTCCCAGCTCCAACCCTATAATTTCCCTTCCTGAATCACACCTGCCCTATCAACTACTGTATTCAATACAGAATAGCCACTAAGCCATATCCTGACTCTGTTCCCAAAGAGGCAAAGGTAATCAGCAAGACTCTGAGCCTCCATTGTATTGGAGCCTGGAAAAAGGGCAAGGCCAAGTCAAGGAGCACTAGTGAAAATGCTCAGGATCCCAGAGAAAGTATTAGTCGTATCTCCCATGCACCCCCATCTCTGCCCCTGACTCCATCCTCCTACCCCCAAGTGTCTGCAGTGCCCCCACAAAGCACCTTTACATGCAAGCACAGCAAGTTCAAACCACTAGCTTCTCACTTCCTTGAGTTCTCTACATACTATAATAATAAAATGTACTAATCTATAATTCTCCCTGTCCACCCCAAGTCCTCTAAATGGTTTTTCTACCAAAATCAGAAGAAATAGCTCAAGCTACCATGCCTCAGCTTCAGATTCAGACCCTAGGAAGCAATTAAGATGCCCTAATGTTCTGGGATGCCATGCCTGAAGCTACTGTGTGCCAATCTCACCAGGAGGGGCAAACAAAGGAAACCCACATCTCAACCTTACCCAGCATCCCCTGCATAAAAAGGGCAGAAGAATAAACAAATAAAATCTGTTCAACCTCAAATAGTTGAGATCATAGTACAAAAGCAAAGAACATACTGGAAAAATACCAATAAGTAATTGTATTTTTACCCACCCTAATGAAACCTCCCCCAAATGCATAACCCAGGCCCCTGGAGACAGAGTGCAGATCCTGCTCACGCTGTGTGATCTGGTACCCTTCCTGCTAAGAAAGAATCTCGTGAGGCCTCTTCTCTCCTGCTCTAGTCCCTCTAAGAAAATTGGGAGGCAGATAGGTTGCCATTAGGAAGGGGCCAGCACTAGATGCTGGACCAACAGCTACCAGTAACCATGGGTACACAGAGCTCCACTAGTGGCCTTGAAGCAAAGCTCTGTGTGGTCAACCACCAAGTCAAGAAACAACATTCACTTTTTATTTTTCATCTTCTTTCCCCCAAATAATTGTAATCTTTATGGGCTCTTGGAGAACCAGTTTGCTCTCTTTCTGGCTGGTGGCTTAAACAGTGAGATAGCATTTCTAGTTAAGATGCAGAAAGAAGCATTTCACCAGAAGACACGAAGGGATACAAACATGACTACAGGCCTGGGATGAACTTGTCACTGGAGAATGACCTGCTGGTCTAGAACAACTGGTTACTGAACAGGGACCCCACAGTACAAGAGTAAAGGACCTCAGGGGACTGGATGAGTAACCCATCAGTACAGAATGGAGCAAACTTCTTCACTCATTTTGAAAGGAAGACATAATTGTGTAGAAAATCTCAAGAAACCGAAGAAAAGCAAACAAAATAAAACAAACAAAAAACCTCTATGCCTGATGTCCTGGTCTTGTTCCTGTTGCTGTGATGAAAACCCCCTGACAAAACAACTGTCATGGTGCACATTTTTCTTGAAGCAACATGTTTGTCCTGGTTTTGAATACTGGAACACTTTGGATATTGCTTGCAAGTAAGAGATATTCAACTTACACTTTGCTAAGGGAATAATAGAAAAATGATACTTTAAAATAATATTAAACTTTATTATGCTCTGCTTTAGAATGTAGAACTATTTGGTATTAAGTGATTTTATGCTTGAATATTAAATGTAATGTTTAGTTCAAATTATACTCTCAGGTGTTTTTTTTTTATTTTAATGCTACTTACATAATAAAAAGTTTTAATTTAAAAAAAAAAGAGATGAAGAAGAAAAAGAGAAAGAGTTTCTGAATACAGGAATAGGCTTTGAGCTGGGTTACTTCTGCAAGGCTACCAGACCCAAAGGGGAGGATTTGGAAGACATGATCTCCCACAGCAAAACAGGTGAAAGTCCTAGGAAGTTCGATAGTGGTCACTGCCAAGTTCAGAGGAAACGTGTAAAGGTCATTGCTCCCTAGATGCAGATATACCCCAACATCACACATGTTTAACATGTTTGACATCTGACTAGACTGTCAAACATGTGCCCACGCCCAGCACTTGAGAGCACACCACACCAATGACACCTTGGTCACACCATGGACCATGGGGGTTGTATCCTGCCAGTTTGCTTTGCAATCATCAAAGGAAGGTCTGACACGGCTTCCTGGAGTGCAGGAATGCTGCTGGCCTCCAAGAAAAGTCACAGGAAGGAAGGCCTCTCAGGAGGAGAATGCGTCAGAGGCCACTTTGGATGGGTAGACCTTGTGACCATTCGGAGGCCAGGGGACACAATAGCGCAGCTGCCACCCAGTGGCCAGTCAAAAGCAGTTTCCACCATTTAGTCAGCTAGGCAGAGGTAAGGGGCTCTGCCAGAGGTGAGAAGAGGCGGAAGGCATCAGCACCTTTGTTAGCACAGCCTGCAAGCCCAGCCCGCAAGCCTAGCCATGGGCTGAGGCATCTCAGCCCACAAGGTTTGGCTCTTGGCCCTAGAACATCCCAAAGAAGCAAAGTCTTCAACCCAGCTTCTCCTCAGTTGTAACCTCAAGGCCCAGATAGTGGCCAGAATTCCCAGGAGGGTCCTCAGAACAGTTGGCCAAGCTCAGTACAAAGTCTACCAGTCCTGACATCCTACTTTTACATGGTTCTAGAATCGCATGCTGTGAGAGAGCAGGCAAAGACCACAGACTAGACTTCTATGAGCCTCCAAATACTACCTCAATATTTCAGTTAAGTCTGTTCCCAGGAGACACTTGAGTGAGCAGTCCATGGTGTCACAGTGGCAGAAGCAGTGGGCCACTTCTGGAAAAGAATATGAGTCTTCCTACTCAACTCTTCCACTTCGTCAGAGTTGAGGTCCACAGATCCAGTGATCGCCAACACCTCTGAGAATCACGTCAGTTGGGGAGTCCAGGGTGCATGGCCCTAAGCTCAGAGCAAAAGGAACTCTTCCCTCAGTACTCCTTTTTCCCACATCCAGAAGAAAGCTGTGGTAGTATAGCTTGCAAGGTGAAGCCTCAACTGTGCAGTCCACCCATAGCTTACTCAGAGAAAGAAGGAAGCACCAAGGCCTGGCTGCAGAGATGCCGCCAATCCCCCAAGATGGAAGCTCTGAAAAAGGACAGCTTTCCAGCCCCTGGGACCTCATCCAACTCACTAGGCCAAGTGACTGGTAGTTTCTGTGAGACCAGCAGAAGCCTTCTAGTAGACATGGCTAATGCCCCAGGCAGTCACTGGGGAGAGATCGATAGAGCAGCAGCAAGAAGGAACACTTCCAGGAAGCTGGTAGCTCACTACTTTAGGCTAAGCCAGAGGGAAGGAGAAGGTGGGCCCTCTCTCCCCCTTTTGTACTTTTGGGTAACACCGTAACCTTTTAAGAAGAGAGAGAAGCATCTGAATTGACAAACAGCATTAGGAAAACTTCTGAGTGCTAACAGTTTGAACCAGGACAAGATTTGGACAGAGAAAGGATTAGAGCCCTAGTGCCTGCCCACCACCCCTCCCACCTTCGTTCCTGTGCCTCAGCCAGTTCCACATTGGAGCGATGAGGAAAGAGCACCCCAGAACTCAACAATCTGAGGCACCCCCGTCTCTTAATCTCATACACTAGAGATCGGGTCCAGGGGATGGAGAAGGACCCCAGGGCAAAGCAGAGTTGGAAGGCAGCACGTAGAGAGTATGCCAAGGAGCCACAGGCAGCTCCCACAAATGGCAATTAATCAATCTGAAGAATTAGCAGACACAAAAGGGAAGGAGGAGCCACTTGGCCGTGGGGGAGCAGTGCTCAGAGTGCGGAGCAGAGATGGGTATAAATAGGGCTTGTGGCAGCTTACTGCTCAGCACAGGTGGCTGCAGAACAGGAGGGCCTTTGGCTGCAGGGCTTCTAGCCATGGTTGGACCAGAAGAGCCTGAGGCATGACCACACGAGCAGGGGGTTGTACACCAGGCCTGCCTGTCAGCCCCGATGCTAAACAATCACTACTTGTGTGGTGAGTGCCAAGCTTCAGAAGAAAGAAAGATGCCTGTCTGCCTTTGAGCCTTGCTATGTTTTCTTCACCTGGCAAGCAGGCAACAAAGACTTGGGTTTAGTTCAGGGGTAATTTGTCCCTAACCCCCCCAAGCAGGGAGCTAGGGATCATGGTGGGAGCCCATTCTGCTCTAGATGGCGGAGGCTAGAGAGAACAATGGTGAACTCAACTGAGAGGTATGAATCCTGTTTCAGCTGGAATGATCTCCCAAGACAGATGTGAGGACCCCCACCAATTCGTAGGCAGCCCTGTTCACCTAGCCCACTGTTCGGTGGATCCTCAGTCCTTCGCTGACCACAGGGAGAAACAGCACTTTGCTTCAATGTACATATATATACACATAGAGAAACCCACCAACTACGCACAAGTGCATTTGTATCTATATCTATATATATGTGGAGTTTGAAGGACAGGATATAATTCTAACCCCCTCCCAGGATTTGAAAAACTGAAACAAACACAGAGCAGTAAAAGCCATTGCCTTCCTCTTCTTCACTTCCTAAGACATTTGAAGAGGTGAGAAGAATCAGTCTAGTAAAGTGGGAGACATGGTGTTGAGACAGAAGTTTCCCGTCCCCATGTACTCCTAACTCTGACCCACAGCTACAAGCTCTTCCCCAGTCCTCTGTCCTGTGGGCAAGGCTAGCTGGTTAGATGGCAGGGGAGAGGCCCACACTGGCAGGAGGGAGCACACACAGGACAAGGACCTGCGCCATCCCATGATGGGCAGAGGATGGACAAGGCCCTGTACAATGGTCCCTCTCTGCCCCCTTTAGCCTAGCACCCCCACCTTGGGGACACTTAGAGTGATGTCAAGTCACAGCAGAGTAGCGTGGCCCGGGTCATCATGATCCACGCTGTTGAGGATGGCCGTCTGGTCTTCTGGAAGCTGACGGTGGCACAAGTCTGAAAGCCGGGTAAAGGGGTCAGGACGAGAGTGTCTCTTCTTCTTTCGGAGGCAGACCGCTTCGTCGGGCCACAGAACCTGAGAGTTGGGAAGCTGCTGAGCCTGGGAGGCAGAACCGTCTGCAGAGGAGACAGACACACCAAAGAAATGTAGTGGTGAGAAGCTGGATCAGAGCCTCACGCACTCCACGCATTTCCCAGGGCTGAAGTCCAAGCTGCCACTGAAACAAGGGAGCTCCTGCGTGTATGGGTTCTGAGGCCAAACTTCTGCAGAGAACCTCCTCTTTCCCCACTGGAGCAACCAGCAACCCAGCCTTGAGTCAGTCAGTGGAGGTGTTTTCCCATCTACGAACTCACGGGTCTCATGATCGAGCTGTTTTAGCAAGCAATCTACAAATATCTGCTGTGCTGTGCCTCTTGGATACCAGGTACCATTCTAGGTGGCAGGAAGCAGAGCTTCAGTATGTCTTTCTCAGCTACTCCTAGCAATGACAGACATTACACGAGACTTCAATCATGAGCGACAGCCAGGCCTGCATACCTCTTCCACTGCCACGGCCATTCCTCTGCCTCATTGCCTTCTGGGGATACAGAGGGACGGTTTTGTTTTCTACATTATACTTCAGCATGGAGGAAGGGGGAAGAGACAAACTGTCAAGATTTGAAAGATACAGATACTGGATTCTCTGGTGCTGCAAGTTCAATAACAAAGAAAGATGAAATAGGCATGTACTAATGGCCAGGGTCCTGCTTCTGCCTCCCCAAGTGTTACTATCTGGCTGGAGTCCTGAAGCAGGGTTATTCCCCAGAGCTGAATGAAAATAACTACTATCAACAGGAACAGCGAGTACGTAAACCCCAAGTTAAGAGGAGGTATAAGCGCCGGGCGGTGGTGGCGCACGCCTTTAATCCCAGCACTTGGGAGGCAGAGGCAGGAGGATCTTTGTGAGTTCGAGGCCAGCCTGGTCTACAAAGCGAGTCCAGGACAGCCAGAGATATTCAGAGAAACCCTGTCTCGAAAAAAAAAAAAAAAAAAAAAAAAAAAAAGAGGAGGTATAAGCCAGTACGGTGGCACATGCCTGTAATCCCCATACTTGGGAGACTGAGACAATAGGATTATTAGTTTGAGGATAGACTGGGCTACATAGTGGAACCCTGCCTTTAAAAAAAAGAAAACACAGTATGCACTAGAGAGAGGAGGATGACAGCTATGTCAACGGAGTTTAAAAGTTCTTGTTGCAAGGAAAAGCTTCTAGAAGATTTTTGTGTGACAATGTATGTGTGTGTTTGTGCATGTGTGTATATAAACATGTTGGCGGGGGGGGGGAGAGCTGTAAAATCTCCTCAGCTCACTCTGGCTGCTCTCGTAGCTGTCAAAAGGTGGACGCAGGAGGATTGAAAATTCAAACCTAGACATGGCTGGTTTCAGGCCAGCCTGAGCTATATATTGTCTCAAAACAATAACAAAATAATTTTATTTCCCCTGCCTCAAGTATTCCCATTCACAGACTGACAGGAAAACAGTCACCCCCAAAGGCTAAGTGGTTGATGAGTGATTGCTGTCTCACTGGGCAAGGGTCAGGGTGTCACCTCTATGGGACACTGTAAGAGTGCAGATGGGACAGGAGGGTAGCTGCAAGGGATTGTAGCAGTCCAGAAGGAGAGAGGGGGACTGGAATTTCAGCCTTTTGGAGTGAGGACAAACAAAGAAGACCTGGTATATTCCAAAGGTTGAGCCAACATTACCTCACCAAAAGGATCGAGTGTGAGTCCTGAGAGCAAAAGACTCTGGGGAGAAGCTGAACACGAAGGAAGCAACGCCATTTACACAACTGACAACAAGTGGGGAGAGGCGGGTTTGAAGAAGGTAATCAAAGACATTTTAAGAGTTATAAAACATTCAAGTCCAGTGGTCAGCTGGAAATACAAGATTTCAACATAGAGAAGACACCGGGGCTAAAGGCACACACCTGAGAGCTATGAACACAGAACAGGCACAAGAGAGAGCATGTGTGGCTGATGTGGCCTATTCTACAATAATTAGATGACATTTATTTATTAAAATTTACACTCATGCACTACATAACAGTATTTTAACCAAGGAAGGGTCATGTATTCAATGGCAGTCCCACCAACTGTACTGCATAGTGACTGCCCTGATTAATATAAGCACTCTTTGTGATGCTCACACAGCACACATACACTGTCTGTGAGGTTCACAGATCATCTAAGGATGTATTTCTCAGTATATGTCCCTGTTGTTAAATGACACACATGCACACACAAAGGGAAAATGTATGTATGATGCATTATGTATATGATTAAATTGAATGAGTTTAAATTGAACTTTGAATTCCATCCTGACCCGAACCTCAGAAAATTAATTTTTGCTGAACAGGGCAGCACCCACCTGTAATCCTAACCATTAAAAGGTAGAAGTAGGAGGAACAAAAGTTCAGGGCCAGCCTAGGCTACACAGCTGGTTTCAGGCCAGCCTAAGCTATCTAATCAGGCCCTGTCTCAAAACAAGATAATTTTCTTTCTCCCTGCCTTTGTAATACCATCTGCAAACTGACAGGAAACTAGCTGCAGCCAAAGGCTAAGTCACCAATGAGTTCATGGGCTTGGCCTCTGTGGAACACCTCTCCAGCACCTGGCTTATTAAGAGAGTTACCCTGCAGCACTCACCAAAAAGCTGCGAAGAAACTGCTGAACTTCTTCCTTGACAGGCTGTCATAACAGTCCTACAAACACTGGTAGGAAGAGACAGTCTGATGAGCATCAACTGCTTCTCTAAATGAATGCTCAATTCTTTTCACACCATTTCATAAGCTGCACATCACTGCTTGCACCCAACACATTTCAATAGAAGTCCCCTCCAGGAGACAAGGAGATTTCACCCTGCCTCCTTGGAAAAGGTTAGTCAATGCAGAGGCTGGCCTAGCCCATGCCACATGAGCCCTAAGCCCCATCATGCCTGCCCTGTGACCAACTAGAGGGCTTCAAATGGTGGAGGAGAATCATACAGGAGACAGGGATAACAGCAAGGTGAGCTGCAGAATGGGAAAGAATAGGATACTACTTATGTTGCTCGAAAACACACCGAAACAGCAGGGTGTACTTACTAAAGCTGTAAGTTACAGAAAAGTCTCTACAGACACATACTCTCAGAGCAATGGCTCCCAAGCTAAGAGGAGATGAGCTAGAAAGGGAAGGCAGTCAGATATCTCTCTTGTGTTTTTACAGGAAAACCATTTGTGCATTGTTGAAAACGAACGTTTAAAAGGAAATCAAGAACAAGAGAAGCTGGTTTCGCTTCTAGAGAACACCCAAGGTTGGGATCCTGGGCCCACAATCCTCATCAACTGGGAAAAGCACGGTGGAAAGACCAGTGGCACTTCCCACCATTTACCGGATCGTTTCTTTGACTTCGAAGAGCCCTTGGATGACTTTTTGGGCTTCTTTATCCGTTGGTATCTCAGAGCCTCCAGCCTCTCAGGCACAGCAGCGTTCCCGGGTGCAGGTGGAAGGATTCTGCAAGGAACAATTAGAGAGGCACAGGTCAGCTCCCAGAAAGGAGCCTTGGAAGAGGGCTGGAAGAAAGCCAAATGACTGCCCATAGAAGGATGGAGCCCAGGGATGGAGTCCGGCATGTCCACGAGCACTCCTGGACACTTGCCTTCCTATTGCTCCTGAAAGGGAGAAAACCCCATAGAAAGCTCCAGCAGCAGGAGGCCTAGCTCAGGTGGAAGCCAACCTGTGGAGCAATCAGAAGACCCTAGGAAAGGAGAAAGAGACTTTAGCAAAAGCCCACCCCATATCACTTAGGCTGAGGTAAGCAAGTGCCAAAGAAGAGTCAGTTCCTAGAACTCACCAACATCAAGACCTTTAAGCAAAAACTGAAGAGCATATTAAAACAGGAGGTAACTCCAGTCCCAGCAAGCTCCTTCCCATGTCCAGAGACAGGAAGGGGCAAGTAAAGTAGCCAATACCCAGTGAGGTGTGGGCTCTGCCGAACCCAACTTCACGGAGCAGCTCTCTCCATCTGCAAGATTCATCGAGAACCTCACAGCCAGCTGCTGTGACATGGCAGCAGCAGCAGGTATGGCTGCAGGACATTGCAGACAAGGCTCAGATTCCCTCAGTCTCATAAGAAAAAAGAAGAGAGAGTAGAAGTGGATTATAACAGGACTGGGTGTCCAGCTCTTATGGCCTCACAAAGTCCTTACTGTGTGTCACTGGTCTTCAGCAAGTTCTGCATCTTAAGATTCAACCTGAATGTTAAGACTGTTGGGAGAGGAGACTTCTACATATTGACACTTCTTCTTCCACCCCAGTTATGGGATGGATCAAGTTGGCCATTAAACCGCAGTCTGCGTAGCCTAGGTCGCAAAGGGAGCCAAAGCCAATGGAGAAGAAAGCAGTGTTTGACACCGGGCCTCTAAAGAGAATTTGCAAGAGTCATAAAAGAAGAAAATGGAGAAGACATGTTGTCAGTCTGTTGTTCTTAAAGTAAGACAACTTGGAGCCTGGGGAACAAAAGAGGGCAAAAGAGAGACAGGGCATGCTTTTGTTCCACAAACACTGATATTGAAATGAGACCAGGTACGGTAGGGCCATGGTAGGCAAAGGTGACTCTTCTGTCCCCAAGCACCACATCTCCCTTCCCTACGTCCATCATAGTGAGTGAGGCTTTAGCAAATCCTGGTAGAAAGAAAAGAAAGGAAGGAAGGAAGGAAGGAAGGAAGGAAGGAAGGAAGGAAGGAAAGAAAGAAAGAAAGAAAGAAAGAAAGAAAGAAAGAAAGAAAGAAAGAAAGAAAGAAAGAAAGAAAGAAAGAAAGAAACCCTGATAGTCCTGTGAAAGCCAAAAAAGTTTCCAGAGGTCCACAAGCTATGGGGGCGGGGAGCAGCAGTGAGGGAGATAAAAGAGAAAAGGATGAAAAGACTCAGCATTTCTCCAGCATGGAAGACCTCTGCAAGCACTGGAGGAAACTTAGAGACTAGTGGTTGGTAATCCTCTGGTCTCTGGAAGTAACTGTCAAGGAAGGAGCCTCCATCTTCCTTGATGGCTGCCATTTGCTCCAAAGTCTTTCAGTGCATTGGGTATCAAGAAACTCTCAAGCTCAAGTCAGAGGCAACTCCTTAACATTCCACAGCCCCCACAGCATCACTATACACCTTACGCCCCATGAAAGAGCAGTCTAGTTCACAGTGTAAGCAAGACCCCCCCCCCCGCAAGGACCCAGTATGTCAGCGTCCAATCCCCTTCTTTCCCCTCAACCCACTTCTACCCAGAGATCTTGCCTAAAAGCAGCAGCTGGAAGGGATTTTGGAGGGAGTCTGTATTACCCCTTCTTAGCTTGGACAATGTTCTTTGTGTTGCCCGAAAAGAAAACCAAAGACACAAATCGTCTGCCACTTGCCATCCCTACTCCGGATCCCGGCCAGCGTTCAGAAAGGCCATGAGAGGTGACATAAGTACTCAAAGGAGACATGAGACAGGCAGGAAGCAGCAGGGGAGCCACCTCTGCTTTACTCCTTTACAAAGTCTTCACTTTTCTCCACATACAGGAACACTACAAACATCCCTTCCCGTAGGATGGGAAAAACAATTCACTAACACACTATAGCCAGGGAAAAGGTGAAACCACTTTCTATGGTGCCCCATAGATGGCCATGAGTTCAAAGCCACACCCAACGCAGTCAACCACAAAGAGATCCCTCTGCAGTGGGATCAGGGCGCTGGCTATAGAAGAAGCTGGCACAGAACACTCCTAAAAATCACCAAGGATTCTTCAAGGTAGGTGGACTTTTCAGGGGGTGGACTACCAATAGCACAACTAACATACTATTGCGGCTATCATTTGTAGTTATATAGTGTGTCCTTACCACTTACCATGCCAGCCACATGTCTGTAATGAGTCTAAGAGGTGGAGACTTCAACAGCCACATTCCAGACAGAGAAGCTCAACTATAGTGAGGGGAGCAACTTAGCCAGGTATAATCTGACAGATTCTTCAGTATTAGGCTAAACTGCTCTTTAAGTAAAATAGGTTCAGAGGCTCTACTAGACAAGACAGAGCTTCCCTGACCCACCCACCTGCTGTGCAGGACACTCTCTGAGTCCGTGTCATAGAAAAAATAAGACAGACGGGGGAAAGAGCAAACTGCTAACATTTCATCTTCAGGCACAAACTCCCAAGCAACAACACATACAGGAAGAGAAAATTTTCACTTGAGAAGCAGCCAGACTCCGGCCCTTCCAGGGTACCCGATGCCCACCTGCTTCAGCTCTTGGTTCAGGATTCAGACACTGCAACACAGTAAAGGAGGCACCAGGATATACTTGCCCAATGCCAGAGGCAAAAATAAAAGAACGTCTCTAACAGGACAGGAGGGAAGAGAGGGACAGACATAATGGGTATGTCTTGAGTGAGCTATATAGAAAAGATAGGAAGTACTTTCCAGTAGTCTTTACGAAAAAGGCCAAGAGCCCTCTACTATCAGCCTGCCCCCCACTTTTAGGAAAGACACCTGTGTCCCATGTCAATGGCAAGTCTACCTGGCACTATTTCAGCTTTGAAACTTTTGGTGTTGATGTCTGGGATAGGAAGCAGGATGAAGAACTTGTAGCTCTGCAATAACTGTCTCCAATAACCCTGAACTTGACCCATTGGTGAGGTAGTTATAATGGACTCCAACCCTGGTTGCCAAGGTGAGGCTCAGTTCTCCTTCTGGTAAGTCTTGACTTTTCTCCACATACAGGAACGCTACAAACTTCAGCTTCCCTTCTCTCAGGAGATGACCCAGGTATCTTATTGACACAGAAAAGCCTCCAAGCCTATGAGATTTTCTGGTCTCTCATTTCATGTAAATCCCAGTTCTGTGATCCAGTGGTGCTCCTTGCAGCTCAAAATAATCAAAAACTGCCAACATTTACCTTAAAATCCACCCCTCATGCAAGTCCACACAAACTTCTCATTCCACTCATTCAACCCAAGAGATTTTATCTGCCTGGCATCCTGCTCGCTGGGATAGCTGAGAAAAGAGATGGCAGATTTACAACATAAGAAAGCCTTAGACCAGGAAAGTCAAAATCTAGCTGGCCAATTCCTTGCTTTAGCGTCCTAAGAACTAGCCATTATGACACATGCGATAGCAATTCCTGACACATCTGAGAAGAGGGAACCTCAGCCTAAGAACTGCCTCCATTAGACTAGCCTATAGGCATGTCCGTGGGGGCATTTTCTTGATTGCTAAATGTGGAAGGGAGCAGCCCACTGTGGGTGGTACCATTCCTAGGCAGGTAGGCTTGGCCTTTATAAGAAAGGTCATTGAACATGAGTCTAGGAATGAGCCAGGAAGCAGTGTTCCTCTGTGGTCTCTGTTTCTGTTCCTGCCTCCAGGCTCCTCCCTTGAGCTGTTGACCTGACTTCCCTTGAATGATGGACTGGAACCTATAAATCAAACAAACCCTTTCCACCCCAAAGTTGCTTCTGGTTACGGTGTCTACTATAGCAACAGAAAAATAAACTAGAACAGCACAGTTCTTCATTACTTCCCTAGACAGTAGGCAGAAAGAAGTTGCTTGGAGGCTGGCTCCCCTCACCATGGGTGAAAAGATGGGGAAATTTATTCAAATACATATTATAGCCAAAAAAAGTGAGGGCACTCTGTAGGTTCCCTAGAGACAGCCAGGATTTCACAAGCCAGCATCAAGCCAGCCAAATCACAAAGAGATCCCTCTCTGATAGGGTCAGGGTGCAGACTCAGTACTCTGCCTCAGTTCTTTGGAAAGGCTTATGTCCAAACGGGACTCCTTCCTACAGTACACCTAATAAAAGGGGATCGGGTTACGCTTTTCAGCCCCCTGTATCACAGAGGGCACAGCAGGTAGTAAAGGGGGATGGAACAGAGATGGAAACTCTAAGTACCATCAGCATCAGAGGAGCGTTTGAGTAAGTGGCTGGACTTCCAGAAACCCACAGAAGAATAGATCCACATACTGCAACTCCCCTCACTGGGATAGGAGCTGGGAAGAGGAGAAAGAGGGAAAGAGAAAAAGAGGACACGGTGGGGGAGTGACAACAGGAATGTCCAGGAGGAAAGGAGAGAAACTGGAGGGAAAAGAAACAAAGCAAAGACAAATGCAGACAAGAGGTGGCACAACTTCTCTAAGCAAGACCAGGGGGACACATGCAAAGGTGCAGCATGAAGACAGCACTGTCAGAGGAGCCACAGTTGCCCCCATGGCCCAGCAGCTCCTGTGCCCCAGGGAGTCTCGCAGCAGGCAGGAGAATGAGCACAGGGTCCTGTTGCCTAGCACCACAAAGGCCTAACTCGGACAACGAAAGGATCTCATTCTTCTGGGCTGGGAATGCTATCCAGGCCTGGGAGAGGAACAACTGTCCCTCATTGCTGCCCCTGGTTTCCGGGTTTGCCACAGTAATAATGTAGCTGGGTTCTCTCAGATCTGACATGAGGAAGACAATGGGGAAGACAGGGTCAGTGGAGTTGGGGGGGGGTCACAAGGGACACTAGAGTCTGGCCACTTTCCAGGAACCAGGACAGGTAGGAGCTGTCCCAGGGTTACCAAACCCCAGGGTCAACAAAGGAGCTATGCCAGGGAACAGTAGGAAAGACAGACATAGGGCAGGGAAGTTAATCGTCCTCCCTACTCTGTAGCACCCACCAAAGGAGCCACAGGAGGCCCCAGAAGCAGGTGAGCTCCCAAGACACTATATGATCCTGCCAGCATGGGTAGCTGCAGGCTGGCACAGTCAACCTCACATACAATGCTAGGGCCTCTTGGACACTGACTGTTTTACAGCTGTCGGTCATAAAGAAATGTCCCTGCAGTCTCTTTATGGGAGGCCTCTCTTATGACACAATGAGATTTATAGTCCTGAGTGGGGAAGAGCAGCCTTCCATGGCATATGAGAGGAGGAAATCATGCAGCTTCTTCTCACTTGGGAAGCCAATGCACCAACACAAATCTCCCATCCAGGGACCTGGTGCAGCTTGCCAGCCCTGAAGCATGAGCAATGGAGCATACGGCAAAACAAGCATATCTTTAGGTTGCCTTGACAGAGAGGAAGCTCTGAGTGTCCCGGGCATCTTTAAAGATGCCTCGCCCCTTCACTTAGAGCCTCCTCTTTTGGATTCCACCTGGAAGGATGATGGAGGAGCCAGCAATAGCGGGGGGCTGCAGAACAGAGCTGACCTCTAAGGTTTTCAACTTTTTGTCATCTCAACCCTTCTTCCTGGCATGAGCTCTCCCAAGGCCTTTTCCCAAGAACATGAGCTAAGCAGGCTACTGCAAGAACCCTGAAAGCAATGTGGCTCTAAGGACAAGGTCACATTTCAGTCCTACAACAACTGTGAAAGGGCTGCACAATGACAGAAGCATGGGAGAGTGGTTACACTTCCCACCTTCAAAGAGCTGACAGCCACCTGACCCTGAAGACCCAGATGGATGTAGAAGAGGGACCTCTATCATTAAGATGTCCAGGAAGGGGGGGACGACAATAAAACAGGAAGAGTGAGGGACTAGCAACCCCAGGAAAAGATCTGACTTTAGGAGGAGGAGTTGGTAAGGAGGACACTATCCCTGAGTCTGCTAGGGAAACACAGCACTGGGTTGGGGAGGATCAGAGAGTGCTGGATCCAGTATGGACCCAAACAGGTCCCCAAGGGTAGAGATGCAAAGCTGATCATGGAAATTCTGGATCCCTTGGGGTTCATGCAGGGTCCTGTGGCTGCTGTGGAGGTCTATGAGGGTGTTGGCAGCAGGATGGCAAGGGTCTGAGTGAGGACAACTGCAGCCCACTCTAGAAGGGTGGGTGTGGGCTTGGAGGTTAAAAGCTACAGCTAGGCAGTGCCCTAGCATGGCCAGCTGGGCAGCTGGAGCAGCAGAGCAATGTGATGTAGGAAATCCAGAAGCCATGGGAACCCAGGAGCAGTAGCTGCCCAGGTGGGGCAATGAGGGGATACTTTTGGATCCCCTATTACAGAAGCAATGGCCCTGCTGAAGCCCCATCCGCCTGCCCACCCCGCCCCGCCCCTCCGATGAGCTCCCTTACCTATTGAGCTGAGGAGAGGCTTGTCTCGACAACACTGCCCAGATAGCTGAGATAATCAGAAACAAAGCAGTTACCAACACCAGCCAGATGAACCACCCACGCACACCCAGAGGGGAGGAGGGGACATGGCGGGCAGAGACCCACAGGCGAGGTCAGAGAATGGGTGAGGGAAAAGAGAGAGCCAGAGAACCAAACGCATGATGGAGCAGAGAAGGTACAGACAGGGCGCAACGACAGCATCTCCTCCAGACAGAGGCGGGAGTCTTAGCTAGCCTCTTGGATCCCCACAGAGCCTGCCCACCAGGAGCACCCACCTTACTACTGAGGTCAGCTTGCAGTTTCCAGCGAGCAGAGTGGTGGGACGGGAAGGGATGGGCTCCCTCCTCTCCAGTTACCACCCATCCCCACCACCACCAGGACAGCCTCCTCTAGAACTCTACTCCCCTCCATAGGCCACTACGTCAAGAAGAAAGACCAAAGTACTGGACCCAAGAGAAAGAGTGAGAAATAGAAGGGAAAAAGAATGAGGGCAAGGCAAGGGAAGAGGGTAGGGCAGGCCCAACAGAGGCATGGCAAGCTCTTCAGAGCAAACTGGGTCAACCTCAAGGTGATGGAGAAGGAAAATGAGGAAGACGGACTGATTTGAAAAGGAACAAAGGCTAGGAGCAAGGGGGAGGGCCAGGTGGACAGAAGAGGAGGCACAGACAGGCGTCCAGGCTGACTGGTACCTGGAATACCAGCTGCTACAGTACAGAGTGTGCTCTCTCAGACGGGCAGATCTCGGGAGCTTGTCTGTCTGTCTCTCTGTAGCTTCCTGTGAGGCACATGGGTGGGCAGGGATATGGCTCCCCCCCCCCACACACACACAAACAGGTCTGAGCTTGTTCTCAGTCTCCAGGGGCACCTTCCTGGAGAGACTAAGGACAGGGCCTGGAGTCTAGCACATACTGGGCATGCTAAGGGGCAGGTATTTGAACACATGGGGCCCCTGGTCAGTGGCCCTGCTTGGGAGGAGTGGCTACCACCTAAGAGGAGACACAAGATCTGTAGGCAACTTCAGGGAACCACTGCTATTCAACACCAAGATCACGGGATGTGGCCAGCCTCAGCAACAAGGGCAACATTCACGGGCATCACTGCCGGCTACGCTGTTCCCTTCCCCACATTCCTGAAGCATGGAGAGCCTTTCACAGAACTCTGGGCTCAGTGAGGAAGCTCCTCAAGCGCCTGGCACAATGCCAGCAGGTAAGCCCATCCTTCCCAGTGAAGACACTCTGCCAATGTGTAGCCAGAACTCCTCTCCCACGGGTGTTGTCCAAAACAAGCCCTGTTTGGGGGATGATGGGGAGGTAAGGGACAGGGTAAGCCATGGGGAGACTGACCAGAAGTGGGCAGGAGAGAGTGGCTTACACTCACCCTGAAGTAGGTAAGGTTGTTGGGGGTTCTGGCCGGAGTGGCTCCTCACCCATCCTCCGAGGGGAAGGCGTCTGTCCAAACACATCCAAGTTGTCCCCTGGTGCCGGAGGGGCAGGGCCCGGCGGAGGAGAAGGGTAGCCTGTGGCCAGAGTGGTGAAACCCATGGTGGGTCTGTAGCTAGGGCTCCCACTGCGGCTGCTCTGTGACGGAGACCCAGTGGATGGTGTAGACTTGCGAGAGAAGCTGACCGCAGCTGGCGGCTGCAGAGTGATCTCCGACATCTCCGCCTGCTGCAGGAGGCCTGGTCGAGGTCGGGCACGAGCAGCCAGCTCAGGGGAGCCAGTGCGGGAACTGAGGGGGCTTTGGGTGAGAGGTGAGAGCCGGGAGGGCTGTAGCACCACTTGATGTAAACTGGGCTCGGCACGCCGGGCCTGCCGGGGGCTGGGCCGGGGCCGGGGCTGGGGCTCGTACCACCGCGTGTCCAGGCCAAATGTGCTGGGGCCACCATGCCCCCCGGGCTCCGCTGGCTCCGGGTAAGGCAACACCGGTATTCCCATACCTTGGCTGGTATGTCTTAGCTGCCCTTGGCTGACCAGAGGTTGCATAGGTCTGTCTTGCCACTTGGTGGCAGGGGGCGCCGGGATGGCACCCCTGCCAGGTGACTTGCCTACCCAGCCCTTTGGTGTCTCCAGAGAGAGCATGCCTGGATAGGCTGCAGGCACCTGGAGGGGGGCTGGGGGCAGTCCTCGCGGCAGACAGGCCTTGGGCTGCAAACTCTCGGCCACATCACAGGGGTGCAGCTGGTGGGGGAACATCATGGCTGGGGTCTCCAGTCCCCCAAAGGGAAATTCTGGCCGACCCCAGGGCTCAGGGGAGCGCCCTCCTGTAGGTGTTTGAGTCAAGGGCAAAGTGCTGTTGGAAGCATTCTCTCCATTTTCCTCAGGGATGGTGGGGTGGCCAAAAGGCCCCTCGGTGTGCAGGGGTGGGGACGACATGACTGAGCTCAAGGGGCTGCCCACTTCTGGCATATAGAAGGGTGGAGGCTCCACCTCCCCAGGGCTGCTGCTGCTGAGGTACCCATAATACTGGCCATGATGGAAGGGCCGAGGGGCTGGGGGCCTCGCTTGGCCAGTAGCCTGGAGTCGTCCTCCCAGTCCACTGGGGCCCTCGAGCCCACGAGGCTGGAACCGAGGGCTGTATGCTGGTGGTGGCAGGTAAGAGTCCTGGCTGGAAGACATAGGAGTCAGCTGAGGCTTCAGAGCAGCCACGGACGTGGGCACCAATGGGTCATCATTCTCCTCATCTGACTGCCGAAACTCGGGGTACATATCTGTCTCCTCAGCGAAAGGGAAGCCCTCGATTCGCCGGCCCTTCACGGAGGGCTCCATCTCTGACGGGCCCATGACAAAGCGGCCATCGGGGCCTCTACTGATTAGCTCAATGGGTGTGGTGGCTTCAGCCTCGGCCTCAGCCTTGGCCACACTATACTTCCTGCTGCTGATAGCCCTCTTGGTCTTCTTATACAAGGATAGCTCTTTCTCCCTTGTAGGGCTCAGCATCCTCTTGGCTGCAGGCTGGCCCTGGTCGTCAGAGGACTCAGAGGGGGCGCGGAGTGTGCGGATACTCTCAGGACTCACCTTGCCAGAGGACAAGCTATCAGTGAAGCGAACAGAAGGTGATAAGTGTGCTATGTACAGCGTCTACATTCTCTCCATTGTCTTAACAGTGACTCTAAAGGAGACAGGCACGGATGGGCTGAATATTGTGGTCTGGAAACACTGACCAACTCTCTCAGTTGTCTAGACACGCATCATCCATTTTTGGAATGAACACCCACATTGCTACTTTTCTTCTGGCCTGCCTAAATTTGGTACACCCTGCCTATACACAACTCCCTAGTTGCTCAGAAATGCATAATATTAACACTGATTCTAGCAAAGCAAAGGACAAAAAACATTGCAGATATAAAACTGGAAGGCTAAACAAATAAGCTTTGAGCTTGAATTATCTATACTACATACTGAAAACTGAGATGCCAAGTCAGCAAACATAGAAGTATCCTAGGGAAATGGGGCCAACTAAAACTCATAGTTCACCTTATGTCAGGCCTCCCCCTTCTCCATACAGACCCCCAACAGCTAGAGACACTTACGGAGACTCAAGACTCTTCCTACAGTGAGTGATGGAGAGCGGAGGATCTGAAAGGAAAAAAAAAAAGGAAGAGGCCTAAGCCCACCAAAAACAAAACAGAAAACAAAGAAAAGCAAACAAACAAAACACCCTGGTATTCCATACCCCAGGATCAACTGAGAGGCCTGATATGAAGTCACACAGAGGGACAGGCTCCACTTCTTGGTAACTCTATTCCCATCTCAGAGGCCTGTGCAGCCACCAGACCCTCTCTCCCTGTAGCCCTGGCCCATCCTATTCTGATACCTTTGCTCTCCCATTCCCTCCTTCAAATCAAGTCCCATTGGGCATAGAGACACATGCCTCGAATCCAAGCACTTGGGAGGCTGAGGCAAGAGAATCTTGAGTTTGAAACAAGCCTGGGCTATACAGCAAGATCCTCTCTGTCAAAATCATTAATAATAATAATAATAATTAATTAATTAATTAAGAGGACATAAGTGGGGAGGGATAAGATCAAAATACTTTGCATGTATGTATGGAACTTTCCAGAAATGAACAAATGGTTTTTTGTTTGTTTGTTTGTTTTGGTTTTTTGTCTTTTTGTTTTTCAAGACAAGGTTTCTCTGTGTAACAGCCCTGGCTGTCCTAGAACTCACTCTGTAGACCAGGCTGGCCTTGAACTCACACATATCCTCCTGCCTCTGCCTCCCAAGTAATGGGATTAAAGGCATGCGCCACCACGCCCCATGGAACAAACTTATTTTTGAGATGAAATCTAGTCCCACTGGAGCTCTGCCTGCAAGATCCCCGTGTCTTTGTTTCCAGAGGAGAACCACAAGTGGTCTGCCAGCCTCCTGCTAGAGAACATCTGACCTTAGGCAGGTAAGGGGAGGAGACAAACACCTACCTTTCTTCCGCTTGAGTTTGCGTTTGCGCTGCTTGTTGACAAAGCAGGCAGCCAGAGTGCTGAAGAGGATGGCAGCCGCCAGGAAGCAGATGGTGGCCACTATCCCAGCCAACACTGGCCGGGCCAGCCCATCATCAGTCAGATCCGGCTGTGGGAAGATGTCTGCAAGGAAAGGTGTGAAGCAGCCATGGACTCGTGTTTGCCAATGTTTTTCCCACCTACTCTGACACTTGTTCCCTAGGGACTTTTCCCTCCAACAGACAAGGCTGGGGCCTGGCCTTCTTACTCCCTTCTAACATGAGCCTTTAAAGAAGTGCAATGAAGCTGGGCGTGGTGGTGCACACCTTCAATCCCAGCACTCGGGAGGCAGAGGTAGGCGGATCTCTGTGAGTTCAAGGACAGCCTGGTCTACAAAGTGAGTCCAGGACATTCAGAGCTTGTTACACAGAGAAAACCCTGTCTCGAAAAACCAAAGAAAAAAAGAGATGCAATGAGTTTGGTGTAGGGGTGGAAAGACCGTTAAGAAATGGGTAGTCTCTGACAGTCAAGTAATTTCCCTGTAGCTTGCAGAGAAGAAATGATTCCTGCATCTTTCCTGTGAGAAAAATCACCAATCATCTTCTAGAGCTGTCTTGTCTACCACTGCAAGTAGGAAGCACCTCCATGCGTGTTATTGGGCCCTCTGATACATGAGCAACCCACAAACACGCCCCTTCTCTAAATGAAGGCACGTGTGGCTGGCTAACTCTGCTATCGGTTACCCTAACAGGAGCACAGTTGTTCTGATTCCCACTCAGGATTTTCTTCCATCTCCCATACCATCCACACAGTGAAGACACCTTGGGGGTGAGATCCTAAATCAGGGATAGGAACTTCTAGGATAGAATCTAGCCCATCTTCTAACTCCTTGAAGGATGGCTGGCAATGTCCTACAGCAAGGACTAGCACAGCTTGGTCATCCAGGCTCTAGAAGCAGGCTGGAGCTGGAGAAAAGATGAGATGGGCTCAGCTGTCCCTTCCACAGTTAGAGAAAGAACTCCACCTTGTGCCCTATCCACAGGCCAGTTAGTGGCAGGGCCAGAACCAGACCCCAAGCCCACTGCACTGTACACACAAGGCAGTGAGATCAGTAAGTGGAGTTCTTAAAGAACATCAGAGGGAAAGCAATAAAGAGTTCAACGGCACATCAATAGCGAAAATGGATAAATAGAGTCCATATTACATTGATGGGACCATAGTTATAGGGGAGTTAACTACAGGGAATGCTGTTGTTTGTGCAGCCTCAGCCTCCCATAGAGGATTGCCTGACTAGGCATGCTTCCTTTACTTTTGGGAGCCAGGCACAAGGCTACTGAGTAAAAACAGTTCACGGACCTGAGCACACAAAACACTCAAGTTGTCTACTTTGGCTCTGGCTGGGATCTGTTTTTCTATGTTCTTCCATCTCCTCAGTCTCTTCCCTGGAGAGAAGCCAAGACCAAAGCAGCTGAGTTTTGCTGCCTCTGGATGACAACTTGATTTTACACAAACGCCCCAGGGTACCTAACATATAAGACAAAAATCACACTCTCCTGTTCCCCAGGTGTCCCTGGCTCTATTTCTCTCCTCCCCTCTGCCCACACCAATGCTTTTGTTAACTCCAAGAGATTCCCTACAAGTTTTCTTGCCAAATCCCTTGTAACCTGATCCCAGGGGTCTTAGTACATGCTGCACCCAAGAAAATAGTGCTTTGGCCAGCTTACTAAGCAAGAGCCTTTCCCATACCAAGGACACCGCGTCCCTGGAGAGATTCTCTGCTGTGTTTCAAGAACTCTGGAAGGGAGAGAAGACATGTGGAAATGGGACCAGAGCCAAGAAAAAGAAAGATAAGTGGAAAAAATGCTAGGGAGTTGACTTTATTTAGACTGGGGAAAAAAATCTAGCAATAGGAAAGAAGGAAGGAAAACAACACCAAACAACAATTTTCCAAATAAAACCCACATAATTATAAGGAAGCCTAAAATAGGCATTCAGCAAACACTTGTTGTCCTGATATATCTTCCCTCTAATTCATGGCGCCTGCCCCATTACACAGCATAGCACGATTGCAAACAAAATACACAACAAGCAGCACATTCTGACAAGACCAGTGGATTTCCTGCCTCAGCTCTCCCTCTCTCTCTCTGAAGTATCAGAAGCCCAGATCCACAGTGGGATAAAACATCAGGTGTCATGGGAACACAGACCTGGTGGCCTTCCAAAATGGTAGGACACACAAGGTTTCAACTAGACCCCTGCTGAAGTTTCCAGCCCAGCCTGCCCTCCCAGATTAGCTGTTTCACAAAGGACTCTCATGTGGCTCTGAGGCTTATGTCCTGGCTGTTGTTAGACAATTTTAGAATCCAAAGTACCTGTGCTGGAGACACCGGCGATGTTGCTGGGCTCGCTGATCAGATCCTGCATGACAGCCAAAACCCGGAACTCATACCAGGTATCCTACAATCCAGGAACAACACCCAGTCAGCTGAGGGGTTTAAGACCGCCACTGACCCTGCACATGATGTCCACAGAACATGGTACCCAGAGCACTGGTCCCAGTAAGTGTTTAATGGTGACTGCTTGCATTGGGCAATGTTATACTGTACATATTCCCACCTGAGCTCAAGCTATGGGCTACAAGGTAGGCACACGAAGCCACTGAAAGACTGCAGAGATAAACGCACAGTGAACTCTCAAACGGCATTATGAAGCAGTTCCAGCTGGCCATAAAAAACACCAGGAAAGGGGAGATGGAAGGATACAGGACCTCTCTTCTAGCCATGAAACAAACTGTTTTCTCTCTCAAGAAAAAGAGCAATTCCTGCTTAAAAGATGTCCATCAGAAAAAAAAAAAAAAGATGGAATGTGTTTTCTCCCAGGACTCTGAATTGTTAAAAGAAGAGCCCTTCTCTTGGCCAGCCTAGGAGAACACCTCTCTAGAGCCTCTTTAGTCCACCCTGGTTGGAACCCGGAAACTGGAGATCCCTACTGGCTTCACCCTGCCTTCCGGGGACTAATCCCAACCTTTGGTAGCAGGCTAAGGAGAGTCCAAGACCAGAGAAAAGGAGGGCCAGTGTCAGGCTTGACTTTATGCCCCTGAGGTGGGTCACTCAATGCTCAGAGGCTTTACGAACAGTCATGACAATTCCAGAAACCAGGAGTAAGAGGTAAGAAAATGAAAGTCCCCACCTGTGACAGATCCTTGGCAAAAAAATCTCCATCAGTGCCCGGAATGGCATCATCCAGCATCTCCCAGCGTTCCCCAACTCGGAACTCCATGATATAACGATCAATGGGGAAGCTGTGGTTGGCAGGAGGGAGCCAAGACAGGAGCACACCCTGCTGGGTCCGGTTGGCTGTGAGGCACCTTGGTGGGGTCACCAGCACCAGGGGTTCTGGAGTTGTAACAGGGAATGCTATAGAAGGAAACAGAAGAAGAAAAGTGATGGCCACAGACTCCTAACCCAATGTGGGAAGCAAAGCCTAACAAAGAATAAATTTGCTTCTGAGAGGTGAGAGGGTGTCACCTGCAGTAGCCTTCCTGGTCCTAGGAAAGAGAAGTCAGGGCTGGTGGCCCAGGGCTCTGTGACTCTTTTCAGAATAGGACAACTGCAAGATGACCAAGTACTTCCTCAAAAGGGAAGAAGTGGTGGGCACCATACAGAAGAAAGAAGAACCTACTGAAGAGTACAGGCATGGGCCACATAACATTAAATCTCAGCCACATCCCTGACGGTGCCCACAAAATCGTGGAGCTGAAAAATTCCTGCGGGCTAGAAAGAGAGTATCCACTATAAGGTAGAGCAACATGTTCCTCACACATCTGAGGTGACATTGGCATGAACAAATCTACGTCACTGGTGGTCACATAAGGTGCAGCAGTATACAGTGTAGAATATGTGGCAATATTCTGCACTGCACATCCAACCATGCTACGGGTTATGTATTAACTCAACTATATATTTTATGGCTAGAGTGTACTCTAACAACAGAAAAGGTTTCTGGTGAAAACAGCCCACCCTGTTCACTCTGTTTCTTCATTGCACCATTTTCTCGGGTGTTATACCACCAACACAATGACCTCATTGTCTAATGACACACTTGTCAGGTGTGGTTTCCTCTGATGGTTTCCCTTCTGTTAAGAGGCACATGACTGTATCTTTTGCTCTCATCCCAAGAACTGGCAAGATCTTCTCACAACACATGAGTCATACTTTCGATTATATGTGGGAATTTTGAGCACAAAGTGAGACCCAGCCCAGGCTTGGTGGCACATACCTTTAATCCCAACACTTGGGAGGCAGAGACAAGCACATCTCTGTGAGTTCAAGGCCAGTTTGGTCTATAAAGTGAGTTCTAAGCCAGGTAGGGCTATCTGAATAGGTGAGACCCTATTCAGAGAAACTTTCAAATTTGGGGTGAGCATTTTACACCTGCTGTCCACAGGGCAGAAAGGGAGCTGGAGCCATGACCTCCAGTCCACCTGAGAAGCATCTGCTTGTCAAGGCTGTTCTTGGACCCCAGAAGACATACAGCTCCAGTCACCTAAGGCAGAAGACGCCCTGTCCCCTTGTAAAACTGCCAAACATTCAAACATGTCTTTGAATCTCTCCGTTCCATCCAAGAGTGCAATGGGAGTATGGCCAAAATACCATGACACGGGGCCACGCAAACCCTACAGAAGAACACGGCAAATCTTTACTGGGAAATAAAAGACATCATTACGGAAAACACCTTGCAAGGTCCTAGCCCCCTCGAAGCCCTAATGTTAGTTCTAATACCATCACTACCATAGCTTTTGTCTCGCTCAGGCCTACTAAAAAACAGCACAACACACACCAGTCCAGGGCCTCACCTAAAGTGTTCACAGTGACCACCTCACTGAAGGCGCTGGTTCCCAGCCTGTTCTGGGCCAAGACACTGAACTGGTATGCAGTCTCGGGCTCCAGGCTGTCTACCAGCAACCAGCTGGGGCCCGGTGGCACTGACACGGACAGCCAGTCGTGGGGCCCAAACTGAGCCCGCTTCATCCTGGCCAAAAGAGAGAGAGAGAGAGAAAGAGAGAGGGGATGGGGGAGAAGGGGGGGGGTGGGTCACACTGGAGAGAACAGCATGCACGCAGTCTTCAAGGAGAAGGCAGTGAGAGAACGAGCATTCCCAGATTCAAGGGGAGGAAGAGGGATAACCAAGGTGGGGTTACCTGGCCAGCTCTGGCTGTGCCAACCTTCATGGCACCAGGGCACACACCCCACTGTGGTACCTCCCCAGTGAAAAGAGGTCCTCAGGTGTAAATCATGCTGAAGATACTGGTCAGATTACCAACTGCATTGTGAGAGAATCCCCACCTAAGTGCTACTTCATTCGCGGGCTCGGTCTTGATAGACTAGGGACACTAGAAACAAGCATGAGCTGCTGAGCAATGACATGACTGGAGAAGGGACCTGAACGACCTTGGGTGTCTGCCCTACCAAGGAGAGACAAAAGTGGGGCCCAGGGTGTCACAGGATGCTGGGCTCAATTCAGTCCATCTTAGGTCATCTGAGGATAGCCAAGGTATGTAACAAAAAAGACCACGGCCTTGTCCGGTGACAGAACCAGGCCTCCTAAGGCCTTGAAGTCTAGAAATCACAATCAAGGGGAAAGTTATGGTAGCCAGTGGTGACGGATAGTTAAGAATGTAGCTGTGAGGTTTTCCACTCTAAAGCCACCCTCCTCCTCAACTCCCAGTAGGCAAGGAAGCCACCTGCTTCAGGTGTAGTTCCAGAAGACACCACAAGGAGGAGACATTGCCCTGGGCAACCGGCCCACTCTATTCATCCCTGCCGGGTACTCAACAGATACCCACAGGTTCCTCTCTAGGTTTTTTAAGATACACACCACTACCAGATATGCCCAATAATGTGAGCTGAGGCAAAAGAGAGCATAGGAAGGAAAAAAAACAGCAGGAGCCAAATGTCTGTATTATTACAGTGAACTAGGGCCATTTAGAAAGAAAGGAAGACCTCCACTAGCGTTGGCAACAGCCCTTCCCTACCAGAGCAAGTGTGCAGTGAGAAAGTGATACGGACCAGCAGCAGTGCAGATCAGCGCTACTGGCAACAAGGGAAGCCCCCATAACGTCTGTCTGTCTGTCCCCAAAGATAGCTCGGCCACACCGGATGCCACTGCCTGACCCACACATCTCACAACATCCTCTAGGCAGTGGGGATGGGGCCCTTCCCCCATTCAGAGGAACATAGACAAGGGGTGGGAGACTGTTCTGACTATGGCTCCCACCACGCAGGTCCAGTTCGCCCACAGAGAACTCAAAACTGCCAGGAGATGCATTCAGTCTGAGAACTGCTGGGGGAAAGGAAGGTCCCCTCAACCCCATGCTGCTGAAGGCTCACTCTGAGGTCTACAGTCTGCTTGTTCCTCCTCTCCAGACTCAGACTGGACCATGCTGAAGGAGAAGGAAATAAAAGGTCCTTGGGGATGCTTCTGACAAGCTGGAGGCCGCAGTTCCCAGCTCAGGACAAGAAGGAATGTTAGGAATGAAAAGTCCTACAGAGGTGGGAAGGAGGGGAGTGCCACTCGGCTGCTTTTCCCACCATTCCATGCCTTGGGTCCTCATCCTGGTCCATGCATTTGTGAGTTCTACCTACCCTGAGGTTTGGGCAAGGGTCTTAAGTCACTGACCTGGTCAGAAACAGACACAAAAAACACCACGCCACTAGAGAGAAAATACAGACAGTGGAGACAAGGGCAAACGTGGGAGCACCTGTTCTCCTAACTGGTACCTGAGACCTCTGGGCAAGGAACAGAATTGAAAACTAGCCCCTACGCTTCAGGTACCATTCACAACATCCTCAAGGCTGGGAGCCTAGAGGAAGAATGAGGTGAGACATAAAACGAGGGGGCACTGAGAGAAGCCAAAGAGAGAGTAGAAGGGGGACATTTAAGTCCAAGTCAGCATCCTAACCTCCAGGGTGGGAACGTAACAATACAGGCAGTCTCTTACAGACATCCCTAACTTCCTTATGAACTCACTGGCCTGGCCCACTTTGCTATCTGCAGAGCTGGCAAGTGCAGATTCTAGCCTCCTTGGGCCCACCACCCAGCCCAGGATAGGATGGGGTGGGGCAGACTGGGGGCCCTGAGTGGGGCAAGGGGGAGGGAGAAGCAGAGAGCAAAGCATGCGGGGCTGACTCACAGAGGTCCGTACCAAACTGAGAATGTCTGCTCGTAACCTCCATCATAGCCGGGTTCCCAGGACACGTTGGCAGTCGTCATGGAGACCTGGACCCGGACACTGGCTGGAGCGTGAGGGCTGGTGCCTGGAGGCCAAGGGAGACAGTTCAGACAAGAAGGAGCCAAGCTTCTTCACTAGGTCCCCATCATCTTGTAGGAGATCCAGGAGAGGACAGAGCACATGGTACCAGTATGCACCATAGGAAGTGAGAGCAGTGAGGGCAGGGTCCCAGGCCCAGCCTGGCCCTGCTGGGGTCAGTGAGAGAAGCCCACCCACCATCACCAGCAGGAACACAGGCCAGAGAGGAAAACAGAACCCTACTCGTCGTCCTGACCAAATTCCCATGCATGAACTAAAAAACATTCCCTTGAGGCCCTGGAAGAAACCAAAAATCACATCCCCTTACTAATCTCTACCCACAAAAGACAGCCATATTCCACACAGCGGGCAGCAGTAGGCTCAGGTTCGAGGCCAGTCCTCACTGGGTATGAAGGATGTGACTCTGGGCAGAATGGTCAGGAGCTTCCCTGGTAGATTGTGAGTGACAAGGTACACACCGTATTATTCATACCCTAAACTGGCAGTAAAATGGTCACTGTTGGCCTTGGGTACAACAGTGGCTGTCAGGTCCCAAAGGGACAGGCTACAAGAAGACAGGCTTCCAGGCTATGGACCCCAGCCTGACCCCCAGGCAGCTCAGGGCCTGGTTAAGGCGTCATCTGGTCTGATGTCTGTCTGTCCCCAAAGGGGTGGGAGACTGTTCTGACTATGGCTCCCACCACGCAGGTCCAGTCATTCTGCTCCTGCCAGTATCCACATCTCTGCCTCCCCATAGACAGAGCACGCCTAGACCCCTGACCCTCTCTGCCAGAACCTCCTGAGGTCAATGGTTTCAAGTTGTTGTCCCTAGTCTGACTGAGGAAAGACATGTGCAGAGTGAGGCAAATCACCCCCGTTGGCCTACTGAGCCACGTACCGATGACAGTGAGGTGGGTGCTGGCAGTGATGCTTGTGACCACATTGGTGGCAACACATTCCCACTCCCCGTGGTCCTCCTTACTCAGGGCACGGAACTGGAGACTCCCGCTGGGCAGGGCGCTGTGCTTGCTTCTGCTGGGCTTCCCTACCTTAGCCAAACAAGGAGCAGGGAAGAGGATGGGAGTAGGGATTCAGGTTAAGGGATGAGCGCTCACAACTCAGGAGCCTGAAGAGAATGAAGATTCTGGGGTAGTCCCTGAGCCCATTACCAACGCCCAGCCACTATCAACTAATGTGGCCTCCCCTCCTAGCATCTGGCCTGTCCACAGGATCCAAGTAGAACGACCACAGGATCTTCTGGGCCTCCCCAACAGAGCAAGAGCTTCAAAACCCAGGTACCTTCCTCCAGGTGATGACAGGGAAGGGGTCCCCTGCAGCTGCACAGGGGATGAGCAGCTCGCGGCCGGCCTCTTGCCTGTACTCCCAACCGGGTAGCACCGTGAAATACGGGGGGTCCTAATGGAAGCACAGGGAGAGACAGGTGTAAAAGGTTGGCCACAGGAAGACTGCCCACCATAGGGGCCATGCACAGGCCTGGGGACGCACCTTCAGGACAAGCCGTGCAGGGGCAGACTGGCCCATGGTCCCCAAAGTGTTGTAAGGCACACAGGTGTAAGTACCAAGAGCCTCCTCTGTGGCCTCCTCGATGCGAATAGAGCCATCCTCCATCAACGTCCAACCCAAGTTCTGCAAGACACAGATGAAAAGAGCAGGGAGCCACGGTCAGGGTACAGGGCCACTGCATCCCAGCCCCTTCCAGGAAGGGTCTGAGCTGGGCTAGACCAAGGATAGGACAGAACAGCAGCTCAGCAGGCGCTGGCATCCCCTGTGGGCATGGAGCACAGCCAAACTCCTGCCAGATCATTGCTCATTGTTTGCCTAGGCTTTTTAGGAGGAGCGGGGCTGGCAGAGAACCAGAGCCCAGAGGCAGCGTCTTCACTGTCTGAAGGATGCTCCTCACTCTGAATCCCAACATGCGTTTCACTCATACCTTCTCTACCTGCAGTGGCCGGCCATCCTTATTCCACTTCACCACAGTAGCAGGTGGCTCTGCATCCACAGGACAGCGGATATATCCGTGGATTCCCACCGGCACATAAATTACAGGGGGCATGTTGAGGACACGGGCTGGGTCTGTGAAAGGGGGTAGTGTGGAAAAACATGAGAAGCCAGGTGAGCAATCAAAGCAGAAGGTAGAGGCCAGTGCACAAGCCCCATCCCTTTGCAAAGGAACCTTTACACTTACTAGTTGAGACTCTCAATGCTTAGCAGAGTGCTAGGAGCCAAGGCCACCAGTGTAAATAAAACCAACAATGCCAGCTATCTAGCACTTACAGCCTAGGGGCCAAGCACAGCAGGCTGGGGCAGGCCGTGCACTTCTTTTACCTGTCCAGTTTTCTATGTTTTTAAGAGCCTTAAGATGTTGAAGACTGCTTGGAGGGGTTCAGAGGCACATTCTAAACTACCCTGGTCTTCAGAACTTGGAAATGGCTCTCGCCACAGACTCTACCCGAGCCCTACCACGCCAACAATGGCCATGTGCTTCTCCAACTACTTTGTATCCTGAAGTTTCTTGGGAGTAAGTAGTTAATGACTTTGCATCCTAAACCAAAAGAGCAATGTCAGTCTATACACGATGCTGTCCCAAGCATAACAGTAAGTATCCCTTCTGCTGGATGTCTGTCCTCCCTTGGCCTCAGTATTCCACCTGACTCTGCACTTCGAGTTAAAATCTATCATTGCCCCAGGACAGATAGCGAGAGGCCCTGTAGCCCTGTGCTAAAAGCTAAGTCACCTCTACTCATTTCTCCCCAGGTCCCCTAGGGCTACAAAGGAGAAGCATCCAGAGCTAAGAAGGCTGTGTTCAATGAGCTGGTACCTTTTAAGCATTCTGAGCTCTTCAGAGAAGAGCCTTACATAAATACCAGGCCGAGTTATATATATAGATGTAGCTTCCTACTTTTATATGATAGTCTCTCTCTCTCTCTCTCTCTCTCTCTCTCTCTCTCTCTCTCTCTCTTTAATTCCTCCAAGGTTCTCAAAGGGTTTATGAATGGGAAATACTCTGAACACTGCTCTTTAGCAGAGACAAGATCCTTGTCCCACCCACCTATAAATCTCAACTCCCTGGATTCCCTCTGAAGGGAGGAAGTAGGTTAAAAAAGGGGGGGCGGGGAGTGGGAGTGGGTGGTGGTGCTGAGGAGAGCCAGGGAAACCAAAACGCCTCTTTGAGAGAAAATAGTGGCCCACAGCTCCAAGGATGGAGCCTTCATCTTGGTTGGTTCGGCATCCTCCTGAAGGCTGATCCCTGTCGGCTTGCTCACTCCTGCACCACTACCCCCTTCTAGCTCATGTGGCACTACCTGAATCCATCCCAGAGGGAGAGGCACCCCTGCACGGTGGAGCGGCCCCTTCCTGAAACCCGTCTTCTACAGTGCCAGATAATCACGTCCAGTCTCCTGCTTTTCCTGCTACAAGTTTAGGGGGACACACCCAGGATCCTAGGATTCCCAGCTCGTGAAAGTCTGGAACATGCACCACAGCATGATACAAATCCTCGTGAATTGTTAGCAGTACAAGAGAATTGAGGCCTTTGCTTCCACCAGGAAAGCCGTTCCACAGAAATGAGAAAGCACACACCATGAGGAGTGAGGTGGGACACAGCAAGCCCAACTGAGCTTTCCCACTGCGACCTTGCCTGTTCACAGCAGACACTCAAACCTGCACAGCCATCAGGGAGAGGTCCCAAGGCCACCAACTGTTCCTCTACTTGTCCTCATCTCAGAAGCTGGCTTAATCACCATGCAACATTGTTTACCCCTGCCACTCCATGTCCTCAGGTGTATGCAATTCTCCCATACTTGCATTCTAATAATGGAGGTCTGTCTCCTATAACAACAACCTGTGGCCTTTGTTGTCTGAGTGACAGGGCCATCCATGAAGCAAAAGGAAGACATAAATCTTCATCACCCGTCTTCCCATCTTATTCTGTCACAATGTCCAACTTGTCAAGGGGGGGGGGGGTGGAGCAACCCAGGGCACCCAAGTATCAAGACTAGGTGGAATCTCGGGCTCACACAGAAGCCCTTTATAGATCTGGATAAGCAGCAGCTCATTTACTTGAGTCTCACAATCCCAGAGCACAGGTATGAGGTAGCCAGAAGGAGCCAGGTACGGAAGCCGACCAAGTCACCCAGAGAGGTCCTGTTCCACTCAGCGCACAATGTCCATGTGTGGAAAGGTAGAGTGTGATTGGCAGAGAAAATAGCCCTGTTCCCTCAGACATCTAGGAAAATGCACCCAGCAGCATCTAGTTCAGAGTCCAGGTATAAACCAGGACTCAACGTAGTAAGGGCTACCCATTCTGAATGGCAAATGGTCAGAGCTAAGGTTCATTTTATCCTCAAACCTGACCTAAGTTTGAATCAATGAACTGGCTAACACCAGCCCATAGAAGATGTCTGCCAATACCAGTTCACTCTGTTGGCCAGGCTGGTCATGGCCTCCTCTTGGCGCCATCCCTATTCCTCCCTCAGGTGTTCCTCTAGTCCTCGGAAACATACTGGGTCTTCAGCATCCAATCTGGCTAAGACAGCTTGCACCCACTAGAATGGCCAGAACCCTCTCCTCACCCCTACTCACACTGAACAGTCAGGTATGCTGAGGCAGACGGGGAGCGCCCCAGGCTATTGCTGGGAACGCAAGTATACTTCCCAGCATCCTCTGGCTTCACTCGGAAGATGATCAGTGTTCCGTCAATCAGGATCCGCACCCTTAACTTCAGGTCACTGCAGAGAGTGATAAGCAGGCAAGAAGAAGAGGGATGTTGGTAGAAATACAGGCAAGGTAGCAGTGAGTCCCTTCACCTCCCCTAGAGGCAGCAAGAAAACTCTGGGTTCCCAGGCACTGCCAGGGCCCCTATCTCAAGGCAGGGGCCTGTGGGTACCCATGAGAGAGGGCTGGAGCAGGGTGCTACTCACTTCTGGAAGTAGACGTTCTCATCCCGCCAGTACCAGGTGTAGGTGAGGTTACCAGGATATGCCTCTGCCCGGCAGGTAAGCAGAGCATCCTGGGAGATGTTGACAGTGATGTTCTCAGGAGGGGAAACAATGAAAGGAGGCCCTGGGGAGAACAGGGAATAAACATCACCTCTCCTGATTGAGAGGTCTACCATGCCAGGCCTTCCAGGAAGCTCTGGGATGCTCAAGATGGGGTGTCTGGGCAGCAGAGCCCAGGCAGTCATCATGGAGAGGCTTCCAGCTGCTGTGAGGCTCAGGCACCCTTCTGTAGCATATCTGCAACTGCTCCATGATTTCCAGACCAGCCATCTATACCCTTCATACACCTTTCCTTCCCCACGCTCTCCAACAGAGCTCAGGCCAGGAGGTACAGGGCCTGATCTTGTCTCTGAAGTCGACAAACCTTGTACTGTTCCCCAGTCAGAGGTTCAGAAGGCCACTCAAGAGAGGCTGGGGAGCAAAGAGGCAAAACCCAGCAAACCTTGGGACTAGCAAGCCAGACCTCAGCAGAGCTTGCCTTCGGCCCACCCTTAAGAAGTATGCCAGCTCCCACCGTCTACCTCAGTTCCTGCTCAGCCCTCAAAGGGCATAGGACAGAGTGTCACCACAGTTGACCTGCCAACTAGACACAACTGTCCCTAACAGCCACTGTCACTCCAGCATGCAGAGGGTGGGGAGGCAGAGAACCCTGCCTGGCACCCTGCCCATCCTCGGCAGTGAATGTTCAGCCCTTTTCAGTGCACTCTGGCACCAGACAGAACATGCCAACATCTCACAGCTAACTACAGAATACAGTTCTTCTCAATGTCCCTGATGCTGTTTAAATGTCAGGTGCTTGGATTATAGTCCCGTCTTTACATATTGATGGTGTCACTGCTGGATAGGATGACCTAAGGCTGTCTCTTCTCTGAGGAAGGTGGAAACAGGTAGGAATGTCGAAGGTGGAGACAGATAGAAATGTTCTCTCAACAGGCAATCAAAAATGGATCAGCATGGTCCCTGTCTCCCTGCTATACCACATGATACCCTTTTCCCAGCTGACCAAGGAGAGAGACACCTTGGCAAGTGATGTTTGTGAGACAGCACCCCCCCAGCTCCCCTACCACCCCCAGTTTGGCAGGCTGTGCCATGAGAAAAAAAAAATGTTCTCCATGGTTCAGCAGGCCTAGAAGCCTCCTGCAGAGTTCCAGGGATAAAGAGGCTGAAAAAGTTCCCCTACCTTGAACAAGCAGATGGGTTGTGTGCACAGCCTCACCCTGGATGCTATATGCTCGACAGGTATACGCGCCTCTGTCCTCCCGACTGACTGATGTCACCGTCAGGCTGCCGTCACTCACCTGGGGGCATAGAAAGAATTCAACATCAATCCGTAGGCCTCACCAGCATGTCTCTTAAACAAAGAGGTGAGCTCTGAGAAGTTGGAAATGGCCTCAGAGACTCATGTACACGGTCAGGGAGGACAAGGGCCTCCTTGTTCATCTCCCTATAAGAGGCAGCAGAATGCCTGCAGCCAAGTCAGGCCATGAGTTTGCCTGCCTCCACCCTGAGCCTATACCCATAGCATCAGTGACCAGCTGCCTTAGATGGGAGATAGGCAGGAAGAGAGGGAGAAAAAGTGGTTGTGGTACCCAGGTGAGAGCTGTACTCACCTGGTACTTTCCACTAGCACCGAGGAGGGTCCCTTCCTTGAGCCAGGTGACAATGGGCTTAGGGTTCCCAAAAGCAGTGCAGGTCATGGTGATGCTTCCACCTTCCTTGGCCTCAATGTACTGGGGGGGTGTTTCTGTAAAGGTGGGAGGGGCTGCAAAGGATACCAAGAAAGTGAGAGATGGACTCCATCCACCTGGGCAGAACCCTGCAGTATAAAAGTACAAAAGAACAAAAACAGAGTACAGAAACTCCTACCCGGTGTACCACAGGGGTGGGGAAACCCAGAACCTATGGATTACTTGAGGTTATCTTCTCCCATGCACTGAAGGTACGATTAACAGTCCTCCTTCCAGTTTGATGATCAGTTCTTAAGAGAATCAGCACTCTTTGCATGAGATGCTTGCAGAAACAATCTGGTCAACTCTGGACCTACTCTTAGTTTGGCTAGCTCCAAATTCTATAATCATCTGGCCGAACTTAGCTCCTACTGAGTAAACCTTCCCACTATTGGGAAATTGCCATGCTCAACACTAGAAACGTGACATAAACAAGACTGAAGAATCTCCCACCTCCCTTCAGGATTATCACTGCACAGTGGCTCCCACTTGCTGTATCCCAGTTCCACCAAGCCCATGCATTTGCAAATTTCCTGACTGAGTCCCATCAAGCCTGGGACCCTAATACAGGTCCCAGGCTAAGGATGGAACTTACTTACTTTTACCTCATTCTACAGACAGGGAAAAAAAAATCTCCCACCTGCCTGCCTCCTCTTTGTCTCCTGTGGATAAAGGTGGGTGTAGTGAATTTTACAAGCTACTACCTTCCTAATTCTCTCCTGATTCCATGAGGCTATCCTCTCCCATGCACTGAAGGTGTGATTCACATTCTATCCTGTTTGGACAATCGGCTTTTAAGAAACTCCGCACCCTTTGCTAAGAAACTCCGCACCCTTTGCGTGAGCTGCTTGCAGAGACAATCTGGTCAACGCTAAACTCTTGGATTACTGGTTCCACAGGCTTCCAAAATGGCTGTTCTGAATACCAACACCAAAGCCAACAATACCAGGATAGGCCATTCTGGGCTCCTCAAAAGGGCCTAAGTATAAGCACTTATTCTGCCATATCTCAGGCAGGTTCCTCAGATTCTCTGGGTTTTATCTAAATCCTCTGCCCTCTAGGGCTGATGTAGGTAATACATGAAATAAGGGTTATGAAAGATCTTGTGAAAAATGCAGACGCAAACTCTGATTGTTCCACCATCACCAACGCCATTACCATCCACTGAAGCTTCAGTCTGAAGACCACAGAAGAGCTTCAGAAGGGCTCCTTCCCCCTCCATGTAGCCACCCTCCCAGAGTCAGGCAGAGGGCACTAGGATGGAGTCCTGCCTGTGCCAGCTTCTTCTCTCGGACACTCTCTCCTGCTGACTCTAACAACGCTGGCCTTCTGTGCTCCCCAGCGCAAGAACTTCCAACCTCAACACTGTCCATTAGCAGAGCTCTTACTTGGCCTGGAACTTCTCTATCCAGATCCCATTTCTGGGATTCACATGAGCAGGCAGGCACCTTTTCCTAGTGCCACTGAATATTCAAATCTCTTGCAGTTGCTGGATGTAGAGTGCTCCACAAACATTTCTTGAATGGAAGAATGAATGAAATAAAGAAATGAATGAAGGTCTGGAGAGATGGCTCAGCGGTTAAGAGCACTGGCTGTTCTTCCAAAGGTCCTGAGTTCAATTCCCAGCAACCACATGGTGGCTCACAACCATCCACAATGTGATCTGATGCCCTCTTCTGGTTACAAATGTTCATGCAGATAAAGCACCCATACATAAAATAAATAAATAAATCTTTAAAAAAAAAAAAAAAAAAAAAAAGAAATGAATGAAGACCTACAACACACACATCTACAGTCCAATCCAAATGCAAGCACATACATCCTCTTAGAAGCAAGACCATGTAGGGCCACCTTGGCCTCTAATCTCCAGCACCCTTAGCTGGGTGGGACACAATGACATTTGGAACTAGGGAGTGAACAAAGAAGTATACTTCTTCACATAAAACACAAATCCTCAAGAAAACCAATGTTCAGCTAAGTGTTCAGAAAGTCACTAAATGCAATGATGACAAGCCCCCCCGCCAAGTCCTTATAAAGATGTCCTGTGACTCCAGTCTCCAGGCACTAGGAATGTATATTCATGCCAGAGCTCACATTCACCCACCCTGCCCCCAAAAGTCAGTTAACTCAACCACAGCCTCTATTACCTCTGGTGTCAAGCTTAAAAGAAAAGATAATAAATTAAATTATGTCCTGAAGTGACAAATTAATTACTAATTACATAATTACTTTATTATTTAGGTGCTAATCAGGAAAGTATTTTGAACAAATTCAAGTTTTCAGGAAAATAATGGTCTGACTCTCGATTATTTACTGAATTAAGTGTTAGCTTGCCAGCTGCATTTCCCAGCTTAATTCCTCTTGTAAGCACCCTATAATTAATAGTGCAGGTTAGAAATAAGCTGGCTTCCCCTCCAAGCCATACACCAGACCTAAAGCAAGACTTGGCTTGGACTGTAGAGGCATTTTACATGTGATAAAGGAATAATTGAGATTGTTTCCACCCAACCAGTCTTCAAAGAAAACACAGGAGGAGAATGAGGTAATTTGTTGTAACACTTATTTTTGTACTGGCCTTTCTATTTCCAAAGGTGCACGTCACAAAATGTCTGACACTATACATCCTATTCTGGATGTGACAAAAGGATGGCTCCTGCCTCTTTCTGTCTGGAATGGAAATATTTACACGGGAAGAAATTTTTGGAAGACAGGAGATGGGGGCGTGGGGCTGGGTGGAAGCTCTATTTCATATAGGGTTCTGCTCTGCATCTTCCAGATCTGCCCCTGGGTAAGAGCAAACAGCACTCTGCTAGGGCCTGTTCTCCAGCGTGTGCTCGGCCCAGGCCCAGCGTCTGCGTGTCCGTAACCTGTCTGCACTCCCTGATCCAGGTTCTCTGTTCCTTTGAGCTTCCAGGCTTGCTAGTCCCTCTACTGAAGGACCCTGGCCACCTCACTCCTGCTCTTGCCTAAGTCCCTCCCTGGACAGGATTCTAGACAGAGGTTATGTCCTCAGAGAGGCTTTTCCTCCTCTGGGTTCCCAAAGGCACGAGACAATCCTTTCCCGACATGATTGGAAGTCTTAGACACCAGGATTGGGTCATGTCCCCTGCCTGACACCTGGAGCCCGCCACAGAGAGGACATTGGGAAATATGTCTTGCATGGATAATTTTGGGTAGATTCACAAGGACTTTTAAAGGACCAAAGTCTTTGGTGCCTTCTACCCAGTTATCCCTGCCACCCATGTTTAGATGTGCTTGGCCTTTTCTCTAGTGTGAATGATGCAGCTGCTGTCTTCCCCGTAACTACCCTCAGATGATTAGTGCTCGAGACACAAACGCACACAGTCCACTGAATCCTGTAACACTCTACAAAAAGACTCTTTCTGAAGAAACTAAAACTCAGAGAGATGACTTAACTGGTCCCAACGATTTAATATCCATTGGGTTCAAGAAATAAGCCAAGGATCTTTGGCAGGTCTTGGCCTACATCAATTCTACTCTGAGAAAGTAGAAAAGCCTAAGTAATCAGCACATGCAAACGAAGATGACATCCAGTAGCACATAAGCTCCCAACAACTCTACCTCCCTGAACGTGATTCTTGGCTGTGTAGCTAATGTCTGGGTTCTGGGAATTGACACCATCAATCAGGATGATGTGAGAGATAGGCCACACCTCAAGGTGGTTTCAGGTAGTAGGGAAAGGCACAGGAAAAAAAAAAACAAACAAAAAGAAATGATGACGCAGGACCTCCTGGCTTGATGCTCAATCATGAAAGCCCTGGGCAGCACATCTGCTTTCTGAGTTACGCTTTGCTTGGGTTCTCGGCGAGAAAAGTTTTCCCTGCACAGACGACAACTGGCTCAAATTGTCCACAAAAAAAAAGCTAGCTGCTGCTGGAGAAAACCCACACAAGATTTAAAACCCACTTTCAACAGCAGGAATCAACAAGCACCTACAGGCTGTCCCATCTCTGATATTTGGGCCACCAACTGTAAAGTGTCCTTCACTATAGGCCAACACTCTTGATAAAATAATCTTTTCTGGGGCTGAGAACACAACTCTGCCACATAACATCGTGTGCCTGGCCTGCACAAGACCTGGGGTTTGATTCCCAACTCTGAAAATATACATGTATTTATTTATTTGAGAAAAAAACTAAAATACTCTGTTCTCCCCAGACTCTGGACAGGCTCACAGACCCAGAGAGAGGATGAGTCTTGGCCAACCCCACTAGAAAAGGGTGACATAACTATTCTTCAGGGGAAAACCATCTTGAGAGAAATCTCTAGTCTAGGAACATCAATTCTTCTTCTCTGACCACGGCATTTATAAAACCAGACGTAGGCTAGATGCAGCCAATTTCAGCAAGTGTGGTATTAAAACCTCGCCCTATGTGGAGATCGTCAGACCACTGCCACTGTGGACCCAGGACACCCCAGCCTAGACCGAGCCTGGAGCTCGGCAAGCTCACCCAGGCCTCCCTGCCCTAGTCAGACACTTGAAAAGCATCTGGGCATAGCACAGTCCATTTAATGTGAGCTATAAATAGCTGACAGCCATTGAAACAGTTCCTCTTCCCAGGGTTCTCACATTTTATTAGCTGGTAAACCCTGTTCAAGCAGGAAACAGGTCTGGGTTTATTCGACATTATTTACCTATCACCTGGTACAGGGCTAGGAATATAACAGACCCTTGGTACTTATTACCCAAATAAATGCACTTAACAAGAAACTAAGTGAGCAACCTAGAAGGATTTGTGCTGAGATTCAAGGAACTCCACTTGAGAAGAGGCAGTTCCTGGGTGAGCAGAGCCATCTGAGGCTGGGAAATGACAGCAACACTGAACAATTCAAACTCCCTGGTTCCCAGAAGCAGATTCGAGCCTTCCTCGGAGTAACTTCTGGTCTCACCCTGTGCAGAGGGGACCTGCTGCTTCCAAGCATGCTACTGATCCATGAACTCCAGGAACATATCTAAGGGATGTAAAGGAGACACCAACCAAAATTTTATGGGGCCAGGGCTTACTGGGGCTCGCCTTAGTAGAGTGGCTTCCTCCAGAGTAGCCCCCAGAGGCCATCTTCCTTAGCTATTCCCAAGAAACATTTACGCACCATTAATGGTGAGATGGACCCAGCTGCCGTTGTGGAAGGTGTCATACTGCTGGTCCAGCATGAGTACTTTGCATTCATACCAGCCCTGGTCCTCAGAGCGCACCTGCTCCAGCCGAAGAGATGCTTTATCATGAAGACTGGCCCGGCCTGGGGGAACACAGTGCACAAAGCCCATCAGGACAAACCTATCAGCTCTCCCACTCCCACAGCCAAAGGAAAAAGGGACCCTGCATAACCTTCGACCACTTCACATGGCAGTGTACCAAAATGGCAGTCGGCACCCACTATGGGCAACACGTGACAAAAGCAAAGGCAAAATACCTGGATGATGGCGCCACTGCCCCTCCCCTAATGACCCTGCACCAGCCTATAAGGGCAGCTTTCTATGTGGCACTAACCAGAGCCCCTGCCCTTTCAACTATCCCCATTCTTTTGGTGATCTAGGACAAAAGAAAGGCATGATGGATGCAGAGGTGACAAGAGAGAGAAAGCTATAGGAAAGGACAGACTGGGGGAGCCCAGCGGGACCCAGAATATCTCTGTTTCAGCTGGATGCCAAGGACTTGCCTGACCCAGCTCACTTCTGTCTGGCTTCCCTGAACAGGCAGAGGGAAGACAAGCCAGGGCCAGATGCTTGGCCCCTCCCACTTGTGCTACCAGTACCAAGACAACTTATCTCTGCAAAGACCAGCCTAGATGGAGAGGCAAGGCAAGGGTTGGCTGTTCTTCCTTAGCCATCTCTGTGACATATAGGGCATACAAGAATCCCTGCCCACACTGCAATGGACAAAGCAGCCCAGAGACCCCCCCCCCCCTTGCCTCATCTTCCACTCTAGCCCACATTCATCCAAATCAAAATCACTACTTCCTCTGTTTGCCTCCCTGCCTCAGACTCTTTCCAGTAGGAACAATGATGCCACTCGGTCTAAAAAAAAAAAAAACTATCCAGGTCAATCCTGGCCAAAAGGAGGGTGAGGGACACAGGATCAGAAGAAAGCAAAACAGGAAAGGCCTGGCACAGTGGTCAGGCCTGTAATCCCTGCTAGTCAAGACACTAAGGCAGGAGGACAGTGAGTAAGAAGCCGGAATGGGCAATTCAGTGAGACCCTGATGCACAGAGACTGGGGTGGAGTCCAAAGGTACAGCAATTACATGGAAAGTGCAATGCTTTGAGTTCCATCTTCAGCACCAAAAGGAGGGAGGAAGCAAGGGACAGAGGGAGAGATGGAGGGAAGGAGGGAGAGAAGGAGGGAGAGAGGGAGGGAGGGAGGGAGGGACGGAGGGAGAGAAAGGAAAAAGAATGCAAGCATCCTCAGAGAAGGTAATTAGGTCCTCAGAAATCATAGGAAAAAAGAGGGTAAAAGTAGAGCCCTGCCTGTGTCCTCACTTCCTTTCAGCTCCAGCACACACTCACACACTCACAGACACACACATCCTGCGCCCTCTTCCCTGGCAGCCTGGCAGGCGGGTGGAAGTGGTGAGTCACAGGGAGACCACACCGGCAGAATAATTACAGAGCAAGATGTAACCGGGGCCAAGGAAAGGTGGGGGGGATAGAGGAAGAAGAGGTGAGATCAAATGTCTGCCAGGACCACAAACTGCAAGAGGTGGAGATCCATACCAGGTTCAGCATAGGACACCCCCAACTTCAGAGCCAGGAGAGTAGGGCCATTAAGACAGCCAATCCTAAAGCCTCGGCTGTACCTGGGAAAGGGTGGAGCCGTCTGACTCCCTTCCCCACCTACCCCTTGCTTCCTCTAAAGGGGCCCCTTTTCTAGTTTTCCCTGAACTCCTGGCCCCTCATCACATCCCCAGGATGAACAGATGGGCTTCATGTCGGCCTCACCTCCTACTTATGATGAAAACCCACTAGAGGGCAGAAGGAGGAAGAAAAAGGCAAAAACCATGAAAAACAGAGATAATGGGACCAGTCAAGAAAAAGATCAGAAGTGACAGAGAAAACTGAAATCCTGGGGCTCCATGGACACCATTGAGGCCTGGAAGGAAAGAACAGCACAGCCAAAACCTAGAGGCTGATGGTGACAAAGAGGGGACAGCCCTCATCACTCAGATCTTACCTGCATACTCAGGGTCCACATGTGGGGGATAGTAGCCAAACTTGATGAAGATAGGGATGGGGACCCCAAACTTGAACCACTCTACAACATAGGGTGGGGGCTGTCCCGTCACTGGATGGATCACGTCGCATCGCAGAACCACACCCTCACCGGCTCGGGCAGTCACAAACTCGGGTTCCTCTCTCAGGCCGTGGGCACCTAACAAGGACAGCCAAGGTGACAGACACATGAAGAACTCGCAAAAAAGATCCTGCTCCTGCAGTTTATGCTGCCATCCAACCCACCCTCTCCACTTCTGGACCAACCCCTTCCCTCTCCCAGGGTCCCTAGTGCACCCTGGACACCCACCTCATACGCATACCTCCCTCTGCCCCGAGGACATTCAAGCTTCCTGTATAGTCTTGGAAGAGGAGAAGAAAGGAGGGAGTGTCCCATTTTCTCTAGTCATGTAAGCAAGACTTCCTATCTCAGACCCAAAAAGCAGCAGGCATAATCATATAATCATGCCTGGCCTGCCTTCCTAGAGTATCACCTGCCCTTCCAAGAAGCATCAAGAGGTATAGACACAGGGGATGAAGTTCCTTCGATCCTGGGGGCCCTGCCCAGCTGTAGTCCCTGTGAACACTCTGCAATCTTTCTGAAGCAAGGCACTTCCCACTCGCCAACTCCCAGCTCAGCCTGGTGTTACAGCACTAAACAAGAGGGTTCCATACAGGAGCGGGAATCCCTAACAAGCTAAGGAGGCTGCTTGGCAACACCAGAGGGAAAGCCCCACGGGCCTGAGCGGCCTCTCCAGCCCCTCCTCCAACCCACTGCGCCAGCCTTTCTGCAGAAGGGAGCAGGAGGCACTGCAGTCCCTCCAATTTCCAGGCCTTGAATCTGTTAGACTCTCACAGTAGCCGCAGACATCACCATTAAGGGAGAAATTTGATGGTAACAAAGGAGGGGGCATCAGAGCAATCCCCTACCTTTCACAGAGGACATCAAAATCAGGGAGGCAGAGAGGGCACACCCATAAGGAGGAAGAGGAAAAGGGAGGAAGGCAGATGGGAGAGGCCTCCACCCTGTCCAAACTGCAAGCTTGAGGAGCCAGGAAAGAGGCTAACCCTGGGAACTGTCCACACATCAGAGCAAACAGAACCTGAAGCCCAGCTCCAGCCCCACACCAGGAAAGGAGGGGGAGATGACAAGGTCACCTTGATCATTTCTTCCAGTGAGAAGGACAGTGTCACCCCTGCCTCTCTTCAACTGTCCAAGACTCACCCAAGCTAACAACACACTTTCCCCTTCACCACCCTCCAACCCCGCTCTCCAGGGCAGTACCAAGGACAGCAGCCACAAATGGGAGGTTACTCCAACAGCTGGGAGCCTGCTGGGCCATTGCCCAAAAATGCCTGCAGTAGGCGAGACAGCTTTGTGGAGCCACCTCTGTTCTTTCTGCACCTCTGACCCTGTGAGCTCATACCTCTGTCTGTCCTTCACATCTGTGTGTCTAGCTGTGTGTACATTTCCCTGATCACTGTCTACCTCTGTATCCTCCATCCTAGTCTCTTTCTGACTCCTCTGGGTCTCTGTCTTTGTCTCTTTCTGGTGACTGTGTGTGTGTGTGTGTGTGTGTGTGTGTGTGTGTGTGTGTGTGTGTTATACCAGTGTCTGTCTGTCTCCCTCTCTCTCTCCTGCTCCTCTCCTTCTCTGGCAATGCCTCCATCTCTGTTTCTTTCTCTGAATCCCACTCAATGTGGGTGATTCTGTCTCTCTCTCTCTCTCTCTCTCTCTCTCTCTCTCTCTCTCTCTCTCTGTGTGTGTGTGTGTGTGTGTGTGTGTGTGTGTGTGTGTGTGTATGTGGTGTGGTGTGGTGTGCTGGGCATGAGGCCTATGGATTTCTGCTGGCCTATAGCAGAAGAAGGGGCTTTGCCTGCTTTTCAGAAATGGAGAGTTTTTTATGTGCATATGGGTTTCTTGTCTGTACCTCTCCAAGGAGTCATTATGTGTCGCCTGTGTCTCCTTCTCCCCCTTCTTCCTCCCTCTTCTCTGCAACTTGCAGAAGGAGGAGGCAGAGAGGGAGGCAAGCCCTTGCAAAAGCCTATTGGCTCTCGGTGACATCACTGTTTTCTAGAGAAAGAACTAAGATCACCCAGTATTTTTGGAGCAAAGCAGAGTGTTGCTCTCACCTGCCAGAGGCCCAGGCAGGTTTCCCAGCCTTCCCTCCCCCAACCTGGCTGCAGGCTGTTTTCAGCCCAGGCCCTCCAGGAAAGAAAAGGGCCCAGTTGTAGGGAGTGCCTCCCTGCATCCCCCACATCCCATAGGACAAATGGGCAAAAAAGCCTAATGAATCCAGGCATACAAAGACCAGCACTGGACCAAGAGGAATGAATAGCCAGCAGGATCCATAAGCCAGAATGACCAGGGATGGGGGGAGGATAATGTGTGTGTGTGTGTGTGTGTACATGCAAAAAGTATCTGCAGCACAGCCTATGAGGAGATTAGTAGACAAACTATAAAAAGCCTGGGAAAAGGGAAGGGATTTTCCTTCCCAGGGCCAGGTTACCTGGAGGTGGGCAAAGTGGCCCACTATAGGTAGCTCCTTTACCCTTAGAGTTTAGGCAGAAGGAAGAGAGCTAGGGAACACCAGGAAGCTGTAATAGTAAGTTTCTGCTCTGGACAACAGGCTGCCAAGTCCAGGGCTCTGGAGGGCAATGCCCAGAGGTAGGTCAACTTTGGCATGGGTTCCCACAGTGCCAGCTGCTCATTAGCACCCACACTGCCTGGTTCTCACTGCATCTCAATAAGGCAGCTTCTTCACACATTCCTTCCCAGCCCTGAAAGGAAGGCTGCAGGTTCACACTCCTGGCCTTAGCCAGCCCCTGGGCCGGGCTCTGAGCCCCAAGCATGAAGCACACCCCAAAACAGTAAGGCAAGCATTCTCCCACCAGCATCTCTTCTCCAGGGCATTCCAACCACAGACAAGAGGATGCATCCCAAAGATGACACACAAGACAAAATGAGACAGGTTTCTCCACAAGGAAGGCGAGGGGGAAGCCATGTCCCAGCCTCCACACACAGCCCAAACTCTCCCGAGTTTCTGGATCTCAAAATAGTCATCTTCTCTTTCCTTTTATACACACACACACACACACACACACACACACACACACACAAACACTGAGTGTATTCCCTCACTCTATCACCCACAAATATTCTCTCTAGGCCTCAACTTCTCTGAGCCAAAATATGTCTAATAAACATCTCTCCAGAAAAGCTCAGTGGGGGGGATGGAAAAAAGTCATTAGCCTAACTAATGTATAGTGTATAAGGAGACATTAGGAAAGCAAACACAGGAGCAACAAAACCCCAGTCCAGGAGTGAAAGAAACTCATGTCAGGAAATTAGGAAGGGGCACAAATGGATCTCATGCAAGCTGGGTGAATGCCCAACCCAACTAGGGAGACACCTGGGTCAGTTGCCATGACAAAAAGACACTGGAACTCAAAGAACCCTAGAGCTAAGCATCAGAGCCTAGCCTACATAAGGCAGACATATTTGTCCCCAGCAGGAGCATGGGGAACAGCTGGAAGGCAGAAGAATGAGGAAAGAGGAGGGCAAGAGAGACAATTTTTAGGAATAGTGGCCACAAATCCCTCCTTTAGACTGGATTTGGCAGGGGGTGGGCACAATAAGAACATCAGTAGGAAATGCCCTGGGCCCCCCCACACAGCACCTTTCAAGAGGGCAGACTATGGTCTTGTACACCTAGCAAATCTGAATCCTGGTGTCTGCCCAGCCCACTTTAGATTTATGCCATCCTAGATGGAAAAGAAAGCAAAAGGGCAGGTGGATGGAGTGGGCCCCCACAGATGGCTGACCTTTTGAGAAGTCCATAGGATACAAATCTCCCTTTTGCTGGGCCAGGTGGTACCCAGTGGGTAGCTGAGTCTAGAGCTGCCAGCAGACACCCTGTATGCACAGAGCCACAAGTCATCCAAGGCTTGGCACAGCCCCACACTCAACAGTCCCAACCTGGAGCCAGGAAAGGGCTAGGGAAGAAGGGTCCTGAGGATGGAGAACCACTTCTAAGTACCAGGAAGAGAGAGAAGAGGCAGGTGTAGAAACCCTTGGCTGCTGCTGGGTGGCAAGTAGAACATACTGTCTGGCTCCACCGCTACATGCCTATAGTCTGGCCCCTGACACAGTATGGCTACCTCTGTCTTGCAAATGGGGACAGTATGCAGCTCCCCCAAAGTTACCTATGTAACAAATGGTGGGTCAGAATTCCTTCCAGAACCCTGGTAGGTGACCAAGGCCTCTCTCCCCCATGCCCTGTTCTTGCACCCACACTCTGCAGAGGTTCTGAGAATCCAGACCCTACATCCCAAGACCACAGACAGATTACAGGATGGACCTTCCTCCCAGAAGCAGTTAAATCAGAGGCAGCATCACCGGCTGACTCTGGTGAAGGTCACTCTACCTGTCCTGGAAGCCCTCCCTGCTGGGTTTGATGATGGCTAAGAGGAGGGAAGACACAGGCTGAATGCTGGCCTCCATGGCTCATTGTTACTGCCTCCTCTTCCTCCTCCTCTTCCTCTGGGCACCAGACTCTCAAACCACAGGCCTGTTGTCTATAATACCAGCGACAGCCACCACCACCTCCATCTGCCAGCCTAAAAATAATCCCTGCTGAGTCCAAAAAAGACACAGCCCCCAATAGTCCCCCAATCCTCTTCCTTGACAGGCCAGGAGATTCCAGGAGGTCAGGAGACTTGGGCCCTCACCATGTGGGAGGCACACACCCAGAGGAGGACCTGAGGACAGCAGGAAGTTGGCTCCTGCCACCCAGTACCAGGTAAGGAGGATAGAGTCTGGCCTGGACAGGAGACGAGTACCCAGGATATGAGGGTATCCCATTCTCTGCACAGATGGGTTGGGTGGTTTGAGGCCATCTATGGTGTTCATCCTCCCTGTGCCCAGGAAGGACTCTCACATTCTACAAAACCTCTTCCTTGCTGTAGCTCCCAGTCAGTACCCTCTCAGTCTTTCTGCACCCCTCCCAGGAGGTCCCAGGATACTGAACTACCCCAAATAAGCCCCAACTTTAGGAACAGCAAGGTAGTAGGTGGACGAGGACTCCACTTCCAACCCTTCTGGCTGGAGCGCCCACCCCCAGCCACGATGAGGTACCAATGCTTTTCGTGACCTTAATTTGCTGGGCTAGATTATATTTCCAAGAGCCCTTTCCCAGAAGCCACGGGCAGGAAGGAAGTTTGTAATTCAATCTCAGTTTGTAGTTCCTGAGCAGAAAAATGATTCCTCAGCCCTTACACCCACAACCCTAGCCTTGCCACCTAGATAGAAGCCTGTCCTCACATAGCCTATGTCCCCACTGTGCAATCTGGTGTGCACACAACAAGACTAGCCAGTGATGGCATCACAGGTCAGGCAGACACAGGAAAGGAGTGAGAGATTACTCCTGGTAAAGCAACAGCATCCCTGCTCCAAACGAGGGCAAGGGCAATGATTCACTGGTACAATCTGCGCCCATGTACACATTTTATGCCACAGCTCTATATCTATGGGCCATTTGACCAGGAAGAAGGTAAGGTGACCAGCGAAGAGGGCGGAAGACCAGGTTATCAGTCCCCTCTTTGTCCAGAAGGTCAGGGCAGGCAAGCTAAGACCTCTGTCACAGCAAGCAACTTATGAAACTCTCACAGAGGGCTGGTCTCTACGCACCACTCCTGCTTACTCATGCAAGACGAACAAGAAAGCAGAAAGAGCTCTAAGAAAAATAGGTCAGTTGCCTCAGGCCGACCAGGCCACACCCATGGGCAATGCCCCTGGGGGCCTGATTGCAAGTTGCTTCTCCAACCCCAATCCTCTTCCATCTCCCCAGACACCCAGAGCTTCATCTACCCTGGACTGTGCCATGCTGATGGCAACTAATGCCTCCTAGCAAGAGAGGCAGGCAGTCAGCTTCCCCAGGAGCCAAGCCTCTGCCCTGTTACTTAGACTTCTCTCTTGGAACTCGGGCAGTCTTTAGGCTTTGGGCTGGAGCCTCCAGCTCCAACATATGGGCTGCCTGGATGCAGGCACACAGCAACAAGCAGGGAAGCCAGCAGTTTGCCAAGCAGTATCTGTCCATCCCTTAGCACTCAAAAGAGGGGCTCCTATCTCACACTTGTACATAACTGCTCTTGGCCTGATGTGATCCATGTATGTGCACACAAACACACAAGTGCTTGTAAGTGCAGGTGTACACATGTCTAACTAAGTATAAACACCAGTTACAGAGGTATGTATACATACATACATGCAGGGATATATATATATATATATGTGTGTGTGTGTGTGTGTGTGAATACATTTAAAATATACACACTCACACATGCATATAGGAATATACATACTGAGGTGCATATGTATATGCACACATTCACATGCATATACATATACACTCTTCTAAAAAGCCAAGAGCTCTTACCAATCTCAGCTCATTCAGATCCACTCTTCACACAAACTGCTCAACCTATCCCTGGAAGCAGAGGGAAGGGGATCATCACTCCCTGGGGGCCCCAGCCGAGAAGTCTACAGAAGGGAGGGGCTCTCATGGAGAAGAGAACCAGTTAAATCTCCCTCCTCACAGTGCTTTCCTAACTGGGCCTCCCCTCCCACCCCCGTATTTTCAGTGGAAGCTGGAGAGCTGCAGGGAGACCTAATGAGCACCCAGCAGAACTGAGAAAAAGCCAAAGAATAACCACACATTTTAGTCAGTTCTGAGAGCTAGGGGCTGCCCTGGTGAGGAGAGCAGAGAGGTGACCTAGGCCCTAGGAAGTGCAAGGCACAGCAAAGAAGGGAGGGATGCCAGTCTCAACATCTAGCCAGGCAACCTTTGCTCCTGGAGGGACCAGATGCCAGCTTTCTGTCTCGAAGATATAAACATGAAACCATCTGAACCTGGGGCCTGCCCAGTGCAAAGCCATAGGCCCACAGCTGCCAGCTGACTCTTCCCAGTACTCAGCATCACACCCCCCTCCCACACACACCCACTCTAGCTTCTTGCAGGGGGCTTCCTACCAGACACACCACCACCTCCAGGAAAATGTCCTGAGACACTCACACCCACTTCCTGAACTGAGTCCTTCTCAGCTGAGAGGCTACCCAGGGGTTTAAACACACTCCTTTCCATCTCCATCCACTAAGGGAAGCTGGGTGCGTCAAAGCCAGAGAGGGAAGAGAGGGCACTTCTCCAACCACAAGCAGAATCTGAGTCAGACCCTAATTTACCTGGGCACACGGGAGCCAGGGAGTCCATGGACAGACTCTGCGGCAGACAGGGGAGACAGCACTGGGGATAAAGAACAGACTTCCCCCCCCATTACAGGAGGTTGAACGTCAATTATACCTCACTCAGGATTTCCGCATAGTGTGAAAACTCCCCCAGATTTCTGGGCAGATGTCTGCGATGCAGAGACTACTACATTAATAGCCTTCTTCTTCTTTTTTCTTCTGTTTTTTTTTTTTTTTTTTTTTTTTAGACAGGGCTTCTCCATGTAGCCATGGCTGTCCTGGAACTCACTCTGTACAAACAGGCTGGCCTCAAACTCACAGAGATCCGCCTGCCTCTGCCCCTTTTCTTTTCCCTACCAAACCAGACCACCCTACTTCCAAGATGCCTGACCAGAGTCAAAAGGAGGAGTCCATGCCCACCTCTGCCCTAGACTTGCAACCTGGCAGTTTGATGGGCTTGATCCTTTCCACCTAGAATGGCTCGTGCTTCAGACAATTCTAGAAGAAGCATCTCTCAATCCCTGGGGTTGGAGGATTTCTTTGGAAGTCACCTCTGCCACTCACAGAACATCTGGATCCCATAAGGCCCCTCATCAGCACTGCAACCCTAGCCTTGCAGACAAGTAGGTGCCCTTCTCCCTCTCTAGGATGGGCTCTGCATCCTTCCCTGTAGCATCTGGCAGCCAGCAATACTTCAGCTTTGCAGACCTTGTAAAGGACTTCCAAGCAATTCTGCCTGCCCTGTCCACACTTCACTGGGAAGTGTCCCAGACAAGGTCAGCCCATGAAGGGGTCTATCTTCCTCAGAGGCAGCCCTTTGAACGTCCCCTAACACACTCCTAACTCTGAGCTCCCTCAACAGACCACAGGAAAGAAAGTGATTAGGAGCCAGGAATACCACAGGTACTGAAAAACTACGAATAATGTCTGATGCGCACACACTTCATAACAGGCAGTCAGCAACTTCTTCATCACAGTACTCTTCACACACACCCCAAACCTCTACAAGTTCATATAGCTAACCCACTTTCCATTGAGGTAAATGACATTTAGAAAAGCTGAGAAATTTGTCCAAGGTCACAGGGTCAGCAGGTGGGACAGCCAGGATTTGCATCCTGTCCATTTATCAGTAAACCTATGTCTGTAACTGCCTCATAGAGCCATTTTAAACTAAAAAGACCCCAAGACCTATCAGGTCACCCTTGCTCCCAGACAGAAGCAGGAGTTCTAGACAGAAGGACTAATAACCTTCATGCCCAACAACCTTCAACAGTGGGAAGTTCCTCCTTCTGTCTAGCCATTCTGCAAATATCTGCAATATAAACCCAATTTCCTTTATTCTGTGTTTAAATTTACACACACTCAAAAACAACAATCTGTCCATGCCTATACCCTCGCTGAGGTTGGGAGCCTAGTTCAGAGCCTTCCTTCGGTGTCTCTTCAATTCTGATCCTACCACAGTCTTTTGTGCTTTCAGAGACAGTCCAACAGCAGAGCATACCAAAACCTAGAGGGGAGGAGGACGAAGTCACTGAAAGACTGAATGGATACGGGGAGGAGGGGTACAGCAAGATCCACCTTTTTTCCATAAGCTTCTGGCCTCACCCTTTCTCAGTTTTCCCACCTGACAAATGGAAAGCTTTATAACCATTCCGACCATCACCGGAGACTGATGGAAAGCCGTCCTTCCCTTCGCCCTCCTCTCTTGTTCAGAACCCCCTCTCAAGTAGCAGAGGAGACACGTTCCAATCCGGAAACTTTCTCAAACCACCACACACACACACACACACACACACACACACACACACACACACACAC
>CAJQZJ010003694.1:17556057-17577264 GCA_907164525.1 Lophiomys imhausi
CACACACACACACACACACACACACACACACACACACACACACACACCCAGGCAAGGTACAAAGAAGTCGGGAAGCCGGTGCCTCCTGTAGAGCCCATCTAAACGACTCCCTGGTCCGAAAGTCCTTCCCACTTTGCCGCCTTCCACCCACAGACATTCCTCTCCAGCCTCCATCTCCTCCCTGCTTTAAGAACTTGCCCGCAGCCGGGTCCGCTACGAGCGCAGAAACCGTGAGCTCAGAATCCTGGCAGCGACCAGGCTCAGCTCTGACTACCATACAAGGGCCGAGAGTCGGATGCCACCCAGAGCTCTGTCATCTCCAAAGCGAAAGCCCTCGCGCACAAGTTTGCACTCGGCGCCCTGGCTTCTCTCTAATTTCTTCTTGGGCTCACACCCGAGAAGGCAGAAAGAAAAATCCCTCTCTACTTTGAGATGCAGGGGAGCAGACCCCTCCCTCGCGGCCCTCCCCCAGCCCCCAGGCCGCTGGGCCTGGCAGCCTGGAGCGCGGTGCGGCGACGGCGCCTCCTCGGGAACTTTTGCCTGGCCGGGGCCCAGGTGCCGCTAGGGTGGGCGCTGGCGTCCTCCAGGGCCAAGGAGAGCAGATGCTCGGAGCCGCCAGGTCAATTCTGCTTGTCACCTGCCAATGGGATCCGACCTCCGCCGCCAAGATGTGTGGAAAGGAAGGAAGCAGGGCGGAAAACCGGGTCCCTTAGAGGAGGCTGCGGGGAGTCCCAAGCTGTTGGTCGCGCCTCCCTACAAGAGTTCCACCATCGAGCAGGAGCTGTGCCGGGCTGGAACAGGCGGAATCCTGCCTGAAGACCGACAAAGTCCCCAGCAGCCAGAGTTAGAGCACTAGGGGTTCCCCAAAGCTCGGGTTCGACGTAAGGTTGTGGACCTTGGGACCCAAGGTGGGCCAAGTCCACTTCGATTCCTAGGCGTTCGTTCCCCTCAACCCGTGAGCTCCCGCACCTTCCAGCCGAGTTCCTCCCACCCGCAGCTCCAGGGCCCTCGCGTCAGTACCCGGAGGTGCATCTGGCCGGAGCCGGGGCCGGAGCCTCGTACCCTGAGTTCGGGAGCCAGAGCCCAGAGCGAAGATCTGAGAACGCCAGGCGGGTTGGAAAAGGGATGCTGCACTTCAACTCACCTTGAGCCGCAAGACCTCGGGTGCTGATCACACTTGCTATCAAAGTGGCCACATACCAAATCATAGTACTACCGCGCGCCAGCCAAGAGCCTCATCCTATCGCAAAGTGCTCCCGCGCCTGCACACTTCTCGTGCCCCAGTGCCCGCTTCTCGCCCGCCTACACCCCTTGCCGGTGCTTCTGTAGCCCGGGCGGCCCGCTCTCCATCCCTCCCTGGCTCCGCTCGGCTCGGCGCGCACAGCCTCCCGGGCCCCGGCGCAGCGGCACCTGCACTGCCAAAGAAGGCAGAGCGCAGCCAGGTCCACGGTGAAGCCTAGCCCGGCCTATCCTGGTGGCCCGCCCCTGCCTCCCGCCTATTGGACATTGCTCATAGATCTACGAACTGATTGGCTTAACTCCTTGTCCGTCGCTGCGCGAAGGAGGCGAGCCCATTTCAAGGTGCGTTGAAGTGTAGCGAGCACAGAGCCGCAGAATCATGCGCATTGCCTGGGAAAAGGCGTTGTAGCGTCTTTGCTCTATTCTGTTCTCTGCTCAGACTGCATGGCAAGTTTCTGATGAAAAAAATGGTAGCTTCTTGTGCTGGCTAATGAGATCCTAGGAGTCTCAATAACCCTTGACAGGTCCGAGGAGATGGAACCCCCGCCCACCTTGAGAATATAACATCCGGTTTCTATCAAGAAAAAAAAAGAAAAAAAAAAAAAAAGCAGTTCCCGGGAGGACCACGCAGATACAGGGAAAGGGAAACCCAAGCATCCTGGGGAAACTAGGGAACGTCCTTTGCTGGAGATCTGTTCAAAGAGGTCACGTGGTGTCTCCCCACCCCCTACCCTCACTCCCTTGCACACTCTTCTCTCAGAACACAGTACTAAACGTGATATTAAGTTAGGCTCCATCCAACCCAAAGGCAGGAGGATGACTAAAATGACCTCTAAAAGTCGCTAAATTTGGAATGAGTCATTGGCTCAGCTGAGGCGAGTGACAGACCCCTCTGGAACACATGTGCACATGTACTGACCTCCCACCCCCCCCCCCCCCCCACCACCCCACCCCCACCCCCACTGCTGGTCATCGTTGCTCGTGGTTACTAAATCCCAACTCTGAGCAATTAAACTTTTTCCTCCTCCTTCTAAATAAATGCTCTTTCTCCCTCACACAATGCTGCTTCCCCTACCTACCTCACTCAGAGCCCAGCCCCATTTTAGCAGCACAAAATCAAGGTGGCGTTGGCGAGTGATTAGGAGCTGGGGTGGGGAACCGAGCAAAGGGGAAAGGTCTTTCTCATTCCTGTGGAAGATAAATAATGAAGCTGGAAGAGCTTCCTATATCCCAAGATCTCTACTCCAATATCTCTTCATCTCCTCCCCCAATACAGTTGTATTTACACAAGGAATAAATGTCATGGCAACATCTACAACCATCTCACACAAGCATTCTGAGGCTGCAGTGAAGATGTTTATTCTTTCAAGGACTGGGAAGCAGTGGTGAGTAGGGGCTGTTGGCCAGAGAAGGAAATGAAGAGGCAATGAAGGAAAGCTATCAGAAAGCACAGAGCCCTGCTCTAGGGCATGAAGCTCCCCATAGAACAACAAAATTTGCTGCTGGAAAAGCCAATGTGTGCACATGGACATAACTCATAGAAAGTGGCCTTGAATGGAGAGGGCCAGCCTTTTTGGAGAACTCCACTCTTACGGCCAACCAGAAGATGAAAAGATAGGGATCGTAGGCTGCTGCAGAACATTTGATCACATTGTGAACCACAAGTTGGAATGTTTCCTCCTTCAGACGTTTTTCTTCCTTCAAGACTTCTTCCTTTAGTTTCTTCTGGACTTTTTTCCTCTAGGGTTTACAGCTGAATAAGAAAGTCAGCTGGGTGAGCTACCAAGATTTTCCCTTCTGGGACATGAGCTGAGTAGGAAGGTTTTTTTGTTTTGTTTTTATTCTGGGACATTGATGGAATAGGAAGATCAGCTGAGTGCTATCTCTGCCTCTCTGGGCTAGCAAGTTTTCATCCCAGTATCTGGTTCTTGTGTCTTCACTGGTAAAATTGAACAACAAGGATTTAGATTTTTTTTATATATATAAAACAACTCAAGGCAGAGAATCAAACACACTGATAAACTTTTATCATACTTTTATCATTTGAATATAAAATCATCTGGAGAACTGGACTTCTGAATACTTCCTGCATTTCCATTCAATCCAGTCATGCAAACACACTCGTGATGTATCAGACTGAGAATATATTTCCCTGGGCCACTGTTTTAGGTTCTCTTTCTGGGCCAAGATGCCTTTCCTGGGGCTTTGATGAAAGCTGCAATCTCTAAACCTCATTGATTCACTAATTCTCAGGCAACATGTCCTAGAATAACAACTCTACCTCCAACACACACATATACATGTGAACCCACAAACACACTTGCATGCACAAACATGCTCACATGCATCCAAATGTACCCATACATACTTTCTCTGGGTCCTAGGTCTATCTCAGGATGTACTGGGATCCATTTGCAGAATGGGTGATGTGGCTAGGATATGGTTTAATTGTGACCTCACAAAGATTCACGTTGTTGGAAATTTGATCCCCAAGGTGGTAGTACTGGGAGAGTGGAACCTTTAAGAGGTGAGTCCTAGGGGCTGAAGAGATGTCACACAGACACATGAATATACTTATCGTTTAAAATAGATAAATAAAAAGGTGAGTTCTACTAAGAAGCCCTTAAGTCATTGAGAAGCAAGCTATTGCAAGGTAATTCTCCTGGAATCCTCCTGGTAGTTCTCATAAGAAGGTCGTCGAGAGCAGAGCCAGATGTGGTGGCGCACGTCAATTATCCCAGCATTTTGAAGGTCAGGAGTGCAAGATTATCCTCAGCTATCCAGGAAACTTAAGGTCACCCTGAGCTACAAGAAATCCTATTTCAAAAATGAAAAAGAAAAAAGGGGGGCAGTTATAAATGGAGAAAGGTTGGCCCCTCCCTCTCTCCACCTGCCACCTGACTTGAAATTCAGATAACTTCCCATCACATGATAATGCTATTGCCATCCTCCATCTGTCTTGTGGCCTTCATCAGAAATGAAGTAATGCTGGTACCACACGTGTGAGCCTGCAGTACTGTGTGCTAAGTAAATCTTTTTTTTTTTTTTCTTCATGGAGTCTACCTCCTTGGATATCTGATTATGCCAAACAAACAAACAAAAACTGAGTGATACAACTAACTGGTAACCACAGGATTCTTCCCCCCTCATAAGATCTTAGCAGCCTTTTCTTTTCCTTTTTTTTTTTTCTTGACACTTGTGGGGTGGTCAGCTGTGTCTTCTGAAGCTGGTGTATAGGCAATGTTGAGTTCCTAGACTAGCCACAGTTCCTTAAATCCTTGAGGTGGAGGAGACATACCTGTTTAACATCTATGGAGCATCTACTCTAGGGACATTTCTTCTAGTGTCCCAAGAGCGGAGGAAGAGATGGAGCAACTCCCACCATGCAGCCCCACCATACTTGCTTGGTCACCCAGTTTGTCCTCAGGAGGATGGTGGTTTCTGCTCGGAAGTTAAAACTGTATATCAGAGCAGAAAGGGAAGAAAAAAAAAAAAAGAACATTAGAACTTAAAAGAGTAAACGGAAGCCGGGAGGTGGTGGTGCACGCCTTTAATCCCAGCACTTGGGAGGCAGAGGCAGGTGGATCTTTGTGAGTTCGAGGCCAGCCTGGTCTACAAAGTGAGTCCAGGACAGCCAGGGCTACACAGAGAAACCCTGTCTCGAAAAAAACAAAAAAAAAAAAAAAAAGAGTAAACGGAATGCAGAGATGTTCAAAGGAGACACTATCTAAAGAGAATGAATTTCATCCGGAGAACTCTACTGGAAATAGAACACAACAGTGAAGGCAGAGAGGAAAGGGAAGAATATTGAATTTAAAAAGGAAAAATTAGCATTATGACCATTATCATACAACATGTGTCAGTTCATTTCAGATCAGGTCAAGAGAGACATGTTGTAGCAACTGGCAGAGAGGAATGAGGCCAGTTGGATCTTTTCCTTTTGACATATGGCTGCACATTTGATTCAGAAAGGATGGCTACCCCTCCATCCCTACCAGAGACATCAAGCTGAATACTCAAGGGCAGCATGGACCCCTTCCAAGACCCATGAATAAGTGTACCTGGTTCATTGGCGAGACCCCTAATGAATATAGCTATCTGGTGCTAAACACATTGGGTATAGGAATATCCATCATCGTTCAGCCTCATGAAAAGGTTCACTTTTGGAAATATATAATTCTACTCTTACCAGTTATTCCAAGAATAAACACACTAGGTACTTACTCTTATATGCCCAGAGGCCCTCAGAGGACAAAAATATAAAAGCCAGTGGTAGCCAAGGTTCCTTCTCTACACCCACTGAGCAATCAAACTAAGAACAGCAGCTTGTGCTCGTCTTCTTCAGGGCCCCTAGCAGGATTTGGGGTAGGACAGTGGTTCGGACAGCCCCTTACAAAGAAGAGGAGAGGCTGTAAACCAAAGGAATTTATCCAAAATAAATTTGAAAGTGGTTGCTGTTTATACAATTTGAAAACTGTTCTAATTATCTTGCCATATTAAAAAAAGAGAGAGAGAGAGAGAGAGAGATTCCAAATGGATCCAGTGCCTTAAAATAGCAAGTGTCACTTATCTGAACAGTGCTTGGTGGGAACACGACATCAGCTCCTGTGGAGCATGGATATTCTACTTCCAAGATGGCTCAGGCACCTGGATGTTAGCTGGTTGTTAGCCGAGCTTCTCGGTGAAGGTTCATGTCTCATCCTCATGCAGACATATCCATAGGCTACCAGGGCTCCCTCACAGCTTGGTGGCTGGGTTCCAAGAGCCAGTGTCCCAAAAGAACCAAGTAGAAATACCCTTCATGTCCCCGTGTCCTGCATAACACAGCCTCCCGTACACAGGTGTGGACTTCCTGCCGTGTTAAAAAGGAAACCATGTGGTTCTCTGCCTCTCCAAGCCATAACGTCTGGGCCACAGTCTGAGATGAGCTCGTGGAATGGAGGTAGCATCGCAGCCACTTTTGGAATGGTACAATTTGCTGTGAAAACAGCCTTCAAAATAAAAGCAAAAAAAAAATGAACCCTAGAAGAAATCTCTGAGGAAAAAAATGATATTATGGAAATTGCCTCATGCAATTATGGAAGCTGAGAAGTCTAACAATATGCTGTCTAAAAGCTGGAGAACCAGAGAGGCCGGTAGTGTGATTCAGCAGTGAGTTCAAAAGCCCAAAAGCAGGTGTGAGTTACAGAATCCAAAGCCCTGAGAGCCTAGAACCCCAATGTTTATAGGCAGGAGGTGGGTGTCCAGCTCAAGAAAAAAGCAACTCCCCCTTGCTCTTCTGTGTTGCTCTTTTAATGGGTTAAATGATCACCCACTCGTTGTAGTGAAGACACACATTCACTCAGCCTACTGCTCCAGCACTGATTTCTTTAGGAAATACCTTCAGAGACACACCACAAAGTGATCTTTTACCAGGCACTCTTTAGCCCAGAAGTTCTCAACCTGTGGGTCATGACCACTTTGGGCATTGCATATCAGACAGCCTGCATATTAGATATTTATGTTACAATTCATTACAGTAGCAAAATTACAGTGATGAAGTAGCAACCTAATAATTTTATGGTTGCCGGTCACCACAGCATGAGGAACTGTATTAAAGGGTTGCAGGATTAGGAAGGTTGAGGACCACTGCTTTCGCCCAACAGAGGTGGCATCTAAAATTAGTCATTACAAAAAGGTTTGGGGTACAATATCTGGGACTAAGAATGTTCTCATTTTAATTCAAACTGCTACCATGTTTCTTACTCCCAGGGATGTACCCTTGACACTTGCAAAAAGACTAGCCAGTTTAAAAAGCCAACAGTGCTTCTTTGTTTTCTCTAAATACAACTGAGACAGAACATTTTAGAAGAACTTAGTACCAAAACCTGGTGGAGCATGCATTTAATTCCAGCACTTGGGAGGCAGAGATGGTAGATTTCTATCAGTTGGAAGCCAGCCAGGGCCATATAGTGACACCATGTCTCAGGAAAAAAGAAGAAAGAAGAGGGGGGAGGGACGGAGGGAGGGAGGAGAAAAAGGAGGAGGGAGAGGAAGAAAGGAAGAGGGGGAGGAACTGAATGTAAAAGAAATTGGATTTCTAATATCTAATTTTTTGTTTTGTTTTAGTTTTTTGTTTTTCCAGATAGGGTTTCTCTGTGTAACAGTCCTGGTTGTACTGAAACTCGCTTTGTAGACCAGGCTGGCCTTGAACTCACAGATATCCACCTGCCTTTGCCTCCCGAGTGCTGGAATTAAAGGCATGAACCACAATGCCCGGATCTAATATCTAATCTTAGGGTATTTGATTCAGGTTGTTGGAGAAAAGTTCTGCAAGCTTCCCAAACCCTCAGGTTATAAGACTTGTCCATTTGACTGAAATGCGAACAGAACCCTACATATGCCTTGCTTGGCTCCCTTCTCCCCGGCTGGCCACTTGTCTCTTGGGATCATGAACTCAAGAATCCGGAACCTAGAAACCAACACAAGGTTGCTAGAAGCCAAGGATCAGAAGGAGATACAAAACCATCAGGTCATGGTTAGTGCCAGCAACAGGCAGACCAAAGACTTGGGCTCAGGAACCATCAGCAGAAATAACTTCCCACTGGCCAAGTAGACCCTGAACCCAAATCTTACATCAGCACCGGGCCAGGCATTGAGGAAGATACAGCAGGGGCAAGCCATTTAGCACTCAGCTGACCATGAGAACAATTCTTATACACATCTGTCAATGGGAAACCACAAGAAAGATAGTGCCCAGGTCCATTTTGGTTACTATAAGAGAATATTCAAGGCCAGAAGTGGGGTGGTGCACACCTTTAATCCCAGCACTCAGGAGGCAGAGGCAGGCGGATCTCTGAGTTTGACGCCAACTTGGTCAACAGAATGAGTCCAGGACAACCAGGGCTGATACACAGAGAAACCCTCTCTCCCACCCTCATAAAATCTCAAACTTGAACTCAGGCCATCAACTTGTCGGTTAACACTTTCACTCACTGCTCAATCTCACCTGCTATGAGAGGTTTGAGCGCTAGAGAGGTGGCTCTGTAGTTAGGAGCGAGTATTGCTCTTCTAGAGGTCCAAACTCTAGCACCTATGTCAGATGACTCCCAGACACCTGTACCTCCAGCTCCAGTAGATCTAACACTCTGCTGTTGTCTTCTGGCACACATAAATGTTTCAAAAAGAGGCTTGTTTATCTCAGGATCAGAGATTAAAAATCTAAGACTCAGGGGCTGTGTGTGTGTGTGTGTGTGTGTGTGTGTGTGTGTGAAGGTTTGCAAGATTTAATTGTAGAACCTGTCATAGTAGAAGTGAAAGGTCACATTACAAAACAAGAGGCCAGAGGCTAGGAGTCAAAGAGGTCACTGCAATGGTGTGAGGAGGAGTCCGGGATTCTGCTGCGGACCCACAGATGGACAGGCTGGGGGTGGGGGAGGAGAACAGGCCCTGAAGCCACAGCTGGAGAGTTCGAGGGGGTCTATTTTTGGCACCCATTCGACCCCAGACCTCTCATTCCTGGACCCCTCCACACTTAGCTCTAAACTCCACACAGAAGGGCCTTGTGTGGGAGTGCCAGTAGATGCAACACATCTTTATATCATTGCCTCCCCTCCCCAGAGCCTTGGCATGAACAGTGCTTCACCAGGTGCCTGAGACAGGAAAGGAGGGGCTGGGCACCAGGCAGGAGCCAGAGGGCAGAGGGAAACAGCAGCCCTTCTCCCCCACTGCCTTTTTGCCAACCCTCCCCTCAGCATCCTCCTGTCTGCTCCTTCCCCTATCTTCCTGCTCCGCTTCCTTGGCCCTTCTAACATAAGCCCCTCTTCTCAGTCTCTTCCTTCTCTCCTTCTCTGTCCTCCTTTTGCTGGGATGCAGAGTCAGGGGAACCTAGAGACAGAGCCTGATTTACTCTTGGCAAACATCCAGGACAAACATACCACAGCAACAAGTTTCCATGGTGCTTGGACACAGGGCAAATGAGGTCTAGGGAGAGATTGCTGGCCTCAGAGTTGTAAGCCCTAGTCCATCCCTGCCTCGCCCCAATAGCAATGAATCCTTAAATAAGACTTTTAGCCTCTCAAAGCCACGCTGAGAATTCTGCCAGTGACCAGTCATTCAATCACCATCACTGGAATTTTGTGACGCCCACTCACTCAGCAGCTTGCACGCCAAGAGCACACCGAGTACCTGTGGTGTACCACCCCTCCACATGCTTTCACGCAACTTGCAGTTAATAGCAATAGGGTTGCTCAGAAAAATGGTACAAATTCGGGCATTAACAGAAGGCCAGTCCAATGTCAGAGTTCAAGGACTGCTATGCTCACAGAGTATACCACATTCCAAGGGAAAAGGACACAGTGTGGGCTCTGAATGCTCCATGGAATATAGCTGTCGCGGCTCCAGTTGAAACTGAGAGGATAATGCTGAATCCCAAAGCTTGCCTACAGCCAACATCTATTCTGGGTAATTAGAAACAAGGGGCAACAAGAGAATGCAGACTAATCCACGAAGAAGAAGGCAGTTTGCTGGGCCTGTGAAAGCCTAACTGTAGGGACATTCGTGTGTATGAGGTGTGTCCCTGGCTGGGATGAAGTGAAAGATAAATGGTGGTACAATATATTTGGAAAAAGGAAAGAATTTTATTCAGAACCCTGACTCCTGAGAGATCAGAATGTAGGTGCCTGCATACAGAGGGAGAGAGGAAAGAGACAGACAGACAAACAGATAGAGGCAGAGACAGACAGAGACAGAGAGATAGACAGAGAAACTCTATTCCTTTCTAGGAAACCAAGTTAGAAAAGGAAAACCCTGTGGGCTTGTGTGGGCACAGCTGCTTGGTAGGAGACTGAGGGGAGTCCATTCGAGACTCTGAAAAGAGAGTTTCATGGGAAACCTAGCACAATGAGCTGATAGAAGGAGGAATGTGGAGAGAAAGGGACAGAGGGGCAGGCTGCCACGAGCGAGCGCTGCTTGCCTGGCAACTTCCCAAGGTTAATCGAGGGGCACGGAGCAGACTCTGCAACATTCCATCACTAAGGAGGCGGGTTGAGCCGTTACTGTGGTGAGAAAGGGGCCTTTCTCTGCCCGAGGTTACTGTCCCTTCCGGAGGCTCTCTGAAGCATGAGTCCATAAAAACCCATGGTGGGTTTCTGGGTGGACCATCCATTCATCATCCAAGCAGACAATCCATTGCTGGCAGACAGGCAGGACATCAGGGCCTAGTTCAACAGCCCTCAGACCCTGAGGTGACAGCAGTTAGGGAACCTCTATACACAGAATTCTGTAAAGCCAACCTCCAGTACATAAACAATGGATGTTTTTAAAAGAGTATGAAGGGAAAGGGAAGAGAAGAGGAAGTGATTGCAGAGGCAGAGAGACAAGGTGCCTACACTGTAGGAGAATTCAAGGGCACTTTCAGGGCTTGTTGTCTAGGATGAAGGGTTTAGCATAAACAGAGAAATGGCAGGTTCTTGTTGTATGACATTAATCCAACCCAAACCCATATCTCCACATGAACACATGAAGCAACACATTGTGCAAACACTAGTTCAGAGGACATACATGTGTATGCCAGAGCACATGTATGGAAACCCACATATCAATGCAGGACATTCTGAACATAGATTGGTACCCAGAATCCTTTTAGATCACCACATGTGCATAACCTACAAATACATTCACTCTGCACCCACTCTGTGGGCAGGTGCAGCATGCCCCATGGGCTAGCACACACTAAACCACAGCACATGAGCTGTGTACAGTCTGACACAACAGAAGTCTCAGCATGGGTCTCCCTACAACACTCTCCCTTTCTTGCCTGAATCCTGTCCCAACAGTACTTTCCCACACAAAAATACACCTTTTTCATGCTTGCATAGGACCCAACATCCAGGTTGATCTGTACTTCATCTTAATTCTGGTTATGGAGTACCCATCTCCCCGAGCCACAGAGTCTAGGGAACAGCCACCAGCAGGTGGCGCCATCAGGAGCCTCTTGGAACCAAGAGTCGGATTAATGAGGACAAATTACATTTCTAGAAGGAAACTTGGTCATGACAGTGGGTGAAGAAACCTCTTTACTGTGCCAGAGCCAAACCCTGGAAATGAATTTGTCAGGCATTCAAGTCAAGGACGACCACACCAAGGAGGAAGAGAGAGGGCCCAAAAACAGCATGGAAGGAGAGATCAGGAGAGTGTCTGTGTGCGCAGTTGGATTGGTCACGTGTTAAGTCTTCATGGATGCTTCAGTTGCTGCACTATGACTAGGCAGTTATTTGTGTGTCAGTGGATACGGGTAAAGTAGGTGTATAAAAGCTTGAGGATTGGGGGTGGAGTGTGTACACACTTCCGCAGGTGATGCGATGTAAGATGAAACCAAGCAAGCTAGAACTCTCACAGCCACACCATCGGCACTGCGCAGACCACATTTCTTAGCCTCCCCCGCATACACCCCACCCCACACGCTCCAGGGACACACACACACACACACACACACACACACACGATCACAACACCCCCGCAGACAGGTGCTGTTCTGCCACATACAGACCTGCTCGCCCACACACTTTCACACATATATACGGCCCCAGAGAGAGCCATAGGGATACATATAATTTGCCGCAAAGCCACACACTGATCTGCATGCACACATACAAGTGTGCACTCTCACACATTTGGTGGTGTATCTGTAAATTCCCACGCCCTTGCATCCAGGAGATATTGAAAGAGAAGAGACTCTCCCATTGTGTGCAGGGTCCCAAGAGGATATGAGAAAGATGTATAAGCAGAAAGCCTCCTGGTCTGAGGAAAGAGGGCCAGGGAGAACAGAAAGGGACAATCTTATAGTTATCCTGCCCCCTAGTCCCTCCAGGTTCCTCAGCACAGTGGCCAGGACCCTCTGCATCAAAGACGGGAAAGCCTCTAGCATTCCTCAGAAGTGGAGTCTGGAACCCCTCACTGCATCCAAAAGGGTGTCTGCAGTCAGAACCAATCCAACCCCTTTGACTAGGGAGGCTTAATAACAAGCCACAAAAGTATATACCTCCCACGGCTGTTGTGAGTCACAAAGTACCCAGAGTTATGCCTGGAACATGGCAGTCTCTCCACAGGGGTGGCAACACCTCAGATTCCTATCACCATCAACCGGTCTGGGGACCAGGAGAGGAACAGTCTGTGCAAAGCACACTAAATAATTTGGTGACACAGCATTTTATGTTTCAAAGCTATATAAGCCAAAGACACCTGGCTTCTCACGCCCACCTTGCCAACCCCTGTGATTCAGAAAAATCACCTTTTGAGTCTCAGTTTCCCCTTTAAGGACCCAGATAGTCACAGTATCATCACTTCATCAAATTGATGTTTCCATATGTTAGGCCACATCATAAACACTTCACAAAAATATAAACCTTTGAATCCTCATGACACTAAGAGGAATGATCTGCTATGCTCTCTACTTTATGGAAGAAGAAATGAAAGCCCCTCTTCATGATGACACATGTGGTTGGAGATGAACCCACACAACCATCAACAGAATCCATGCTCTTAACAATAACCCTGCACTACCTCCTTGGTGTCATGCCATATCAATCATATGACATCATGGGTATAGAAGGCCTTCGAAGATGGCAAGGCAGGATACAAATGTGAAGATGTGTTGTCATGCATCCCAGCCTGGCTCGTGGATGAGTAACTGCACAGAGAGTAAGAGCCATGCAGAATACAGGGAAGAAGATGGAGACGAGCACCATCTGTGACTGGCACATCATACCAAGGAGAGAGAAGTGGGTAGAGGCTGGGCCAAAAGGGTCCCACGAATCCTTGTGTGGCTCCTGCCTCTTTAGCCAACCCATGACTAGCTAGGAGGTCAAACTGTTTTTTCTAGTAAAAATAAAATTTTCAAGTCACCCTAAAATACTCCTCTTAAGTACAATCATTGCCTCAACGGTCTCTTTCCCCTTATGTACTTCCTATTACCACGTTTTAACCAAATTACCTAGAACACAGTAGACCCAGGACAGCTCTCAGAAGTATAGTCAAGAGGCTTCAGAGAACTGGAGGAGGTGTTCTTATGCTCCAAAGATTGGGGCATGGAGCCCAGGAACAGTTTTGCTAATTTCATTTGAGAAATGAAAGCCCTGGACTTTGTTCTTGGTTCCCAAGCTGATTCATTCCAATGTGACCTACAGGTTTCTGAAGAAGGTTGCCTAATTCTCAGAAGAGAATCACTTGCTGTACACAAGGGCAAACTCCATCTCTTTAGATGGCTTGCATACAGGTTAGAAAAGTCACTGCTCAGGGAGAGTGGAGGAAACACGTGACCCCACTTCCTATGCCCCCCACCCTCTTTACTCTCCAAAATCCCTGGCAACCTTCCCTTTCCCTGAGCTGCCTCTCTTCTTCCCTCCCCTCTTTGGTGATGAATCCATTAGCACGGAGTTCTTTCCTTGTGCTCCTCAAGCTGGCAAAAGCAATCTCAGGCATTTAGTGGCAGTGGCTGTGAATCTGTCACCATTAGCAGAGCAGTGAAGGCACCAACCATGCAATGTGATACTTGTTCCTTTTCCGGTTCCTCCCACACCGCTCTCTCAGGAACCCCTACATCTTAAGGAAGATATAAAACTCCCTTCCAAACCCAAAGGACTAGAGTCTTTAAGAAGCCTCCATAAAACCAAAGGAGGCCAGAAAATGGCAGGTGGGAGAGCATCCCATTAACCTTCAGACCAGCCTAGGCTTCAGAATTGTCACTCTGCCCTTCCCTCTTTACTCATAGCTTAGATAGGTCATCTCTCCAAAATATCTTTTTCTTCCCCACAGGCATACAGGATACATCACCATGTACCCTTCCTTCATAGCAACCCTTTGCCCTCAGCTTGCACTCCTCCTTCGCGGTCATCCCTCTTCCCACTCCCGGATGCTATGTCTCCAAACATGGTTCACTAACCACCTGCATGAGAAGATCAACAACACAGGATAGTATCTCAGCTTCTGAAGAGTGACCCCAGAACATTTGAGGTAGAACTTGGGCATGGGGTAGTGGGACCTCAAAAGCTGCCCTCTGAAAACCTCTCTGTGACTCAGGTAGGTGGCAGCTTGACACAGAACTTCCATAATACTAGCAGGACTCATCCTCCCAAAGCTACCTGGATTACTTCCTGCTCCATCAGCATTCCTCCAGAAAAACAAAGACCCTAAGAAACATGCACGCTCTGCAATTTATTTGAGCATCCCTATGTCATGGGGCACCTGTTCCAGTTTAGAATTAGAGCCAGACTTGAAGCCATGGCTTCGGAGAACCTACAATAGAGATTCTAGCAAATCATCTTGCATACTTGCCTCTTTCTCCTTGGCCTAGATGGAGTGCGGTATTTGTCTTCTCAGCTCCCATTTATGATGTAAGGTCCAAATGAGACAGCAAAAGTGAAAACACACCAAAGGCAGCAGCTTTGAATAAATGACACATGTGGATTATTATGTAAAGGATTCATGAGAGTAAGACATGGAGTGTGTGTCAGAAGAGCCCATTAACACACTGTAGAGCATAAAAGAGGCAAGGAGCTTGGCCTTCAGTCCCCGGCACTCCCTGGGGGAATCTTCTCTGAGCTTTGTCTGAGCCTAGTAAAGGAGAGGGGGCAAGGTTGATCTCATACACTAAAAGAAGGAGCCCTTGGACTTTTTGGAACAAGCTTCCTCTACATCTATACCCAGCTCTGCCCAGGGGCCAGCAGCCCCCATGCAAGATAGCGGTCCCAGTCCTTAGCATCAGCTGCTCTCCCACTAATTACTCCTTCACACACTCTGGCGCCAGGCCCTCCAACCAAATTACAATTGATTCTTCACTCCTCCCAGATCAATGCCATCGACCTGGAATGAAGAGGACAAATCCAAACAGCCTCCGGGCAGGAAGCAGCCCAAGGCAAAGCCCAGAAGAGAGGCCTGCCCCAATGCAGGGCACATCCGCACACATGCATATGCACTCACACTTGCCCAAGAAGTGCACCAACATATGTATGAATATGTGCACCAACAGCTCTGGGCCTCCATGTACACGTTATACACATGTAGATAAATATATGGTTCAATTTCCCCCCCAGCACCCTCAGGTCTACATATATATATATATATGTATATATGTGTGTGTGTGTGTACATAAATATACATGCATATATATATATATATATTTGAGCACATCCTAGTCTTCCTTCTGGCTACCCTCCTAGCTTCAGGCTCAGGAGCATATACTATTTGTTAGTGATGGGTAGAATGAACCCAGCATACTGTACCTACCTCTGAGAAGAAGCTTTTCTGCAAGTTGTGGTAGACTCTGCTGGTCTTCCTCTTCTGGAGAGTATCTCACCCACTCATCTCTTTGTGGGAGTTGGACACATGCCCAGCCACTTCTCCACCAGGCATATCCATTATAAATTCCAAGATAAGAGATCCTTGAGGAACACTTCAGGTAGTTGGAGATGTGTAGCCAACCTTACAGGTACCAACTCAGGTCAACAGCCATCAGCCCATTCCTATCCAGCACAGACTTGAAACTTAAGCAAAGAGAGAAAGCAGAGTGGACACCCACTCCACACTGCCCAGGCAGTTGCCTGTTGCCTCTAACTAAATTGCCCATGCCCTGTGGTCAGTTTTGTTACTCTTTCACATGCACATACCATGGCTTCCTTTGCATCCATAATCACAGAAACAAAGAACATGATAAATGGAAAATCCCTTGGAGATTATTAAGTCCTTCCCTGGTCACAGCCTCTCAATGTCTAAATTTCCTTAATGATTTTCCCAAAAAAAAAATAAATTGTCTATTTTAATGACCATGTTCACAGACACCATAGAGAATGGCATTTTTTTTATTTTAAAAAATTGTGTGTAGGTGTGTAAGCCTGCATGAGTTTATAGTCACCATGTGCATGAAGGATCCCACAGAGGCCAGAAGAGATCATCAAGTCCCCTGAAAGCGATATATGGGAGGTTGGGAGCTACCATGTGGATCCTGGGAACCAAACCCCTTCTTCTCCAAGAACAGTGAGCACTCTTTCCTACTAAGTCATCTCTCCAGCCCCAAGACGGGAGGCATTTGTCAAGTACTTAGTCCTCTGAGCAGCTTCAGAGATCTCACAAAATGGAGTCAGTTTTCTTTGCCTGGGCTGTACCAATTGGCACCAAGTAAAAGGAGTCCTGTAGTTTTCGAAGGTAGTTTTCTTATTGAAGCTGCTTAAAGAAAAAAAACCTTAAAAAAAAAACATTATCCTATTTGTGACTGCTTGGTTGGGTAGGGAATGATATGCAGGTGATTGTAGCCTCCTGAATATATATGTAATATCTTGAAAAAGTCTGAGATATCTTTCAGTCTATGAAAGAACTCCCTTTGTACACTTCATCTCCAATTTTCTCTCTTAATTTGTCTGGGTAGCAATAAGGAAATTCTTTTACCCAATAGGCCTCACCTCCTCTGCCAATAAAATAAGTTAATAGAATTCCATCAGATGATGTGTTTATGGAGAGCATTCTCAGTGCTGTATAGACCCTAGCACGGTGGTTCTCAACCTGTGGGTCGAGACCTCTGGTGGGAGGGAGTCATATATCAGATATCCTTCATATCATATATTTACATTATGATTAATAACACTAGTAAAATTACAGTTATGAAGTAGCAACAAAAATAATTTTATGGTTGGGGGGATCACCACAACATGCAGAACTGTATTAAAGGGTCGCAGCATTAGGAAGGTTGAGAACTACTGCCCTACTCACACCCCTAAACCTTGACTCCCACACAGAAAGTGAAGATTTCTGGCCTTATGATCTCCTTGTGTCATTCAAATCATCTCTGGAAGTTCATTCCTACCCCTCATTCCCACAGAATTTTGCAACCTGTCCTTGAAAGTTGAGGACCATCCACCTAATGGAAGCGCTCATACCTTACCAGTTGTAAGTGCTCAGAATGAGGAGTTTTCTTGCCATTCATCAGTCCTTCCCAGACCAAAGCAAGTGGGTTTTCATGGAGAAGAGTCATGGGGTTCTGTCACCCACACGTCATCACTACTACCCTATCATCTGTACAGAAAAGCTGGAAAAGCACTCCGAAACCACCCTGCCACCATGTCTCTTCTGTGAATTTGATTCAATTGATTGCATAGACTACCACAAGATAAGAAAGTCAGATGGATGGTGGAGAAACACTCCCTGCAGCTTGGGCAGCTGATGGTGGGTTTCAGGGTTGGAACAGTCTTTTCAGACAATCCAGTGCTCACTGTTTATTTTCTAAGTTTCAAAATAAGCTTATAGTCGCCTCTTGATCTAGCTTCTTCAAATTCCCCTGCCTCTTCACCCATCTCCACATCTACAGGAAGGCTTCTCAATAGCCAATGGCAGCTCTAATCCAAACGGGCATACCCCCAGTGGCATGTTGAGTTACAGCAGGTCCCCCAGTCCTCTGTTGTTTAGGAAGTCAGCCTCCTAGTCTCAACCCCTGACCTACTTCTTTCCCAGGGATGATTGCTTACATCTGACAATTCATTTAACACAGCATGGTGGTGCCTTGCTACAACCCTGGAACTTAGGAGGTTGGGAAGGAGGATTCTGAGTTCAAGGCCAGCCTTGGCCATATAACAAGACTGTCTTCAAAAAAAGATTGCATTTAATACACCTAGCCTACCAAGCTGCATAGCTTAGCAACCCATTGCAATCTGTAGGTTTATACCTTTAAATTATCCCTGCCACTCCCAGAATCTCAAAACAGCATCACACTGCATTCTGCTATCCTGGAAAAAGACCAAAGTTCAAAACGCAAAATGCCATTGCTACCCACAGTATAGGGCTTCTGCGTCATCATTAAATCAAAAGAAAAATTTATACGTTGTACCACTGCTGTTGAGGACTGTCTGTATTTGTCTCAGTTCAGTTTTCCCAAATGCAGAACCCAAAGTAAGGGTTCATGTGTCGGGGACACATGATGACATGTGAGGTGCTCTCAGAAGCACTTCTAAAAGTAAGGAGAGCGGGGTGGAAGACGAGGAAGCAAGGAAGGATGGAGTTTCATGGTGTCTTCATTCTGCTTCCCTTTGGAATTCTGAAGCATGAATGGCCCCACAGATGTGTCCCAAACTGAAGAAAGGGCCTTTAGTAGCCGAAACACTTGGTCACGGCTACGGGTCACTTGGGTGGGTGTAAGTTCTTAGGCATTTCCCGAAGGAAAGGCCACAGCTGTGAGCAGCAGTCCTGTACTCTCGGAGCCACTGAGGGATGGGGAGGAGGACCCAATAAAGAAGCATGTGGGGAACCTGACTGCCACAAGTAGAAAATAGCAAATGCACTCTCGGACTGCTGGGGAGTGAGAAATGGACAGAATGGGGTCAGGGGAAAGAGCAGGTTCCTAATCTGGCTGCCTTTCTCCTCCGTTAGCTGAGCTTGCGCTGAGGGTGAGCAGATTCCCGTCAACGTGCCTGGTCATACAGAGAATTCCTTATGCATACAGGTGTTTAGGGATTAATAATAAGCTTATTAATTAAGCAACATATAGCTGCAGGGTGTGTTTTTTTTATTGTGTGCCACAAACAGAGATGTTTAGACAGCCATTATTTCTGAGCCATGCATGGGACCTATGAGCCACTGGCAGGCCCATTATTGACACACAAGGGGGCACAGCAGAGACAGGACATCTGGAGCTATCTGGAACTGTCTTCACAATACAAGAACACAACACCCAAAAAGGCCAGGGTTGTATCTATTTAGCATCTCCCAAGAGCCAGCAAGTGCCTGGTACCTTTTCTTTTCTTTCTTTTTCTTCCTATTTATTTATTTGTTTGTTTGTTATCTGTTTGTTCTTTGGTGCTGGGAGTTGAACTTAAGGCTTTTCATATGCTAAACAAGACCTATATATCCGAGCTACATTTCCAGCCTTCACCCCTTCTTTTGGACCACCCTATAAGGAGACCTCCTGTATCCCATTGTGGAAGGTGGCACTGTCTTCTCCAGAAGGCAGAGATAGGCAAGAAAAGTTTTGTCCTGGAGATCCCAGAAGGGCAGCCTAGTGAAGACACAGAGCCAGAAGCAAAAGAGCAGGCTGACAACCTACAGAGAGACCTGGATACCAGGTACTCTAGCCATGGAGAAAAATACCACAGTGACCTGCTGCCCTGGATTATCTTTCCAGGGAAATGACATCATGGCCATATGCTGACTGCCTGGTTAAGAAGCAACCAACCAGTCTTGGCTCTTTTAAAATCACCTCTAAGGCAGAAATCCTGACTCCCGGCTCTCTACTCCCAGCATACCTCTGAAACACTTGAGGTGACACACCAGGAAAGCAGACATCCGGACCATTCTGCAGAAATCTTAGCTTCTCTCTCCCCAGTTTGCCATCCCTGCCATTTCCTATTGTGTCAGAAATAAGCAGGTGAGGACTCTTCTCAGAGTAGAATTGGGTGGGCCCTTGAGACCAGCTCCTGTGGCCAAGTAGGGTAAGGGGCGGCGACAGAATCCAGAGAATCTGTCTCTTTTAAGGGCACATTGGACCAGATCAGCAAAACAAATGTCTGGTGCCATTGTCCTGGGTCCTGGCAGGTATCCCACTCCTATCCTAAAAAGACAAGACACTGGTGGCTCCCTGTTCACCTGCACTGGCATTTTTACATTGTCTTAATTTGCTGCATAAGCAACAGCTAAGCTGGCTGCTAATTTCATGGTGACCACGGAGCTGGATCAGTAAGAAAGGGTTGTAAAAGATGGAGGAGTATTCTCATAGGGTAGCCACTAAAAAGTGAAGACCCAGAACCAGAAGAAAAAGGGAAGAAAGGATCCAGGGCTGCAGGTCACTGTGGTATTGCTCCTTCTTGCTAGGAAAATGGGTCTCAGCCACCAGGGATTGGAGACACTGATGGCAGGAAGGCTGCCAAGAAGGAGAAAGGGGTATGGAGCAGATATAAGCAGGCAGTCTGCCTGAATCAAATGGTTGTCCCTGCTCAGTAGTAGCTCAGGGTAAAAATTTGTCTTGGTTCCCTCTCATGTTCCTCATGGGTTCAAGAAAGTTCCTTTAGGATATGGTTCCTCTCACAGCAAACACATCCTTTGCCCCACTCCAAAGATTTCAGAAATGCTATTTTAAAACCATGGTTAACTCTGAGGTCTTACAGAGATCAAGATGCCTATCCACTTACCTCTAGACACTTACACATCCAGAATGGCAAACCATCTCCTTTTCCTATGCATTCTTCACGTTACCATAGAAGATAACACTAATCAAAGACCCAAAACCCGGAATGCCTAAATCCTCCCACCATGTCACTCTTGGGCTCCTTGGAGTGCTCCTGCACACATATATGCCCCTGGAGTGCTCCTGCACGTATGTATGCCCCTGGAGTGCTCCTGCACACACATATGCCCCTGGAATGCTCCTGCACACATGTATGCCCCTGGAGTTCTCCTGCACACATGTATGCCCCTGGAGTGCTTACACATGTATGCCCCTGGAATGCTCCTGCACACATATATGCCCCTGGAGTGCTCCTGCACGTATGTATGCCCCTGGAGTGGTCCTGCACGTATGTATGCCCTTGGAGTGCTCCTGCACACATGTATGCCCCTGGAGTGCTCCTGCACACATGTATGCCCCTGGAGTGCTCCTGCATGTATGTATGCCCTTGGAGTGCTCCTGCACACATATATGCCCCTGGAGTGCTCCTGCACACATATATGCCCCTGGAGTGCTCCTGCACACATATATGCCCCTAGAGTGCTCCTGCACACATGTATGCCCCTGGAGTGCTCCTGCACACACATATGCCCCTGGAGCCTGCACGTATGTATGCCCTTGGAGTACTCCTGCACACATATATGCCCCTAGAGTGCTCCTGCACACATATATGCCCCTGGAGTGCTCCTGCACACATGTATGCCCCTGGAGTGCTCCTGCACACACATATGCCCCTGGAGTGCTCCTGCACGTATGTATGCCCTTGGAGTACTCCTGCACACATATATGCC
>CAJQZJ010003694.1:17577364-17594076 GCA_907164525.1 Lophiomys imhausi
TGCTCCTGAACACATGTATGCCCCTGGAGTGCTCCTGCACACATGTATGCCCCTGGAGTGCTCCTGCACACATATATGCCCCTGGAATGCTCCTGCACACATGCATGTCCCTGGAGTGCTCCTGCACACATGTATGCCCTTTGAGTGCTCCTGCTCCTGAACACATGTATGCCCCTGGAGTGCTCCTGCACACATATATGCCCCTGGAGTGCTCCTGCTCCTGAACACATGTATGCCCCTGGAATGCTCCTGCACACATGCATGTCCCTGGAGTGCTCCTGCACATATGTATGCCTCTGGAATGCTCCTGCACACATATATGCCCCTAGAGTGCTCCTGCACACATATATGCCCCTGGAGTGCTCCTGCACACATGTATGCCCCTGGAGTGCTCCTGCACACATGTATGCCCTTGGAGTGCTCCTGCTCCTGAACACATGTATGCCCCTGGAGTGCTCCTGCACACATATATGCCCCTGGAGTGCTCCTGCACATATGTATGCCCCTGGAATGCTCCTGCACACATATATGCCCCTAGAGTGCTCCTGCACACATATATGCCCCTGGAGTGCTCCTGCACACATGTATGCCCCTGGAGTGCTCCTGCACACATGTATGCCCTTGGAGTACTCCTGCATATATATATTCAGACTTACAAACCCAGGCCATGGCATACTCTGAACGTTTGTGTTCCCAACCCACAATGGTCACCAATGAGCAGGTATTTTTCAGCTAGGACTGACTAGACACAGGTGTCCTTCCATCCTTCTCTCCAAGTCTGTACACATTTGAGCCAAGAGGAGAGGTAAGCCACACCAAAGTGCCACAGGGAAGCATAGCCATTTCTTCTTTAAGCTCAGAGCCTAGAGGTCCCTGAATCCATAGGTCAGGAAAACTCACCAGTAGGAAAGAAAAATTTCTAGGCCACCAAATTCCCAAGGACTGAGACCCTGCTTTTGTTGAAATCCTCCTTGCCACTGGTCCACAGAAATCCATCTGTGTTCCACACATTTGTAAAATGAGAGGAAGAATAAGACAGCAGGGAAATCTTGAAGCTTCCTTCCAGAGAGGAGCTGAGTCAAGGTGCGTCCCTGGGATGTGCACCCCCCCACCATAACTGTTAAGCCACCTAGATTCTCTATCTTCAGGGTCCTCTTATTCTCTCCTGAGCTAACAATAAAAGAGGGCCAGGCTGCTGTTGACGTGGGAGGCTGCAAATGGTGTTTCCTGTGGGTATTATTCTCAGACTAATGTTGTATGAACATAACTCTGCCTGGTGATTACTATATTATTATATATTAATCATAGGCTAATGATACACACTCACCCTTTCTCTCTTCCTAGTCGGCACAAATTTCCACCTAGATTCTGTTGTACCTGCTTGTTCTCCTTTTATACCTTCACCCAACCCCACTCTCAGGGACCAGCCCAGTCTCCAGCACTCCCCTTTACATAAGAGGGCCATCTTCTGTGTCCAAGGACAGGATATAGAGTTCCCCAGGTTTGCGAATAAAACACTTGATACCCATTAATCTTCTTCCACATCCTCAAATGGCAAGATCTAGGAGGTGAAAGGAAGTCCAGAAGATATAGGTGTGGGGGTACATCCTTTTAATCCTAGCATTTGGGAAGAGAGGATAGGATGATCATAATTTTGAGTCCTACATTGCACATTTCAGACTAACTTGGGCTCTATAATGAAACCCTGTATCCAAAAAAAAGAAAAAAAGAGACAAAAACATCCAGAATAAGTGGGAAATCATCTGGACAGTTTCCAGAAGAGGAAAATGAAGCCTGTACATTGGTCATCTTGGCCTTATAAAATCATGCAAAGTCTGATTTAGCATGACTTGGTGTCAGGTATTTATTTACTTAATAAATATTTGTCAAGCCTTTACTTGGCAAATACTATGTCAGACATCATGAACAAAGCAGACCAAGTCTCTAACTTCATCAAACTTTATTCCTGAGGCTTAATGCTAGGCTTCAAGGATTCAACACTGAAGGGGAGATTGGAGACCTCAGTGAGAAATTACTTAAAGGCAAAGAACAATAACCCCAAGAGAGAAAACTCCTCCTCCCTGTCCTAAGTAAGGCAGGATATCATAGGAAAGGCATACAGATAAACTCAGCCCAGCTGACCAGCAAAGGGTGTGCACTGCAGAGGGACTTACAGAATCATAAGTGATACCTCTGAGTGTGTCTATATCTGTGCAAGGGGTCAAACTCTCATCTGTGGTTTCTGGTTTGCCTTTGAAAGACAGGACATTTTTTTCAAGGGCTCTTCTACACCACAAATCCACAATCCCATCAGGACATACAACATAACCCGATATATGGTACATATAAAGTCCTGTGCTTCCAGGACAAGAAGAAGCAGATACTTGGTGATGAAGATGCTGGAGTAAGAGGTTTTGAAGCAGGTGAATGGATCACTGGTCATATACTGAACCCAAGCCATGCCAGTTTATTTGCAAAGTAGGAGCACAACAGGATTTTGTTTGCCGTACTCATCCTTGCTCCCTACAATCTACAATATGGCTATGGTGTAGATGGTTTTTAAAGACTCCCCTTCCCCAGTCCCAACCAACAGAGAAGTGATAGAGTAAAATAATTCCCAGTGTTATATTCCAAAGGCACCGTGGCTTCTGCCTTAGTCTCCTGAATTGCTCATTTGAGGAAAAGTCATTGCCATACCATGAAGACACTACAGTAGAACTCTAGAAGAGTCTGTGTGCATGGGGGCTAAGACCTAACACCAAGAGTCAAAACCAACTCACCAGGGTATGAATGGCTTATGTTGGAAGCCATGCTCCCCAGCCATGTGAGCATCCAATGCTGGAAACAGCATCCCTAGCCTGTAACAGAATATTTTTATTTATAAACACTTAGATTTATAAATACTTAAGAAACACCTATAAAATACCTAAATCCTATAACTTAAAACCTATAATCTAAAATCTTTAATCTGTCTAAAAGCACCCTAATACCTAAGAACACTCTAACACCTATCTAAAACACTTAACTAACACTATTTTAACTCTCTTAAAAGGATATTAATAATCTTAGCATAAGTCCGTGCAGGATGACTTAGTTTATGGTAGCCCCAGCAGGCAGTCCTTTTCAAAGTGTAGTGTCCATTTGGGCCTAACTTTGCCGGTTCACAAGGCCAGTTTATTTCAACCACCAAATTGTGGCCAGTTTATAAAGTCAGTCTGTTTCAACAGCCAAACTGAGATCCGTTTTTTCCACAGGCTTCACAGCCTAAAGCTACTCCGGGCAGCTTTCGAAATCTGCCCGGTTTGCAGCCAACCTTAAAAGGCTGAATTAAGGCAAAGGATCTTTCTCAGGCTAACTTGCAATGAAAAGTCTTTCTCTCTTGGACTCCGCCTTTCAGTTTATGACCATCAAGGCCTACCTTGCTGTGCACTTCTCTGGCATGACTTCTCAGTCTGTGGGGGCAGAAGGATGAGAGAGACTGTGTGGAGTTCTCCGGCTTATGTATTACATTACTTCGTGATCCTCGGCGGTCTTAAGGGTCCACAATATTTCTCGTGATTTCCTGTGGTCCTGTTGTTTCTCGTGGCAACTGAAGTCATCTGCACAGCTTGCGTGGTTTCTTAGCCAAACCCCTTCAATAGGGCAGTTCACAGAACTATGGCCTTAACTGCCTTCTGTTCATCTTGGCCCAAGTTCAAGGGACACCAAGCTCTCCTTTATGTGCTCCCAGATGTTAATCTGAAACGCCTCCTAATTTCTCAAAAGGCCTAATTTGTACCACGCCAGGCTGACATCTGATTATAGCCTCATGATGCACCCCCAGACCAGAACCATCTACTGTTGCCACCCTTGGATTTCTGATTCACAGATACAAATAAGTAATAAATGATATAATTGTATGCTTGTTCTAAAGGAAAGCAATGATATGGTAATTTTAAACTACTAGGTTTGAGATAACATGTTATATGGCAGAGATAACTAGTACACATACCTAGCAGTAACACTTTCTGGAACACAGGTTATGTTCAGAAAATGCTGGATGAATGGTAAATGGATAGAGTTTGTAGCAGGGCTGTAAGTCAAACATCCTGACTACTGATGAGAAAGAGAGCATGGCCACAGCCAAGAAAACCAACACTCAGAACCTGGAAGGAAGCCAATCCTAATCTAAAAACTTCAGTCTTCAAGAAATTTAATTCATTCATTCAGTAACCATTTATGAAGTATTAGTGAGGCCATGCCAGACAAATAAAATGAATGTGTGTGTGCATTCGTGTGTGTACATGCATGTGTGTGTGTGTGTGTGTGTGTGTGTGTGTGTGTGTGTGTGTGTGTGTGTGTGTGTAGTGGGTATGAAAAAAGGGAGCAAGGAAAGGAAGGAGAGACTGATTGGTTGGTTGACTGACTGATTTTTAAGGAACTGGCTAATGCAATTGAAAAAGCAAATCCAAAGTCTGTAGCACACGCTGACTGGAGACCCAGGGAAGACGTCATACTACGGTCTCAGGTCTGAGAGAAGAATCCCCTCTTCTTTAGGATAAATAAGTCTTTTTTCCTCTTTTCTTTAATTAAAAAATTTTTTGACAGGGTCTCTGTGCATAACTCTGACTGTCTTGTAACTCACTATATAAAACCATGCTGGCCTTAAACTCACACAGATCCACCCATCTCTGCCTCCAGAATGGAGTGCTGGGATTAAAGGAATGGGCTACCCTGCCCTGCTGTCTTTTTTTTTCTTAAGATATTCACTTGATTAGATGAAACCTGAATTGTGGGGGGTACTATTGCGTGGATCTTAAATGGAAATTTAAAAGTGAACAAAGATGCGTGGAAGCCTTTGACCTACTGGAGCATCTACAGTGTAGATGTGGGAAAATAATCACTCACAATCAAATACATACATACTATGTTAGTAGTACTAAGGAGAAGATAAAGTATAAGTAAGAAAAAATAAAGTAATGAAGGCAGGAGACATGTTTAGTAGGTAAAGCACTTGTTACACAAATGTGACAATTTGAGTTCAAATCCCCAGAACCCATGTACATCCAGGAACAGTGGTACACATCTGTAATACCAGGTCTCCAATGGAGAAGCGGGAGGCAGAGACAGGAGAATGCCTGGAAATCCACAGGTCAGCTATCCTGGTGATGCAACTGCAAGCAAGGAGAGATCCTGCTTCAAACAAAGTAGAAGGTGAAGACCAACATCCAAGGTTGTCCTCTAACCTCCACATTCACGCCATGGCACACATGTGCTTTTTAAAGACATTCAAGATCCAATATCTTAGCCGGGCGGTGGTGGCGCATGCCTTTAATCCCAGCACTTGGGAGGCAGAGGCAGGCAGATCTTTGCGAGTTCGAGGCCAGCCTGGTCTACAAATTGAGTCCAGGACAGCCAGGGCTACACAGAGAAACCCTGTCTCGAAAAACAAAAAAAAAAAAAAAAAAAATCCAATATCTTACACCTTCCATACTGAAATCTGGTTTCATCTAATCAAAAGGAGGGTTGTAGGGGAAAAAAGTCTTTTTTCCTCCAAAGAGAGGGAATTCTGCTGACAGGCTTGATCCGTAGCATCATATCTTACCTGGGTCTCTAGTCTATGCTGCAGATGACTTTGAACTGGCTGTTTCAACTGCATGAGCCAGTGTGTGTATGAATATGCACCGCACACACACACACACACACACACAAAATGATGAGAAAAAGGATGAAAGGAAGGCTGTTATTTCATATAAGTTGGCTGGCAAGAGATTGAAAAGATAACAACTATGAAGCAGAGCCCTGAATGTATCAAAGAAGCAAATCATATGACTATCCTAGGGAGAAACACCTGAGACTGAACAAATAGCAAGTACAAGGGGTGTTCAGACAGCTGGGGCTCTGGCACGCCTCCCGGGCCAGCCCATTTCTCAATACGGAGGTCATCACCTCCTTCGGGAAAGTTTTCCTTCCACCTTTCCTAGCCTCCTCAGCTCTCCAAAGAGCCCAGATTTAAGAAATAAAAACCAGGGTGGCAGGCTGGAGAGGTGGCTCAGAGGTTAAGAACACTGGCTGTTCTTCCACAGGTCCTGAGTTCAATTCCCAGCAACCACATGGTGGCTCATAACCATCTAAAATGAGATATAGTGCTCTCTTCTGGCCTGCATGCATGAAGGAAGAACACTGTATATATAATAAATAAATAAAAATATATTTAAAAAAAAAACAGGGTGGCAGACTATGAGCAGGCTACTTTGCTTGGGGCTACACAAAGCTCATCTCTGTAGGTAAGTGAACACAGAAGGAATATCTGTTAGCTTCTGTAGAAAAGCTAATTTTTCAGAAATGCAAAAGACCTCAGAAAGGGCAATCCCCATTCCCAAGGGTGGAGTCTTCCAAGATGTGAGGGGTGAGAAAAAAGAATGATGGAGGGGAAACAGGAAACATCTCATCATTTTCAGAATGTCATGACTTAGGACATTACATTCATTTCCTGACAAAAACTATAAAACTTTCCCCCTTAACCATAATATTTTCTCTTCCCCTTGCAGTCCAAAACAGGTTGGCAAATCAGGGAGGGGAAGGAAAGGGAATGTTTGTCCACTAAAAAGCTCAGAAACTGGGGACAAGAGCTCCCATCCTGGAGCTCCCACTGAGCACCCTGACCCCAACTTGTATTTGAACCCATCAAGGCTGCCAGGGAGGTTTCTGGAAGCCAATTTCAGAGAAACGTGAGGCCATGGTGATTCATCTCTAAGAGAGTTAGTATGGGGCACTGACCTCCGTATGACTGTGCTGTTCTGAACTTGAAGTGGGACAACTGGAATGGAAGCATGTGCTGGTACTCTACACAGTCCCTAAAAACAAGAACCCCAAAGCAGAGACCAGCTCCTGGAAGGAAAACAGTAAGAAACAAACCTTGTTTCTGTCAGTTGTCTTTTACCTCTCTTACCTTCTTGTACTCCAACTCCAACACATGCACACACACAACTCCCAGAGATGATGTGGTGGTTTGGATGAAGAAGGCCCCATAGATTCATATATTTGAATATTAGGTCCCCAGTTGGTGCAACTGTTTGGGAAGGATTAGGAGGCACAGCCTTGTTGGAGGAGGTAGGTCACTGGGGGCAGGCTTTAAGATTTCAAAAGCCCATAACATCCCCATTCTCCCCTCTTTCTCTCTCTCTCTGTCTCTCTCTCTGTTTCTCTCTGTCTCTCTCTGTCTCTCCCACTCCTGCTTGTGGCTTGGATGTAAGCTCTCAGCTACTGTCTAGCATCTGCCTGCCTACTGCCATGTAACCTCCATGTTGGCCAGGTACTCTAGTGCCCTCTGGAACCATGAGCCTCAAATTAAATACTTTCTTTTGTAAGTCATCTTCGTCATGGTGTCCCTTCACAACAATAGAAAATTAACTAAGACAGATGGTATCTGGGAAATTTAAATCAATTAAATTTGGCAAATCTGTATGCATCAAGCATTCCAGGTATTCTGACTCTCCAGTGCTAGAAAGGTCAATAAAATAAAATAAAATACAGTGCTTGCTCTTGGGACACATAGCCAAGCTTATGGTGACAAGTGATCTTGAGATGGTATGGTTGTTTGAATGAGAATAGACCCCATAGGCTCATACATCTGCATACTTGGTCCCCAGTTGCTGGAACCATTTTGGGAAGGATTAGGAGGTGTGGCCTTGCTGGAGGAGGTGTGTCACTGAAGGTAGCTTTGAGGTTTCAAAAGTCCACACCAGGCTCAGTCTTTCTCTCTCTACCTCCAGTTTTTGTAGCTCTTAGCTACTGCTCCAGCAGCATGCCTGCCTGTCTGCCACTATGCTCCCCTCCACAAGGGTCATGAGCATACCCTCTGAAACTGTAAGCAAGTCCCCTGTTAAATTCTTTATTTTATAAGGTGTCTTGGTCATGGTGTCTCTTCACAGCAACAGAAAAGTAGTAAAGAGAGAGAGAGTTGGGGATGGTGAACAAAGTGTGCAGGGATAGTAGGATACACAATGTGTTCCAAGGACAGTCCCTGGTGCTGGCCAGAGGGCAGGACATGGTGAGGAAAGTGACTTCAAATGAGGCTAGGAGTTGAGCTCATGCTTCCATTCTAAAGACTTTATATAGAGAAGTTTGGATCTCAGTCTCTAAATAATTTTTAAAGCCGAAAGGTTTTTCTTTTTCCTTTGAGACAGGCTCTCACGTAGCCCAGACTGACCTTGAATTCTTGGTCCTCTTGCCTCCACTTCTCAGGTGCTGGGATTATGGGCATGTCACATCAAAATGTTGGGAACAGAAAGTCACGAGGGTCAGTTTACATTTAGACAACATGGTGTTGATACGGAGATCCGGTATGAGCCAGCTAAAACACAGCTGACTCTGGACATCCAGAGGTGCTATGAATCAGCAAAAAAAATGGCTGACACCAGACGTCCAGGAACACCAACAGTAAATAGCAATGTAACCGTTAGATAACTATTCCTAGAAGAATGCCACTTTTGTGTGGGTTCTGTAGAAACATGGCTCTGAGGTCAGAAGCCAGAGTCCTTTGTCTCCAACACCTTGCCTTATGTGTCTGTCCATAGGCCTGAGTGCCTACCTATGTGGCCTGTGCCTGTGTCCATAGATACCTGGATGTATAGCCTTGGTACATGCTAGAGGCTCCCTGCCTCATGGCTTCTGCCCAGAGAGAATAAAGTATTTCTCATCTGCCTGTGACTCCTTGCAATCTCTTCAACCCCCTAGCCGTTCACATGCCTCCTCCTTTCCTACTACCAAAGCTTTAGACCTCACACACATTCTGCTTTAAAAATTCATAAGAAGGGTCACATACCTATGAGTTCTGAGGAAAAACAGCACAGGCGTCAGCAGGTGTAATGGTCAGTCTTCCTTATCGACCTGACTACATTTAGAATCACCATGGAAACACAGCCTTGGATTTGACTTAGAAGGGAGGATCCACCATGAATATGCACCATCTCATAGGGTGGGTTCTGGGAGTAAATCAAAGGAATACAATCTAGCCACCATTCCCTTCTTTTAGTCTCTTGACTGGATACAATGTGAGCAGCTGCCTCACCCTCTTGCTGCTGTGTCTTCTGCACCATGGTGGGCACCTTCTAACTGTGACCCAAACTAAGTCCTTTCTTCCTTCCTCCATTCCTTCCTTCCTCCCTTCCTGCCTTAAGTTCTTTTTGTCTGATATTTTGTCAGAACAGCAAGGAAAGTCACTAGTACATCAGAGTATGGGGTGAAGGTAGATTATGGCAGAGAAAGACTATGAAGAGGGAACTTAGACAAGGTTCTAACTAAGACCAGATGAATGGTCCGGGTTGCCAGGCGTTCGGGTACCCACCAAGGCAATGCAGCAAGGCTTGGGCATGACAGCGAAGAGATGAACAAAGTTTCAGATGGAATACCAATGACTGAGGGCATCCGGAGGGGGTTGGGTGTGGCGTCCATCCGACTTGGAGGTTAGAAGAAGCATGTCTGGAGGAGAAAGCTCAGAACATGACTCCTAGAAAGGCAGTGGCTGTGTCAGCCTCAGCCGCAGCTCTCACAGTCCACCACGCAGGAGACGCTTGAGAATATCTGCGGACCACGTGATCAGGATAGGGCCTGTGAAGTGCTTTCTATGGCTTGGATATATGTATGCTTCATACATGTTCCTTTCGTGTGTGAAAGGTTTGGCTCCCAGCTATTAGATCAATTATTGAGAAGTGACGGGATCACGGGGGCTCTGACTTCACCAATGGATCAATCTATTGATGGGTTCCTGTTCTGACTGCATTATTGGGTGGTAGCAGGGACTGGAATCTGGCTAAGGAAGTAGGCCACTGGATATGTGCCTTTGAAGGCTACCTTGTTTCTGGTCTCTTCTCATCTCTCTCTTCCTGCTTCCTGACTGTCACAAGCAGCTGTGCTTCCCCATGCCATTTTACCATGACCTTTTGCCTTACCGCAGGCCCAGAAACAATACAGGCAAATAGCCATGGCCTAAGACCATGAGCCAAAGAAATCTTTCTGCCGTAATGCTAATGCTGTCTGGTAGTCTGTCACAGTGACCCAAAGCTGACTAACACAATGGCTGACTAACAGGCAAGAAAAAGGAATAGGGCCCAGTGTGTTGCCTTGCTGGGGATAACAGCAGTGTGCCCTGCGGTCTGCCCTGCTCGTGGCAGCAGCACTTCCCAAAAGGGCACCGAACACGCAGGAAGGACTGGCTGCAGCCGTGGCACTCGACATCAAAGAGGAAAATGTTTAGTTGTAGGGGTCTTGCCATTTACGCTTGCCCTGCCTTGCTTTCCAGCTAAGTGGAAGGCAGGGGCCCAGTGATGAGTGGGTGAGTGAGAAGGGCAGAACCCACAGTGGAATTAGGGTGTCAGGAGGCAGCAGCTGAGCACCAAGAGGGTCACAGTGAACCGGTGAAACCTGTTAACAGCAGGAAATCCACAACTGGGGATGAGGCCAAAAACAGGGATTTGCAAAGAAAATTTTATTTGGAGCCCGTTCCCTTCTTATCAGAATAAATGGTCTGCAGAGCAGCTGCGGTGGACACCTGCTGCCCTTTCGCAACTGTGCAGACCTGAGTTGGATCCGCCGTAGATTCACACAGAGAAACACAGCCCCCACTCCCGTGCAGGACACAGGGCCCCACGCTCTGAGGTGTGGATGAGTGAATCCTCAGGACAGCTTCTCTCTGAAGCACGGCCACTTTTCCTCTTAAATGCCATCCCGGCATGTTTGATTCTGGACACACTCAACCTCTTCCTTTTTAAAAGATTTGTTTTTATTTTTCTTTTTAGTGTTCTTATCAGTGGATGTTCATTCTACAAAAATAATGGATTTTACCATGACAGCGTTATTAAGGCTGTGATAATATTCGCCCCTCTTCCTATCCTTCTTATCCTTTCTTCTTATCTTTTCTTCCTCCCCACCCCAAACTGATCCTCATCTTTTTCCTTTTATTTTAATCTCTGTTCATAAATATAGAGTCTACATTTCAGAGAGAATATATGATATTTGTCTGAATCTGGCTTTTTCTGTTTTCATCCATTTTCCTGCAAGTGACATAATTCCATTATTCTTCCTGAGTAAAACATCAGTGCAGCCATATGTGTGTGTATGTATGTATGTGTATATGTATATATATATGCATGTTCATGTATATGTGTATGTATATGAGGTATATGTACATGAACATGTATATGTGTTTGTACATGTATATGTGTATATATGTACATGTATATGTATATGTGTGTATATATGATATACATGTGCATGTGTATATTTATATGTGTATGTTGTATATGTACATGTATATGTGTATGTGCATGTATATGTATTGTATATGATGTGTATGCACATGTGTATGTGTGTGTACATGTTCATGTATATGTATTCTGGGTACCCCCTCCTCCTCTATCACTCTTGTTTCTTTGAGGCAAGGTTTCTAGCTTAACCTGAAACCCGCTTATTTTGGGCTAAGCTGGCAGCCAGCAAACCCAACAGCCTTCCTGCTTTCGTTTCCCTCAGTCCTGGGACTGCAGGTGAGCACAGGATCACAAGCAGCTGTTACCTGAGTCCTGGGATCCCATCCCCAAATTCTCACAGCAAATACTCTTAATCACTGAGCCATCTCTCCAGCCCTCACATTTTGTTATTGCTTCTTTCCCTGAAGCAATTGCCCTTATCTTTAGTGCCCCATCCCACTCGTGGGTTAAAGTTAAGTCTCAGTTTTCTCTCCTGCCCCTTGGCCCATCTCACATACCCTAAATATTCTCAGTTTGGCACTCCTCTTCTCTGGACCTTGGCTTCTCCTCTTCTTTCATTAAGTTAGTGTTTATGGAGCACCTTCCTTGCACTGGGCACTAAGTTCATGACTGAAGATGCACATTTGAACAAAACAGACAGCTATCATTTATGAAACTTCAGGCCTAGTGCAAAGAGACAGGAATTATATAATATGCAAACAGCATGCCATGCTCAGAGGCCACAGAGGAGAGAGAAGGGCATGGGAGTCAAAAGTGGGAACAGTTCTATGGCTTGGAAATGGAAAAGGTCTCATAGGAAAGGAGACCTTAAAGAAAACCCTTGTAAAAGAGGAAGGAAACATGGTTGGTACTTAAAAGAACAGCCCACCTGGCAGAAGTACCAGGAGGGGGAAGGCTACAGCCTCTATTGGAGACAAACGAACAAAATGAAGTATTCAGGACCTGTCAGACTCAGTACTCCGCCACGTCCCTGTACCTCCACTATTCTCTCTGGCTGTTAGAGAGAATCCAGGATCATTGTCTCTTTCTTGTCTCTCAGTGGAGGCCCAGAAGAGTGCAGGGTGAGACACACAGGCTGAAGATGCTGAAGAGACAGGTCTACCCAGTCCTCCAGGAGTGCTCTCCTAAAGCCCTCCTCGAGCCAGGCAGAAGGGCTCTAAGCCTCTTCTGTCCCACAGGCAAGGGTTCAAAATCTCATCAGCATTTACAAACGTGGAATTAATCTTCTCTTGGTAATCTGGTGGTTATTGGTTTTTATTTTTAATTCTTATTTCATGAAGACAAATAAAGTATCTGCAGCAGCATAGATGTCCCCAGGGGTCGAGAGGAAGTAGGATGCAAGGCATCCAGACAGGATCAAAAACTCTCCCATCTTCACCCAGCAAGTTCCAGAAACAAAATCAGAAGTGAGTCATAGCCAAGATATTCATCCAATCATGAGCAGGGAGGACCCCTGAAGAAGACAGAGAAACCTGAACCCCAACATCCCCATTAGACCCATCTGCAGCTGGTGGAAAGAACTCTGATTCATCTTAATCACATGCGAGTTAAAAATAAACATCAATGACCAGCAGAATGGGGGAAGGATTGACATTTTGAAATGCAAATAAGGTAGGAGATCCCAAAACCAGACAGGAAGACGCACTAATCCCAGTGCCCCACACCTTGCAGACAATTTAGAGGTCATGCTCAGACCCCACACCTCCTGGGACCAGATACTAATAGCAGCTGCACCTTTTCCAGGCCCACTGCGATGGCTTGTTACACATGGAGCCTCCACAGTTAGCATGGGTTTCAGGGACAACTATAAGCACCGGGAATAGAAGACAAGAGTTCACATCTAATGTCTCCCATCATTCTCACCTCCTAAACCTCGATGAAGTGATATAGTGAAGGCCCATCATCCCTGAGTGGCACCCGGGACACAGTGATCCTCAGAAAGTGGTTTTCTGATCTTCATCTTCTATTTTTCTCCTAACACAAATTCCCATATTTGCATACATTAATTTAAATCTCAGAGGGCACAATTCTGGAGTAAACGTCAAGTAGGGTAAGTTTAGCATATTCTATAATAGGCATACTGTCCAGTTATTTCTTCTAAATCAAAATGCTCCCTCCTGAAGGGAAGGGGTTGGAAGCACATAGGATTCAGGAAGATCATGAATTACAAGATTCAGGAAGCTTGGAAAGTTGAGATTCACAGGCTTCTCCCATCTCAAATTATAAAAGCAGTGAACTGTTGCTGGGGAGGAGGCTTTGCAGGGGAGCTGCCTGTAAGTTGAGCAGGATGGGGGGGGTTGCAGTTTTTCATGGGTCATCACCACGTTGAAGTGGGCCCTTTCCATGACACAGGCATTTTTGAGTCACTCATGCTCCTAAAAGTCCTAACCCCAGTAAATTCATTAGTTCAGCAACTACAGTTGGGTGGGAAATTTTCTTTGGTCAGTCAGCAGTGCCCTATCCAGGTTGACTGGATGCTTGTTCATATCACTCCAGGAAAAGGCACACAGCAGGCATCAAGGATTCTACGGGTGCACATGAGAGCCTTGACTTATGCAGCTGCATTTGAGTAATGCAGGCTTTGTAACACGACGCTGGACCCATAAAATTATAATAGGGTCAAAATTTCCCCTTGCCTAGTAATGCAACTGTTGTAAGGCCATGTGCAGGATATTCCTCACACATTCACGATATCAATGTACTTCATGTCTAGCTGTATAAAATCAAAGGATGAGGCTGAGAATGCTGGCATATGCCTATAATCCCAGCACACAGGTGGTTGAGGCAGGAGGATCAGGAGTTCAAGTCCAGTCTGGGCTTGATGATGATAATAAACAACATGCTGCTGACTTATGTATTTACTTACTATACTTTGTGTATTTTTTGGTGAAGGGTATGAGCGTACGTACATGTGGGGGGGAGGTGTGCACAGGCACGTGTGCAAGTGCAGAGGTCAAAGGTCAAAGGTTGATACCAGGTGTCCTCTTCTATCACTCTCCACCTTTGTGCGTCTGTGTGTCTGTGTGTGTGTGTGTGTCTGTGTGTGTGTCTGTGTGTGTATGTGTCTGTGTGTATGTGTGTCTCTGTGTGTGTGTGTGTGTGTGTGTGTGTGTGTGTGTGTGTGGCAGAGTCTCTCATTGAACTTGAAACTCATCAATTTGGCAAGACTAGCCGGCCAGCAGGCCTCTGTCTCTGCTCCCATATCACTGAGCTCACAGGCACACACGAGTGCTTGGGATTCACACTCTGGCCTTCATGCTTGTGCAGTAAGCAGTTTCCCAACTGAGCCATCCCCCTAGCACCTCTGTGCTGTGCTTTCTGTTATTATTTTTTTTAAGTTCACAGGGAACTACGGATAACCAGCATCATCCCCATGAATCTAGCATTTACTGTGTCTTGTGACTGCATCAAGAGGTCATGCTGAGTAACCTATGCCATTTAGTTGTGTCGGTATACTCACGTTTGCAAAGTGACAGAATTACTTAACTGAGCAGCTGTCCCCATCAGTAAGTGCTAAATGGATGTATATGAAAGAATAACTCCAACTCCTGTCTGAACAGAACTTAAAAATCTAGTAGGGGTGTTTATAAACAATCCATTGATCATGCGGGAGGTAAGTGGCCCTCGGGGACTGAGTGGACCACTTGCTGTCCTGCTGTATCCTACCCTGCTGGGAAATAGCCACAAATGGGAGAGGAAGAAGCAACTCCCATAGATTAGAAGTCTCCATCTATGATGCTGTGTTTAATCTTCACCGATACCTCCAAGGATCATTGTTCTCATCGTCAGATGCACCAATTAGAGCTCAGATTAGGTAATTTGACCAGGCCTGGGAATTCGCAAGGGTTTTACCTACGCCATCAGCTCCGAGAGCTCACTCCTGACAGCTCACTGCACTCTGGAGCTCCCAAAGCCTCCTCTGATTGAGTTGGATCTTGTCAAGCCCTTCTGAGAGCACAAACTTCCTCCTTGTTAGCGTAACACACACACACACACAAGTTTCTTTCTTGTGTCCTATTCACTTTAAGCTTGCCTTTCTCTGCTCCACTCCTGAACCTCAGGAGCCTGACAGCATCGTTGCTGCCACAGGACTGGGAAAGCCACTGGCCTACGAATAGGCTGGGTCACCCCTGGTCCGCAGAAGACCAGGCCCAACTTGAACCACAGAGAAATCTTCGTGTGATTGCTGGTGTGGAGGGATCAGATACAGCAACTGGCTGGTTAAGAAGGCCACATTAGCCGGGCAGTGGTGGCGCACGCCTTTAATCCCAGCACTTGGGAGGCAGAGGCAGGCGGATCTTTGTGAGTTCGAGGCCAGCCTGGTCTACAAAGTGAGTCCAGGACAGCCAAGGATACACAGAGAAACCCTGTCTCAAAAAAACAAAAAAAAAAAAAAAAAAAAAAAAAGAAGGCCACATTAACACCCAGTCAAAACAACTCCTTATGACAAGCTTTGACAAAATTGTCACATTAGATGTATCCGAAGGAAGTCAGCCGGGCAGCTGGCAGAGCACAATCCTGCATCATTTTGACAGCCTGCATTATGAAGCTGCAGGCTCTGCTGGGAAATTCTCCAAACTAAAGCCTAAATTACAGCCAGTACCACACATTCTAGCCTCGGTGGAGTCAGAGGCAGCCAGGGGAAGCTTGGAGGGCAAATAATGGATGCTTTCCTCCCTCTCTTCTTTCACTCAGAAGTGAAATGAGGTACTACTACCTGTTGGGGACATAAAAATGGGTATTCTTGCCATTAGAGAGCTTCTGTGATCCAACCTGAGGTTACCATTTTGCCCAGGCTGAAGGTCTAGTGGCTTGGGAAATGTCTTGGACAGGAACAGGAATCATGAATTCAAATCCCTTCTTCAGTCTCTAATGAGGTCTTCCATCTCAGGCAACTTATTCCCCCTTCCTGGCTCTCTACCCTCTTTCCTAGGGAACAAAGGGCTAGAACCAATGCTGTACAAGCTATGTGCCTAGGTTTGCAGATGCCATCCCAGAGATAACATGACAGGCAATGGGGAATGGGAGGCACCATGTCCCAACCCCAACGAAACTTGGAGCTGTGCTGGTTTCCTGTTATTATAGGCAAGGCTCTAGGGAGGATCTTGGAAGGCAGGGAACTTTTGCTCATAGAAAGAAGAAAGGCAGGCAGAAGCAAGTGGATCTCTCTGAGTTCAAGGCCAGCCTGGTCTACAAAGTGAGTTCAGAACAGCCAGGGCTCTGTTACACAGAGAGACCCTATCTCAAAAAACCAAAAAGAAAAAAAGAAAGAAAGAAAGGCTATGGAGATAATCTCAATGAGAAAGCATTTGACGCGCAAGTGTGGGGACCTGAGTTCCGATCTCCAAAACTGGAGAAAAGTGAGAGGCAGTGGCACCATGTGCCTGTAATCCCTTTGGGGACAGAGGAGATAGAGATAGGAGAGCCCCCAGAACTTCAAGGGACAGCTAGCCTGGTTTATACAGC
>CAJQZJ010003694.1:17595320-17607386 GCA_907164525.1 Lophiomys imhausi
TGTGTGTGTGTGTGTGTGTGTGTGTGTGTGTGTGTGTGTGTACCCAGAAGTCAGAGGACAACCTGGGAAAACTGTTTTCATCTCATCCACACGGGTGAGTCCTGTGGATTGAACTCAGGTTATGAGGCTTTTTCAGTTAGTCAGTGCTCTTACATACTGAACTACGTTGTTGCCCTTAAGACTTGAGAGAGAGAGAGAGAATATGCAACCCCTTCCAATAGGATAAGAATCCTTGCTAGACCATTAGGAAAGAGATTGGGGATTTCTTTGTACTTTGGGATTTTGGAGACCAGGGAGCTCTTCTTTATGTGTGTGTGTGTGTGTGTGTGTATCTGTGTTTACAGGCACATGTGCGTGTACCATAGTACACATGTGGAAGTCTTGCAGGAGTCAGTTCTCTGCTTCCATAATGTGGGTGTGGGGATCTCAGGTCATCAAGCTTGATGACAAACACCTTTCCTAGCTGAGCCTTTGACCCAACTCTGAGGCCAGGTAGTCCTATAGAAGACTGGTTTCCAGTCCCAAAGGAGCAAGGGTGTGGGGCATCATACCTTGGACACACAGAGCTCAGTGAAGACAGGGACAGAACAGAATGAGAACGGGGTCCCTGCAGGAGCTATACAGCCTTCTGGAGTATTCTCCCAAGTAGCTGAGAACCAACTGGCTCCTCTCCAATTCTTAGAGTATCTCAAGGTCCATAACCTCCTGAAGCACTGAACAGTTGAGAAGTCGGGGAAACCCCAATCTCTGCTTTACTTTTTCTCATGCACAAAGAGAGACCTTGCTCATCCTTGTTACATTATGCCAATGCTCTGGCACCCTGGTACACCCAAGGCTGGAAGGCCCTTTTGACCAACTGTCTCTGTTACTTCTCACGGTATCAGAGTTCAGATGCGTGCCTAGCCAACACTCATTATAGAAACGAAGGTGGGTTATAAATACTCATTTAGAAAACAAAAGCTGAACATGATAGCTGGGTATGATAATGCCTTTAATCCTAGCATTTGGGAGGCAGAGACAAGAGGATCTCCATTATTTAAAGACCAGTCTGGTCTACACAGCAAGTTCCATGCCACCCAAGGCTACATAGTGACACCCTATCTCCAAAAAAAAAAAAAAAAAACAAAGAAACCAACCGACCAACCAATCAAAAAACCAAAAAGGCTGAACATGACAATCAGGGGAAATAGCCTTAAGTACCCCCTGCCGAGTGGCACATACAATTAACCCACCTACTTTGCAAAACAGGCTGTGTCAGCTGCTTCCCTAGGGAGCCAGTCTGCAAGCTTGAGGATCCCTGCAAGGGGTAGGGTGGAGGTGGTGCTGAAGTCCTTCCTGCTGCCTGTTTGCCAGGCCCAGCACCCGCCCTCCTGACAGTACTCTGTCACAGAGAGCTTACAATGACACAACCACGGGTCTCCCTCAGGTAACAGGTGGGAGTGAGACCCTAGGCCCAGACCCCGGAGAGAAGAAGGTTGTTTCTGGGTGGGATCGCAGCACTGAGTAAGTGGATTCAGTAATACAGATGCCTCTCCAATATAAACAGACCTTCTCTGGGTACCAAATATGAACAGAATACAAAATAGAGGACAGGACACTGGGCCTCTTCGGCCTGCCTGCCCAGGAGGCCGTTGCTTCTCATCTCCTGCCCTTGGCTGCGATTCACTCCCTGGTTTCCGAGACAGTCTTATTTAGAGGGGATCTACACCATAGGCTTTCCTGAGCCTCCAGCTAACAGTGGGCATCATTGGGACCTCTGGTGATTCACATATTGCTTATGTTTCCTGAGGCTTCTACTAAGCTGACTCACCTCCAAGACTCAGGAACCCAAGAACAAAGTGACAAGAAAGCCTGCACCGCGCTGAGCTACAGGCCTTCAGTTGTTCTGAGCCATAGCTTCCATCTATAGGACAAAGAGTGAGCAGGGACCCGGAGGAAGGTAAGGTTTTCCATGAAGGAAAAGCACCTGGACACACCTTACCCAGTTTTGTTGTCTGAAACCCAAAGAATGTAACATACCTAACAGTTTGGTTGAGGTTATCACTTCACAATTGATAAGTAAGTTTTCTGTGATGTGGCAACATTTAAATATTTACATTTCTATTTGTCAATTATACTACAATGAATCTAAGAGCAAAAGAAGATTTTGCTTTTTAAATATCTGCGTATGTTCTGTTCTTTTAAAAATTCTATTCTTCTGCCAGGCAGTAGTGGCACACGCCTTTAATGCCAGCACACAGGAGGCAGAGGCATATTGATCTCTGTGAGTTCGAGGCCAGCCTGGTCTACAGAACAAGTTCCAGGACAGCCAGGTTTCACAGAGAAACCCTGTCTCTAAAAAAATAACAATTAATTAATTAATATCTATTCTTGCTTTAAAAGGGGAATATTTAGTTCACTGCTGAAAGCTACTCAAAATTTGATGTTGAAGTCCATGTAGAACCTGTTAGGTCTGCCTAAGTTCCAGGTTCTCCCAGCATACCTCAGCTTCTACCTGTTCCAGGGGCATGCCCCGCCCCCAGGAGCCTCTACCTATAAAACCCTAACCCAGACATCTTGGGGGCTATCTCTCTCTCTCTCTCTCTCTCTCTCTCTCTCTCTCTCTCTTCCTCTTCACCTCTGGCTATTCCCTTCTGTCTCCTTCCTCTCTGTCTCCTTCCCCCCACACTCTGTCTCTGTTCCTCTCTTCTCTATCTCTCTCTCTCCCCGCATGCACATGCTGTTTCTCTTTCCCTCACCTACCCCATAAACCTGCCTTTGTATAACTTAATTTGACCTGGATTGGATCATTTTGCACAGTGCAGAATTTTTTTAAAACAGAACTCTCTATAAATTGTATGTGTACATATATGCATATACATGTGCACACACACATGTATTTCTTCCTCTTTCTGTTCATTTCTTTCAAAGATATGGTAAGCCTTCCAATTTTTAACCATGAGCTTTCACAGGATGGACTGTCATCATAACTCAGATATTATATACCTGGGATTTCCTGCAATCTTACCCTTCTAAGATTTAAAAGTGAAGCGTTTATACAACAGTAAACACTTTCCCACAGGCCCCAAGTGTGTGAAGTCAGTCATAACCCGATTGTGAAGGCCTTTGAGTTAAGTAAGAGGAAGGCAGGACAAGTCTATCAGGGTAGCCAGAGCAGCAGTAAACACCCAGAACATGGTGGCAGTGTCACTAGAAGAGCAGGATGTCCGACTGTGAGCAGGAGACCAGGACTATATGAGGGGTTGATACAGAGTCTCAGATGAGAGTGAAGGGACCACGAGGATAGGATTAGGGAGAGGAAGGAGGAAAGAAGTACCTTGCCAGCACATTGGTCCCAGGAAGCCCATGGGCTCACATGCTGGGCAGTCTGCAGACATCAGGCCACTTCAGAAGCACCTACTAAGGAAAATGGGCTGCTGTTTCCTTCATTTTCAGAACCCCTATTTTTCAGATGTGGTGTTGCTATGTTGCCCTGGCCGGCTTCAAACTCAGAATCATCCTGTCTCAACCTCCCACATGCTGGATTACTAGCCTGTGCTACCACAGCTAATTTGCCTGTTTTCTTGAGAGTAGATGGGCTATACTATACTCCAAGGCTGCTGCCCTTAGCTCTGTTGTCTTTGTGTCTCACCTCACCACATCCAGAGGCTTTGCTCATCTCTCTGGCCTTGAGAGAAGCCTTGTCCATTTTACATGCTTCTTCTTGTCTTTGTGTCCTTATTTTCCAATAATCTGTGTCTCCCCCCAGGGTCTTATCTTCCTTCTCCTGGGAATCCTAGGTCCTCTCATTCCACATTCAATGAATACCATGAGTCCTATGGAAACACTTGTCTGTCCGAAAGGTCAGTCCACAGTTAAATATGCCAGGGGTCTCCATTGCCTAGGCACAGCAATTGGTCGCAGGAATTCCAGTGTGAGCTATTCAGATCCTAGCTAATGGATTGCTTCAGCAAGAGGCACACAGACCGTACATAGCCCATTTTACTTCTCTGCCCCTTCTCCATCAATAGCAGAAGGCCCAGGCAACCTGGCAGGAGACCAGGCTCAGGCAGAAGCCTGTGGTGTCTCTAGGAAAAGGCTGAAGAGACAGAGATGCCTGCCTGTGTGTCACTTTCAGCCTCCCCACTGAGTCAAAGCCTGCCCCTGACTTGGTGACAGATTGGACTCCTCCCAATCCACCGTCTGGCTGTCTCCCTGTCAGCACTGGGTCTTGGCTCCCTCTGAGTCACTGTGACCCTAGCTGCCACTCACAGCAGGCTCTGTCAGACACACCATCTCCTCACTAAGTGACAGTTCTGCTAATTTGCTGTAGCCAAGCAGCACCCAATGTCCTTGAGTCTCACCTGTCTACAGTGTTGCTATCTTGTCCCATCTGCTGCAGCTCTCTTCACCCTCAGTGGCCTCAAATTCACTGTTGCAAAATCCCCACCACCTGGGAAACCCAATTCACTCTAGCCCCTCTTTCCCACAGTCATTAGGATAACCTTGGCAGATCTCTTGGCTGTTCCAAGAAGCTTCTCTCTCCTTGAGACCAGTAATCATTGAGCCTCCTTGGCTCCCTGCAAAACTGCCGTTGAATGACAGTTGTCAAGATTCTCAGATACTGTTACTATTGTTATTACTCAGATTATTACCTATCCCCCAAACTGACCGTGATAAAGCTAAGAAGGAAGGAGTTTTGATGGCTAAGGACTGTCTTCTACCTTCTGTCGTGAGATTCAACTGGGTCACTCCCAGCTTACCCCAAAGCTCAACCTCACAGGAGGGACATTAAGGCCTCCCATGATCATGATGGCTAAATTTATGCATAAACTTGATTGGCTTGGGGCTGGCAATGTGGCTCTCAGGGTAAAAGCAATGTAGCCCAAGCATGATAACCTGAGTTCAGTCCCTTTGACCCACATGGTGGAAGAAGAAAACCTACTTCTGTACTCTGACTTCCACACTCACACTGTAGCTAGCCTGCATGTTCACACACACACACACACACACACACACACACACACACACACACACAATCAATCAGAAAGTGTAATGATTTTTAAAGAACCTTGTATTTGGTCAAACACTGTTCTTGAGTCTTGAAGTGACTCTAACGGTGCTTAATATTTGGACTGGTAGACCAGGTAAAGGAGCCCGCATTCCTCAATGTGGTTGGCTTCCTCCAGACTGGACTAAGCAACTAGGCTGTCACTAAATAGGAAAGAATTCCTTCTGCCTGACTTTCTTCAAATCAAGACACTGGCTCTTTCTTATATTCACACTTGGAATGAAACATTTCTGACTCTCTGGCCTGCCCATCATTGACCTTCAGGTGGGAACTAATCCATTAGCTTTCCAGCTCACTGACTGTAAATCTTTGAGTGTCTAAGCCTGCAGAACTGCACCAACTAATCCTGCTAATAAATCTGTTCACACACACAAACAAACAGTATGTGAGGGGTTCTCAACTTAAGATGGGCTTATGTCTCATAAATCCATTGGAAGGTAAAAAGTAGTATGTTGAAAATACATTTACCACATCTAACCTGCTCCACGTTGCAGCCCTTACAATGGTGTAGCTGACTAGGACCTATCTCGAGAGGTCCTTATTCTGCTGCATATCACTAGTCCTGAAACTATGAAAATTCATAATGCTAAGCACAGTTCTACTAAACACACATGGCTTTTACACCATTATAAAGTCAAACCATGGAAGCTGTGATCATTTGTGGTGTGTGTGAGTGTGCCTGTGTGTGTGTGTGTGTGTGTGTGTGTGTGTGTGTGTGTGTGTGTGTATCTGTGTTTGGTCTGTAAGTACCTACATGCACTGCTGGTTTTGTTTCTCTAGAGGCTGTGACTAATACAGTGATCTTCCAGGGGTCCTTGTGAGGCAGTGTGTGGGAATGGAAACGGTTATGGGGATTTTTCTTGGTTGTCAGAATGAATTGGGAGAGGAGGTGCTACTAACATTTAGTAGGCGAGGGCTAAAGATGTTTAAATGTCACCTAATATCTGTGCCTGTCTCACCCAAAATGCCAACGGGGCCCCACTGAAACAGTGTGGCTGGAGCCTCTGCCATCTTCTCCCAACTCAGTCCTCCACACTTGCCATGACCTGCTCTACCATAGCCCTTTCCTGTTTCTCAAACATCCCTGAGGAGCAGAGGCTCACCCCTGCTCACAGCAGTCGGAGCCTCTCTGCCCCTCAGCCTTCAGATCAAAACAGTTCTCCATCTGCTGTTGTGTCACCAGCTCTTTTCCCTGTGGCTGGATCCTGTCCCCCTTGTACCCCACTTGTCTCCAGAACTCTGGCAGATATTATGCTAGTGACCACAGCAGGCCCCTATCTCCTGATGGGTCCCACCAGCCCAAGTCTCTCATGACTGTCATTCCAGAGCAACTTGGGTCTGCTCTACCTCTCAGCACTCTCCCCAGCACTCTCACTCTCTCCAGACCCCCACAATCAGGTCTCCAGAATCCAGCCTGCCTTGTGCTCAGACCCTCTTCAGACAGACTGACCAGCCTTGCCCCAGGACTGGGCATAAGAAAAGTGTTTCCAAAGTGAACTGACCTTCAGTTTGATCCCAGACATCATCTCCTTACTGGTTCTCCTAGCTTGCTTATGTTTTCTCTGTTGCTGTGAATAAAACACTAACTAAACAAAAAAAAAAAAAAATTGGGGGAAAGAAAGGTGCTTACAGGTTACAGTTCATCATAGAGATAAGCCAAGGCAGGAACCTAGAGGCAAGAGCTGTAGAGGAATGCTGTCTGTCTGCTAACTTGATTTTGATGGCTCAGTTTACTTTCTTTTGCAACTAAGAATTACAAGGCCAGGGGTAGCGTTGCCCACCGTGGGCTAGGCCCTCCCACATCAGCCATCAGTCAAGACAATGCCCCACAAACACACCCACAGGCATTCCTCAGGTGAGGCTACCTCTTAGTAGGTATGTCCATTATGTGTCAGGTTGACAAAAACTAACCAACATACAGGTTCTATGGTCAGCCAGCTCTCTGGAGCTCACCAGCAAGTTTTTTTCTGTCATGCCACATCTGGCCACCAAACACTAAGAAATGTCAGTGACAGGCCACACAATTCTACACATGAGAACCCTTTTGCTTCAAGCTGTGGTATCTCCTCCTTACTCTTTTTTTTTGTTTTTGTTTTTGTTTTTCAAGACAGGGTTTCTGTGTGTGTCCTCGGCTGTCCTGAACTCACTTTGTAGACCAGGCTGGCCTTGAACTCACAGAGATCCACCTGCCTCTGCATCCCGAGCGCTGGGGTTAAAGGTGTGTGCCACCACGTCCGGCCATTACAAATAACTGTGACCTGCCATATGGTGCTGGGATTTGAATCCGGGTCCTTTGGAAGAACAGCCAGTGCTTTTAACCGCTGAGCCATCTCTCCAGCCCCTCTCCTCCTCCTCCTCACTTTTATTTTCTGTTTCATTTTCTTTCATTTTTATGTCATCCCTCATAGCAGGGATTGAACCCAAGGTTTTGCATATGCTAAGCACGTTCATTACCACTGAGCCACATCTCCAGCCCCTGCCTTTAATTCTGACACCATCTTCAACAGTTTTTTGTTTAAAATGTAAATGCTATTATTAATATGCAACGGGGGAGGGGTAACGCCTGAGTATTGCCACCGCGGTGTTTCATCACGCTAATAGATCAGACACCTGAGGAGATGGGTACCAGAGTAGAGTAGAGGAAAGAGGAAGGAAAGAAGTATCGGAAGCAAAGATTTTTGTTTTAGAGTTTCACCTCAAGTCACACCTTTGTGATATTCTTTCTGGAAGAGAACGCCCCAGGCAGGAAGGGATCTCCAGATGGCTGCCTTTGCAGTCAGCTGTACCCTTGTCCTAGCTCTCTCTGAGTGGAAGAACCACCATCACCTACCTCCTCCCCTTTAGGGATGCTAATCTGATCACTAAACTTGGCAAAGTGTGAACCATTGCTTTTGTCTTAGATCAGATGATACGTGGTTGAAATTATTCAAAGAGAATTCTCAAAACAAAAGGGGCAAAAGGCACAATGAGAAGCCATAAGCAGCCATCATCAGTATCCATGGGGAACTGGATGCAAGAATCCTGTGTGTGCCAAAACCTCTTATATAAATAGCCACTTATATAAAAAGGTATGGTATTTGCAGGTAACTTACACAATCCTCCCATAGATTTTCAATGATCTCTAAACACAATTATGCACAGACACACACACACACACACACACACACACACACACACACACTAAAAGCAGTTGCTACACCAGATTGTTTAGAGAATAACAAGGAAACACGAGTACATGTTCAGTACATGAGAAACTTTCTCATATGTTCCTTCTATCTATGGTTAGTTTAATCTGCAGGCGCAGATGTGGGGTTCACTGCCTGGTCGGCTACAGATAAACATGACTCTGCTTACTGAAATAATTTCTAGGTGTCCACAGGATTTAAGGCTTCTGTTCAATAAAAATGTTGCCAAGGGGACAGAGAAATGGCTCAGCAGTTAAGAGTACTTGTTCTTGCAGAAAAGCCTGGATCTGTTCCCAGCACCCACATGGCAGTTCACATGTCTATATAACTCCAGTTCCATAGGAACCGGTGCCTGCCCTCTTCTGGCTTCTGTGGGCAGCAGACAGGGCTGTGGTGCACAAACATACAGTTGAGCAAAACACCGCACACATAAAATGAATATGCCTAAATTTTTTTTAATTTTGCCAAATCTGTAGATGCCCTGTTGTTGTATTATGTTATGATACAACTTACAGGTGCAAATGAAACATGGCCTGATAACATAAATAGATCACACTGTGGATTATAAATAAAATCTCTGATAACGTATGCTTTTATTTGATCTACATGTTTTCATTTTTGTTCATATTACATGCATTTATTTTTTAGTGTGCACATGTGTGGCTGTCAGAAGATAACCAGCACAAATCAGCTCCCTCCTTCCAACATATGGGATCCAAGAGTCTAACTTAGATTATCAGACTTACATCATTTTAGGACTGATGAAGTAGCTTAGTGGGTAAAGGAGCTTATCACACCTTCAATCCCCGCACTCGGGAGGCAGAGGCAAGTGGATCTTTGTGAGTTCAAAGCCAGCCTGGTCTACAAAGTGAGTCCAGGACAGCCAGGGCTCTGTTACACAGAGAAACCCTGTCTTCAAAAACAAACAAACAAGAATATAAGGTATGTGGTCTAAATAACTGAATAAGGAGGATAGCTTAGAGCCGGGTCAGTTTGGTGGGCAGAACAGGACGATAATGGGTCAGGTGCTTGGGCACATTACAGACTTTGTGTGACTTGGGAAAGCAGAGGATGTGCCTGACATTTTGAAGGTTACCCACGAATTTGCTAAGGAATTGGATATGGTAAGGACTGACATAGAGAACAGGTGCAGCTTCCCCGCAGTGGGACAAAGTTTCTTTGATGTAAACAGGAATGTTGTAGCAGAAGTGGGCAGTGAGAATGAGGGGGGTGGTTGTAGTTTTGAACATATAGCATTAAAGACGGTAGCAGGTGCAAAGAGAGAATTCATTTTCTCTAGTGGAGTCTCACTGGGTATATTAACCACACTCTAGGGAAGCCTAGCAGAAGATGGTGAACACAATACAAACTCAATGATATTTTTGTAGGCTTTTTGTCTTATATTGTTCTGTTTGGGTATTTTTTTTTGTCTTATTGACCTTTTGCTTGTATATTATGGTTTCTGACTTTGTATTTTTATGGTGTCTGTGTGTGTGTATATATCTTGTGGGTTTTTTTCTTCTTTTTTTGTTTTGTTTTAAATTCTGGTTCACTTGGTTTTCTTTTTTTGTTGTTGTTTCCCTGTTTGTTTTCTAAAGAGAGAGAGAAGGAAAGGGCATGGAGTTGGGTGGATCTAGGAGGAGGATCTAGGAGGAGTTCGGGGACAGAAAACTGTGATCAGAATATATTGTATGAAAAATAAAATTTTTTTGAATGTGGTAGCAGGACATTTAAAGAACCTGCAGTAAAACTTACATCCTTTATAATGGGCTGTCAGTTTGCCTAATGTTGGTCATTATTATATTGGACTACAACAAATTTGCCCTTTACTCTGGAAGGGAGACCTTACCCAAATATCCTAGATAAGGCAATGTGGGAAACGGAAGTTCGTGTTTCTGCTCAAAGACCCATATGGATGAACTCACAACAGTCTGGCTCTTTAAAAACAGAAAAGAAGTAGCAGCAGGATGGCTCATCAGGCAGAAGTGATGGCAGCACAAACCAGAAGACCTCAGCCCCAGCCCCAGAACCCATGGTGGAAGAAGAGAAACGACTCCCAAAAGTTGTCCTCTGACCTCCATTCATGATGCCTTGGTAGATGCGTTACCTGCAGACAGACACACATGCAATGATAATAAATAAAATTTTAAATGAGAAACGGACAACTGAGATGCTGAGACGGTAGCTCAGTGGTAGGGTGCTTGTGCAGTATAGACAAGTCCCTGGGTGCAATCTCTGGCACTAAAGGAGGAGAAGGAGGAAAAAGAGAATCCACAGGGAGGGAGGGGTAGGAGGAAGGGAGGACAAAAAGAATTCAGTTTAGAGATCCTCAGCCTGATACCCAACCGTGGGAATCAGTTTGTATTCCTTAGGAGTCTTTATTAGCCAGGATCTTCACAAAAAACAAGAAACCATTCTGCTTTCTGAAGTTATCGGGTTTTGCATTGTTGTTGTTATGGTTTTTTCTTTCATTTTGTTTTGTTTGAGACAGGGTCTCATGTAGCCCAGGCTGGCCTTGGAGCTGACCTATAGCTAAAGATGACCTTGAACCTTTGCTCTCCTAGCTTCCATCTCTGGAGAACTGGTATTACAGCATGCACCACCACACCCAACTTTATGCAGAGAAATAGAGTCCCAGTTCCTGAAAGAAGAATATGAAGAAAGGTGACCACAGAGGTGAGAGAAGGCAGAACAGGCAAACACTACCTTTTGGTGGATATGTGGATATTAAAGGTTACAGGTGTAACACAGAGTTGGCTCCCAGGGACACAGTAACTTCCCTTGCAAATCACTCTACAAACATTCATAAGCATTGTCCCCTGACAGCACTCACTGCTAGCCGGACCACCACTAATCTAACGCACATTAATCTAAACAAAAATCTAACAATCTAATCTAAAGTCAACTTATACAGAGAAATGGTTTGGCTTTCAGCCTATGGTTAACTGGGGCTATGGAGAGACAACACATCGCACTGGGAGCGGATGGACAGGCAGTCATTTAGCCCTGACCCCAGCCAAAATGCAAAAAAGGAAGCAATTTGGGTCACAACATCCCCTCTGAAGACTGCCCCTAGTAACATGAAACTTCCCACTAAGTCTCATCTCTTAAAGATCTCACACCTTCCAGCAGTCCATTAACATATGGGCCTTTGCTGGGTACTTATTCAAGCCACAGCACTCACTGTGCATTAATGGCCTCTGGAAGGAAGAAATAGAAAGTGTTACAGCTACGAGCTCCTTAAATATACACCAGCTGAAACCAGCTTGTACTCTATAATCCTCTAAGACTGCCACCAGCATTCAAACACAGACTGAAAGACTTTGTTAGTCCTCAAGGTCCCCTGAGGTCTGGTACCTCATCTGCCTTCCTTGGTAGTTCTAAAGTAACCCAGCCCCCCCTGCTCTCCCTTCAACACGTAGAACACTGGTCTCGTCTAAGACCCTCTACACTAACTCTTGCTCATTTCCTTTGCAATCCTCTTCCCCTCAGCTCCACCTGGCTTGTTCCCTCACTTTATTCAGGTCTCTACTAAAATACATTAAAAAACAAAATAAAACACTTCTCCCAGGAAGCTCTTAAGAGAAGCCACCTCAAATGCAAGCATGCACACAAACACACACATACACACTCACTCCCACCATTTCCATTCTCTACTTAGTAATTTAGTTATCCGTTCAGTATCTGCCATTCCCACCAGCAATAAAAACTCCATGAGAGTAGGAACCTTCTTTTTCCCTGTCTCCCTCCAATACCTGCATTAGGGAGGGAAAGAGAGACAGACAGAGAGAGAGAGAGAGAGAGAGAGAGAGAGAGAGAGAGAGAGAGAGA
>CAJQZJ010003694.1:17613391-17660754 GCA_907164525.1 Lophiomys imhausi
TAATTATCACCCCCTCAGTGAAAGAATAAAGATGCGTTCTTTGCAATCATAATGTCCCTAGCAACTGCTCTGGCACACAGAATACATTGTGTGAAATTAATAAGTGTTTCCAGTTGGTATGATCTCAAAGCAGTCATATTGCTGTATTTAGGCCTTAGAAAATGTGATACACACATAGGCCAGAGCCTGAGCAGTCAAACATCAAGATACTAGGTATCTTAGTTTCTTTTCCTGTTGATAAAATGCCATGAGAATAGTAACTTTATGGAGACAGGGTTTATTCTGGCTGACAGGTGAATGTACAGTTTCACCATGGCAAGGAATTCAAGGCAGTGGGAGATGAAAGCAACTGGCTCCATCACATACACAGTTAGGAAGCAAAGAGAGTTGAATGCATGCTACTGCTCAGCTCCCCTTCTCTGCTTACCTAGTCCAGGATCCCAGCCAAGAGAATGGTGTCACCCATAATAGACTAGACCTTCCACTCCTACTAACCAAGATAATCTGCCATAGGCATGCCTGGAGGTCTGTCTGCCAGATGATTCTAGATTTTGTCAAGTTGACACTAACTGTAACAATTAGGAGAGCTTGCTGTTATTGTCTCTTTATAAATAACAGCAATATAATGTACATCATAGATACCAAAATCACCACTCAGACCCAGTGTCCACCCTTCATAGTGACTTGCTTTAGAAAAATATCAGGTTATTCCTCCATAAATATAGATCATTGGAACACCCACCTCTGAAGGGAATTGTGAGGATTTACCTACATATTACCTGGCACTCAATAGACATATATATATATATATATATATATATATATATATATATATAGCCACTTAACCAGAAGGTTTCATTTCAGAAGGAAGCTGTTTAAAACCTTGACAACATTTTCTAGGGGAATGCTCCTGACATCATTCTATATACAAAAAAGTCAAGTAGTTTGAACTACAACATCTTAATAAGAGCGTTCTCTACCAAGCTCCAGTTCCATTGCAGTCAACTCTCCAGTGTGAGGTAGATTCTGATTGAAATTAGGAAAAAAAATTGGCAACAAGAATGTATATTGCAAAACAAAATGTGTTGCTTTTAAAGTGATTTTGGAGCCTCAGTAATTAGTCTAGCAAGTTCCAAAGATGTATTCTGTAGTCATCACTCAGTATTTGTTTCCTTTGGTAATCTGTCTTTAAAAAAAAAAAATCAACTGGTGGAAAACCTGTCCTGGATCTCCCATGAACTGAAGGGCCCCTCAAGGCCTCTGCTGGCTGCGTGTCATAAGGAACACCCCACAGACCCCATGTTCCTTCTCCCTGCCAGGCCCCTCCTGGGTCACTTCACAGCTCTGATGGCTGCTGAAATGAGACAGATGCTGCTATACAAAATAACTCAAGAATATACCAAAGCCTGTTGCTTCCAGCACTTGGAAAATCTGACATTCAAATATGCAAATATTTTATGGCATGAAGGGAGAAAAAAAAGAGAGAAAGATCTGGAAAGTCACATTTGAAAAGAAACATACCAGAGATGTAAGCAAACTGGAATTTACACTTCTGGATTATAATTACACTAGTGCTGTTAGTAAAGAAGAACATGGAATGGGCCATGGTTTGCCACAAAGGTCTCTTCCAGATTCATCACCTAGCCACCAGCACCTACCCGCAGGAGAACAGAGCTGTATTTGAAGGTGTGACACTACTCAGTCTGACCAAAGCACCTGCTTGCATGAAGGGCAGCAAAAGGGTGCAGCAGAAAAGTCGGTGAACTCTTCTTATCCTATTCACCACTGTGCCGTGTGTGTGTGTGTGTGTGTGTGTGTGTGTGTGTGTGTGTGTGTGTATGTATGTGTGTGCATGTGTTTTCCAGCTACCGGGGTTGAAATCTTGCCAAATAATCGTCAGTATTCACATTAATGTTGAGTTTGCTGAGATTGTAAAGGAGAAGAAAAACACTCTTATCTCAGGCAGGGGCATAACAAGAAAAGTAAACCACAGGGCCAGAGTCAGTCTGGGTCAGCTGTTAGCAGCTGAGTTTAATCAGAGCTTCATGATTTACTAGTTTTGTAAACTTGGGCACTTTGCTTAATGTCTTGGAGCCCCCGACCTCTCCTCTGGGGAATGAGAGGTTAACATGAGGTCGGTCACAAAGACGTAAAAATAAATAAATAAATGAACGAATGAATAAATAAATAAATAAATGCAAAGATTTTGATTTGACATAGGGGGAAATCTGGTTTTATTCGTTCTTTTCCTAATTTCCTTTCTCTCCTTCGCACAATGAGAGAGGGAGGGAGTGGCCAAAAGAGCTAGCACATTAACGTCATCCGTGCTGTAGTCTAACACTCGGACGGACGGCAATCCGAACATCCGAACGTCTAGCCTCAGATCCGTTGGTCCTCAGAGGTGGTCTCTAAACTGAAAGACCATTCACGGCACTTGCTGACTTGTGCTCGTTGCCTGCTACACATCAGAACAGGCCCGGACGTCAGCGACATGCATTTAGAGAACGGAGCTCACGTAAGGGATGCGAGTAAGCAAGGAAAGGCCGTAGGGCATTGGGAGGACTAGGCATTGCACAAATAACCGGATGGAAAGAAAATTCCGAGTTCAGGCCATAAAGGACGCACTAAGACATCAACGCCAGCCAAAGACCAAAGGAGAAGGACGGAAGCCACGCAGATAAATCTCAGAGAAGCAGAGACTAGCCACTAAATTTCACCTCTGTCAGGAAAGGTCAGCAGATTCGCCTCCCGGAGCAAAATACATAGGAAACTATGAAGGGCCGAGGCAGTGAGGTCCGGGAAGGACTGATGCTGCCTATGTGTCCCCCTAAGGCAGTGGTCCTCAACCTTCCTAATGCTGCAGCCCTTTAATACAGTTTCCTCATGTTGTGGTGAACCCCAACCATAAAATTATGTCATTGCTACTTCATAACTAATTTTGCTACAGTTGCGAATCATAATGCAAATATCTGATATGTAGGATGGTCTTGGGTTACCCCCGCGAGAGGGTCATTGGACCCCTGAAAAGGCCACACCCCACAGGTTGAGAACCACTTCCCTAAGGTTTCAGGGGATCAACTTAATCAACTTTGTGTTAATGGTGTTTGGAGATGAGGTCTTCGGGAAGTGATTAGGATTAGACGAAGTTTTTGAGGTGGAGCCTACATGATGGCATTAGTGACTAATCACCATGTGATTGATGTCTTTTGCCAGTTTATAATATAGCAAGAAAGGGTCTGGAGAGGTGGCTTGGTGGTTAAGAGCACTTGCTGCTCTTTCAGAGGACCAGGGTTCGATTCTCAGCACCCACATGGCAGTTCACAACTATCTCTAATTCTAGACCCTCACATAGACACATGCAGTACACATGAAATAAAAATAAACAAATAGTAATGATACAGCAAGAAAGCCCTCACTGGATGCCAAGCAGACACTACAGCCATGCTCTTAGATGTCTCAGTCTCCAGTACAGGAAGCTAAATAAACCACTATTCATTTTAAATTATTCGGAAGATAGAAGAGGCTGAGCCAGGACACGAGCAGCTTAGTCGGGTCTAAGACAGCTTTCTATTCCAACAGTCAAAGATTGAATGGGAAGTGGGATTGCATGGGGACAGACAGGCACTGGAGACCCGACACTCACACACGTGTAAGGTCTTTAGTTAAATGCTTCCATCTAGATATCATCCTCTGTGTGGGTGGCACTGGGATTCGTCACCCTTAGGAAAGCTACGCTATTGGTATCATAAATCAAAATGAACAGAAGGAATCTGATCTGTGTTTATGGTGTTATCCTGAAGCCACAAACTCACGGCTCTTTGTGTCTCATAAGGCAGACTATGGTACTTTTCTACGATCCCGTGTCCTTGCCTGAGATGTATCCCTGGGGAGTGCCTCCTGCCTGCCTTTCTACAAGCTGTTTTTGGGTGCTGAGTGATGCCCTATGGTCTCTCCCTCTGGTGAGTGTGCCTCCACCCAGCCCCATGAACGGAGGTACCCATCACTTGGCAGTCCCTTTGAGAGGCTAAGTAGTAACAAAGCCCATGCAACTTGTTTCTCTCCTTTCTCCTTCCTCCCCTAAAGATTCCCAAATGGAAGGAAAGGAAGGAAGCCAAAGGAAAGCCTACATATTGCTGTGTTGCTCTCCCTGAAAGCTGACAGCACAGAGCTGATCTAGTTCCCAAGGGTCCTTCACACCGTGCAGAGCGGATCTGACATCACATGCTGGCGCTTTGTGCTGATGCTGCATCCCTCCAGGGAGAATACAGGACAGAGACTCAGGAGCCACAGGATAAAAGAGCAGCCTGGACCTTGGCACTCATAAAAATATCATCATCTGATTTTTAAAAGTGGGGGCAGGGTCCTGGAGATCTGGACCTCAGGGCGTTGTCAGAAAAGGTGTTTCACACTCTGTGGTACTCAAGGTAGGTGGCAGACATGGGCAAGGATGAAGCTAATCAAATAAAGCACATTATGCAAGAGGCAGGGCTGCCCAGGGTGAGTTGAGAGTCAAGTGCCAAGGGCAGGAGGACAATGTTCCTTCCCCCTGAGCACTTGCTTCACTGAAAGACACCAAACCTTCCTTCCACAACAGCCTAGAGCTGTTTTTTACTGTCTTTATTAAGTGAGGAAGCCTGCAGTGAGACTTGTGGGGCTCTTGACCCCCAAGGCCCTTCCCTTTCCACAGAAGCCATGGCAGAAGATAGATGCCCATTTGTCAGTTCACTCTCCTGAGGGAGAGAAGACCTGGCCAACTTCCATCCAGCTATTGTGTATGCATTCTGTCACGCACACAGCTGGATCTTAATCTGTTGTAGAGACTGTTTGTCCCCAGTATGCATTCTCTTGCTTCTTCTAGCACAATGCGTCTAAAGAAAGGAATCTGCACATTTTCTCCTTTATTGGGAGAAGCAAGAAATCTGAGGTCTCAAAGCCCCCTTCCTGGTTGTTTAGCAAAGGACTCTTGCCCTCTGACAGAAGGGTTCATGTAGTCTCTCTCTCTGTGTCTGTCTGTCTATCTCCTCTCTCCCTCCCTATCTCATATATGTAGAGGCTACAGACGCAGCTCAGTGGATAAAGACCCTGGACCCAACTCACCCAAGGTGTCCTCTGACCTCTCTGCATTATCCCACTTATGCTAAAGAAAATAAATGTAAAAGCAGCTCACTCAGCCGCCCCCAGGAACTGCTGGCTCTGTCACCTGCCTGGAGAGGATCTCCGGACTGAGCCACGAGTGGTTCCAGTCCACGGATTTGAGAATTTAGAAAAAGACAGTTATCCCAAGAGGAAAATGGATAAGAAGACTGAATACTGAATAGACAATTCACACTAGACAATATCTGAATGGCCACTAGATACAGGACATTATCTCAGTAGTCAAGAAAATGCAAGTTGAAACTACAGTGAGACACCAGTACACATCCACTGGGGAAATTAAAGTGAAAAAGACTAAGAATGTAAACTTCTCACAAGACCAAAGAAAAAGACCCTTCATGTACTGCTGGTCATAGTTCATGGAAAACGTGTCAGTAGTTCTATTATGACTCAGCAGCCTCCCTGGTACATCCACACCAGGACCCACTTTACAATGCTAGGCAATAGCATTTGTAACACTGACAAGCCAAGTATCCACCACCAAGAAAATGAATAAACAGTTACATAGACTCACAAATCCGCTACAAACCCTAGAAGACCTGTAAGCATAATCTCTAGTTAAAGACACACAAACACATGTAATATGGATACTATTTATGTAAAATGTATAGATAGACACAACTACTAGTCTTTACAGATGAAAGGCTACATGGTAAAATCATGATGACGTCCTAAGAGAAATGATAATGAACTTGGGGTAGCAGGAGAGATGTAATGAGGTGGGGGGTGGGGGTTGGCAACACTATTTACTTGCACAATGCACAATGCTTCATTTACTTGACTTTCATTGATAGACACATAGGCGTTTGGGTTATGATAGTTCATTGACCTGTATATTTGTTCTCTACATTCTTCTACTTCCATGCATATTTAACAATTAAAAACAGTAACTTTTTAAAAGTGATTGTTCTGACCTGTATCTTTCTTATAGGAGCTGGGCTAAGGACACAGGTTTGGCATATAGGATTCAATCTTAGCTCTAATTTTAACACCTGGGTGACCTCAATAAGTGACCCTACCTGTCTATCCCCCAGCTTCCTTTTTGAAACATTAGAGATGATGATGATGGTTAGTAAACTGGACGGATGGAAGGCATGTATGCCCTGCAGTAAGTCGAGAGCCCAGCATGATGCTAGAACAGTTTAGATGGTAGAGAACAGTCAGAGTGGTAGCAGTTGGAGCTTCTTATTCCACCTTAGGTTTACTCTAATCTACTTTTCTGTGTGACTCAGCTTTTTTCTGATATATATATATAGAGAGAGAGATAGATAGATAGATAGATAGATATATTCATACACACATATTAAATAAATCAACTTTAAAGGAGTAATGGTTTATTTTGGTTCAGTTCTGGAGAGTTCAAGCCATGACTTGCCCTGATACCTTAGGTCTGTGGTAGCACATCCCAGGTGTAGCAAATCACAAGCAAGGGAAACTGCCACACACCCGAGGGTGGGCTGTGTGTGAAAATAGAGGATAACAGTGTCCCATAGCTACCCCCACCCCGTCTTAAAGAGCTAAGACTTCCGATCAGACCCATCTCTTAAAGATTCCTGAAATTTAGCACCTTCTAGAACCATGACAGATTCCTGAGTCAAGCAAGGGTCAAGTTTTAACCTTCAGACCCTTGGAAGACATCTCAGATCCAAGCTAGAGTGGCTGCTGAAGCAGAAAGTACTGTGAGTGAACGAAGTCCTTTCTTTGGTACTTGGGTATCATGTCTTTCAGATGCAGTGAGCATTATCTACCTCAAAGAGTTCTTAGGAGGATTGGATCAACTAGCATGAAAATGATACAGTATCTGTGACCATCTTTTAGGGTTCACCCTACTTATTAACACTAAGATCTGGAAACTTTTTTTCTAACCTAAAAGGCAGCCTTGTATAGTGTAAGAACTCTGTCTCAGTTCAAATTCTGCCTCCGCCTCAGAGGCTGCAGAGCCTTCGGGGGCTACTCTGTGGGACTTGTAAGTTTGAGAGAGCTATAATGCTACTACCTTCATTGGGTGCCGATGCAAAGAAGATGTTATCCTCAGTGACCAAGATCGGTGAATAGTGGCTTTTGGCATTTTTTTCCATCAAGAATCATATCCAGTTCTATGATCTCAGGCTCTGGTTGTATTGTTCCTAACATCTCTGGACCTCCACACTCTTACTGGGCAGAATATCCTCTTTGCTGGGACCTATGGATCTGGGGCCTCTGTCTATCTACTTCTAAGCAATATGGCATTAGGCACTTGTACTAAGGAAAGAACTGGAATTGCAATTCAGACATTCCTGAGTCCAACTCCTGATTCTGCCTCTTGCCTGAGGCAAATGGGAAAAGTTGCCTCTCCTCTGAGGTTAGTTTTCTCATCTATAAAGGAAGATTTAGAATTCGTTGGCCACAGGGCTGGGGAAGCATTCATGAACACAGTTGTTAGCAACTACCCTGAACTTCATAAGTACTTGATATTTTTATTTATATTTTGTTTTCAGAAGAAACCAAACATGAGTCTCAGAAACAGAAGTCAAAGAAGCAGATCTTCGGGCCTGAAAGAAACAGTTCTATGAAACCGTTCTCTTTGGCCAAAAAGAAAGACATATAAAACTCTTAGTCAATAATGATGAAGAAAATGTAAATTCCACCCCTGTCTTACTCCTCCCTTGACACCTCCTTGCTCAGTTCCCAGGACCCCCTGGAGCTCACAGCAGCCTAGACCATCAGTGCACACAGGTTAGGTAGGACACACAATTTCAGCCCCACCTGTTGTCTCTGCAGTAGCCCATGGCTCTGGATGTCTCCAGTCCTGCCAGGTTCTGTTCAGGGTTTAGTGGGTTGTTTTCTCACTCTGATCACTTTGACACCATGTCTATGCTAAGATTTCATGTGATGTGTTCACATGCACAAAGTATTTTGATATGGAAAATTCACAGAAAGTAAAATATCAGGAAACTGGGTGTCATAGTTAGCTTCAACCGGACACACCCAGAGTCACCTGGGAAGAGGGAGCTTCAGTTGAAGAATTACCAAATCAAATTGGCCTGTGACCATGTGGAGAGGCATTTTCCTAGGTGCTAACTGATGTAGAAGTACCTAGTTTATTGTGGGCAGTGCCATCTCTGGACAGACACACCTAGGTAGCTGAGGAAGATAGAAGCAAGCCAGTAAGCAGCTTTTCCTCCATGGTCTTGACCTCAAGTCCTGTCTCCGGGTTTCTGCCTTGAGCTTCTTCCCTGGTGTCTCCCAGTGATAGACAAAAACCTATAAACTGAAATAAACTCTTACCTCCTCAAGTTGTTTTTGGTCAGTTTTATCACAACAGAACTAAAACACAAGGCGGGATCTCTGATAGCAATGTTACCAATGTGCTGGCTTAGGTCCTTCTGCTCTTCCTGGATAGAAACTATGGGTAGTGCAGGGAGAAGCTCTCCAACTGCTGGGTTTAGGCAGCTTTTGTATCCCCCAGCCTAGCCATTAGCAGAGAACAAAAGCAGCAGGCAAGCAACAACAGTGGCAGGCAACACCCTTCGCTGTTGTAGTTCTTGTGTGTGCCTAGGGAGTCCTGTTTTCTTAGCCCTTGGTAGAGCGGGCATCGAATCTTCTAGCTGAGATGAGTGTTGAGATGCCTCAGCACATCGTGTCCTCCAACTGACCTGAGCATCGAGATTCCTCAGCACTCCACAGTGGTCAGCTTTCTAACTCCCAAGCTCTGGAGTCTGTAAGGCTTTTAAGGCCTTACAGCTCCCTGGAACTTTCCAACAAACAGAGTCTACAATGTCTCTTCTCTGCTTCCATCACATCCTTTGTTCCTCCATTCAGGGCGGTTGAGGTTCCCCTTCTTCAGCTGACAAGCACCTCAGCCTGCTGAGAATTTAGCTGCTGCTGCCGCCACTGCCACTCAGCTTCCTTCTCTGTCTCTGCTGCTCCTTTGTCTTGTCGCCAACCACGAACACTGAAGAGCAAACCTTTTACTGGGTGTAATGTAAGATCAGAAAAAGCAGCCCAAGAAAGTGTTTCCCAGGGGACACTTTCACTAAGTAAGCCAAATAGCTTTCATATATAGCCAGAGGAAGGGTGTTTACACTAAATATAGCAAAGCTCACATGCAAATGAAGGTTTGTGTTTGCACCAATCACAGCATTATCCCCTTGCTCCAGTGTCAGCAGTCCCTCTGCTAGGAAGTACTGTCTCACTGGTCTAGGGGAAAATGGTTGTATGTCCCCTAGAGTTCACTGAGGTTTATGATACCAAAAACTCTGACTGAGCATGTGAATCCAGGAGCCAAAACAATCAGCTTCAGTTATGGGATAGTTTTCTCAAGGTGTCTGTGGAATGTTCAAAATGGATATATTGGCCTAAGGGAGGTCTGGCTGGCTGGTTGTTTACCCAAATGTCTTTTTGCTCAAAGGAACAAGCACAGCAAAGGAGAATCCACCAACTGCCAATCAGGGAGTCAACATGCCCCAATCCAACTTCTTAGCTTACTACAGCAGTGGTTCCCAACCTTCCTAATGTTGTGACCCTTTAACACAGTTACTCATGTGGTGGTTACCCTCAACCATAAAATTATTTCATTGCTACTTCATAACTATAATCTTGCTACTGTTATGAATCATAATGCAAATGTCTGTGTTTTCCCACGAAAGGGGTCATTCGAGTCCCAAAGGGGTCTCGAACCACAGGTTGAGAACCGCTGTATTACAGCAAACATCAGAACACCAGAAGGAGCGCTTACAGTAAGAAGAACATTCACACTAACATTGAACTTAGATTTGGTTTTTTGTTGTTGTTGTTGTTTTTGTTTTTGTTTTGGGGGGACTTGGCGGCAAGGTCTCATTGTAGCCCCAACTGATAGGGAACTCACTTTGTAGTTGAGGCTAGCCTTAAACTCACAGCGATCTTAACTGACCTCAGCCTCTCTGAGGCTACAAGCATGAGCCACTGCACCCAGCAGGAAATGAACGGTGTTTTTAACAATGCTGACACCTACCTAGTACCACAGGGACAGATGATGCCTCTCGTCTGTCTCAGGAGCAGGTTATATGCTTTTGTATCTGTTTATTACTGTAATCTCTTTTTTTTCCTAAAGTACTAGAGATGGAACCGAGGGTCTCATGTATGCCAAACAAGTACCCTACTACTGAACTATATCCCTCCTCTTTTATTTTCCTATCTTCTACTTTTCTGTTGCTGTCATTGAACATCTGAGTCTGGGTGATTTGTAAAGAATAGATATTTAGTTGTCAACAGTTTTTAAGGCTTGAAGGTTGAAATTGGGCAGTAGCACCTGCTAAGTGCCTCATACTATCTTACAATATGGTAGAGACCATTGGAGGGGCAAGTGGACAGGTGTGGAAGAGACAAAGGCAGCCCCCCACCCTCTGCAACTAAACTCCCCCAGATAGAAAGCCATTAATCCCTCTTAAGGCCACAAAAGTCTCATAAACAGCCACCAGCTCTCAGAACTCTTACTCCAAAAGTGGAATTTCAACATGGGCTTCAAAGGAGACTAGCCACATCCAAACTGTAGAGACTTCATCCCTTGTGTCTGCTTTGTGTCAAAGATCTCTCGATCCCTGCCTTTCCAATTCTCTACCTTATTCACTCTGTCATTTACTCATCTGTGACTCGAATCCTTATTAAACACTTACTATGCAGAAAATAAATAAAACTGCCCTCCTTTGTTTTCTAGTGGGGGGTCCCTGCTGCCTCCCAAAGGGTCAACAGCTCCTATCCAAACAGAATTCCAGAAGACACAGAACCCCTCCTTGGCCCAGATGGAGGACAAGGGACATAGGGTCAGTTCTGGTGGAGTTCTTCTGACACTGGTGCTAAAGGAACAATATGGGAGACTATGGGATAACAGACATGAGCGGAGGATGGGAACAGTTAGTGGAGTAGGCAGAACATGCTCAGTTACTGATCTACGTGCAGAGTGGTATATACATTATATTTCCACGGAGCTCTCAAAATGAAACTAACGCATCGAGTCAAACCTGAGCAAAAGAAAACAGGTATTTAAATATGTTAACAAACTTCCCGGAAGTCCATTGAGAGCATCCTGTTCTCCAGAGTCACTTGATGGCCTCTAACTTAATCGCCTCTCATAAATCACAACTGGCCACAGGACTGCACAATCAGAAGGTCAAGAGGATCGGACTTTTGTCCTCTAAAAAGGAGCAGACTTTGGAAATAATTTAAGGTACCAGGGGAACAGCCAGGAACAGATTAACCAAATTACGCTAGGGTGACAAACACACGTACCTTTATGTGTGCATAATGTAAATACATAATGTCACATTTACTTTTCGGAACAGTGTTTGCTGCGTCCTGTGGGTGGTTGCTTATATCATACTGTCTTTGACTTGAGTCCTCAAAAATAAGTCTCTTCCTCAAACTATAATTTTTATTTAAAAACATGAACAAAGTGAAACAAGTCAGGGCCAGAAAATCAAATCCTGTATATTCTCGCTCAAATGAAGAAGCTAAAAATGTCATGGAAGCAGAGAGAAAAGTGGTTACCAAGGCTGGGAAGGATGCAAAGAAGGAAGAAAAGAAAAGTCAGTGATTGGCTATGAAAATACCATTAGGTCAAATTCAGAGTTGTACAGCACAGCAGGCTGATTACTGTTAACAGTAACATAGATTTCAAAACAGTGAGAAGAATGGATTTTGAATGTTCCTGACACCAAAAAAAAAGATAAATATTTCAGATGGACATGCTAATTAGCTTGACTTGATCATTATACATTGGACACATGTATCAAAGCCACACATTCTATGGCATAAGTATATGCAACTGTGCACATAGCAGGTACAATTTTTTTTAAATGCACAAATAGGTGATTCTACCTGTTTTCTTACCAACATAGAGAACATGACCTTGGGCTCAAGAAAAAGACTGTCCTCTCTCCTCATCATCCCTTTCTCCTTTGTTCCTCAGTTCAGAGGGTGGTATAAAATTTAAAAACATCTACACAAAAGGTTGAAGGGAAGTAAGGTGTTTCTACTTGGAGTACAAGAGCCTGGTCACTATTGGAAATGCTTCCAGATACCTGAAAGAGAATCAGGAAACAAAACTTTCATAATTACATGTCTGGGGTTGAAGAGATGGCACAGAGGTGAAGAGCACTGGCTGTTCTTCCAAAGGTCCTGAGTTCAATTCCCAGCAACCACATGGTGGCTCACAACCATCTACAATGAGATCTGGTGCCCTCTTCCAGAGTGCAGGCATACATGCAGGCAGAATATTGTATGCATAATAAATAAATGGATTGATAGATAGATAGATAGATCTTTAAAAAATGTCAAGAACTAGCCGGGTGGTGGTGGCGCACGCCTTTAATCCCAGCACTTGGGAGGCAGAGGCAGGCGGATCTTTGTGAGTTCGAGGCCAGCCTGGTCTACAAAGCGAGTCCAGGACAGCCAGAGATATTCAGAGAAACCCTGTCTCGAAAAACCAAAAAAAAAAAAAATGTCAAGAACACATAACTAAGAATTGACATAAGATGGTACTGAGGCCTGGCGTGGTGGCACATGCCTTTAATCCCAGCACTCGGGAGGCAGAGGCAGGCAGATCTTTGTAAATTCAAGGCCAGCCTAGTCTACAAGGCAAGTCCAGGACAGCCAGGGCTGTTACACAGAGAAACCCTGTCTCGAAACACCAAAAAAAAAAATAAAAATAAAAAAGATGGGACTGAGGAGATAGATAGCTCAGTGGTTAAGAGCATATACTACTGTTGAAGAGGACTGAAGTTTAGTTCCTAGCACCCATGTAGGTTGGTTCACAATCTCCTAGAACTCCAGCTCCAGAATCTCTGACAACTTTGACCTCCAGGGACATATACACATGTGCACCTAGCCACACACATACACATAATAAAAAATAAATACAGAAAAGAATTAGCAAATGGACTCTGGAGTTGAAGTCTGGAGGCCTGACTAGTCCTGGTAATAAGGCCTGGGACCAAAGATGGCCTTTTTCCCAATAATTAAATACACCAAGACCTTTTAATGTTTCAACGCTTAGGCCCTAGTTGACTTTCAACTAGCTTATTTAAATTAACCCAACCAACTACTCTCCGTCCACCATGTGGCTTGCTATACTTTCAGAGCTCACATTGACATTTCCTTCTACTTCTGAGTCTCCTGATGAAAGAAAGAGCTTCCTCTGTCTCTTCCCAAGGTTCCTTTCTTCCTCCCAGGAAGTCCTGCCTTCCTATTCTCTCTATGCCCAGGTATTTGGCCATCAGTGACTTTTATTATCGAATTACAGAATGCCTCAGAAAGGGCAGTAACCAGATCTCCAAACACTGAAATAAGCCTCTGAAAACCAATGTACAAGACCTTTTTCCAACATCTCCCCCTTTTAGTCTAAAGTCTGCCCACTAAAATAAGCCAAGCCTGCCAGGCCTGCCTGCCTCCTGCCAGGCCCCACTGGCTGCTCTGTCAGCCTAATGTAACAGTTATAGTTATTAATAAATACATTTGTTAACAAAGTTTCAGCTGCAGGTGGTGAAAGGTCACCCATGGTCCCAGACCTTATCATCAGGACAGGTCAGGCTGCCAGTTAAGGTGAACCAGGCCTGCCGGTCTCCTGCCAGGCACTGCCAGCTGCTCCACCAGCCTAATATAACAATTTATAGTTATTAATAAATATGTTTGTTAACTAAGTTTCTGTTTCATGGAGTAGATGGAGAATAGGAAGCTGATAAAGCCCAATTACAACTGTAATGGAGGGCAATGGGGAGTAAACACAAGGTTGTCACAACTCACAGAGGGCAGCGGCAGAGAGGCTGGGCAATGGTTCCACACTTTCAGCTGGAAGGAAGGGGTTTGAGGTTCTATTGTACAAACATGGTGACTATAATTACTAACAATGTATTTTGTGCTTGGTAATTGCTAAGAGAGAGTGGAGTTTGTGTTCCTACTCCCAGATAATAAACATGAGGCAATGTTTGTGAATTAGCTCAATATAATCATTCTGCCATGTACACGTGTATCAAAACATACTGGGATGCCATAAATATATATAATTTGTATCTTTCAGTTTAAAAAAAATCAACAAATAACTTATAAAAAGAATTATGCAGAATATTTAGAGAAGTATTTATTCTTTGACGGAAGGTTTTTACTATTTTTATTACCTTACATATTTATTTTTATTTGTTTTTCTGAAACAGGGTTTTACTATATAGCCTAAGTTGGTTTCAAATATGCAATCTTCCTGCTTCGGCCTCTAGAGTGTAGGAATCTATAGCCATGTGTCACCAGGCCCATCTAGAAGTATTCTTTCCTAATGGCTAATGCACCATTGAATAATGCAATAAACAGCACTCTGCTAGTTCATTTCTAAGATGTGAACTTTCATTGAAACAGCATGAAAAAAGTCATTAGGCAGCATTCCCTTCTCTGGACAGTAGTTGTGTCCTTACACTTGTAGTTCTAAGCCACATGACAGGTGGCAGGTGCTCCTCAGATACCCCGCCTGCACTATTACACTAGACTGGCACACTTGTCCCTAGCTTCAGCCAGCTGACTATGGCTCTGTTGCCTGGCATAGGAGCCTAAGCTGTGCACCAAGTCTGGCTGCTTTGCTGAGTCTCACACATTCCATGAAGACCTCACACTCTGCTTTCTCCTTGAGCAAGGCTGTTTCATCAGTATTTTTAGGCTGACACTTTTCTGGGTGCTTTCCAATATGGTTCTGTGTACATATTGAGGACTCCCTGATTAAAAAAAAAATTGGGAATTCCCCTGAAACCCACTCACTGCACCTGTATCGTCCAGACCCCATGTAGCAAGGCTCTCATCTTGTTCTCTGATCTTTGCTCTCATCATGTGTTTGGATCCCTGGAGTCGAGGCTCGCTGTAGTCTAATAAATCCAACTGAACTCTGGCATGAGATGAGGAGAAGGCTTTTAAAGATATTACTTTTGGGGTCATTAAGCCAAGAGTCAGTTCTCCAGTTCACTGACCTTTATTTGACTCTGGCTTATCTGGCTTATAAGCTTAGGAGTTTTGATTCTTTCAGCTCAGCAAGAAAAGGCTAGACCAGAGGAAGAGATGGGAGGACACAGGAGAGGAGTCAACCTTGCCTGCCAGTACCTGCAGGAAAACGGATATGAGTGGAAACTTTCTCCCTCTCCCTTCACTTAAAAAAGCTTAAGAGATGAGGTAGAAAGACAAATCAGAGCTAGCTAGAGAGAAGACTGCCAATTATGTTAGGGTGGCATGTTCTTTCTGATGGAGTCAAAAGACAGTTCAGTCATGTTTTCCATGGTAGGCTTAAAGGTACTTTCCCCATAAGATGTTCAGAAAGGAGAGAGCTACCTGGAGAGGAATCACATTTAAAAGTAGGGATGGGGCTATCCAGAATGGAGTTGGAACCAAGTGAACAGCGTGGAGGAGACGGCAGCTAGGTACTCAACCCTCTGGACCTTCAGTTTCCCCTCCTGTCAAACACTCAGCTGGAGTGAATGTCTTTAAGGCCCTGTCCAACTCTAACACAAGCAGATCCCATCAAGCCCAAGAGCTAGATCCTGAATCACTAGCCCCTGAGCTCACTGATAGTGCTCACTACACCTCTAGTATCGGGCAAGGCCATTTTTCAGTTGCTGGTGGAGGCACCTATGCACCAAAAAGAGATTTTGACCCAAGCAGAACGTTCACATGTTCTCAGAAAACCCCTGCTATGATTTATACGAAGAGCTTCTCACATGGTGGGGTGAGTCCAGAGGGTGGAGTTGGACGAAGACAAGAAAATATGGGAAAAGAAGCAAGCCCTTCACTGAGAAAATGCCACCATTTGTGGACTTGGTGCTGGGAGGAGGAGATTTGGATATTTGCCTGCCCGAGGAAGAGACTATGCCATAGGAAAACATGACTACCTTTGTGCTTATTTATGTCTCTGATAAGTCAGAGTGTCCTGGGAGACACTGACCCTATTGTAATAGTCACTCCTGTATCTTTAGTGTCCCACTTAGGTCCAGGACAGATGACTGGGAAGGAAGATCATCTGCTCCTTCCGGGGACAGACGTTAATTCTGTTACAGAATGGTGATCACTTGGCCGGAAGCATGGCAAGATCTTCTTGTGCCAACTACCTGTTCAGCATTGCCCTCCGGGATCTGGAAGCTCACTAGCGCAGCATCCTTCTATCAAGTGTGTCAGCCAGTGTTAGCTTGAGCACCACAGTGGTCCAAAGCACCGTGAGTGACACCAGATGCACATGTACCCGACTTCCCCCATGTAAACTTGCCACTTCCCTCATGTATAAACGGATGTTAACTTCTGACTCATGTCATCGGGTAGCAACATGATATAATAAATGTGTATTTCTGAGAAGTCTTGACAAGCGTGAGATTCTGTGGGAACACAGGGTATTGCCTTCACTGCCCTCTGTTGTCTGCAAGACTGTCATCTTAGACCTGTTTGCCACACAGGACATCTCTGCCACCTGGCAAATGCATCTTGTTCCTGTCAGTTTTAATAGCTGCTATCTCCTTCCCGTTCTTGTTCGCACGCACACGCACGCACACAAACACACCTTTTGGGGGAGAATCTGGGGTGATGACTCAGTGGATAAGATACTTGCACTTGTCTTGGTAAGGGTTTCTGTTGCTGTGTGTGAGACACTGTGACCAAAAGGCAACCTGGGGAGGAAACGGTTTACTTGGCTTACACTTTTATATCACTGTTTTTCAAGACGGGGTTTTTCTATGTAACTTTCCTGGCTATCCTGGACCTTGCTTTGTAGACAAGGCTGAGCTCTAAATCACAGAGATCTTCCTGCCTCTGCCTCCTGAGCACGTGGATTAAAGGCATGCGCCACCACTGTCCAGCTAAGAAAATCATTTTTTTTTAAAGCTGGGCATTGAGACACATGTCTGTAATCCCATCACTAGGGAAGCTGAGGCAGGGGCTTCCTAGAGCATGCTAGAGCTATGTAACAAGATCTTACCTTTGAAGAAGAAGAAGAAGAGGAGGAGAAAAAGGAGGAGAAAGAGAAGGGAGATGGGGAAGGGAAGGAAGAGCAGAAAGAGGAGAGGAAAAATGGGAGAGGAGGAGAGGAGGGAAAGAAAAATCTGTTCCTTTGCAGATGCAGCCTAATTTCTCTCTCCCTTAACTGTTATTCCAGCAGCTCTGCTATTTAGCTCCACAATGTCAGATAGATAGTGCAAAAGGAGCTGTGCTGGCTTGCACTGCATCGAAATCCAGGGCTGGCTTCTGCATGGTTATAAACCACTCCTAAATTTCAGCACAGTTTACAGTGAGCTTGCATACCTTGCAGGGAGCTCCTTTTGGTAGGAATAAAGAAAGACCTTTCATTTCATCACTGTCTGACTTTTATGCATACAATACACACACACACACACACACACACACACACACACACACACACGTCAAAAGAGAATCCATGGAACCTGAACTGCCAATATAGGCATGGCTGTGAGCAATTTTCCTTCCTGTATGGAAAGAAATAGATGTAGGGGTTTAAGAGAACAGGTGTTCTTCATGCAGCTTCAGAACCCTGGCCACCCCAGCTCCCACATTCATGCCAAATAGCTGCATGGTGCTTCCAGATATGTGTGTGTGTGCATATTCTGATATTCTGTCAATCTATTTGGCACATACACCAAAAAAAAAAAAAATCCTCTTCTTTTGGAAACTGGAAAGGACACATGGTCTACCTGTCATGAGTGATGGTGCCAGCCTGACCATCAGGATCCAGGGTTCATGCCTGGCTCTGCCTCCTGCTTTCTGTGTAACTGTGAACAATTTCCTTCTCAGTATGCTGATCTGTGGCCGAGTTTATAAACTCTTGGCAAATCACTACTTGTGCTAATCAGCAATAAACATAGGACTTGGTTGACAGAAACCCAAACTATCTGAATCCGATTCCTGCCACCACTGTGCTGTGTTACCCTTTTAGGCCTCAGGGCCCTCATCCTTAGGATGAGAACCGAATGATTAAAAAATACAACCAGGCATGGTGGCACATGCCTTTCTTTAATCCCAGCACCCAGGAGGCAGAGGCGGGCGGATCTCTGTGAGTTCAAGGCCAGCCTGGTTCCAAGATAGCCAGGGCTACACAGAGAAACCCTGTCTTGAAAACTTAAAAAAAAAAAAATGATACAGATCTACTCATCTACACAATGCTTCCCTTTAAGGATATAAAATTGGGTTTTGCAGATGAAACCTTATAACTTAGGTTGTGCACATCTGGGAAGAAGTTTGATGGGTGGGACTGGGATTTGATGACTCCTTATCGGTTTTTTTTTTTTTTTTTGGGAGGGTAGGGGTAATCAAGAAAGGGTTTCTCTGTGTAACAGCCCTGGCTGTCTTGGAACTCGCTTAGTAGACCAGGCTGGCCTCAAACTCAGAGATCCTCCTATCTCTGTTTCCTGAGTGCTGGGATGGAAGGCGGGCACCACCACTGCCTAGCTGCTCCTTTGGCCTTCTGAGACAAGTGCTTACTATGCAGCATGGCTGACCTGGGATTAGCTACAGAGAGCAGGCTGTCCTCAAACTTGCAGCAGTCCTCCTACCTCTACCTCCTGAATCCCGGGATTGCAGGCTAGGGTTAGAAGTTGGGATTACAATAATCAACAATTAGCGGGGCATGGTGGCACACGCCTTTAATCCCAGCACTCGGGAGGCAGAGGCAGGTGGATCTCTGTGACTTTGAGGCCAGCCTGGTCTACAAAGAGAGTCCAGGACAGCCAGGGCTGTTATACAGAGAAACCCTGTCTCAAAATAAATAGATAGATAGATAGATAGATAGATAGATAGATAGATAGATAAATAAATAGTCAACAATTGAAAACCCAATTATTTATTGGAGACCTACTGTGTGTCAATCTACTCTTCCCCTGAAAGACTTACAATATAAATAAAAACTACATTTTTTCGTGACTAAAATATAGATAGTACATGCTGATTGAAAAATGATGGAATAAACAAAAGGTCCTTCTGGATCCCAAGGAGGACATGACCGTTCCAGATGCCATGGTAATGTGCACTGTTCATCCCATCCCCCGCTGACTCAGAGCTCCTCTCGACTAAATATATTTCCGTTACAGTTAGAAGAAGCCAGGAAAAATGGATTATTGGGAGGGCCAAGTGTTGGGGGCTCAGAGGATGGCTAAACAAAGCACTCGCCTGGCCATGATGGAAATCCTAGTACAGATCCCCAAAACCCACATGAAAAGCTAGGTTTGGGAGAAGTCATGAGTTCTAACCTAATACTATTGTCTAGCTAAACCAACACAGTATCAAACTGCCTTCTAAATATTTACGTGTATTCTCAAAGACAAATTCTGCTCTTGACCTTATTCAGCGAAATCTCTCCCGTGGACAGGGAGGTTTGTGGCTGCACAGGGTGCCGAGAATAAGTGATAGCTAATGCTCAGCCACAATATAATGTAAATGTCCCACAGGACACTTATGCCATCTCTTTTGGGGAACATTGAAGGGCAGCTCAGAAAGAATGCAAGAGCTGGAAGTTCAGGCAGTGGTGTCAACAGGAACTCCCCATAATGGCCTTATGATGGCCCCGCGGAAGAAGAGGGCTTTGCTCAGGCTGTGTTCAAATGGGAGTGCCAGCAAGTAGACACAGGGACACCGCTTTAGTCTCACTAAGCTCCTGGCCAGAATCTGAATCCTTGCAGTTCCCAAGATTTGAAACTCAAGCACACAGTAGGGATTCACCTGGGTTGTAAACTGTAAAGCGAGTAACCTGAAAAGCCGTAGCACGTTCTGCCCATGAAAGCCAAGCTGCCTGGAGTGACTGAAAGATGAAATGGAGTTCCCTTATCCTTCCAGACACAGGTTCAGGGGACAGAGAGGCAGAGACTCCCACCCTTGGAAACAGTTTTTCTTGCTGCTGGGTTTGTGTTTGGGGAGCAGATCACTTGAAATAATGACAGAACTGTAGGCGCTTATAATGTACACTACACTGATAAGTTACTGTTTACTTGTCTCAGCTCACTGAGAAAGCTGGCCCTGGAAGCAGGATTGCTCCCAACTCCTCACTTCAGACCCAAGTATGTTTATCTTAAAGTGTCCTCCTACAAGGCCCCTTGCATGAGGTTCATTTTCTCCCCAACTCTGTGGCAGGGAGGGATGAGAACACCAAAACAGCTAGAAAGGGAACCATTTCCAACAGATGTTGCTATTGTTTATCCCATGATATAAAAGTGCCTACAACAGTAAAGAGAAGTCAGAATTTCCCCAGCAGTTCACTCATCCATAGAGACCAAGCTCACTTGGGAACTCCAGCCAGCTGCCGCCTCATCCCTGGGAAATCTAAGCGAACGCCTCAACTTCCGCAGTTTGCTCCTCTTGGATGTTGTGAGCACCTAACTTGACTATGGTATCTCTATCTGTTACTACTTGTTCTTCTATTTGACAGCTTCACCCAAGGGGACACTGAGCTCTGCCTAGCCTGGGACTCTTAAAATTGAGAACTCCAGCTTGCTGCCTTAATGGGTCTCCCTGGTCAGCTGTTACTGGCTATTTGTAAACCTCTCGTGGTTGTTTTAATTGTCCACTTGATGCAATCCAGAATCGCTTGGGAAGACGGTCTCAGTAATTATCTAGATTGGGTTGGCCTGTGAGCGGGCCTATGACAGGTTTTCTTAGTGGGGTTACTGAGATGGGAAGACCAACCCTGCACACAGGCAGCACCATTTGGTGGCCCAGGTCCTGAGCTGTATGGAACAGAGAGGCAGGTTCTGCCCAAGTAGCATGCCTGTATCATCCTCCCTTTGCTCTTGGCTGTGGATGTGACTAGTTGCTACAAGTTCCTGCCTGACTTCCTTGCTATGCTGAGCCCCAGGCTGGAATTGTGAGCTAACATCGACTCTTTCTTCCCTAAGTTGCTGTTTGTCGGGGTATTTTACCACAGAATAGCAGAAAGGAAACTAGGACATCTCCGATTTGATGATGTCACCTTTCTGCTGTTATTTGCTCTTACACTTTGAAGCCTCACCCAGGGGCACACTTTGCTGTGGGAACTCCAGCTAACTGTCTCACCATGGTTCCCCTAATCCATTTCTGTTAATATTTTGGGCACCCAGAGTGATGATGGTTGGCTTTATCTATCTATCTATCTGTCTATCTATCATCTATCTATCTATCTACCTATCTATCTATCATGTCTATCTATCTATCTACCTATCTATCTATCATGTATCTACCACTTGTTATTCATTCTTTAATTATTTAAATAGTTATTATTTATAAATAACTATAATTATTTATTACTATTTAATTTTCACTTGCTATTCACTTATTAAACTCACTCACTCAAAACCAAAGGTATGGGGTATGGTTACCATAAATCATTCTCTGCTATGCAGTACAGCACTGGAATAAAACACTGTGACAGGAAGTTCCCATGGGCCCCTCAGTCTAGGTTCTTTTGCTTAGTTTCAGGAGAGTTTGTGGCCTGAATACCCTCTTGGTCATTGGCGGAGGGAGTCCCTACACAATCAAGGAGATGCTCATTTCGGTTCCTCTGCAGCTCTATACCCACAATAGAGATGGATTGTGCCACCATATGCTCTGATCTGTGGGCACTTGCCTGTCTCTTTCCCTGGCGTATGCCAGGTGGGGCAGAAGTGGCCTTCTTTTGTGCCCTTCTTCTACTCACCCAGTTCACTGCTGTTCCCTTTCCAGTGTCGTCACCTCCTCTGAAAAATGGAGACTGTCTTTCCATTTGGTTCCTAAAACTCCTGTAAATTATGACCAGATGTAGGTCTATCACCCTGCAGAGAACCCATTGGTTTGCCTGCCTGCTTCCTCATTCAACAGAGTGTTCCTGTTGGGGAATAGACTCTGCTTTAGGTAACAAGGTACATCCAACGTGTAGCATCACAGTGTGTGGCCCAAAACAGGGATGCGGTGAACTTTGCAGGATGGATACACATTGCTAGACAATAAGTATCTGGTCTGCTGGGAGAAGTCAGCCCCACTTCCAGTCAATTAATAGCAAGGTTTCCAGTATTTCTGAGCTTTCTGGTACTACCCTCCAGCATGGGAGGAGGGGTGTGGGGAGGACAAAACCTCCGATTGGACAAGAACCAGCTGTGCAGTGCCCAGAAAGCAGTAACAGGTGGGCGGAGGCATCCTGATGGGAGGGATGGTGAAGCACGCTCAGGATCAGAGGTGGGAGTCATGATGATACATCCAAGAACAAGGAACCACTAAACCACCAGGAAAATCACGAGCCATGCTGGAGGCAGGAAGAATCAGGGAAGTGAATAGGAAGTGACTGGTTTGACATTTTTAGTTCATTTAGAGTCTTTAAAAAAAAAACAACTTTTTTTTAAATTGTATTTTATTTAGAGTGCGTGTGTATGTGCATGTGAGGACAAGTCAGAGGATAACTCATGGAAGTTGGTTCTTTCCTTCTACCATGTGGGCTCTGGGAATTAGACCCGGGTCCCCGGGCTTTGTGGTAAGCACCTTTGTCCACCGAGCTTTCTTTCTGACCCTCACTTAGAGCTCTGACCTCTGTAAATGACTGGTGTGTTTGGTGAGTGACCGAAAAGTGAGTTGGCATGTCTCCAAGTTTAACCTTCCATGGCCACAGCAACAACTCTAAGTCTCACCTGTGCTATCAGCTCAGAGCAAACCCTGAGTGTTCATGACTGTTTGCACCAAATGCAAGGTAGCCAGCAAATGTTCATGACTGTTTGCACTAAATGCAAGGTAGCCAGCAAAGGGTTTTGTACAATATGTCTGTTTGTTTACTACCATGTCTCCCATGAAGCTTCCTGTTTGGGAAAGCTCTGTTATCAACAGGAAATGTAAGAGTTTGAAGGCCCAAGTTTTATCCCTGATCTTCTACCAACAAACATATCTTTTTTTAACATTCATTTATTACTTCATGTTACATCTCCATCACAGCCCCCTCCCTCTACCTCTCCCAGTCCCACCCTCCTACCCTCTTTGATTAACCATTTTACCTCATGAGGTCTCAGTTCATTGTTCCAGAACCCTAAAGGTCTATTGGAAATCTTCTATAGTTACACCCTTGGCCCAAAAATGATCTTTACCTGAATTTGCTGTCCTGGGCCCCAATGCACAGAGGCTAACCTTGCACATTATCTACCTTAGGTACGCAAGACTCAGAAACAATTAGGTTGTTGCAGAAATACAAAGCATGTGGATTCAAGGACGACCATCCACAATCACCAACAAAGGATGTAAGCTGAAACGTCTTCAGCATGGAAGACAGGACCAGGCCCCAGCATGTGCAGACTGATGGATCCCTCAGCTCAGTTTAACTCCTCTCCCCATTTTCCTTTCTGCTCCTATATGTATAAGGGGCAGGGTGGTTGCCTCCTTATTAAAACCCTTCCCCATTTCCTTTCCCAGACTTTTCAGTGCCTCCTTTGAGAAGCTAGCTTTCTCCCAGAAGAGGCTAACTCAGTTCTATAATGTACTTCTTACATTAGCAACTCAGTCTATATGCTGATTGCTGTTGTCCACGCCATGAGGTTCCAAACCCCAATGTTAAGAGAAGAGGAAGCTTCCCATGATAGAGATATTTACTGCTCTGCAGCGGATAGATCCAGAAGAGCACATGAGCAGACAACCTTAGGAAGAAGCCCTGGAGTGCTCAGAGCTGAAAAGGATGCTCAAAGACAAAGGCCCATCAGTCCTCCCCTGCCAGGGAGGGGAATGCCTCTAAGTGGAGGTAAGAACTGAGGCCTTGTTCCTAATGATCTGTGCTGTAAAGGTTATGGTTTGTTGGCTACTCACTCTGACGGCTGTCTTCCCGACTGTCAAAGTTCTCATGGGTAACATGCTCCAGATGTGCACTGCCGGAAAGAATTCCGATAAGTCCGCACTGAGGAAATGCCTGTAACACAAACTATCTTTGGTTCCCCCAATTTCATAATAAACAGTAGGAAATGAAAAGGGGGCTCTGCCTGAACATTTTGGAGCTGAAGAATAAGAGTCCAGCTCACAGCAAGTCAGCAGAACTGAGACCTGTAAGGGTTAGATAAATTAGATTTAGAAAATATATAGGGGTTTCTGACTGTCTCTTAATTCGGGGCATGAAGAGCATTATCAGCATGTGGACTAAAAACAGGAAACAAACAGGAGACTTAATAGACTGAAAAACAAGGTTGAAGTCACAAAACAGGAAAGACTCAATAGAATGAAAAACAAGGTTGAAGTCAGGAAAACAGGAAAGACTTAATTGACTTGAAGAAACAAAGTATCTGGCCTGACATTGTTTTCAGCTGCTAAGTGGGCGGAGCCCAAATTAAGCTGAAACAGAGTTCCTCCTATTTAAGGACAGTGCATGGAGCCCAGAAAAAGAAGAGGTCCCTGATGCTAGAGAGCTCCAAGAGTCCTGTTGAAAAAAGGGCTGGCCATTGATGGCCAGCTCTAGCTCTCTCCCTGAAGCAGAAAGAAGCCGGTGAGCAAAGAAAGCCTGAGCAAGACACCAAAAGGCCAAGGACTGGACCCTGTGGCTCAGCTTTTGCCTGGAGGGGTTTGATCTGTCCGATCAGTGGCCTAAAGGAAACTGTGCCTGGCTTTAAGGACTGAGGCAGAGCAGCTGAGTTCCTGATTCAAAAGAAGTAAGTTGGCCTGCAGATGGCTGGGGTCTCCCACAGAGAAGAAAGCAGGAAGCCTTATTTAAGGTGAGACTGCAATAACCAACTTACCCTGACGAACCTGCAGCTGAGAGACATTCGGTTACAGAGACCAATCTGGTGGTCAGGATGGTGTGAAGACTCGGGACAGCAGAGAGCAGGGATTGGGAAACAGACAGCTCAGGGTGAACCCCACAAGAGCCCAAACCCCTAGGTAGTGTGCCTGCCCCTCAGCAGTGATCTACACAGGAGTTCTGGGTACCTGCAGCTGTGCCCTGGGACTATGCAATTGTCAGTGACTCTGTGCCCCTGAAGAAGTGACATTCCTAATTTTGTCCATGTGTATGTCCTGTCCCTTATCACAGTTTTGCATTCTGGCAATTATGCAAGATCTAATCTTCCTTCTTCTTACTGGTCAGGTTTCCTTCTTTCTTAAAATAAAAAAGGTGAAAACAATGAGATTCCCTTAGGGCATGAGATGGCACTGGCCTGGCCTGAGACAGAACATTAGATGTAAGATCTAGTCCAAGTCCCACTGTCACAGCCCTGCCACAGGGACCACAGGGACCACAGAGACCACAGGGAAGCTGGCAGAACATCTTTAGTATCCACATTATGCTCCTAAAAGCCCACACCCTCCCGACATCTCCTTTCTATGACTGCCCCAGACACAAAGAAGTCCCATCTGGGTCGCCTCAGAAACCAACTGGGCATTTTCAAGTTATATTGGATACAGAATAATCCCAGCATTAGAACTGCAGCTTCTTTTTTGTTTGTTTCTTTTGTTTTTTGTTTTTTTGTTTTTACAGACAGGGTGTCTCTGTGTGGTCTTGGCTGTCCTGGAACTCACAGAGATCCATCTACCTCTGCCTCTCAAGTGCTGGGACTAAAGGTATGCATCACCACCACCACCACCACCGGGCAAAATGCAGCTTCTTTAACAGCCTCCAAATTAATCACCTCTCCTTGAGGAAGCAGATGAGGCAGGTGGGAGAGCAGAGCTGCCAGCCAGCTTCAGTCCTGAGTCAACTATGGTCGCCAATGATTCTCCTCCATCACTTCATCGCTTTCAATTATAACTTGTGACTAGGACCCCAGTCATTTGCAGTATCACCTCCCTAGTCTGACCCTCACCTCCTACCAACAGGCAGCTGACTAGGCTGTGCTTCCCAGAGTTCCAAAAAACGTACCCCCGGGCAGCTACGTGACTCAAGAGTAAAGGCCCATCCTCTTCCCCCTCACCATCTGCTCTCAGCACCATGAGTCTTCTGGGGGCAAAAAGAGAAGGGAACAAAATTCCTTCCTTATAGCAGCTTCTAAAAGACCATGAAGCCCTCCATTAGCTGATTGGATAATACCGGTTGTGCTTCTCCTCAGCTGTGACTAATAAAGCTCTCAATTCACTAATTACTCAGCCTCCTAGAGAAGGCTGCCACGCCCCCCAGTGTGGTCTGTGACACTTCGAGGAGGGTGTCCCCAGGCTTTACCCACTCTTCTGCCCTTCCCTCTGGCCTCCCATTCACACTTGCCTCCCTTCCACTGCTGGGAACGAAGCCTGGGGTCCAGCTGCCTCTGTGGAATTCCTAAGCATCCTCATTTTGGCTTCTAGCCCAGGCACATGGGTACCCAAAGGCACCATGCCATCTGTCTGCCTCAGGGGTACCACACTGGGATCCATGCCTTCAGCCACCAGCTGAGACCAGGGCACACAGCCCTATAGGGCATGAACAGGGTTCTCTCAGTGACCAGTGAGTATGTTTCTGTAGTACGACACTGTTCACCAAAGACTTTCCTGAATGACTTTTGTTTGACTTTTATGAATATTAATTACTATACAACCGTCCTCTGAGGAAACTTGATGTTGCCACCACCCCTGAACTTTGCACAGTGTAGACAGTGCTTATAAGACATAGAGCTCAGTTCATATTACCAAGTGCACATTACCTGACATCTAGTTATCTCCTGGCAAGGGGGACAAATAGAACAGGACATTGAAAGGGGCTGTTGGGAGGAAGACACCCCATTCTTTCCTCCCAGAGGTCCATGTCAGGGAAAGCACTGGATGGTAGGGACCCTGTGACCTGGAGAAGCCTCAAGGGCAGTGTGTCACACGCTCTACCCTTCATATACTAGTTCCTTTTCCTAAGCATTACCCCAAGCCTTATTGTTCACCAGTCCCCAAGATCATTCTGCAAAGCACGTCTTTATAATTAAGGTTCTTACTACTAGGGAACTTCATCACATATGAGAATCCAAAAACAATTTACAAAAAAAAAAAAAAATTTTTTTTTTTTTTTTGCCCCAAAACTCCACACATAGCCAGATATACAAGAATGCTCTTAGGAGTTCAGGATAATAATCAGATCACAGAGGGCCCTTCTGAGCCCAAGTTGATGACTCTTTTCTCCATATAATCAGGAAGCACCCTTAAAATCTTGGTGTGGCTAAGACCACAAATGCCTCCCTTTCCTTTTCCTCTCCATCTTTGTACTAGTCACACACACACACACACACCATGGCATACCCGCACCTTACTTGCTTCTCTGGATACTGCCCCGTCCAGGGCAGAAGCTGCGGATCTCAATCGTGATGACTGTTGCTAAGACAGCCAGGAGGCCAGGGTGGGAGAAGAGAGTGGGCAGCCCAGCAGGGCAGCATAGCCCCCCCTCCCTCCATGCATGTCTGAGAGCCTTAGGCCCTGGAAACAGTGTTCCCAGCTGGCTGCCATGGCAACAGCAGGCTTGGGAAGCTATTCATCTCAGGCTGGACAGGTTCCCCAGCCTGCACTTGTGATTTCTTTTCCCTAAGTGGCTAATTGAGGTGTGAAAGGGTCTGTTGTGAATTGGTAATGGGACACTAAGGGCAAAGGGTTGGCCCAGAGCAGATCCCCCAGGGAGATGAAAGGCCAGGGGTATGACTTGAACCAGCTCCCCAGCAGAGGACTCCAACTGCTGGGGAAGCAGTCCCAAAGACTGCTTTTTGAAAAATGGGAAAAAAAGTCCCATTTTTCTGCCAGAGATCACTACCTGGAAGCTCCATCTCCTTACCCAAGAGCCATCTTGAAAAGACCTCCTTGTTCTTATCTCTGTCCCCAGGTAAGCATGCCACCAAGGTGACACCTGATTACTTCTAGTACTTCTAACACAGTGGTTAGAGATTCTTGCTCAGATGTAGGGGAGGGGTTGTCAGGGTGACAGCTGGAGCTGGGTGGATGGGTCAGTGACTGAAATGTGTGTTACACTAAGGAGGAGATGAAGTTGAAGACTCCTGAAGCTGGCTAAGGCCTTACTGGGGTTATACTTCACTGGTCTGTCCTTGTGATTTAGCATTGCCGTCTTTCAAAAGCACTGCCTTTATTGCCTTTATTGGGTAGTGATTAAACATTCTGCCTGTGTCAATTTAATCCTCAAATCTGTGTGTCTGTCTGTCTGTGAGTGTGTGTCTGTCTGTGTGTCTGTGTCCCTGTGCTGCTAGCATCTGAGTGCATGTGGATTAAACCCAAGACCTTGCACATAAGCGTGTGTCTTATTGCTGAATTACACCCCACCCAGCCCCAAACCAAACCTTTAAGTGGTGTTCTCTTTTTATAGATGATGAAACTGCCCCCTGGAGAGGCGAACCACTTGCCAAGGGTCTTACAGGCACAAGGAGCTCAAGCTCATATCTAAGCTTGCATCTGTCTGCTCACATCTGTCTGCTCGGAAATCCCATTCTCACTGATGTGCCGGCAGTTACCAGGGGCTCCGGAGGCCAAATGGATGTGATCTCTTGTGCTTCATAGGTGCTTCATAGGTGCCTCTCTAGCCACCCACCTGAAACACAGCTCTAAGGACGGTAGTCCAACATCTGTTAGTCCAGAAGTTGTTTCAGCAGTACACATGTGGCCCCTGTGCTCTCGTGGCCTGGTGGTGACTCCAGGAAAGTCCCACAAGGAAAAAGTTCCTCAGTATAACACTAGACTCCTCAGAAGGAGAGTTCCAGGAAGTTCCTTGGTCGATCATTATCGTTATCGTAGGGAGTGCAGAGATCCAGGTCTGGCTGGGTCTGTGGAAAAGAACAGAGCTGGCCTTTTGTAGTTCAAGAAATCCTGACATGTTTGTTTAAGCTTCACAAAAACTCCACAAGGTTGACAGCATTAACATCCTTTATGGTGAGACATCAGGTCATTTGAATGTGCGGTCACAGAGGATTTATGCCCTAACTTAACTGGCTCCAGAGGCTGCACCATTTCTGTTACATCCTTGGTCCTCTGTGACCTTGGCTGCTCCTTGTGTCCTGTTAAAAGTCAGAAATCCCCCATTTAAGCTTCAGAGCTTGGACTCTAAGCAGTACACTGCCTTCCTCAGAGCCCCTTTGCCCACACAACAGATGGCATCTTTCATCCTCTGGCTATTTTTATTTCTCTTTTCCCATTCTTCTTACCCTTCTGGCTCTGTCCAAGCAGGAGAGCAGGAGACAGAGTCAGAAGCCAGAATAGGACTCTCAGCCTATCTCCTTCTCCTCTCATATGCAGAAGAGGAGAAGGGGTGGGGTGGGGGGATTCTCCACAGTCCTGAGTACTGAAAGAGATGGTCATCATGGGGACCTGGATATATGACCTCTGTCTCCAGCTTGTCCTGCATGCAAGCTGTGGCCATAAACTTTCTTCTCTGATTTGTACTCCCTTGGAGAATGTCTTAGTTGGGGTTATTATTGCTGAGATGAAACACCATGACTAAAGGAACTTTGAGAGGAGCGGGTTTATTTAGCTATGTTTCCACATCACAATTTTTCATCAAAGGTATTCAGGACAGGAACTCAAGCATGGCAGGAACCTGGAGACAAGATCTGATGCAGAGGTCATGGAAGAGTGCTGCTTACTGACTTGCTCCTCATAGCTTGCTCAGCCTGCTTTCTTATAGAACCCAGGACCACGGGCCCAGGCATGGCACCACTCATAATGGGCTGGGCCCTCCCACACTGATCACTAATTAAGAAAATGCCCTGTAGTCCCACTTTATGGAAGTGTTTTCTCAATTGAGGTTCCCTCCTCTCAAATGACTCTAGCCTGTGTCAAGCTGGCATGAAACTAGCCAGAAGAGGGGACATGTTCGCCCCTGCAGCTGCTGACCGCACCACCGAGAAGAGACATGAGGGAAACTTTTGTTCTCTGGGGTAGACTTACTCAACTGGCCTTTTGTCCCCAGGCAGGAAAGTAGACTTCCAAACTCAGACTGATTCAGGAGCACAGGTCTCTCTTTAGGAAAAATCTTAAGAAGTAATTTGTAATCTTTGCGAGTTCAAGGCCAGCCTGGTCTACAAAGTGAGTCCAGGACTTCCAGGGCTACACAGAGAAACCTTGTCTTGAAAAACCAAAAAAAAAAAAAAAAAAAAAGTAATTTGTAGTCATTGGAAGGGCTTGGGTTAGAAATCAAGATCTTCATTCTGGTCCTAGGTCTGTCAACGACAAACTGTGTGACCTTGGAACTCCATTTCATCTCTGTAGTAATTGGGCCAACTAACTCAATGTAACACTTGAAGATCCAGACATGATCTCTGCAATGCCTTAATTCTGTTCTAAACCTCTTCATCTTCAGCCAACTATGCCTTCTGCTCCTCAGTCTGATGTTCCTATTCCCTCCAGACACTGTCAAGATCGAAGGAGTACAAGGCCATGGTTTTGTTAGTATTATGACTTCTTTTCTTTTCAGACAGGAAGTCAAATTAAAATTGTTCCTCAATCAGTACCAGCCCTCAGCTGCTCTGGTCTCCTACACAATGGCAGTGAAAATAGCTCACCTCTTCCTTCCCCTTCTCTTTCTTCCTGCTCTTTTCCAATCACTCAGTCAAGTAATATGTATTAAGTGGATCTGTCTGCAAGGCACTGTGCAGAAATATGATCAAAAATGACAAGGTCCTTGTCCAAAAGGAACTTAAAAATCCCATAAGGATGCAACATAGATGAGACATTAAAAGAAGCCTGCTGCCCTCGTACAGCAGGAGCAGATAAAAGATTTTTCTAGTGCCTTTAATGTCTTAGTATTTCTTTTACCCACATTGGTTATTAATTTTACAGTGCTATCATGTTCAGGGTATCTGTCTTCTGCCTCCTCATCCATGGAAAAAAAACCAAGCTACTCTAAGACACTGGTTCCTTCCCCGCAGACTCCAATCCAAGCCCTGCCCAGTCGGTGCCTTACCTTCATACCCTGATATGACAATCAAGTTCTGCATCTCTGTAGCCCAATACAAAAATCAGAAGGCTGTGACACAGAGGACCGTTCTCTGAGCGGATTGAGTTGCAAAACAGGAAGTCTGCCTTCCTCTGCTCCCAAAGACCAGAGGCTTCACAGTGTCTTCTGTCCCTAAATTCTTCTCTGAATCCCTCATTAAGCCTGGGAGAGAGCAAGTGTCTGCTCACTGCCTCCTCTCTTCTTTTGGTCCTGACGTCTGAACACTCATATCTGCTCCATCCGTAATAACTTCTCTAGAGCTCTTCACAATGTGAGAAGGGCTTGCACTTACGGTTTCTCATCTAATCTTCTCAGCAAAGCTGTGAGATGCGATTATTATGCTCTTTCTTGACAGCTAAGAACCAGGACTCCTCACAGTGGGGCCAGCCGAGCTGAGCAGAGACTTCATGGGGTTCTTTTGGTTTGAAGCCCTACGTGTTTCCCCCCTCCTGCAGAGTCTTCTACATGAAGTTAAGGGAAGTTCTGCTTCTCCCTGCACACTCATAGCCCCCCCTAAAACATCACATTACCCTTGCTCCCTTGGCCTTACTAAAACTTCTGGGAGGTTTCACCTCAGGCTCTCACCTTGTCTCTTTATACAGTTCACAACATAGCTAGGCAGGGCAGCTTGGGCAGCAATCACAGTACTGGGGAGGTAGAGGCAGGAAGATCTGAAGTACAATGCAAGTTCTGGCCACATAGCAAATTCGAGACTAGCCCTGGCTACATTTGAGAACTTGTCCCCAAAAACCTGAAATAGGGGCCAGAGAGATGACTCCATGGTTAGGAGCATTTGCTGTTCTTACAGGGGACCTGGGTTCAGTTTCCAGCACCCATATGGCAGTTCACAGCCACTTGTAGCTCAAATTCCAGGGGCTCCAACACCCTCTCTGGCCTCTACAGGTATGTGGTATGTGGTAAAAAATTATTTGCAAATAATTAATAAAAATAATATTTGTCTTAAAATAAGCAAACAAAGGGGCTGAGGAGATGGCTCAGTGGTTAAGAGCACTGACTACTCTTCCAAAGGACCCAGGTTCAAATCCCAGCACCCACTCAGCAGTTCACAGCTGTCTGTAATTGCCAGGTGTGGAGGTGCACACCTTTAATCCCAGCACTTGGGAGGCAGAGGCATGTAGATCTCTGTGAGTTCAAGGCCAGCCTGGTCTACAGAGTGAGTTCCAGGATAGCCAGAGTAACACAGAGAAACCCTGTCTCGAAAAAAAAGCAAACAAAGAAGCTATAAGATTCTCTGTTTGTCCCATCCCACCCCAAGTCTAAGCAGAGAGGCAAAGTGATCCAGATGTTAGGGAACTTTGGAGAGTTCAATCGCAGTGCGTTTTAAAGACATTATTGGGGAGATTGCTCAGTAGTTAAAAACACTTGCTCTTCTTACAGGAGACTGGAGTTCCATTTCCAGAACCCAACGCAGGTGGCTCAAGGCAGCTTGTTCCCATGAAAGGGAACCAATGCCCTCTTTGATCCCCATGGGTACCCACACTCACATGTACATACCAACACACACACACACACACACACACACACACACACACAGAACTTTTAAAATTTTATTTATTTATGTATTTATTTTTATTTATTATTTATTAGGGTTTTTGTTTTGTTTTATTTTATTTTTGTTTTGAGACAGGATTTCTCTGTGTAGCCCTGGCTGCCCTGGAACTTGTTCTATAAACCAGGCTGGCCTCAAACTCATAGATCAACCTGCCTCTGCCTCCCAAATACTGAAACTAAAGGCATATACCACCACCGCCCGGCCTAAGCTAATCTTTTTAAAAGAATAATTTGATTTTTTTTTCTGGACAGAAAGAAAAATAAAATAAAATTTCAGAAAAAAAGATAGGACACCGGCTTAAGGAAGTTCACGTGAAAACTCAGAAGTTCAGGCTATGGAAGAAAAGCCAAGTTAAGTAACAGAAGATATCTCAGGACCCACCAGCTAGCTTTCTTTGGCTGGGGGAAGCTGGCATGCAAAGGGGGGGCAGGGAGTTAGGGGCTTTCCCAGGAGCAGACATATCAGCTCATTGCTGTTGGGGGGGGGGGGGTTGTCTCAGAAAGGAATCTAGTAAGTCTATACCACTGGAAAGCAATCCTGTCGTGGATGCCATGAGCCTACACTCCCACAGTGTTTCTAAAGGAGCAGTCCACAGGATTGCTGGAGGCTGTGAGTCAGGAGGTGAGGGGAGGGCACCCAGGAAGCATCTCAGATGCAGGCCATGTCATTTGCCACCTTCCGACCACCTCGAACCTATGTATCCAGGCTCCTCTGGAGAAAGCAATGCTGGGGAATTTGGCTTAGGAGGATGTATATCATAGCCATGTAAACAGGCAGGAGATGAGGAGCCTGCCATTCATAACTTCCCCCTCTTGGTACTTCCCTTCTCATCCTACTTCTCTTCCCCTTCCTCCTTTCCTTTCCTTTCCCCATTGCTGCCTCCTTCCCTGGGTGCTAAGCCTGGCTCTGCTTGGTTTATCATCCCTCTTAACCTTGAACCTGTCTTCTGGGTCTTTCTAAACTCTCTCACAGTCAGGGAATCCAGAAACCCAAGACTCTGATTCTAGATCTGTTCCTCCAGTGCTGGGAAAACTGGCCAGGGACTTGCAGTCTGAAACCACCGTTTCTTGGTTTATAAACCTTCCATGAGGGCTGTCGGGGATGACAGAACCCATACAAATGGACTATGAAACCGCCGAATGATGAAACTCTTACTCCTAGGTTTCTTTACAGGCCTGGACTCCTTGAGTTTCTTTATGGGAAAGTGAGCCACTGTGACTATGTAGAGTCACCTGCCCAAGATGGGCAGGCTTGTCTGTGGCCCTCGACACACATTGCCCAACACAACTGACAGGCTACTCTGCCCACCTCAGAAGAGGGGGATCTGCAGACCAGTTTGTGCGCTGGTGGCTCTCAGAGAGCACAGGGTGGGCTTTCAGACATCCAGCTAGACTGTGGTCCAACCCAGGCTCCTAGAGTGAGAGACCAAGAAGTTTGACTGATGAAGCAGATCTAGGCTTTTCCCATGTAGAACCATTGAAGTGACTTTTCAAAGAAGCCCTAAATATGCATGAGAGGGGAAAGAGAGAAAGGGAGAGGGGCTGAGAATATGCATGAATATGAAAATGGGGAACTGGAAAAAAACAGATGATGGATAAAGACAAGAACAAAACAAAACCCAAGATGTAATCCATAGAGCATGGTTGCAGTGGGACAGACATGGAGAAGGATAGATGGAAGACAGTAGGGAAGAGTTCTAGCAGAGCAACAAGGAGGCTAAGAGGACCTGAGCCAAGCAGCCGGTAGAGCAGGCAGATGGAACAAGACAGACAGAGAACAGAGCCACAGAGTGGGCATGCAGTGAGGCCTGGCAACCAAGCCCTGTGGATTTCCGAGAGAAGCAGATGCTTCCGTGGGAGCAGCAGCTGGTAGTCCCTGAGCATGGGTACCCTTGTTGACTCTAGGCCCAGTGCAGCCTTCTGGGCAGCCAGCCTTAGCCTGGAGGCACAGTCTGGGTCCAGACAGGCTGATGAGAGACACCCTTGCCCCTCTGGGACTCCATTTCTTCTCCATCCTCTCTTAAGTCCCGCCTACCCGTTCCAACTTCATCCCCAGACCTCATGAATCCCAGGAGAGTCATGAGCAGCAACCCCGTGACATGCCAGGAAGGAAATAGGCTGTGTTGGAGGAGTGTGAGCCACCACAAGGGTGTATACCCTGGTGGGAGGACTGTGGAGGAGAGAGATGACTCTATGATCCCACAGCTAAAAACTGGTGCCAAGAAGGCTGTGAGGTGGAGATGATCCTGCGGTACTGATTGAGAGGAGGGGAGTGGGTGTTATAAAACTGTCTTCCCAGAAGCCCCCTCTCCCAAGTATGCCCTGCCATGCTGGCCGCAGCTCCTTGCTACCACCCAAGCCCCTGGACTGCCACAACCTCTTCTGAGCAAAAAGGAGTTGAGTGGAACCTGGGTCGAAGAAAGCTGGGATTTCCCTGGCTTCATTCTGTAGACAGCTGCTATCCACAACCCCATCTAATGGGTAGAGAGCAACATCTTTCCCCCAAGAATTTCCTCCTCTGACCGGAGGGAAGCTCTGAATAGCTAGGGAGGGAGGCATCCTTCAAGATCTAGCCCTCTTTCCAGTCCAAAGTGGACTCCCATGATGGCCCCTCCCTATACACCTCATCCCCTCGCAGAGATCTTTGCCATAAATCTCCAGTCACACACACACACACACACACACACACACACACACACACACACATCACAATGCCAGGCTTCTCTGCTGTGCTTGTTGTCAGTCTCTCTCTCTTTCTGGTCTTAAAGCCGAGGTCAGAGGTTCTCACAAGTGGCCCCAAAGTGTACAAGAGTCTCCAGGCTCTTGGAGGGAAGATGGAAGCAGGGCAGAAAGGGCTGGGGATGTAGTATCCAGTGCAGGCACAGCATGAGTGAAAGACAGGTACCAGGGAGCCAGATGGGCCAAGAAGAAACAGAAGTTAAGTAGGAAGAGACGGATAAACAGCAGACACCAAGCAAGCAGCCAAGCATATGCTTTGCAAGCAAGCAACACAAGCACCCAGTAGGGTTTGGGGTGGGGGAGGGGACATGGGCCCGCAGGCAGAGGGACACGGGCTTTTGCTGTGGCTAAATGTTGCCTGTTCAGAATTAGTAATCTAATCCCTCTCCATGGGATCTCGAAAAAAAAAACGGAACAGCAGCTAGCGCTGGCAAGAGAAACCAGCATTTGGCAGGGGGGGAGGGGGTGGAGTGCTTAGGCCGGTTGCCACGGATCAATCTGGGCGGAGGAAACTGCCCCAGACCTGAATAGCCAGGTGCCATCTCCGAGACCCCAAAGCAGAGATCCATGAAGTCTGAAATTATCCGGTAGAGAAGCATAGAATTGTTGTGTGCCTGCTCAGGAAATCCTTCAGCCCTGCAGGTGCCAGCTTCCCGCTGACGCTGATGAAGCCCTCCTAAGCTTGAGGCCTCAGTCAGGGTGATGTCATCCGTTTGAGCTCCAGGCAGGAGACGGGTGGAGCCAGGCTGCAGCCTTGCGGAGTTTGCAGGCTCCACCTCCAACCTAGTCTGCTTCTCGCCTCCCTCCCCCGCCCCCCTTGTGGCCAACCCTGTCAGAAACCGGATCCTGCCGCAGCGCTCCTGGGAGGAAGGCCACCTAGAGTCACCCTTGCAGAGAGCCAGACCTCTACAGGAATGGGCTTTCTTTACCTGAGTCTGGTTCACCTTCCTCACTTGTTCCCATATTCATTTGGGGAAGCCCTGAGGTTTCTTGGGAGGCCAGTCTTACTCTCCTCCCACAGCATGTGCTCCAGTGTGCTGCCAAGCACCGGGTATCCCAAGTACTGGAATTTCTTCTTTAAGTACTATCCCAAGAGAGGGGTGGCTGAATGAGACAAACGGCACAGTGGATCTATCAGTGCTGAGCTAAAGGAATAAAGGTTCTGAGCGGAAGCTAAGCCTGTTCTAAGTCCAGGAGCCACCCTGCGCTCTTAAGATCCGTGCCTTCACCTCTCTCAAGGTCGGGCTGGACACAAGCCAGCCCTGTGCCTGCTGCTGGCTTCACTAGAAAGCGAGCATTTGAAAGCATGACTCCAGCTTTCTGCTTTCCTGTCTCCTCCCCTAACCCAAACTAGCCACTCTGCTTGGGGCGTTTGGATCTCTGGGGTCGGCAAAACTCTGTCTTCCTAAGCCTCACTTACATATCCAGATGTTAGGGAGCTTGCCTTCAACCACACTATACCTGCCCAGGGTGGTACAGATGCCCAGCTCAGTCTGTCCTGGGAAACACCGCGCAGCAGGGACACTTGTTCTTACTCAGCTGTTTGGCATAGTCTCAGTGCCCAGAAGCAGAAAGGAACTTTCCCAAGGGTGAGCCTTCCAGAGCCAAGCCTAAATGTACCTACATGCCCAGTGCAAGTGCTCACATCACCACCAGGGCACTCGTAGCCTTCACTAAGTGCTGGATCTGAAGCCATGCTATGTGGGAGAGTGGCAACAGTGAAGATGAGGTAACTTATAGAAGAAGGAAAAAAAGGATCTGGGAATGAAATTTCTACTCTGATCATTGACCCCCGGACACCAGGCTTCTAGCCTACCAGGAAAATAAATGTTCATGAACTTTATAGATGAAACGAATTGTCCTACTAGTCCACGCTAGCATATATATTACTCAAAACTGCTTTCTTTTACATCAGACTCGAGTCTCACAATAGCGCCATTATAAAAATGAAATCGTTTGACCTATGAGTAAAATAGCAATTTGATCTATTCTTATGAGTAGGGAAACTGAGGCAGGATTTGAGTGCCTATTTATGAAAATCTTCCCAAGGTTTGTGAAAGTATACAAAAATAAAATAAGTAAGCAAAATAGCTTATTAGGAATCAGCCAAGCTGAGTGCCCAGATGCCTGGACACCTAATACATAATCATTCCCCTGCTTCACATCCTTAGCTCCAAATGAAGAGACATGACAAATGACTGGGAACAGACATTTCCACCCACAGACTGACTGATGCTTGAAGAAGGAATGAGAGAAGAAAGTGGGGCAATTGCATGATAGAGTGGGCTAACGCCTGACCAAGTGGGCCTCGGTGGAGGCAGCAAGGCTTAGAGAGATTGAGGGGTGCGGCCTTCCTAGTGGGCATAGCAGGACGTGTGGTCTGAAAGGGGGCACAGCCCACTGTGATCTCACAGACCGCCTAAGGGTGTTGCTTCTGCGGACTGGGGTATGCACCTGTGTTACATGTACACATGTATTATGTGTGTTTCTAGGGGTGTTCTGGAAGGTGCTATATGTGAGTTTCGTAAAACTGTACTTTGTAAGACATATATATCAGAGGCAAATGCATGTAAGACAGAAAGGGGAGGGAAGGACATGTTTGTGTGGTGACTGGCGTGAGCAGGGCCCATGCATATGTTTCTGGGTTACTATAAAGGAACGTTGCTATAGGCAGGTTCCAGAATACCTATATGAACACAGGCTTTGTTTGGAATCACCTCACGAGTACCAAACATGGGGGTTTATTTCCTAGGGCTCCCCCAGGATCCACCTGTGCTTCCCTAGCTACAGTGGAGTTCTCAGAGGAGTCTTCATAGGGTTTGGAGTATGGACATGCCCATAAGAGGAGTGAGGCCCACAAGCTCGGGCAGAGTTCCAGCTACTTTGTGCTGCCTCCTTCATTTCACTCAAACTCCCCTCCCAGTTCCCCAGAGCTCAGAAGCCTTAGTCTTAGGCAGATCGATGGTAGCTAATAACATTTAAATTCTAGTCTGGAGGCAGGAAGGCTGCCCGGGAAAAACGGAAGGTCTCTGAGAGAGATGGAGCCTTAGTGGGTCTTGTGTTTGGCACCTGAATTGTCTGACCTGAACCCCTTGGTCCCTGAAACCCCATGGTGGATTCAGACTCTGAGTCCCTATACCTTCACTTGTGTTATTAAAGCCATGGCTGGGTCCCAAGTCTGGTACTCTGAGGATGATGGAAGAAAATGTCCCTATCTATATCTGTGAACGCCCTGAAGAAACCATCCCAGTGACTACGGAGCAGGCAGGTTACCTTCTCTACACTTCTCTGCTTCCCAGGAGGTGCCTCAATGAGGGAGACGGTAGGTCAAGTCTCATCAGAGCCTTGTGGCTCACTCCACTCAGGTCCATGAGTCTTAGGAAAGCAGATACCAGCATTGCTGCATCCCTGGCCTGCTGCCAGGGAAGGCTCTCCACTGTCACCGCAGGACAGCCCCACCTGTCCTCCATCTTCTGCTCTTTGGCCTGTGTTGAGCCTTCCCCTGAGGAGTGAGATCTATACGTCTACAAGCTGTGCCAAAGCCAAGAGAATGCCGGCTTTAATCACAGAATGGGCTGCTAACTCCCTAAGTCCAGTAGCAGACTCTGCAGTCTTGGCTTCAGCTTCAGCCACAGGGGCAGGAGTCATCAGCTGAGGGGAGAGTGGAGGGTGATGGTGGCTGTGGTCACTGAGAGCATCTGGGACTCCTCCCCAGGACCGGGGGTTCGTCCCATGCAGGAGCACTGCATCATCTGAGACTGAGGTCAATGTCTCCCCTTCACTTTCAAAGAGGATGTATAATAACATATCAGAACCTAAGGGCACAGAAGACCTGGAAGGGAATCCCCCCCCAGCACCTCTTCCCACTTTACAAATAAGAATGCAAGAGTACTGAGACCTCTGAGGAAGGGAAGAGTACTGACCAGTGTCCCAGAGGTCACTTGGGGGCTGTAGGAGTGTAACTGTGCAGGAGTTATACAGTTCTTTTCTGCCACTTGGTAGCATTTAGAAATGTTTCCAAAGGTTTGGCAGTAGCCAGGTTCCCCTGATCTGCACTGGGAGATAGCTGTGATTAAAATTCAGCTGCACAGCTCTTGCTGGGAACTGCAGTATATATATTATGCAGCAGTGCAGGGCTGAGCACAGCCTCCCACTCTGCAGCAAAGGGAACCCAAAGCCTCTCCAAGTGTCTGTAGGCCTTGGAGTGCATGGGCTCTCGGTATGTTTTAGAAGAAGGGTTCAGAGTTTTAACTGATTTATAAAGCAGTGCACCACCTGAACAAGGTTGAGAACTACTTGCTGTCTTACAGCATCAGGAAGCTAGGCTCCAGAGAAACCTGATCTTAGCAATCAATTGCTAGGCATCTAGCAACACTCAGGAACTGAAAAGGGTTAGACTGTTGTTTTCTTGATCCATGAGAATATTCTCGGCATACATTTACTCTGTAATGTAAGTTCCTCAAGAATAGGGTTCTTGTCCGTTTGCTTACCTACCAAGGTAGGTTAAAGCCTGGACCAACACCTGGCCAAAATGTATGAAAATACAAAATTGGTGGACTGATAGCCTGCATAGCGATCCCCTTACCCTGGCCACTACTTGGAGTGCAAGCAGTGCCAAGTGAAGTCACTAAAACTGCTGTCATTGAGGACCTATGACAAGAATTTGCAACAATTATTTTGTACTTTAATATCGTGTCTCTGGATCTTTCATCTACTGTTAAAGACTTACCACCATGAGAAAAAACACAGGGGTGCACCCAAAGCTAAGTCCGACCTTCATGTTACTGCTGCAGAGGCAAAGAAAGGACCCCTAGGAGGTGGCACGGATGTGCTCAGCTTGTGTTGGAACCCAGTGCCCCCAAAGAGAACAGGATTGCAAAGTTCAGTGTCTTAGAACCTGCACTCTGGCAAAAGAGCTCTATATCTGGCTATGGCCACACAGACTTTCATGCAGGCTGCTAGCCCTCTGGATAAATTCTGTTTGTCCCTCCCTCCCCACCCCACTTCATATCCTCTGCAATCAGCTGCTGAGCCACTGGGGCTTAATAAGTGGGGACAGGAGGCAAACCAGAGAGAGGCTTATCCTGGGACAGAAAGTGCCCCTTTCTGGGACAGAAGAGAGGCCATGTGGGTTCTCAAGGCCTGACTGGCCATCCCTCCTCCTCTTTCTCAGCCTCTCCCACGGTAGCTAGAACCTCCAGTGGAGGGATGAGCTCAGAGAGGCGGTGGACAGCTGCTGTTTCTGTCTGGAGCTAAAAATAACCTCCTCTTCCATATCTAGCTCTGGCTGGCCCAGAGCTCTGAAGAAGACTCAGGAAGGAGGGACAGAAGGTGGGGCCAGAGATACACGCCCTCCTCAGTGGGCAAAAGTCAGAGAAGATGAGGGCAAAGATGGCACCTTCTCAGATCCTCATCTCAGCTGGGCTTTCCAAAAATTTTATTAGGTAAGAAATGGAGTTTCTCAGGACCACATTTCAAAGGAGACAAGAAGCACAGGGCAATTGCAGGTGGCATGGGGCTGGCCCTGATAGCCAATTCTGACATGCACTTAGCACACCAGCTGCTGTTTAAAAGTGTGACCAGGACCCTGAGTCACAGGTACTGGTATCATTTGTTCCTCTGACAGCTGAAGAAAGGAAGATCCCAAGACAGACATTGACCTACCAAACTCACAGAGCCAGAAGTGGGGTCCAGATTCTTAGTTTACTAAGCCTGGAGCAGAGCCCCTCCCACAGCCATAGTTCCAAGAGACCACAAATGAACTGAGAAAGAGGAACAAGATCCGGGAGTTATTACGCTGGAGGGAAGCACCAAGAGATGGGTTCATTCCCTGAGGGTTCACTTACTGGACAAGCCTGTAATGTTGGACACACACATGCCCTAGCCATCCCCAGTTGTAAGGGAAATTCACTCCAGTGTCCTGTTTGACTGTGCATGTCTGTCTGTACCTCTCTGCCTTCTGCCAAGGAGCAGAGCAGAGAGTTGATGACTAGCCAACTCCAGCACTGTCGAGGCTCCAGGCTGTCAAGAAACCATGAGATACAGGAACAAGGCAGCAAGAGCAGCAAAGCCTTTGGGGCCTAAGTTATTCAAAGCAGATTTGGACTTGGATTTCATAAGAACAGGATGAAGAGGTAGTGGAGGAAAGAGGAGGTGGAGAGAGAGAGAGAAAGGGAAAGAGGAGTCAAAAAGGAGAACAAGGGACAAAATGGCATTCTCAAAGAGACCTGCCATCCTGTCCTTCCTCTCCACTGGTGTCAACTAGTAGAGTCTTGAAGAGAAAAGCTAGTCCTGCAGAGCCAAAATGGAGACAAAGCACACAGAAGTGGTGGCAGAGCCCTGTCTCAGCAAGCAGAAAGGAAAAAAGGGAAACAGCTCCCAGGATTACAAGGGCCTTGCAAGCTGCTTATACATACTTCTGTAGTCTTGCCTCCTCTATGGAAGCCTCTGCTAGCCCTGCTTTGTTTAAGGCCAAAGCACATGCCATTCGCCCACAGAGCTTCTAATGCAATTAACAAAACACAGTCATAAATCTTGCATGGCGTCTAGAGCTATCTCCTTACCCTGAGCACAGAAGCCAGTTCCAGGGATGCTGTAGAGAGAGCTAGCTGACTTCTCCCCATCCTAGCCTCCTGAAGAAGATAACATGGCCTTAGTGGGACAGCTTCCTGCTGAACCCTATTGCAAGGGAATAGGGGAAAGGAAGTAGGAGAAAGCAGAGGAGGTGGGGGAGGCGACGTAAACCAGTGGTTGCAGGTGACTGATGGTATGTTTGCATGTGTGTGTGTGTGTTTGCATGTGTGCATGTATTCAGTCTGAAACATACACACATGCAAACACAAATACCATTTAGCTGCCAAGTCACGCTTGTGTTGCCTGCCACTTGGATATCCTCCATCTCCCTTACTCATTCATACTCTGTTCTCCCAAGGAAGAACTGTGCTTTAAAAGGTGAGCCTGCTGCTCTCAGCAGAATGCTATGTTTGAGCTCCAGAGGTCATGAACCTCTGGTCAATTTCCTGCAAGCACCGGCAACTTCTGGCCTCCACACATAAACAGACATACCCACATACGCTCAAACACGTGTACACACATACACATCACACATACTCAAAATAATAATAAAAATAAATTCATAACAACAACAACAACAATAATAATAATAAACTATTGGGAGACTTGTTTGTATGAGGTACTTAGAGTAGCTGTTACAAAGGAAGGCAAGACAGATTTCATATTCCCTGCCCCACATAGGCTGTCAGGGAAAAAGACCCCCTGCTTGAGTAGCCATGACATAATACAGAGTCCAGGGTAGACTTGGTCAGCAGAGAAACTGATCCCTTTCCAGTGTCAACTACCCTTGTGAGCTAAGTTTGGAAGACAGCTTAGAAGGACTTGGGGAAACCTCAAGTAGTCAGAATATCAGAGGATGAACCAGTAATTACCCTGCCTTGTGCTTCGTGCTGAGGAAGATACCAGAGCAATGTGAGACACTGGTTCCTACCTTCACAAATACTACAGCTTTAATTGGGAAGTCATGACTAAGAAGTAGAGAACAATCAAAAGACAAAGAGGCTCCGGGGATAGTATAGGCTCGCTGGATAGAAATTAGATCACTATCCCAGTGCCTTGGGCCCAGTGCAAGTAAGTCCCTATACCTCCAGAAGCCCCAGCTACCTCCAACTCAATCATAGATAACTTCTCTACAGTCTAGATGCTAGATAGCAATGCTACTCCTGATTATTGGCACTGTCTTCTTGCAGCACTGAGTTGAGGATTCTGAATTGGCCTGCGGCTTTATCCGGAGTGCTGTGATGACTGGTGATACCTATGGGAATGCCATAGGGAGTCCTGGTGACATCCTTGCTGTTTATCAACCATTGTTGATTAAGAGCAACTGACTAGGGTTCCTTCTGAGAACTCTCCCACTTCTCAAATTCTGTAACTCTACCACCTAACTCAAATTTCCAGGCACTGGCTGGAAAGTACAATGAGGCAAAGATACAATAACTCCGTGTGGGTTGGAATTACCAAGGAAAGAGGCTTCTTTCAGTGAGGCCCTGAGACGGAGGAGTGTGAGAGGCTGTACAGGAGGTAGGAGGACATTTATGTGCACAAAAATGGAGCCGAGCATGGGCTGCTCTTGGTACAGAACCTAGGAGGCCAGCGCAGCTTGGTGCACTGTCTGGGCTTGGCAATGGATATTATTAGCCATGAAAGGTTAAGTATGGGTGAAAACAGAGCTGACATTTGTAGAGCGCTCAACATGTGGTACGCCACAAAACAAAAATGATGCTCCATAGAACAGGCCTGACCAAGACTCATGACTCCTCTCAAAGGTAAGTCCTTTACCCTCTTTCCCTGAAAAAGTAGAAAACACCATTCAGGGATGCACCTATACCATTCTTGGAGCTTCTTTGTCTTTTCCCCTGGGTCAGAAGACTAGTAGCCAGTGGAACCCCAGTGTTGGTCCCACGATGTGGTTCTGACAGATGCAGGTACAACTTCTCTGCTCTGTGTTCTCCTCCACTCCTGGACACTGCAGTGAGGAGTTTCTGTAAGGCAGCTGAGGCGTCAGCACCCGATGGGGGTGGAGGGGAACAGGAGACACCTATAGCCTGAGGAACGGAAGCCCCTGCCTTAGACAAGCAATTACATGAACAGATTCAAGCTAAGACGAGGTTATGGTGGGGCACAGATCACAGGAAAGTGATGAGGACTTTGGGAGATGCCTCATAATTGAGGCTTTCCCCAAACCCTAAATAAAGAAGCAATGGGAAATGCCCCAGCACTGTAGGATAAGGCAGGAGAGTATGGGAAGGAGCAAAACCCCAGAGGTTTAGAACCCAGTCTATGAGGGTAGGTAGGAACCTATCACGGTTTTCATACAAGCCTGGAAGCAAGCAGGCCCCAATAAGGACCTCCCTGCAGACAAAGCTTCTTTACCTAGGGCTGCAGCCTGTGGTCAGCTCAATGCTGTCCCTGCCTGGCACCTGGTGGTGTACTGGGGAACTTCTGTCCTTTCTCTGTCTGTACTCAGAAAGGTCCTGTTGGATGTCACACAGCAGGACCATAAACTATGGAAGAAACTGTGTCTTTTCTTGCTTTGTTCACTCCCCCACCCCGTCTGTCCCTATTTCCCAGCAGTTTGCAAGATGTGCCTGCATGGCTCAGAATCCCGCAGACAAAAATAAAATCTGTCTGGTAATGACCCAGCCTCACCTACATCCTCCATCACTGTTTTTTTTTTTTCTTGGCTAGCCTCGTTCTTGGATGGTCCCATTGAATCTCAGGTACATCTGGGGTCCTCATTTATGGCTTCTATATCTGATCCCATAGAACCCCCTGGTACTGAGAAAGGGCCAAGACAGGATGCTGGGCTGGAAGATCCAGAAGCCTGGATCTCCTCTGCTCTAGCCACTGCTAAAAAGCTCCTATTCCTGTTTGGTTCCTATTCATTGACCTAACACTAGTTCTGTGCAGTAGCACTTTTTTCTTTCTAGGCCACTGGGCTTGGGTGGCCAACCTCCCTGCCAAGAAATCCATCTGCATTTTCCAGATTAGACTCTCAAATGCATCCACTTTCTTTTTCCGGGGGGGGGGGGGGAGCTGTGTCCGTCAAGTCAATGAATACCCATGTTAGTGTCCCACTCCCAACAAAACCAATGCTCTGTTTTATCTTTTTCCCCCAAATATGGCCTCAGCTTCTTGGACTTGAAGCACAAGAAGGAACCCCTTTGTTCCAGTTTGTTACACCTGAAGACAAACTCGGGCTCCTCCAAGGTGCTTGGCCACCTTGACAAAGTTCTAGAGAAGGTCCTGAGATTCTCCACTCATGTCTGGCCTTTGTTGTTTCTTCCAGCCAACCAAGTGCAGGTCTCCCAGGCCTCTCGAAGTCCTCAGCATCCCTCTTGATAGATTGGACATACCCCCTTTCCTATGTTTCTGTCCCTGTATGAGCATCTCTGTGCCTTTAAACCCACATGCGCACATGCATCAGGCCCTATCTGGAGCTTAGACTGCAGATTCAGATTGTGGTAGGAAAAATGGCTCAGTATCAGAGACAGGAAACCCAATGACGCATCTCTGACCAGAGAGTTGGGAGACAAGAGGACAGAGATGCCCTGCATTTTCCAACAGCACTGTAGGGAGCTGTAGCAGGGAGAAGAACCTGTGAAGCTTGACTCTATGCGAACCCAAGTACTCTGGAGAGCTGGCTTGGCTTCACTCCCCCATCCAATGTTAATCTGGGGCTACTCCAGTGGGGTCCACCAAGATGATGATTTCTACTCATAATAAAACATCTGTTGTCTTTAGCCTCATTCACTCCCAAGTACTATATTCTAAGAACAAGGCAAGACTCCGAACACTGGCTGGTAGAAGAGGCTAAAAAGGTAAGTGCTGTTATACAATGTCTGGGAGCCATTCTGATGGCATCACACCCCTGTTCATCTGTACAGTGAAGTCCCAGTTACATAAAGCTTCAGCTGACTTAGTATAAGTGGTGACTAAGAAAACTTCCCAAACTTTCCAAAGACAGTTGGTGATCCTCCACCCTCTGCCCGTCAACTGGTGAGAACTACCCCCACAGAGAGGCAAGTGGGGAGGAAGGCTCCCAGCTCCCGGTGGCCCTGACTCATCACGTACATAAACACTCCTCAACACTCTTTCCCAAAACAGTTCCCCTCCCACCCACCCACCCTCCTACCAGGGCTGGGTGACAAAAACAAACGCCCCAGAGATCTTGCCAAATTCTGGGCCAGGCTTAGCCCAGAGAACAGGCAAGGAGCAAACCTCCCACAGAGGCAAAGCATATCCATGATGTCAGTCAGAGGAAAATCACCATTTGACCCCAAGGACATGGTTTTCCAAATAGCTTTTTAAAATGCATAAAATGGGAATAGTGGCTCATAATGGTAATCCTAACACTTGGGAGGCTGAAGCAGGAGGATCTCTAAGAATTTGACATCAGCTTGGGCTGCATAGTGAGTTCCAGGTCAGACAGACATGGCTAAGAGTGAGGCCCTGACTCAAACAAAGAAGATAAACATGCATACAACTCTGAAATCACAAAAATACTTTTAGAGCTGAAAAGACTCTTACCTTTAGCTGGTCTCTTTCTGATTTCCACACATCTACCATCTATTCATTTACATATCTGTTAATTCATGAATAGCTAGCAAATCTTCTTCTATCTTCAGTCCAAGTTAGAGTTCTAAGACATAGCCTGTTTCCTCGAGGAATTGTCATCTTGGAGAGAAGCGAGTGAAGAGGCAGCTTCAGGAAAAATGATCAGCAGTATAGTGAGAAGACATGTGTCCTAGAAACACTAACAGGGTATGCTCCCGACTTGGGGTGGTAGAAGGCACGAAATCCCACTGGGAAAAACCATGTTTAGGTTGAACTCTGAAAAGGAGGGACATTGGTTTCCAGTCAGGAAGTGGTCTCCTCAGCAATTACCATGGCAGACTGGCAGTTGGTGTCTAGACAGTCCCCCACAGACCCACACCTGAAGTGGAGCATCGCCGGCATACTATAAGGCACCAAAAACACTTCCAAGAGAAGGAGGATTGCAGCCCCAGGGAGGGTTTTAAGGAGAAGGTGAGAGGACATTCCCAGGAAGAAGAAAACCAGAAGGCCTTTGTGAAAGAAGAGAGTTTGAGCTCACCTTGAAGACAGGGAGAACTTAGAGACTTAGAGACGCAGCTCTGGAGGGGAAGGCGTGCTAGCCATACGAATGATAAAAGCAAAGTTAGAACCAAGGAGCCTCACGCACCAGTTTGGCTAACACACAAGAGAAAAGTAACAGCAGATGTGGGCTGAAGGGACGCCATCAAAGCCTATTGACAACTTAGTTTGAGGAATCTTGCTATGCAGTCCAGGCCAGCCTTGTGCTCACAATTCTCCCACCTCAGTCTCTGTCACATTCTGCTCTGAGCAGCTCTTAAATGAAAGCATGAAGTCTCAAGGTCACTGAGTTCATGGAGTTAGAGCAGATCTTTTGAATTCAGCACTCCTTGGACAAGCAACACAACACAACACACACACACACACACACACACACACACACACACACACACACACA
>CAJQZJ010003694.1:17663573-17686095 GCA_907164525.1 Lophiomys imhausi
GATCTTTATCTTACTGTGAGAGACAAAGTGCCTCCATGTGAGAGTGTGCAGGGAACAGGTCAGTGAGAGAAACAAAGTCAACAACAGTAAGGTCCACTGCCCCTGCCTCAGCCTGTCCTTGGAAGAGCTTGCAACTAGCTTCTCAGAGTACGGCCTGACTGGAAGGAAGTGAGCTGCCAGTCTCTCTGAGTTTCCTGAGTATGGTGGACAAGTGGATTCAAGAACTATGGGGGCAGACCATTGGAACAGAGGGAACTTCTGCCACCACTATGGTTTGGATATAGCATGTTCCAAACTGCCCATGTGCTGAGGGTCCCCAGCACAGTGCTATTGGGAAGTATTGAAACCTTTAGGAGGTCAGGTCATTGGGGATATCCCACAAAGTGAAGTGAGCAAGCACAGCCCTCCTCTCTTTCTTCCTGGCTCTGAAATGAGACGTCTGGTCTGCCATGTCTTCCTTTCATTATGTTCTGCCCTCTCCAAAGACCCAAAGCAACGAGACCATAAACTGGATCTTGAACTGGAACTTCCACAACTGTGAGCCAAAATAAATCTTTTCTTTGTATAAACTAATTGCCTAAGGTACTTTATTGTAGTGATAAAGAACTGACTAATACAATCAGAGTATCTCACAATAAACAGAGAACACTCTTCAGAAGGGTCATCAACTTCAATGTTCTTTTATTCCTTCTGTTAGGAATTCATAGTATAACACAAAGATAGTTATGTGGTAAGCATATACAGACGTAAAGAATACAAGGCTTAAGGACATAGCTCCAAAAGGCACTTTGGAGCACAGAATGATCATGTGGGTTTAGCTTTCTTGAGTGTGTGTGTGCGTGTGTGAGTGTGAATGCGTGTCTTTGTTCATGTGCATGTATAATAGAGACCGAAAGTTAACCTGAGGTGTTGTTCCTCAAGAGGAATCCATCTTGTTTGTTTTTGTTGTTAGCGGTAGTTTGTTTGTTTAAGGCCTATCTTTGGTTCATTAGACTGGCTAATGAGTCCATCTGTTCCCATCTTCCTACCACTGACACTACAAGCACACACCACTACTCCTGGGTTTTTACCTGAGGTCTAGGGATCAAATCTAGATCTTTGTGCTTCTTCGTGGGATTAGCTGTGACCTGTACTCTCCCCTATAACAAAGCCTGTACTTATTTTTCATCTCTTACATAATCAATGACATATGACAGCCTAACTTTCCAGGCCCCATGAAAAGATACCTACCCTCTTGCTGTAGACCTAGTATATTCAATTTCCAGCTTTTTAAGGACTATCTTTAAACATTTGAACTATAAGATTTATCTTTTGGTTGTTGTAGCTGTTGTTTTCCAAGGCAGGGTTTCTCTGTGCAGTTCTGGCTCTCATGGAACTTGCTACGTAGACCAGGCTGGCCTTGAACTCAGAAATCTGTCTGCCTCTGCCTCTGGAGTTCTGGGATTAATGGATGAACCACCACACCACACAGCTGTAATTTAACTTTTTTGAGATGGGCATAGCATGGTCACAATGCATCTGTAGTCAGGGAGCAGAAGTGCTAGTGCCAGCTTGTCCCTCCCCTTCTACACACACTCGGTTTTTGTTTTCTGAAACAGGGTTTCTCTGTGTAGCCCTAGCTATCCTGGAACTTGCTCTGTAGATCAGGCTGGCCTCAAACTCAGAGATCCACTTGCCTCTGCCTCCTGAGGTCTAGGATTAAAGATGTGTACCACTGGGGCTGGAGAGATGGCTCAGCGGTTAAGAGCACTGGCTGCTCTTCTTCCAAAGGTCCTGGGTTCGACTCCCAGAAACCACATGGTGGCTCATAACCATCTATAATGTGATCTACATAAAAATTAAAAAATTAAAAGAAAAAAGTTGTGCACCACCACCGCCCCTTTATTTAGTCCAGGACTCTAGCCCATGAAATAGTGAGGTCTACATTCAGGGTAAACCTTTCCTCCTCAGTTAAATGTCCCTCAAAACACTCACAGAGGTACCTAGAGGAACTGTTGTATAACAGGGTGGCAGGGTGGTACACCATGGTGGGCCCATGCCAAGGTGTATTTCCGGAGGAATCATGCCATGCCATTCAACAGGACTGGTATAAGAGTTTATTAAGATAGGAAGGGAGAATGTGTGTTATACCCTATAATTTTCATAATTGTGGCCTAATTGTTCTTATTGTTTTGTAATGTATTTATCGTTATAAGAAAAAGTACCTTTTATTGGACTAAAAGGGGGAGCTGTTGCGGAGGGAAAAGATGCGCCTTAAATTTTTAAAAAAGCAGATGGGGGGAAGGAAGGAAGGAAATATGATTGAGATGTATCTTGAAGAAATATATAAATGTTTAAAAAAAAAAAGAGGGGCTGGAGAGATAGCTCAGTGGTTAAGAGCACTGGCTGCTCTTCCAAAGGACTGGAGTTCAAACCCCAGCAATCACATGGCAGTTCACAGCTGTCTAATTGCCGGGTGTGGTGGTGGCTTTAATCCCAGCACTTGGGAGGCAGAAGCAGGTGGATCTCTGTGAGTTCAAGGCCAGCCTGGTTACAAAGTGAGTCCAGAACAGCCAAGGATACACAGAGAAACCCTGTCTAAAAAAAAAAAAAAAAAAAAAAGATAAGAAGAGAGGCTGGACATGGTGGCACATGCCTTTAATCCCAGTGAGAAGACCTGACTTACTCCATTTTAGACAAAGCCTCCATCTTGAGTCTGGCCAGGTGGAAAAAAAAGTCCCTATAAGGTAATCCTTCCTCCTTCAAGATAAGAACCAATCAAAATTATACAGGTATCTTTCACCATAGACACCAGCCAATCCCAAAGAGGGTCACGTAGCCACAACTAGAATTCCCCTAAGTGCTTTAAAAAAAGCCTGTGAGCTTTTCTGGTGTCATCGACATTTTGTATGAATGTTCAGCCCCAGCATGCTGGTTATTTCTACAGAATAAATGCTCCTTGTTTTTGCATACTATTTGTGTCTGGGGTCTTCCTTCAGCAACTCTTAGACCCTTATACTAGCACTCAGGAGGCAGACACAGGCAGATCTCTGTGAGTTCAAGGGCAGTCTGGTCTACAAAGTGAGTCGAGGACAGCCAGGGATACACAGAGAAACCCTGTCTCAAAAAACAAAACAAACGATAGGAAGAGGGAGGAGAGTTGAGGACAAGGAACAGGGATAGAGCCACGGGGTGGAACAGAGAGAGAGAGAGAGAGAGAGAGAGAGAGAGAGAGAGAGAGGAGGGTGTGGAGGGGACAGAGGGAAGTTAGAACAGAGAGAGACTGAGAGAGGTGGGGGGGGGATTTTATCCAGCCATACCTGGCACACCTGTCAGCAGTCCCCTGAAGCCAGGTTAGTGGCTTACAGGTACATTTGCAGGTGACTCTAAATCCTGTTACATAGACCATGTAGATTAATCGTTACACTCTTTAATCCAAACTGGTTGATCACAGAATCCTGGGACTTTTCAATGTAACTGAAATTTTTCTCTTAGTTTCTTCTCTCTAGTGTTTTGCTGTGCCATGTTTAGCAATGACCCACAAGGCTAGCTATGGTAAACAAAATGAGAGACGTCTTTATTCTGACATATTAGTCAGGATTCTCCAGGACGACTAATGGGATATGCTTATAGATATATGAACGTAATTTGCTAGAGTAATTGGTTCACGTGATTATGGTGGTTGAGAAATCTTAACTACAGGCTGCATGCAAAGCTGGAGAATTTGTGTCTGGGATCGTGGCTCAGTCCACGTCCAAAGGCTTCAAGACACCGGAAGCTGGTGCCATAACTGTGAGTCAGAGGCTAAGGACCTAAGAACCCAAAGGTTGGGATGGGAAGCTTTGGTTTAAGTCCTAGAATCCAAGGACCAGTATGCCTAGAATTGTTGTCTGAGATAGCAGACAGAAGGTTGATCCTAGCTAGCTAGCTTTTGGAGAAGAGACCAATTTGTTTCTGTATCTGTTCTCTTTGACAAGGTCAATAGGAAGGGGCTGACTCACACTGAAGGCAGGTCTATAACCGTCCTGGCCCAGAGAAGGTATTCCACATGGAAAGCCTTCATCTCCTTCCTTTGTTTATCAGACCGTCAAAACAAAGGTTGCCAAAGAAAAATCCCCCAGGAGTCTCATGCTGGGGGAAGAGAAAGGTCGAAGTTCTGGCATCAGCTAGCGAGGATTTTAAGGAAGAGATTTCACACAGTTCTATAACTTACAGGACAGACCAGAGCCAAGACAATGACAGATCGGGGATGGTCAGGGTGATAACTTGACCAGGACAATTTACTTAAGTGTATTTCATGCCCTCTGTTTAATCTTAAACCTCACATAAGAACCTTGAAGATTGACTGACAGGGTTATTAGACCCTTTTATTAGTTTTTTTCTCTTTTTCCAATGTGGCCTCATTAAAGATTTTTGGGTTTTAAGTGATTGTTTCTTCACTTAGTATGTGGGGGATGTGTGCTCAATCCTGGCTTGTTGGGACTTCCAGAGATGAAGGAGGCTTTGACACTAAAAACTCCTACTCTGCCAAGATTCTACAGAGACATAAAACCAGGTTTACCAGGTTCCTTGGTGGTTGTAAATGCAGGCAGGTTGACAGTAACTATCCACCTAGAGAATCCTATTCGGGGTGGCTTCATTAGGCCGATGAACCATGTCTTCCATGAATTCTGGGTATTCTGGCCCTTTTCTTCACTGTCTGTCTGTATTTCTATCCTTGCTCACAAGCTGTCTGTCCTGCAGCTCTTACTCTGTGCTTCTTATCTCACCCCATCACTTCATCCTTCCTGTGTCTCACCCTGGGTGACTGTTTAATGTGTCCCTTTCATTTTGCCGGTTCTCTTTTGTTCCCTGTTTGATTGTTTCTTTTGGGTCATTTCTTTCATCTCTAGATTTGAAAAGATTTTTTTCCCCATTTGCTCCTGAGTCCTGGGGTGTGCAGGCTATAGAGGGTCAAGCAAGTTCACACCCTACGTAGGCATCTGACATAGTCCGAGCAGCTGGGATTTGTCATAGGAAATGGTATTTCTCTTATCCAGAGTTTAGGGGCAGAAACTGATGCTTTTCCTCCCCCTCCTCCACTCTCCAAGGGCTCAAGCTTTCAGTTGCTAAACTACTGATAGAAACGGACCCTCCAGGCTGCTTCTTTCCCCAGTGGGCACTGGACATGCTCCACTCTGCCCCATTCCCTGTTTACCTTCCTGCCTTTCTCTTTCTTCTGCCTCCCCTCCCCCTCTTCCCATTACCACCTCCCTAACTTTCAAACACAATTTTGGCTTCAAATTCCTTTCAGTTTCTCTCAGTTGGAAGTTTATTTCTCTATTTCCAGCCCTGTGGATTTCTTTTCTTTTATACGGGATTTCTCTGGGTAACACTGCAGCATAGTAGAGATCAGTTTCTACAACCTTAGTCATCATTTATCTTCCTCTCTTGCCCACTGGAACACAAGCTCCTCAAGGCAGGAAACCTTTATCTCAGCTCCTCAGTTCCTACCTCAACCCTGAGTGCAAGTCCAGCAGCCTGTTAAAGGAAGAACCCTTTGAGATCCGGATGTCCCTCTCTAAGTTACTCTATAATGTGTAAAACAGTGATTTTTTTTTTTTCAGAGTGTGCCCTCCCACAAGAAATTCTTTTTTTTTTTTTTTCCTATGTAAATGTCTTATTTCAGTGTCAGCCAGGGCTCCCTCCTGGCCTGCTTTACAGGTTCTGGATAAGCTGGTGGGGCCAGTACGGGTACTTCTTCTTGGTTTCCGGGAAGGCTTCATTCAGGTTATCAATGGTCCTCTGGTCGAAGGGAACTATGTTCTTCATTTTCTCCATATTCCTGGATCCTGACCTGGGATGCAGACACAAACTCAGCACAGTTCTTCACATCCTCCTCCTCCACATTTTCCACCAGTGCTATGTATTTATCATCAGGCATGGGGATCTTCAGGGCATATACTTCTTTTCAAAATCATCCACCAAGCCAGCCTTGGCCACATTGGCCTTGTAGTAAGCCCATTCAATCTCCGGCGGTTTCTCAGACACAGCAGACAACCTGGTGTGGAGGGTCTCATTCCAGGACTTTAGGGAGTTTGCAATTGTCTTTTGGTTTGGGGGTATGATCTCCACAAAAGATATCCAATCAATGGTTTTTAGAGCAAGTTTATGCCCAGCCATCTTGGGATCCTTCATGGACCCTGGCAGAGTGCTGTCTCCAGCAGCAAGAAATTCTATTTTACAAGCAGCATTTGACTCCATGCAGAGACAAGATAACTCTGCACTTTGGTGGGTATGTAACCAACATCTGTCCAGTACCACCTAAGCAAAGACTGGCCGAAAACTTATTCAAAAGGTGTTCCAGCCTATAAAATTATCAAGGCAATTTGGGACTGCATGGGAACATGATTAAAAAAAAAAAAACCCTTTCATCTGGGCATGGTGGCACATGCCTTTAATCCCAGCACTCGGGAGGCAGAGGCAGGTGGATCTTTGTGAATTTAAGGCCAGCCTGGTCTACAGAGTGAGTCCAGGACAATCAGAACTACACAGAGAAATCCTGTCTCAAAAAAACAAAAGAAAAAAAGAGAGAGCAGAGGCCTCATATTTCCTGATATCACCATAGAGATTCAGTGTAGAAAGAATTATTCATATTTATAATTGATATATATGATTACTAGAGTGGCAGAGTTATTCTTTTACTCATGATTTATAAATGAACACAGAGACCCATTGGATTTTAATATAGCCTTAAGCACTGGGGCAGGGCAGATCTTATCCCTCTAAGCTAACCCCCTGCTAAAACCCCCATAATTATTTGTAGGTTTCATATGGTCTGGTTCTCAGATCAGGCTACTCTTGGCCACATGCGCTTCTCCTCTTCCACCTGTATCATGGCATCCACTGCCTTCTTCTTCCCCCCTCTTCTCTCCTTGTGGATTCTCTGGCCACCAAAAGTCCGTGAGTGAACCAGCTGTGCCTATTTCTCTCTCTGCACCAGCCCAGATCAAGGTAACGTTGTTTAACCGATCAGAGATGACTTTGTAGACAAGGTTATGAAGGGAATGAAAATTATTAAAAGACCGCCTAAGTCGGCAGTAGAGCCAGGCCAGCCGCCAGGTGGTTCCCAGAACTTAGTTGACCATAAAAAGGGTGGAACCAAGAATGTAGGTCATATGGGTTACGGGCCCCCAGGGTTTCAGGAACTGGCTGACCACAAAGCCGATGGTGAAGTAAGATTAGATTCATTCCTGAGAAAAACAGGTGTAGGATGTTTCCTGCTGACTAACTAATGGGCTGGTACATTCCACCTGTATTTCCCCCCCTTGGGTTGTGGTAAACAATGGGCTGGGCTGGTACTTTCCACTTGTATTTCCCCTCACCTCTTTGGGTTGTAGTTTAAATATTCTACTCTCCCCCAAATCGTGGTTGAAGCTCCTACCCCTGCGTGGGATACGAGGTGGCACCCTCAGTGCACTGAGCCCTACCCCTCGAAATAAACCTCTTGCAATTGCATCAAGGTGGTCTCTTGCGAGTTTTGGGGCGGCCGTGATATCCTGAGCATAGGGTGAGGAACTTCCCTCTCCCGGGTCTTTCATTTGGTGCGTTGGCCGGGAGTTTGCGGCCATCCCAATCTCCACAAGAACCCACTTGGAGGTGAGATTTCTGTGTCTTGGGCCTATTTCTGTTGTCTGGTTTGTGAGATTTCGGTCTCTGTGTCCTGGGTTTGTCTCTGTTGTCTGGTCCTGTTATATGGTTTGCACAAAAGTTGAAAGCTGGCTTCACGAAGGTTGTTTTCGGTTTGACAGCCGTTTCCGTCTCTTGAGACGGATGGGTGATCAGGCAGACGTGCTAGTGGATCAGCGGCTGTAGCCCTGGGAGATGTCCCAGGAGGACAGGGACCCCAGGGACGTCTGGGAGGGTCCCATATGGGTGTTGGGGAGGATACAGTGGTCCTCTTGAGAGAGGGGATGCGAGAGACCTCCCGGCTGTCTGTTTCTCTGGAGTGGTGCCAGCATTTAAGATCGAGAAGGATTTTTCGTAGTGTTTTTCTGTGTATCTTGTGTTTGTGTTTTGTGTTACTTGTGACAATGGGACAGACTGTAACGACTCCTCTAAGTTTGACACTGGATCATTGGACTGAAGTTAGAACAAGGGCTCATAATTTGTCAGTTGAGGTTAAAAAGAGACTGTGACAGACTTTTTGTGCTTTGGAGTGGCCTACTTTTAATGTCGGGTGGCCACCCGAAGGGACTTTCGACTGGACCATTATTTTTGAGGTAAAAGCTATTGTCTTTAAGGAAGGACCAGGGTCTCATACCGATCAACAGCCATACATTACTGTTTGGCAAGACCTGGTTCAGAACCCACCCCCATGGGTAAAACCTTGGGTGAGAGGAAGGAAGCCAGGCTCCTGAGCCCTGGCTCTCAGTGGCACAGTGCCTAAATCAAAACAAAAGCCAGCTTCAGAAACAACACCTTCGGCTCCGCCTAAGATCTATCCCAAGATGGAGGAGCCACCCAAGTGGCTGAACCCGCCGTGGCCTCCCTCCTCACCCCAGCCACCACAGGCATCCCCATACCAGCCCCGGCTCCGGCCGAGCCTGTAACTACAAGGAGCAGAGGGGGGAGGGCTGGCAACTGGCACTTGAAGCCAGAGAGGGTTGAGCCCAGAGGGACCCGATTCCACTGTGGCTCTACCCCTCCGAACGGTCGGGCCCCCGTGGACCCACCAGCTTTTCAACCCTTACAATATTGGCCTTTCTCCTCGGCTGATTTATATAATTAAAAAGCTAACCACCTGTCTTTCTCTGAAAACCCTGCTAGTGTAAGGCTGTAAAAATTAATGAATACATGGCCTTCTCCTCTCTGTGGTGAGACCCTGACCTCACTCCTTCTGGAAACCTTCCACAGAACTCAGTCCTTGAAAATAACAAAGCTTACATAGCTGGCCGTTTTGTTCAGACTCCCCTCGGATCCCTCATCTACACTCCCCACTTGTGTCACCACCTAACTTAACATACTCTTTGTTCCTTTATCACCACCTGTGGCTGTTGCCTTACGGGCTAAAAAAAAAGCTACTCCTTGGTGCTCCCACCTTTTTGTAGCCGCTTGTGTATTTAAAGGGCCAGAGAACCGTTTTACGGGGTTCATTCCTCTACGGGGGAGTCGAACCCTGGCGCGTCAGTTTAATAAACCTCTTGTCTATTGCAGCGAATTGGGGGCATTGGTGGTCTTTGGGCGTCAGGATTCGGTGAGCCCCTCTCAGGTTCAACACTAGTCTTACAGGTTTGGTGGAATCCCTGATGTTTTCTCACCAACCCACCTGGGATGATTGCCAGCAGCTTTTGCAGGTTCTCTTTACTACAGAGGAGAGGGAGAGAATTCTCTTGGAGGCACAGAAGAATGTCCCAGGAGACAATGGGACCCCCACTACCCTCCCGAATGAGATCGATGCTGGGTTCCCCCTTGATCGACCAGATTGGGACTTCAACACGGCTGCAGGTAGGGAGCGGCTGACAGTTTTTCCGCCGGACTCTAGTGGCAGGTCTCAGAGGTGCGCTCGGTGCCCCACCAATTTGGCCAAGGTAAGAGGAGTGCTTCAGGGTCTTGTTGAGCCACCTTGAGAGGTTGATGGAGGCCTACAGGTGGTACACGCCCTTTGACCCACCTCTGAGGGACAACGAGCAGCTGTGGCTATGGCCTTTATAGGAATCTTGTTAGAGAGGCAGAGAAAGTGTATCATAAGAGAAGAGACTGAGGAAGAGAAACAGGAAAGAAAAGAGAGAGAAAAGAGAGAGAGAGGACAAGCGGGATTGGAAACAAGAAAGAAACTTGACTAGGATACTGGCCGCAGTTGTAGGAGATAGAGAAAGAGAGAGAATAGGGCCTAGACAGACAGGGAACCTGGGCAACAGAAGACCTAGACCAAATGGGAATGGAGAACAGAGACGCCGGTTGGAAAAAGATCAGTGTGCCTATTGTAAAGAAAAAGGACACTGGGCTCGAGATTGCCCAAAGAAAAAGGGCAAAACCCCTAAGATCCTGGCTCTTAAAGAAGATGATTAGGGGCGATGGGGCTTGGACCCCCTCTCTGAGCCTAGGGTAACCCTGAACGTGGAGGGGACCCCTGTAAACTTTCTGATGGACACAGGAGCAGAATATTCAGTCCTGAAACAACCATTGGAAAAATTAAAAAAAAAAAAAAAAACAGAAAAACTGGAGGCACAGATTCAGTGTGCTAAGGAAGTGCCAGAGGTGACGTGGGGAACTCCTACTTCTATGATATTGGCCTTAGAATTTGAAGAAAAATGTCAGCTCCACGAGCCTCTCAGGCAACAAGAGGCCCTGGATATCAGTGACTGGTTGACAGAATTCCCAAAGGCCTGGGGTGAGACTGCAGGTATGGGGATGGCAGAAAGAGTTCCTCCCATAGTAGTGGGGCTGAAGACCAGTGCCTCCCCTATTGGGGTAAGGCAGTATCCAATGAGTTGTGAAGCCAGAGAGGGGATCAGATATCACATTCACAGACTGTTACAACAGGGCATTCTGGTTCCTTGCCAGTCACCATGGAACACCCCCCACCTCTTACTGGTAAAGAAGCCAGGCACTAATGATTACAGGCCAGTCCAAGATTTAAGACTCTGTTCTAGATTTAAAGGATGCTTTTTTCTGCTTGAAGTTACATCCGGACAGTCAACCCATCTTTGCTTTTGAATGGAGAGACCCTGACAATGGACTAGTGGGACAACTGACTTGGACCAAATTGCCACAAGGATTCAAAAACTCCCCTACCCTCTTTGATGAGGCTCTTTCATCGGGATCTGGCCTCCTTCAGAGCTGAAAATCCTCAGCTAACATTGTTACAGTACGTAGATGATTTACTCTCGGCAGCATCAACTAAATCTGAGTGTCTCCAAGGAACCAAGAGACTGCTGGCAGAACTTGGTGAGTTGGGGTATCGGGCTTTTGCCAAGAAGGCTCAGTTATGTAAAACTGAAGTCACCTATCTGGGATACACCATGAGAGATGGAAAGCGATGGCTGATGGAAGCCAGGAAAAAGACTGTCACCCAGATTCCTGTCCCGACCACCCCACGCCAGGTAAGAGAATTCCTGGGCACTGCTGGTTTTTGTAGACTATGGATTCCGGGTTTCGCTACGCTAGCAGCCCCCTTATATCCCCTCACCAAGGAGGGAGGAGGGTTCACCTGGACCTCTGAACATCAGAAGGCCTTTGAAGATATCAAAAAGGCCTTGTTAACAGCACCAGCTTTAGCCCTGCCGGACTTAACCAAGCCTTTCACTCTATATGTAAATGAAAGGGCAGGGGTTGCCAGAGGCATCCTTACTCAGACCTTAGGACCTTGGAAAAGGCCAGTAGCCTACTTGTCTAAAAAACTGGATCCTGTTGCAAGCGGATGGCCCACATGCCTGAAAGCTATTGCGACTGTGGCCTTACTTGTCAAAGATGCTGCTGATAAACTGACTTTGGGACAGCACATTACAGTGGTGGTACCCCATGCCCTTGAGAACATTATCTGGCAGCCCCCTGACCGGTGGATGATGAAATGACTCACTACCAGAGCCTATTATTGACTGAGAGGGTAATATTTGCCCCCCTTCCCCCTGAATCTTGCTACTCTACTACCTGAGGTGGATGACTGCTGCCCTGACATCCTGACAGAAGAAACAGCTTCGTGGTTGAAGGGTCGGCTGGGGAATCACCTTGTGGTATGGTTAAAACAGAGGATGGTAAACGAGTCTTGCCTCAGAAGAAGGACACAAGTATGTCACCAATTTACACCGTCTGACTCACCTAGGAGAAAAAAAACCTACAAGATGTGGTAAGGTCCTCTGACTATTATGTAATTGGACTTTCTGACTTAACAACAGAAATAGTCAGAAACTGCAAAGCCTGTGCTCTGACTAATGCCAGACCTTCCATATATAACATGGGAAAAAGACTCAGGGGAGATCGACAGGGGGCTTATTGGGAAGTGGATTTTAAAGAAATTAAACCAGCTAAATATGGAAACAAATATCTTTTAGTTTTTATAGATACATTTTCAGGGTGGGTAGAGGCCTTCCCTACAAGGACTGAGACTGCCAATACAGTGGCCAAGAAGATTCTTGAAGAAATTTTTCCGAGGTTTGGAATACCCAAGGTAATTGGGTCTGATAATGGACTCGCTTTCATTGCCCAGGTAAGTCAGGGACTGGCCACTCAACTGGGGATTAAATGGAAATTACATTGTGCCTACCGTCCCCAAAGTTCAGGACAGGTAGAAAGGATGAATAGAACTCTAAAAGAGACCTTGACTAAATTAGCCTTAGAGACCGGCGGGGGGGGGGGGATTGGACAGCCCTCCTTCCTTTTGCCTTGTTCCGGGTCAGGAACACCCCGGGGATGGTTTAAGCTGACACCTTATGAGATTCTCTGTGGGGGGCCTCCTCTCTTACTAAGGCGGGCAGAATGTTAGATCCTGATGTTGTCCTTTCTAACCCCTTGTTCACCCACAGGAAAGCCCTTGAAGTAGTTCGGCATGAGGCCTGGGAGCAGCTCAGGGAGGCTTATGAAGCTGGAGGCCAGAGCGTGCCTCATCAGTTCCAGGTTGGAGAAACCGTGGAGAAACCGTACTCGTCCGGCGCCATCGAGCTGGGAACCTTGAGCCTCACTGGAAGGGACCATACCTGGTGCTCTCGACTACCCCCACCGCAATGAAGGTAGAGGGCATCTCTGCTTGGATCCACACCTTATACATGAAGAAAACTCCTGAACCTCCTAAGGACGAGTGGAGATTGGAAAAGACTGTGGACCCTCTTAAGCTACGCCTGCGTCACAGGTGCTCTTCAGATGGGGAATGTCAACCCCCATGCCCCTCAAAAACTCACCTGGCAACTGGCTTCCCAAACTGAGGAAGTTGTTCGGTCAATCTCTAAGGTAGCCCCCTCCCTTTCCTGACTTCTGCCAGCTAGCTACAGGCCTGGAACAGTGGGATATTCCTGAGGCAGACCCCCAGAACCTCCCTGAGAGGGACCCTCGACGAAGACACCCTAAAGGGCTAGGAGCAAAGTTCGGTGTGGGAGGCCAGAGGGACGCCGTGGGCTGGCTCAACAAGATTTTTATGTCTGTCCAAGGAAAGGTAGGGACAGGAGTGCAGCTAGGCAGTGTGGAGGATGTTGGCTCTGTTTAACTTCTGGACCCCCTTGCTATGAGGGCATCGCCACGTTGGGTATTTTTAATAACACCACCAACCATGACGCCTGCTCATGACATGAGAAGAACAAACTGACCCTAACTGAAGTATCAGGGAAAAGGACTTGTTTAGCAAACCCACCTGCTGCCTATAAACACTTATGCAATGAGACCCTGAGGTCTCCAAAGACTTCTGATACCAGATACTTATATCCTGGCATAGATAGATGGTGGGCCTACAACACAGGATTAACTCCCTATGTTGCCACTAATATCTTTAATGATACCAAAGATTATTATATGTTAATGCAGCTTATGCCTAGAGTACTCTATCTCCCCACAGATGCCTTTGTGGATGAGTTTGATTTCCACCCTAAGCGATTTAAGAGAGAGCCTATTTCCCTGACTTTAGCTGTAATTTTAGGATCAGGTGTGGCACTGGAACAGCTGCCCTAGTGCAGGCCCCTCAGTACTTTCATCAATTAAGAGTAAGTGCCGTACAGAATTTAATGCTGAAACAACAATATCAAGGGTTACGGGGACAAGATAGTAATAAATAGGATGAAACAGATGTACAGGTTCTAAGATTAGAACAACGGACTAAAAGGAGTGGGGAATGAAGGGAATGAAAATTATTAAAAGACCCCCTAAGTCGGCAGGAGAGCCAGGCCAGCCGCCAGGTGGTTCCCGGAACTTAGCTGACCATAAAAAGGGTGGAACCAAGAATGTAGGTCATATGGGTCACAGGCCCCCAGGGTTTCAGGAACTAGCTGGCCACAAAGCAGATGACTATCACAGGTCCCCAGGGTTTCAGGAACCGGCTGACCACAAAGGCAATGGTGAACTAAGATTAAATTCATTCCTGAGAAAAACAGGTGTAGGATGTTTCCTGCTGACTAACTAATGGGCTGGTACATTCCACCTGTATTCCCCCCCCTTGGATTGTGGTAAAGAATGGGCTGGGCTGGTACTTTCCACTTGTATTTCCCCTCATCCCTTTGGGTTGTAGTTTAAATACTCTACTCTCCCCCAAATCGTGGTCGCAGCTCCTACCCCTGCGTGGGATACGAGTGGCACCCTCAGTGCACTGAGCCCCCCACCCCATGAAATAAACCTCTTGCAATTGCATCAAGATGGTCTCTTGCAAGTTTTGGGGCGGCCGTGATATCCTGAGCGTCGGGTGAGGAACTTCCCTCTCCTGGGTCTTTCAGTTACACAGCATCATTTGGCATGAGGGTCTGCTCCTTAAAGCCAGCAAACAGAACTCACTCGGGAATCTGATTAACATTAGAATACATGGCGTCAGACAAACCATGACAGTTCAGTACTCTGGTGTACACCATGTAGTTAGAAATAAAAGGAGTTTTGACAGAACTGTAATGAGATATTAGAAAATCTGCAGTTAGGATGTGATATTTAGCACAACTTTTCCAGAAAGAGAACAAATAACTCCATGTAGATAACTGGAGTTTGGGGGAGCATAATACATACCTTTAACTGAATGGATATTTATTTATAGCCCTATATCCAACTATCAAGAATACACTCCCATTTTCTAATTATAAAAGGCACATTTAAAGTTGAATGGTAAGCCTGGTCTACAAAGGGAGTCCAGGATAGTGAGGACTCTCAAAAAACAAAACAAAAGTTGAATATTAGTAAGGCATAAAGGCATTCTCAACAAATACAGAAGCATTTATTTTAATTAATTCATTAGAAATTAATTTTAATTAATTGAGACTCTATTAATGTTATTTGTTAAACAAGCTTCACAACACAAGAACAGAGCAGTTATTACTCTATTCTTAGTCCCCTAAACTAATCTGGCTTCCTCACAGCATAAATCCCAGAGATACTTGCAGTTTGTGGTTTTCCTGCTTAAGCCTACTCTCTCCTCGTGTTTCCTGCACATCTCCCTCTGGCCGAATCCTATTTCTCTCTCTCTCCTCTAACTCCTTCTCCCCTGGAGGGCTGAAAGTGCAGCTCTATTCTCTCCTCTGCTCAGTGATTGGCTGTATGTTGCATTATTGGCATATCAGGGGACAACTGGGGAGCAGACAACAATGAGACATTCTCAGAACAAGGACTGCAACCAGATACGGGGGGTACAGAAATCAGCATTTGAGTTGCACAATAACCTACACGGCACATATCAAAGAAGGCAGAATGTAAATGGCTGTGGATGTAGGTGAAAGCTGCTCTTAAAAAAGGTTATGGCCTCAAACACATATATCAACACAAAAGAAAGTTAAGGACAGATGCAGAGCCTATAAACTCTACAGAGAAAATATGTCATACAATCTAATATAGGACAGTATAAATTAGTGGTGCGTATGTCATATTTGGAAAGACAGAAGAAGGTCACTTAAATTATATTGGAGGACTGGGTGTGGTGGTGCTCACCTTTAATCCCAGCACTCGGGAGGCAGAAGCAGGAGGATCTCTGTGAGTTTGAGGCCAGCCTGGTCTACAAAGTGAGTCCAGGACAGCCAGGGATACACAGAGAAACCCTGTCTCAAAAAAAAAAAAAAAGTGTATGGAAGGGCACAATGGAACTATGGAATCTAGTGGTCTAGTCATAAGGACATAATATTTGAAGTGGATCCACAGGACATAATGTAGTTCGTAAATGACCATGGGAAAAGAAAGGGAAATGCAGGCAGGAATATCACAGCCACTGTTTTGTGACAGTCTGAGGAGTTTTGAGAAAGGTTAAGTCCTCAGTGTAAGCATGAAAAGGTCATGCAAGAGACTGAAGTTATGATGCTCATAAACATAAGGACTGATTTTCTAGCTGTGACTTCTACAGTCATACTAAGGAATCTAAGGGACATAAGGAACAAATTAAGAATTTCAGGATGAATGGGCATGGTGGCACACGCCTTTAATCCCAGCACTTCAGAGGCAGAGGCAGGAGGATCTCTGTGAGTTGAAGGCCAGCCTGGTCTACAGAGTGAGTTCCAGGACAGCCAGGGCTGTTACACAGAGAAACCCTGCCTCTGAAAAACAAAACAAAACAAAACAAAAAAAGATTTCCATCAATTAGACCCTCTTCCCCATAACAAGAGGAGACAGTCCTGGCTTACAATTGGCTATTGGGCCCCTTTCTATATTGAAGAACATGCTTCTATGGGTAGCTGGAGGATCCCAGCTTCCATTAAGTCCCACTTAATTATCAGGAGACACATTTCTGTCAGGAAGGCAGGGTGACCCTGAGTAATAACTACTGGAAAAGAAGAACACTGGTTTACTTAAAGAATAATTATGACAATATCCTTGCTGGGTATGTGTCTTCCTTGTCCAAACGGCCAGACTTATAGTGTCCTGTCTCTGTCTAATTACTCAGAGTGTAACTTGGGGTGAAGACTTGAGATTTAATGACAGTGTATGTGGAAGGGTTAAAGCCTGAGACTTGTATAAGCCGCTAAAATTTCGAGGCCAGTTTCTCTTTGGGCCTTAGTCAGAACTGGATGTATGCTATTAAAGAGCCTTTTCCTTATTCCTCAAGTGACTGGGGTGAATTCTCACCATGAGTCTTAACATGTTGCATCATCCCCGCACCCCTCACTTTAACTACCTGAATACATTCACTCCTCCTAATTCTAAATTTTATGAAACTAGTGTGCCATACAATGAAAGAGAAACTAGCTAGAACCCTTACTCATTGTCTTAAGACCTGAATAAAGCTGGGCGTGGTGGTGCACACCTTTATTCCCAGCACTCGGGAGGCAGAGGCAGGTGGATCTCTGTGAGTTCAAGGCCAGCCTGTTCTACAGAGTGAGTTCCAGAACAGCCAGGGCTACACCCAGAAACCCTGTCTTGAAAAACTGAAAAGACCTGAATAATATCTGGACTTCCAGAGAGTTCTCTCATGTAGGTGACCCAGAAAATAGAATCAAATCCCCACTGCTTCCATTCCTAGAACGTGCTATCTAGAATCTGTGCAATGGTAACTACAAAGAAATGTACCTACCCACCCCTGGAAAGGTCTGAGAAGTACAAGCCACCACTCTCTGGAAGAATTTGCTCATTGCAAAGTCCTGAAACGCAATGTTGGGTCTAGCAGGTTCTCCACTGAGGGCAAAGATCCCGGAAGCAAAGGGAGAATGACAGTGGAGGCTTCTGCTTTCTCCCTGGCGCCTTCAGGAAGTAAACACTCCTCAGCGCAATTTGTGTGAAATGAAAATTACCTCTAATTGGAGGGCTGGGATAAAAATATCTCCAATCTGTAAACAAAGCCATTGCTGGAGGCAATATAGAGCGCCACAGGTTAGGGACACTGTAAGAGGAGGTGGGTCTACCCTGCGCTTCAGGAGCAAGAGTTGATCCTGGCTTTGTTCCAAGGTCCAAGGCTGCCCTTGAGGCTCCTCAGTAATGCCAGTGACTCTGCTTTAACACATACTGGGGAGTAGTAAAGAGCCCCAGAGACTTTATTTTGTTTTGTTTTGTTTTGGTTTTGGTTTTCGAGAGAAGGTTTCTCTGTGTAGCTCTGGCTATCCTGGACTCACTTTGTAGACCAGGCTGACCTCGAACTCGCAAAGATCCGCCTGTCTCTGCCTCCCAAGTGCTGGGATTAAAGGCGAGCGCCACCACAGCCCCTCCCCCCCCAGAGACTTTAAACCTTGCTCTAGTATAACCTCTGGCACATAAAACATGAGCACATGCACACACACACACACACACACACACACACACACACACACACACACACACGCATCTACACTTGGATCCCGGGAGACGGTTTTGTTTATTTTTGTGATTAAATTTTTAGACAAAGTTTCATGTAGCCTAGGATGGTATGAACTGGCTATGTAGTTGCGGATGATCTTGAATTTCTCATCCCACCGCCTCTCCTTCCTGAGTGCTGGGATGGTAGGTATGTGTAAACAAGTCCCTTTATGAGAACTTGGGATCAAACCCAGAGCCTCACACATGCCAGGCAAGTGCTCTGACAACTGAGCTCCTTACCCAAGCTCCCCTGTGAACATTTTATTAAGTAGCTGCTGCTGAAGGCCTCACCATAGGAAGTCACTTCAGAACAATTCCACATCATTGTGACCTTTTTCAACTAAATCACAGAGAAGAACATGCAAATCAAGTGAACTACAGCACACTTTATTGGGGGAGAAGGAACATGTACCAGCAACTATTTCGTTAGATCCATGGGAAAGGGAGAGTCTCATGTAAGTAAAATTGAAGAACTACTTGGAAGACAAAGACGAGAGGATAATAGGATAAGGTGTAGGTAAATGTGGTGGAAAATATTGCAAAGAAAGAAGGAGTTGAAAGGGATGAGAAACAGAACAACAAACAGCCCCCAGACAGCGGTGCAGAGAAATGCTTTGGGGTCAAGACTGTCGTAAAGGAAAGGATTCCCTGCCTCTCTGATGCTTGGGAAATTGGCTTGAGGTGATTAATTAGGGGTTTAATGACATAGAGAAGGAAACAAAATTATGATTGTGTAATTTTTTTTAAAGAGTAATATCAGCTGGTGTTGCACAATTAATCATTGGTTCCTGCACTTGGGAGGCAGATGCAGGCCGATCTTTGTGAATTTCAGGCCAGCCTGGTCTAGTAGTAAGTTTGGACCCTTGAGTCTTTTTCTCAAATTACCACAGAAAGAATATAAGAAAAGGCAGAAATTCACGGGAACTGCTTCTTTACTTTTTTTCATTCTCTCTGACTTTTCTGCAGGCAGAGGGTGTTTTATTTATCAGGTCTCAGGCAGAATACTGAAACCACTTTCACGCCATCAGAAGCATGATCATGAGAAAGAACTCTGAGCAGTAAACAGGCATTGCGCATCATGTGTGTTTCAGGTGTTTAATGCCAGGCAGTCAGTTCATGGGGATGAGCAGTGGTATCCCTGTTTTATAGGTAAGGAATCCAAGCCTTAGATAAACATAAGTAATCAGAGAGCCCTGCTCTTCTCAGAGGCAAATCACACAGGAGACCCACTCTTTGCCTCTTGATTTACTGTTTGTGTTTGTATTGAAAAGTATTGTAAGACTTTAAAGTTCAGCTCATACAGATTTAATTTCTTAGGTCCTTTTAAGAAATGCACCTCTCAGCTTGGCAGTGGTAACACACACCTTTAATCCCAGCAGCTGGGAGGCAGAAGCAGGTAGATCTCTGAGTTCGAGGCCAGCCTGGTCTACAAGAGTGAGTTCCAGGGCAGCCAGGGCTACACAGAGAAACCATGTCTTTAAAAAACAAACAAACAAACAAAGCATCTCTCTCTAATATGCCCCATGCTAAAATGAACACATTCAGATGAACTGAGTTCACAGACTCCCAAATGCTACTTACCAAATGCTTCTAGAACATGGCTTCTAACTTCATTGACCTTCTTTCTTGCTGAGCAGAGTTCAATTTCTCTAAGAAGAACAAACCACACCACAGACAAGTGTGTTACCCTGCCTTGAAGCATCCCTACTTGCACTTCCATTCTAAGAACATGCTTTAGCCATCATTAATGACATGGGAGCCCCACTTGTGGAGGGAAGTCAATACTTCACATTGAAGCACCTGCCACCCTCTCTCCCAGGAACCTCTGGCCTTTATGGAATATTCATGAGGCCTTTCTTTGTAGTCTCTGCCTGAATTTCAAACGAGACTCTAAAACAGAAGGGTATTTAACAGAAAGAACCATTTCATAATGCAAACACAGGAATTCAGCAGAAGAAAGGAAGCATTGGCATCTAAATAACAGTACTCTGTTCACAATCAGTTCACATTCCCCAAGTAATCAGAGTGGTTTCTTCAGTTAGGTAAGTATGCCTGACCATGTGACGGAGGAAAAAAGACAACGGGAAAACAAAAACAAACACCAGTTAGGATTAAGGAAAATCCCAGGAAATTCCACTTTTGTGTTTAATGCAGAGAGAGAGAGGCCATTGTGTGCAAAATACTATTTACACACATTTACTTATGACTTAGAAACAGGATGATCAGAAATGGAAAGAAAGAAAAGACAAGTAGAATCGTAATAGGTTATTTAAAAAATTTATCCTGATTTTTGAGATTAGATCTCCCTGGGGGTTGGGGGGGGAGGTTGTGGTAAGAGTAACCAATTCACATTTGTAGAAGTTTGAACATTTATAAAATGTGTGCTGAAACTCATATAGGGATGAAAGATGGAACATGCTTGGCAATGACCCTTCTCTTTCAAGTTTCCTTCTTTCTTTTTTTTTTTTTTTTTTGTTTTTCAAGACAGGGTTTCTCTGTGTATCTCTGGCTGTCCTGGACTCACTTTGTAGACCAGGCTGGCCTCGAACTCACAGAAATCCGCCTGCCTCTGCCTCCCGAGTGCTGGGATTAAAGGCTTGCGCCACCAAAGCCCGGCTCTTTCTTTCTTTTTTTTTTTTTTTAAGTTTTTCAAGACAGGGTTTCTCTGTGTATCCTTGGCTGTCCTATACTCACTTTGTATACCAGGCTGGACTTGAACTCACAGAGATCTGCCTGCTTCTGCCTCCCAAGTGCTAGCTAGGATTAAAGGCGTGTGCCACCACAACCCAGCTTTAGTTCATTTTTAGCCTTCTCATCATCTGCTTATGAGATCTTGCTGCATTTTTCTTCTCTGCCCGTACCATTTCCGGCTGTTCAGAATTCAGAGCAAGGCTAGTGAAATGGTTCAGTGGGTAAGGAAGGGTACTTGCTCTAAACCTGGCTACCTGAGTTTGATTGCTGGAATCCTTGAAAAGGCGGAAGGGGAAAGTCAACCTCACAAATTGTCCTCTGACCTCCACATGCACATGTGGCATGTGCCCTCCTCTACCATGCACTCTTGTACTCACACACAAATAATAGTAATAATAATAATATTCATAATATATAATAAACCATCTTTAAAGTGAAAAAGAGGGCTGGAGAAATGGCTCAGCTGTTAACAACCAACACCTGCTGCTCTTCCAGGGGACTCAACTTTAGTTCTCAGCACCCACACCAAGGGGCTCATCATACCATCTGTTAACTATGCATTTCTGGCCTCTCTGGGCACGCACTCACACTTACTTGCACACACTCACACGCAGACATACACACATATAATCAAAAATTATAAAAACAAAATTAGAAAAAAATTGAGAAATCCAAGCATGGTGGTGCTCACCTTTATTACTATCACTGTGAGGCAGAGGCAGTTGGATTTACATGACTTTGAGGCTATCCTGGTCTATATAGCAAGTTCCAGGGTGGCAAGGGCTATATAAATAAGACTCGGTTAAAAAATAAAAAAAAAGAGTTAAAAAAAATTACCCTTCGGGAGCTGGAGAGATGGCTCAGTGGTTAAGAGCACTAGCTGCTCTTCCAGAGGACCTGAGTTCAGTTTCCAGCAACCACATGGCAGTTCACAACTGTTTATAATTCCTGTTTCAGGAGGTCTGACACCCTCGCACAGACATACACGGAGCCAAAATAACAGTGTACATAAAATAAAAATAAAAATAAATTTAAAAAAATTTACCCCTCTACTGTGCAGGATAAACTGCTGGGTATGTGATTATGTTTTAGCTCTACCAGAAAAATGAATTATACTTCTACAGCAGCTTATTGTTTTCATGGACTGGGTGTGTCTTGCTAATGTTTTATGCAGATTTCAGCACTTTCTCCTCTCATTACCTCTGTAATCCGGGGCCCTACAGGTGTGAAAACAGTACTGCTTCAAAAATTACTCGGTAATATCTTTACTTATAAAATAATACCTGTAGTCCCAGTGCAGCTGCCACCACTGCAGCTGAAATCAAAGCAGCTGTGGCAGCAATTCATCAAAATGGTCCACCCCCTCCCCTTCCCCAAGGGTCAGTAAAGTCCCTGAGCAGCATGCCACAAAAGTTTGGGGGTTGGCTGCTGACAAGGGAGCTGTCCTGGCTCAGCAGTAGTCCTGCCTCTCAGACTGCTACTGACTAGGGGAGTTGGTCCGCCAAGACAACATATTTCCTGCCACAGACTTTGTTAACTTTGTATACATTTGAAGGAAGTGTCCAGGTCTTCAACCTGAGGAGCCCCAGCAGCCAGGCTTCACTGTTTCAAGTTTTGCCTCTGGACTCCTTACATCTTTCCCTAGGTGTCTCCTCCAGCCCTACAACTACCCTGGGTAATACAGTTACACCTCGAAACTCCAGGAGGCTGAGGAAAACACTTTAGCTGGAGCGAGTCGCACAGGAGGAGTCTTCAGTTAGGGCCTCAGCTGACAAAGAGGCCTGTGCTCCTGTAGCCATCTCTGTGGCAACAATGTATATAATGTTGAAAGACCCGGGGGAGGGAAGTTCCTCACCCGACGCTCAGGATATCACGGCCGCCCCAAAACTCGCAAGAGACCATCTTGATGCAATCGCAAGAGGTTTATTTCGGGGGGAAGGGGGGG
>CAJQZJ010003694.1:17686195-17705179 GCA_907164525.1 Lophiomys imhausi
GCACTGAGGGCACCACTCGTATTCCACGCAGGGGTAGGAGCCGCGACTACGATTTGGGGGAGAGTAGAATATTTAATAGGGGAGCACCACAGATTAAGGGGGTGGGGGAAATTACAGGTGGGAAGTACCAGCCCAGCCCATTGTTTACCACAACCCAAGGGGGAGGGGAAATACAGGTGGAATGTATCAGCCCATTAGTTAGCGGGAAACATCCTACATCTGTTTTTCTCAGGAATGAATCTCATCTTGTTTTGTTATCTACTTTGTGGTCAGCCAGTTCCTGAAACCCTGGGGGCCCGAGGCCCAATTGACCTTTATTCTTGGTTTCACCCTTTTTATGGTCAGCTAAGTTCCTGGGACCTGGCAGCTGGCCTGGTCCTACTGCCGACTTAGGGGGTCTCAATAATTTTTATTCCCTTCAATGTAAGCATACCCCTGAAGAAGCAGGGACTTTTAACCAGGACTAGGAGTCTGACCCTTTAGTACTAATTCACAGTTTAGTTAAAGAAAAGTTTGTGTTAATTCCCTAGGTTTAAGTTAATAGGCCCTTCCCCCACCTGTTAGAATGGCAGTTTCAGTCTCTTAACAGTCCCCAGCTCCTCAGTTGGTACCCCTCCCAGATTTATGCTTATTTTGGGTGAATAAAACCTCACCAACCCCTTAGCTTTTGGAAATTCCTGCCCTAGACAGCCATGCCCCTCCCCAAATCCTATATAAGGTCTGAGATTTCTCCATCCCCTGCTGTCCTCTCCCCAGATCAGAAGGCAGTCATACCTTGGACTTGTTTCCCACCCTCCAATAAAATCTCCTTTATGAGATTTGCTGCTTGCTGAGATTCCATCATTCATCGTGGGTTGTGGGGAAGAAGCAAAGAAGCCAAGAAGCAAAGAAGCAGAGAGACACCTGCTGGGGCCTAGCCCCTCCCCCTCTCCTCAGCTCAGTTTAGGGGTGAGGCAACTCATTCCTGTGAGCTGCAACATCTCTGGGCTGAGGAATCCTCCTCTCAGAGCTGTGTGGTTTCTTAGCTCCTGAGCCTCAGGATACTTCCTTGGAGCTGTAACACTTTCACTGGCGATAGATACCCGCCCCTCTCAGAGCTGTGTGGTTTCTGAGCTCCCTAATCTCAAGATACCTTCCGCAGAGCTGTAACAATTTACTGGGATACTCGCTCCCCTCAGAGCTGTGTGGTTCCTGGGCTCTCGAGTCTCAGGATACCTACCCATCCCCACCTTGCAGGCCAAAGTGCTAATAACAATACCCATTTCCTAAAAAAAGTTAATAATGATTTATTTCACATGTGTGTTTTTTGCCTGTATGTATGTATGAGCACCATATGCATGTTTAGTGCCCTCAGAGGTCAGAAGACGGTGTCAGATCGCCTGGAACTGGAGTTACAGATGGCTGTGAGCTACAATATGGGTGCTGGGAACGGGATCTGGGTCCTCTGCAAGAGCAACAAGTGTTCTTAACTGCTGACCCATGTCTCCAGTCCCATAATTTTCTAGATTTTAACGGGGTAATCCTTCTTAGATCTGTAGTGATAATCTACAGTTTCCTAAATCCACCCCGCCTCCCTCCCAAACACTCTTTGTAATCCTCCTCCCGCTAAGTTCATTGACAGAGATATCCCCTGAAAGCCTTGAGCATCGTCGCATCCACGGCAACCAAGACTTGGGCTACCTCGGTCACTATGGTGCCTGCTCAGCCGGTGCCGCATGGTCGCTATGGAAACTGGAGGCGGGTCGCAGGGACCGAGCAGGCTGGGCGCATGCGCCGGAGGCCGGTTCTCCGCTGCAAAGCCCAAGCCCCTCAGATTCCCCTCGACATGGCGCTGAGCCGGCGGCTGCGACTTCGGCTGTGCACGCGGCTGCCCGACTTCTTCCTGCTGCTGCTCTTTAGGGGTGAGTTGACGCGTCCGTGCCGCTGGCCAGTGCGGTCTGTGGCGATGGGAAATGAGCGGCCCGGGCCGCAGTGGAATAGCGGTTTCGGCGCCCAGGACCCCAGGTCCGGCGGAGGCGCGGAGGGAGCGTGGCGGGGGCGGCTCAGGGGCGGTCGGGACGGATCGGGTCTCCGGGCTGACCCGCGTGGATGCGGCTGGTCCCGCACAGGGACTGGGTCCTCTGCAAGGACCTTGGCAGCTGCTTCGCGGGCTCGAAAACTTGCTGGAGGAAACACCCCCCCCCGCCCCCATCAGCGTGGTGCCCAGAAGTCGTGGACGAAGAGCGGCTTGGGAAGCTCCAAGCCAGGCGGAGCTCCAGAGGCCTGCCCTCCCGGGAGCTGCTGGGGTCAACAAAGAAGCTGACCTGGGCAAGGCCGACCATCCTTGAGCAGAGATGGAACTGCACAGGGACGAGCACTTTTGTTGCAGCGAGGTGGAGACCTTTACCCCTAAATAGTATCTGGGTCATTTTGATCACGACACACTGCCAAACTCGGAAGTTTTGCTCATTTTCTTTAAATTCCTGGGAGACAGTGTTTCCCTGGTCAGTTGGGCAAAAGCACGCTGCAAGATTACTTTGCTGTTACTTTCTATAAACACCACACGGCACTTTGAATCCATTATCTTAGTCCTTAAAACAGCTCTGTGAAGTAGGTTTGTGAACCCATTTTCAGAGGCTAACAGGCCTTTTTAAAAACTTCAAGACTGCCCGCCCAACAAGTAGTACCAAATTTAAGGTTGCATAAGGCACCACTCCTTGCTCACAGGTAACCCAACACGGACCCTTGGGTTATTTGTTCCTTGGGTTTGTTGCCGCCAATGATGTTTTTCCAAAAAATACAAGTTAATACACCAAGGCACTGTTGGGAGTGGTGCGCTTGGGTGAGGCGGGGTAGTGATGGTCAGACAATAAAACAAAGCGTTTTTGTGTTTGATGCTTATTCTAGTGGGTTGCTCGGTGTGGTGGTGGAAGAGAGGGGGCCTCGTGCAGAAGTATTGGAAACAGGCCTCTGTGGTAAGGATGAGGCTTAGCATGTACTGGGTGACCGTATATTTTGCCTGGAAGTTGTTTAAAAACCAAATGCTGTTGAGAGAGAGAAATGACCAGAGGCTAGCCAGGAGACAGGAGTGTCAGGAATGTCCAGCTCCCACTGTGTTGGTCACACTCACATTGTTCTATTCACAGACTAGAACAACTCCCCATTGTTGGAGAGATTTGTTCACATGGAAGTCTGCAGTTTTTATTGGGGAAACATTTTGCAGTTGACTTCAGGGATGAATTTCTACTTGATGATTTGTCAGTCAAAGCAGAAAATGCTAAGGGCTGGATATACTCTTGTCTCTGATTTTGCCCCGCAGGAGGGGCTGATTTGGTGGGTTTCTTGCTATTAAGGGATAAGGCTTACTTGCGTTAACCAGGAAGTACAATACACATTGGCAATCTAGGACTGATGGCAAAGATGAAGGTGCTAGGATGCGTAAGCCCATTTTGAAAGCTGTAGCTTTCTTCTTAAAGTAAGGAGTTTTCCAGCCGGGTGTGGTGTTGCTTGCCTTTAATCCCAGCACTTGAGAGGCAGAGGCAGGCGGATCTCTGTGAGTTTGAGGCCAGCCTGGTCTACAAAGTGAGTCCAGGATAGCCAGGATGTTACACAGAGAAACCCTATCTCGAAAAACCAAAAAAAAAAAAAAAAAAGGTAAGGAGTTTTTCTTTTTTCTTTTCTTTTTTCTTTTTTTTTTTATGTTTTTCGAGACAGGGTTTCTCTGTGTATCCTTGACTGTCCTGGACTCACTTTGTAGACCAGGCTGGCCTTTAACTCACAGAGATCTGCCTGCCTCTGCCTCCCCAGTGCTGGGATTAAAGGCGTGCTCCACTACACTCTGCAGAGTTTTTCATTATTTAATTTTTAGCTTACATGTACCTTAAAACTATACTCCTGGGGCTGGAGAGACAGCTCAGTGATTACAAAGGTGTACTCTGGCGGAGGAGCCAAGTTTTGTTCACAGCTCCCAGGTTGGTGGCTCAAACAGTATGCAACTCCAGCCTTGGGGGATCTGACACACTTCTGAACTCTGCAGGCACCTGCACTCATACATGCACATATTTCCTTCACACTTAAGTAAAAATAAAATAAATCTTTAAAAAAATGTCATCGTTACAGGTGAAAACTGCCTTCTTAATTTTTAGGATTATCCTTTTCAGTTGGTATCACTATCCACTATTTTCACTTAAAAAATAAAAAGCTAGCTCCTGCCTGCTGTGACTCGTGTATTTTATAATCCCAGTTCTCTGGAGGCTGAGGCAGGAGGATCAATGTGAGTTTCAAGCCATCCTGGAATACACAGTGAGTTCCAGGTCACCCTGGGGTAGAGTGAGACTCTACAACAACAAGAAATGACTAGTTCCAAGTTGGTTATGGTGGCACATGCGTAATCCAAGAATTTGAGGGGCAGAGGCAAAAGGATCGTTGCCAAATCAAGTCCAGCCTCAGCTACATAGCAAATCCAAGGCATGCCAGGGCTCCGCAGTGAGGCCTTGTTTCTTTTTTCTTTTCCTTTTTGTTTTTATTTATTTATTTTTTTCGAGACAGGGTTTCTCTGAGTAGCTCTGGCTGCCCTGGACTCACTTTTTGTAGACCAGGCTGACCTTGAACTCACAGAGATCTGCCTTCCTCTACCTCCGAGTGCTGGGATTAAAGGTGTGTGCCACCAAGCCCGGTGAGACCTTATATTAAAAAAAAAAAGTAGTTTCTAACACAGTAGTAAGCATTTTATGTAATTACCCTTTGGTGTGCTCCATTATGAGAACTTAATGTGAATTAATTCATTTAATTTTGATAAGAGAATGTTGTTCCTGTTTTGTGGTATCTCAAGCATCTTAAACTTGGAGGTCTCTAGTCTGTGGTAATCCAGTCTTTGGCTTATTGTATTTGACAGTGGAAATTCTTATTATGGATCAGTTTAGTAAAATTATCAAGTGCTCAAAGACATGTTGTTTGTCTGCATAATCTTCCTTTGGGGATTGGTGACTGGTGCAACCCAGCTTTACGAACTTTAGGCCTCATGTTACGTAGCAGCAGTTCAGTAACTTTCCAGAACTTTTGGTGTACCAGAGAGAGGCCTTCATTTAGAACTAGAACAACAGTTTGTAGTCTGGAAGACAGTTTGTGAGGTGAAATATAGAGAAATTTCTAACCAAATATTCCAATTCTTCTGTTTATTTGAACTCCTGAAATAAGTTAATGGTCTACATGATTGATTGATTGATGATTGATTGAGGTGCCAGGGATTGAACTCAGGGCCTTGAACATATAGCCCCACCTTTTTATGGCGTTCTAAGTCCTGTTGATTACTTGATTTTTTACAGTTCTTGTCAGGGCTATAAGTATACTTTAAGAAAAACAAAGGAGGCTGGGCGTGGTGGCACAGGCCTTTAATTCCAGCAGTCTGGAGGCAGAGGCGAGTGGATCTCTGAGTTCAAGGCCAGCCTGGTCTACAAAGTGAGTCCAAGACAGCCAGGGCCACACAGAGAAACCCTGTCTCGAAAAACCAGCAACAAAAACAAAACAAAAGAAAAACAAAGGACACCTGATCCCAGAACATGAATACTTGAATCAGCTGCTCATCTCTGAATGACTTATTTATTGTCATCATGCTACAGGCTGAGGAGACTGAATGGATATTTGCTAGAGATTGTAGTCACTAATCTCAGAATTGCAGTGGTCCAGCTTCTAGGCTCTGTGGAAGGTGCTCTCAAGGGAGCCCAAGGGATAGTCCTAAATCAGTTTTCTAAAAGGAAGCAGATGCTCCAGGGTGCTTTCTGAGCTGATTATATATTGTAATAGAAGACTCTCTGGATATACTACACACAACTAGCAGCTGTTTGAGATGTGGTATTAACAAAGTCCTTCTTTGTAAATCCTTTGAATTCTTCCAGAGCGCAAGTGGGGTGAAAGAAAAGAAAGTATGTGTGAATGTGAGTGACGTTAGAATGTGCAGTTGGCTGAGGAGGTACTAGTGATGGGAGGCAGATTCTCTTTTGAGGTGTTCAAACCAGGTCTGGGAATGTGGTGACATTAGAGCTGAGTGCAAATTTTAGATCTTTGCACATGCCCTCCAAATTCTAGCACTATAATGCATATATCTTCACAGGCATATGAAGAGATCAGGAAACTAAGTTGGGTCAACAGATTCTTTTACACTCAGATTAGCAAGGACACTATGCGTTGTATGAGAATTAATTTACTGCCTTTTTGCTGCCTGCCACAGTGCACAGCCGTCGTCCTGTTTCTGGTGTCCCAGGAAGCAGTGGTTTTCCCTGTTGCGGTGGGTGTTCTGGATTTCTTGCCTCTTGAAGGTTTTGATTATGTGCTCCACATTGCGTTCCACCTCCAACACTGCACAGCAGACCTCACAGTGGCTCTTCAAGCTACAAGGAAGCTTCCTTGCTTGTGTCTTTTTCTTTCTTTTTTATTCTAAACATTTATTTACCAAATAAATGTTTTGTTTTATGTTGTCTTAGTTACTTTTCAATTGCTGTGACAAAACGTCACCACCAAGGCAACTTATAAAAGAAAGCATTTAATTTGGGGCTCACAGGGTCTGGAGGGTGAGAGTCCATGACCATCATGGTGTGGGGAGCATGGCAGCAGGCAGATAGCTATGGTACTGGGGCAGTGACTGAGAGCTTATGTCTTAATCCATAAGAAGGAGGGAGGGAAGAGGAGGAGAGAGCTAATTGGGAATGATAAGGGCTTTTGAAACCTCAAAGCCCATTCCCAGTGACACACTTCCTGCAAACCAGGCCACACCTCCTAATCCTTCCCAAACAGTTGGACCAACTGGGAATCAAGCATTCAAACATAGGAGCCATAGGGGCCATTCTCTTTCAAACTATCCCAGATATGTACAGGTGTTCTGCCTGCATGTTTGTTTGTGCACCTTGTGTGTGCCATGCCCAAAGAGGCTAGAAGACATCAGATTCCCTGAGATCGGAGTCACAGATGCTTGTGAGCTGCCTGGTGAGTACTGGGAATCGAACCCAGGTCTTTTGGAAGAAAACCAGTGTTCCTAATCACTGAGATATCTCCCAGTCCCCATAACTTTATTTTATTTGTATGAATGTGTGCCTGTTTATCTGTATGTGCAACATATGCCCAGAGAGGCCAGAAGAGGGTGTCAGAGCCCCCAGAAATGGAGTTAACAGGTGATTGTGAGTCACACTCTTTGGGTACTGGGACCAGAACTGGGTCTTCTGTAAGGGCAGCAAGTGTCCTTAAATTCTGAGTGCTCTTTTCCAGACTCTTTATGTCTTTGATTTGTAGAGTATCCCAGTACTTCGTCGGTTCAACTGGTTTCTACAATTATTGTTAAAATCAAATTCTACCAGTCATACTGTTTGTTGTCTGATAACTTCAACTCACAGTAATCTTTCCTGTCTCTGAATAATCATCATATATCTCAGTCTATAGTTTATTTCATTCCAACAATCATTTTGAAATGCCTATGTTATGTCATGTACAATTTTCCACAGTAGGGTTCACAATGAATAAGGAACCCAACCCTCGAGCCAACATGCCTGTGTGACCTCTCAAACCAGGCTTTGGGTGTTGGTGTGGGATACAATGCATATTGTCAGTGATGTCAGAACAGGGAGGTAGCTCTAGTGTCGCCTGTCTGTCTTTGTCACTTGAGAGCCAGTTAACATTTTAACCACTCCGGGTGTCTAGGCATTTTTAGGATATCTTATTTTAGTTCGGTGGCTGCAGGAACTTCAGGGTAGTCTCAGTTTTTACTGTAGTAGTTGTCATGGGAGGAAATGGTATTTCTGTGATCTACTGTGTGGAGCTGCAAAGTTAGGAACGTGGAGAAACACTTATGACGCGCTTTAGCGGACTCAGGGTGCAGCTCCCTGCAGTTTGTGGTTACGGAGGAAAATGTACAGAACATCGGTGGGGTGTGTGTCTAAGTAGCAGAGCTCAGAGCTGGTTGTCCTCTGCTCTTGTGCTTTTCCTTCTTGATTCTTTTGCTTTATTTTTGAAGTCATCTTTAATGAAGTTTAAAAAAATAATAAAACAAAGTTGTGGGTTTTTTTTTCCTCATAGCTACAGTACTGGAATTTTAGATTTGACATTTGTAAAGGGAAAATGTGATTTGTTTAACTACCTGTCGCCTCTGTCTTTTTCTAGTTTCTTCACAGCAGGCGAATTGGATGAAGGAGGAATGTCCTTGCAGTTCAGTTGTTTGTATTCTTTGTGACACATTTGAGAGATTAATTGTCGTTGGTTTTGGGTAGGAGAGCAGCTGTGGCATCAACAAATGGTTAAGGGGGACTGAGCTGCTGGAGTACCTGCCCTGCCCCCCATTCATTAGGAGCAAACAAAAGAACCAGCGTCAGTGCTGGGCTCTCTGGGCTCCCGGCTGCACTTTGATTGAGCGCTGCTCTGTGCCAGCCACCGAGCTCCGGAGGACGATTCTCTTAGGTGATGAGGATAATGAGGGATATTATTATGCCCAAGCAGATTGACTGCTTGGGAAGCGGAGAGTTGTCTGCCTGTGTGTTCCGTTATTTCTTCTTGCGCAGTGTGGATGCCCGTCTTTAGAATGAGGTGCAGCTGTGCAGCTGTCGGGAAGCTTACAGAGGATGTAGCAAACCCTCAGACAGCTGCCTTTCTTTCTTGGGCCAAGGTTTTCACTAAAGTATTTCTACATTTATTTGTTTGTTTGTTTTGTTTTATTTTTTCTTTTTGAGTCATGGCTTATGTAGCTCAGGCTTGCCTGGGGCTAACACTAACACACACACTCTCTCTTGTTGTGTGTGTGTGTGTGTGTGTGTGTATGCTCCCATAATGCCAGAGGTTGATGTCAGGCGACTTCCTTAATTGCTCTCTATCTTATTGTTTAAGACAGCTTCTCACTGAACTGGAACTTGACAGATTCCACTTGGCAGGGTGTGCAGCAGGCCTGGGGCTTCCCGTCACTACCTCACAGGCTCTGGGATTACAGCCTGTACCCTGCTGCCTGGCCCTTTACATGGGTTCTGGGGGTCCGTTCAGGTCCTCAAGCTTGAATGACTTTACTGACTGATTCTTCCATTTCAGCCTTCAGTATGCAGGATTACAGGAATGGGACACCACACATGGCTTTCTTGGGGATATTTTTGACTTAGTGCAGATTTAGTTGAACAGAGACGTTGAAAGAGAGGAAGATGGAGGAAATATATGTTTCAGGGATGTACTTGGGAATGTATGTAGTGTTTTCTGAGACTGTGGGTTGTTATGATAAATAATAACAGTTGTTGAATGCTCTGTGCCAGGCATTGTATGGATTGTACCAAATAATATATCATAGTGAGTTCAGACCATAACAAAATATCCTAACCTGAGTGTCTTGAGCCATAGACATTTGTGTCTCACTGTTCTGGAGTCTCAGAAGTCAGATACCAAGGCTGCTCGCAAGTCCAGTTCCTAGTGAGGCCTTCTTCCATGCAGATGACTACTGTCTTTTCACGAGATGGAGAAGGAGAGTTTTGATGCCTCTTTTTGTTTTGTTTTCTAAGACAGGGTTTCTCTGTGTAGCTCCATCTGTCCTCTTGTAGTGGCCACTCTGCCATGATGGTGTTCTACCCTAATGACCTAAGCCTAGTTACTGTTTAAAGCCTGTACCTAATACCATTTTATAAGGGATTAAGGCTTCAACATGAACTTTAGGACAGGAACTTGAGATATCTTTTTTTTTTTTTTTTTCCCGAGACAGGGTTTCTCTATGTAACAGCGCTGGCTGTCCTGGACTCACTTTGTAGACCAGGCTGGCCTCGAGCTCACAGAGATCCGCCTGCCTCTGCCTCCCAAGTGTTGGGATTAAAGGCGTGCGTCACCAACGCCTGGCGAGATATCTTAACTGGTCTCAGCTAAGTCATTTTTATGTGCAAGGTACTGAATTTGTAGACATGGAATCCAAGGCCTGGCCCAAGGTCACAATAAATAGAGCCCAACCCTAAGCGGGAGATCTATAGCTCAGGGGCCCAAAAAAGGCAGAAAAAAAGAATGAAAGAGCCTGAAGACCGGTAGAGTGACGTCTGACACTGTCCTCTGGGGACCTTCTGGGCACGACGTAGTCATTGTACCCTTAAGCTCTCAACAGCTGGACTGTCTGCACAAGATTGGGCTTGTCACAGAGGAGGACATGAGGCCCCACCCTCCTGAGGAATAATGGTTGCTGGGGAGTGGGGCTTCTAAAGCCTTTCTGTGAGGAATCTATTAAAAATATGGAGCCAGGAGCCAGGAGTTGGTGGCACATGCCTTTAATCCCAGCACTTGGGAGGCAGAGGCAGGTGGATCTCTTTGAGTTCGAGGCCAGCCTGGTCTACAGAGTGAGTCTAGGACAGCCAGTGATACAGAGAAACCCTGTCTCAAAAAACAAAACAAAACAAAACAAAACAAACAAACAAACAAAAAAATATATAAGCCAGTTGTCTCTCAGAGACCATTAACAGTAGGCTGTGAAGCATTTAAACACCAAAATAAGAATGTTTGACTTACAATGTGAAGTGTAGAAATTCGTTTGTCCTTTGGAAGCAGGAATATGTGCAAACAAAAGAAGTCAAGAGAATTGGAGTGGAAAGATCCACCTAGAATGTATTATTAGTCATTTTAATAATGCTTTAGTATGGGTATCCTGGTTCCAGACTGGGTTTTATATTGTAGACCCTCCCTCTTAGCTGTGGACAGTCTGTTCCAAGACACCCAGTGGACTCCTAAAACCAGATAGAACAGAACCCTGTGTGTCTTTCGATGTTTCCTGTACACAATATGCAAGTTTGATGTCTTTTCTCTCTCTCTCTCTCTCTCTTGGTTTTTCCAGACAGGGTTTCTCTATGTAATAGCCCTGGCTGTCCTGGACTCACTTTGTAGACCAGGCTGGCCTTGAACTCACAGAGATCCACCTGTCTCTGCCTCCCAATTGCTGGGATTAAAGGCGTGTGGCACCACTCGCCCTGCTTCTCTCTTTATTATAAGCACTTACTGTGTCGTGTACCATGTCTGAGACTTACGCAGTTTAAGGACAATGAAATACAATTGATGTCTTTTTCCTTCACAATTTCATAGTTAGAAGACAATTTCTGACCATACCTTTGCAACTTCAAATGACTTGTTTTTCTTCGCTTATCAAGTCAAGAATTTGTAACTTTTCACTAAGGAGTAGCACTGCAGCTTCTCTGTGCCATGTCTGAATTGCCAGTGTTGGGGCCTTTAAGTAAAATAAGGTTACGTGGACACAGTGTGATGTTGTGATAGTCGATCCAACAGCCAGCAGCCTCCAGAAGCGGGCAGTGAGCAGTCATATATAGGGATGGTGTAGATGGATAAGGGTTGTTTCATATCCTAGGTAGGACTAACAGGACGGCAGAAGACTTCATCCCGCCTTTCAGAGTGGCACACAGCTTCTAACTTGGGATTTTTCTAAGTTTTGGAATTTTCATTTACTCTTTCGGAATGCAGCTGACCTCTGGTAATAAAAACTACTGATAGAGAATGGGGATCTTCTGTGTCTGAAAAACTACCTATTTTAATGTTGTTCTTTAAATACATATTTGCTGGATACATTATTTTAGGTTGTCAGTCATTTTGTCTTTGAACTTTTAGAGAGAGAGAAGGGGGGGAAGAGAATATGAATGTGTATTCTCTGTGCTCTTTGGTTAAGAAGTTTAAAGTTAGCCTGGCATGGTAGCGCATGCATTTAATCCCAGCACTCAGGAGATAGTGGCAGGTGGATTTCTGTGAGTTCAAGGCTGGCCTGGTCTACAGAATGGGTTCCAAGACAGCCAGGGCTACACAGAGAAACCCTGTCTGAAGAAACTAACCAACCAACTAAACAAACAAACAAACAATTTAAAGTTGTATCTATTGTCTCCTCCATATTGTTTATCTTTCTTTTCCCTAGCTACTTAAAGGTCATTTTCTCCCTTTTCTTTTGGAGGGAGGGCGTTTGAAATGTTTCTGCAGTATGTCACTAAGGTGAGTTTCTTTTTTTTTTGTTTTCTACTTTTACTTTATATGTTGTGTGTCTATGATTTTTTTTCCCCCTGTGGATTCTTAAGTATTTGTTCAGTCATCTTTTATTTTTGGGCTCTGATTAAATGTATTCAGTTACTCTGTCCTCCAAGACTGTTATTTTTTCATCTGTTCCTGAGCCAGTGCTGGAGGGCTTTCCCTCTACTGATTATTTTGTTCAGTTCTAAAATTCTAAATTTTTGTGCAGTTCTTCTTGGCACTTTTTGCTTAAGTTTTCAGTCTGTGAAAAGCTTGAGGCTGGATGTAGTGATGTGTCTCTAATCAGCCCTGGCACTCAGAACACTCAATGCAGGAGAGACTTGAGTTTGAGCCCAGCTTGGGCTATAGGTTGAGATCCTGTCTCAGTCAACACACAAACAAATTATAACATTTATGCATAGCTATCTCATTTTTCATATATGACATTCCAGATATCTAAAGTCTTAGGCATCTAAACCAACTAATTCTTGTTTCTTGTGACATTTACATGTAGGGGTTTGCTTCTTTGCTTATAAGAACCAAGGTTAATCTGTGATTGTCTAACTCAAGGATGCTGTTGTTTTTTGTTTTTGTTTTTTTTGAGACACAATTTCTCTGTGTAGTTCTGACTGTCCTGGATTCACTTTGTAGACCAGACTGGCCTTGAATTCTAGTTTATCCGCCTGCCTCTGCCTCCTGAGTGCTGGGATTAAAGGCACCAGCATACCTGGCAAGGATACTGTTTTTGTGAAGAGGCTTCCACCCAGTGCCAACTGCCACCCTCTAGGATGACTGTTGTCCCTTGCAGGATCCCTGGAATAATTTGAAAATGTTAGGCTCTGCTTTCCTTTGTTCCTTTGACTTTAGGACGCAGTGGACCCTGAAATGCTAAAATGTGAGCATGTGTCCTCAGTGCCTGCAACTTTGCTTTCTGAGTAAGCCTAGACAATTGCTGTCTGTCCTTTTACTATCTCCCCATTGCCTGTGAGTCTGCTGGTGCAGACTTATGTTCTTACTGTAAGAACTCACTGCTGGGGTGCGCTGTGTTTCAGAAAAGCTCTTTCTTACTGTTCCCTCTCTCGATTAACAGAAGGGCTACACACATCTCTTTTAATGTTTGTTATGAAAGTAATGCTATTGTCATTCACATACGATATAAAAAAAAATATGCTCTAGTTTACACGCTTCCAGGTCGGTGTGCTGTCCCTGGGCAGAGAGTGCACATGACAGTGCTCTAAGGTTGGGGCTCTGTAGCTTTAGCCATGTGTCTAGTCCTGCGATTGTAATCTCTGACCTTCATCTGTCACCCAAGACACAGCACTGTAGATGGGAGAGTGACAGTCACCACAGTGGGAGTCACGTCAGTGACAGTGGTAGATGAGACATCTGGATGCCAGGGACGGAAGTGCCCTGAGCTTCCATCTGAAATCAGAGATTCTTGCTTATACAGGATGAATGTTGGCTTAAAAGGACAGATGCCACCCACTGCACCTGTTCTTATCCACACAGTTCCTGGATGATAGGAGGAGCAATTGCATTGTGGGTATTGAACATTCTAGATCCTTTCCAGATGTTCCTGTAGTTCACATTTGGATCTCAGGGAAATAGTGCTGGTTTTAATCCAAATAATTTGAAAGGAATTAAAACCGCACCTCTTCTCTTACACTACTGCCAAAATGTGCAGGATTCTCTCCCTTTGTTATTAGATAATGACTTTTAAATTTGAATGTTAGATCCAAAGAAGTGATTTTTCCAGGCAGATGGCAATGTTTTTTTTAAACTGATTAACTGAACTAGTATATATCATTCTTTATAATTGTATTAGAGAGTTTTAAAAACTTCAACGGAAAATTCTTCTTCCTCCAGAAATTTAGATATGGCCTGGAGCCAGGTAAGCTCCATTTGAAGTCTACTGTGAGAGGTTGGAAAAGCTCATGGTCAAGAGCCATAACACTTTTTTTTTATGGCCCCCTTCCCTCTTTTAAATCTCTCTTATTTACTAAGATCTGCTATTTCAAAAGTTCTTGCTTTTGTTTACCAAGAATCAAAGAGGCAGAGATACTTGGTTAGGTTGCATTCTTACTTAGATGGAATTCCTTAGTATGCTTGTGTTCGTTGCTGTAACTGGGCTGAAACTGTAAAAGGGAGGATGCGTTTGCTTCGCTCACTGTTTCAGAGCTTGTGGTCCATCATTTCATGGAGGAGTGTGGCAGGGCAGTTCAGCTAACATGGAGGCCAGGAAGCATATGCAGAGGGAAAGAAGAGAAGGAGGCAAGGAAGAAGGCATGCTTACTAATCTCCAAGTGCTTTAAGCATTAGAGCATTTTCTCTTTTGGTCTGTTTAGTTTGGCTACAGGTTGCTTGGCTGTATTTATTCATTTACTTAAATTTAGTGTGCATGTGTATGTACCACATGTATGCCTGTTAAATTACTGAGGCCGGAAGAGAGTGTCAGAGCCTACTGGAACTGGAGTTATATATGCTTGTGAGCTAGCTGCCCAGTGGGTGCTGGGACCTGAACCCCGTTCTCTGAACTGAGCAGCCAGTGCTCTTAGCCATTGAACCATGTCTCCAGACCAGTTGTCTGACTTTAAAGGATGAGTTTGGAACCTTAACTGTGAGTCTGTAGAGCCATTGCTCAGTGACAACAACCGTTTCCATGTCTTTTATTTGCAGGGAGTGTTTTAGACACAAGGGAATGCAAGCGTGTGTTTTGGAAACTTCATAGGGAAAGTTGAAAATTAAAATTTCTTCCGAGCTGGGCAGTGGTGGCGCACGCCTTTAATCCCAGCACTTGGGAGGCAGAGGCAGGCCTGGTCTACAAAGTGAGTCCAGGACAGCCAGGGCTACACAGAGAAACCCTGTCTCGAAAAACCAAAAAAAAAAAAAAAAAAAAATTTCTTCCGGAAATATTTCTTATGGGCAAACCTTTAATTTCAATGGAAAAAGTGGGAGCAGCAGGTAAAAGGACCCACTACCCAGCCTGATGACATCAGTTCAGTTCTTGGGACTCTCCTGGTTCCCAGACACTTCATAGGGTAGCTCATGGGGTAGGATAGCTCATGGGATAGCTCATGGGGTAGCTCATGGAACTTCAGCTACAGGGGATCTATCTAACATAGCTTCTGTGGGTGAGTTCCTGCAGATTTGGTGCACGCGCACGCACACACACACACACACATACACACACACACACACACACACACACACACACACACACAAATAAAAAGAAAATTAAGAAGCCGGGCAGTGGTGGCGCACGCCTTTAATCCCAGCACTTGGGAGGCAGAGGCAGGCGGATCTTTGCGAGTTCGAGGCCAGCCTGGTCTACAAATTGAGTCCAGGACAGCCAGGGCTACACAGAGAAACCCTGTCTCGAAAAACCAAAAAAAAAAGAAAATTAAGAAATTTAAATCACTGGGGCTTTGTGGTGCATGCCTTTAATCCCAGCACTCGGAGGCAAAGGCAGGAGGATCTCTGTGAATTCAAGGTCAGCCTGGTCTACAGAATGCATCTAGGACAGCTGTAGATACACAGAGAAACCCTGTCTTGAAAAAAAACCAACAAAATTAAACTTAAAAAGTATGCATGTTCTTTCACAGAGGCTAATTCTGTGACCTTCCCAGTGTTGCTTGGTCCTGACAGTTCCAGGAGATAAAGCTGTACAGGAAACAACAAAACACAGGGATGAATTTATTGCTGGAATTTCTCTTCCATCATCTACTTTTGGTGTCCCCTTTTCATACCCCCAGCACTAATGTCGAGAGGGTGTTTCATGGCATTGGAGGCAGGATATGGACCCCACTGAGGCCCATGGCTAATCCCTCACTTGCTGTTTGTAACCTATAGCTAGCTATTCCTCAGAGTGTGTTTAGACTCAGGTGACTGTTGAGGTGTGTGTTTTGTGTTTTGTTCTTTTGTACTCACAGAATTTATTCTCTCGTCAAGTGTGTCTGCAACGTGCGAAGTAAATAAGATCTGTTAAAACATGGTTGCTTCTGTTCTTACCTGCAAACAGCACTTTTTAGTTTATGCATTTTTAAAGCTTTTCAAGAGACTTCGAGGAAGAAAATTAGCTCAGGTTTGAAGATACCATTTAAAAAATAATAATCTTTATTTCTGAAGAGTTTCAAACATGTATACAGTGAAACATAATCATTCCACTCCTCCAAATTCCCCCAAGCCGCCTCCTCCAACAAAGCCCCCTCAAAATTTTGTCTCTCTTTCTCTTTTTTTAAAAATATTTTTGTTTTTGATTGGCCACTAAGTCCTGTTGGTGCTGCCCATACATGCGTGGGGTGGGGCCATGGATTGGAGCATGGGAAATCTACCAGTGGCCACACGTTCAAAAAAGAATGGTTCTCCCATTCTAGCAGCTTGCCTGCCAATAGCTCCGCAGTAAGGGATGGTTCTTAGGGGCTATTTCATTTATGTTTGGGCTCTGGCTGGATTGATCCTGTGAGCTGGTGAGTGTGACAGCCAAGTCAAGCATTTATTTCACAGTACCTCTCCCCACTCTCCAACCCATATATTCTTTCTACTTCCTTTTTCTCTGAGAGTGAGTGGTGTGGCAGCGGTGGCAGTAATGGGATAGTATGTGTGATAAAGATGTCCCATTGAGGACTGAGCACTCAATTTCTTATTCTCAGCATGTGGACAGTCCATGCATCTCTCCAATGACTCTTGCCCAGTGCAGAAGGAACTTATCTGACCAAGGTTGAGAACAGCCCTGGCCTGAGTTTAACCATAAATATTAAAGACAATTTGACAACATTACATTTGGATGAATTAACCCTTTGGGCTTCTACCCTAGGTTCTCTGACCTTCCCAGCCATGGGCTTGTAACCAGGATTACGTACCAAGGCATGAAATTCCCTTCTGTGGAGCAGGCCGCAGATCCAATCAGAACACTGTTAGTTACTCCATAACAGTCATGCCACTAGGTTGGTATTGTAGTGTACAAGACTCAGCACTGGGTAAGAAAGACCACTGATGCATTTTCTCCCCAGTAGCTTTTGTAGTGCCTTTTGGTACTGTGGAGGCTATCCAGCAGAGAGATTCCTGGTAGATTTGATTGGTTTCTCAGTATCCAAAGTATGTGGTTAAGATACCAGCCTTATTACTTATCCCCTTTTCTCTGTTACTTGTAATGGAAGAGTCATGTGCCCTGCTTTGTTGTAAAGCTTTGATGTCCTATGTATATCCCTTACCTCCCAGGGACATGACTAGGTTTAGCTTTCTGGATGACAGTATGGTACCTTTGTTTTCATGCCTGTTCTGCCTTCCCAAAGAGGAGCTGTGAGATAAGGTTGTACCCTAGAGAACTGCTGCTTTCCCCTCTTGTGTTACAAGCATATGGCTATGTAATAAGGAGAAACTGATAATTAAACCTTAATAGTTGATCTTCTGCTGGAAGACCCTGAGATTAGAGGAGTGCTCTCAGGGTCTGTGGAGTGTCGCTGTCTTTCGAGCTGTGGCTGTGTTGGTGTCCTCTTGTTCCATCATTACCGCTGACCCAGTGCACTGTGGGACATCACCTTTCTCCTTGTTCCTTTTCAGCTCTCTTCATGACATCCAGCTGTATGGATTCTTTGTGCAGCCTCTTGGTAGAATTGTAGTCCGAGGCGATCTCCTACATTCCTATCTATCAGAGCAAGCATAAGCTAAATCTGGCTTTGAATCTTACTCCTGCTGTGTCCACTCTAAGTCAGTTTCCTTATCTAGGAACCAGTAGTAATATGTACCTCTGTAGGCTGTATAAAGGTCCCATCAAAGTGCCTAATAGTAACAAAAATAACTTATTAGTGTACTATAATTAAGATGAAGTAATTCAGTATATGGTGGCCCTCACCCAGCCCAGGCTATATGGTGAGTACTACACCAGTCTGTGCTCTGTTGCACGGTTTTGTCTTAAGAAACCAAAAGTAAATGAATTAATAAATAATAAATTAATAGTTCATGTGTAACATACTCAGCAGAGTTCCTAGCATGACCACAAGTGCTTTTTTAGGTTTGCTTTTCAGCACTAAGTGGTAAAGATTTACTGTTACCAACCCCTGTTGCTGCAGTTACATATGTAAGGCACAATTCATTTGATTCTTAGTTATCTGGAGACAAAGTGAAACTTCCTAGGCTGGCTTCCAGCCCTCTAGGGAGGAAGCCCTTCCAAGTCCCTGAATCCCATCTGGCAATTTGCCCTTGGTTTTGCAAAAGATATTTTAGCTATAATTAAGATTTCTTCTTGGTCTGGGAGAAGGTGGAGTAGGTGGGAAGGTGGGGCTAGGAAGGGTGGAGGGAGGGGATGGTGATGGAGATGTAACTCGAAGTAGTAAACATTAAAAAAAAAAAAAAGATTCTTTTCGGGGCTGGAGATGACTCTTCGGTTAAGAGCATTGTCTCTTCTTCCAGAGGGCCTGGGTTCAATTCTCAGCACCCCACATGGCAGTACACAACTGTCTGTAATTCCTGTTCCAAGGGATCTGATACCTTCACACAGACAAACATGTGGTCAAGACACCAATGTACATAAATAAAAATAAATTATAAAAATAAAACATTTCTTCCACTTTGCCTTTTCCCCTGTTGTAATTCTCTTTATATAGGTGGTGTTAGAATAGCAACAAGTAACTTTTCTATTTAAGGGGATTTGATTTGGGAGGTTGCTTTTTTTTTTTTTTTTTTTTGAGACAGGGTTTGTCTGTGTAGCCCTGGCTGTCCTGGAATTCTCTCTATAGACCAGGCTGGCCTTGAACTTGGAGATCTACTTGCCTCTGCCTCCTGAGTGCTGGGATTAAAGGTATGTCCTCCAAAACCCATTTAACAAGACCATTTAACAGCTTGTAGTCTTTTCCCCTAAATAACAAAATTTTCTATTATCTATCAAATAACCAAAGGGGAAGAACACCCTCCCCACCTTCTGGGGATGGGACGTTGTTCTCTTAAAATGACTTCCTGCTGATTTGGGACGTAGTAAATGGGTTTTGGAGGTTAGACCCAGGGACTTCTCTCTTTTGCTTT
>CAJQZJ010003694.1:17705579-17723299 GCA_907164525.1 Lophiomys imhausi
AAAAAAAAAAAAAAAGAAGGGAAGAGGATGGTGGGGCTGAGGGGGAGGAGGGTGGAAGGGTGGGACTGGAGGGGGGAGTAGGGAGGGGATTGTGATTGAGATGTAACTTGAAGAAATAAAAAATAAATTATTAAAAAAAAAAAAAAGGTGTGTCCTGTCACTGCCCGGCGGTGGGAGGTTGTAAATTTAAAAAAAAAAATTAAAATTCCTATGTTGGAAAAATTTTATGTTTAAAATGCAATTGATTGTCCTGAATTTTTCTGCAAATCATTAACCTAATTTTAAAATTTGTGAGTAAAGAAGGAAGAAATTTCTCAGATACCCTTAGTTTAAAAAAACGATTCCCTGATTATTTGTAGAAAAGATTAGACTGCCTGGGAGACAGTTTTCCTACCTGAACCAGAAAACACTGACAGCAAGTTTAGCGGAAATCCCAGCATCTTCTGAAGTTAAGGAGCTGCCATTGTAACTCTGGGTTTACACTAAGAACAAACACGTGGTTCAGTAAATACCCTTAAGGGTAAAGCTGGATGTGTGGTGCCTATTATAATCCCAGCTCTCAGGGGAGAGGCAGGAGGATTGGGAGTGCTAGGATGGCCTAGCAAGACTGGGCCTTTAAGGAAACAAGTAACAGGGTCCAGGTCATAAAAGGACATGTGACTACACAAGCGTCCATGTTGTATGGTGTGTTTGTACTTGAGGATTTTAGTTGGTTTTATTTTCCCATAATTTTTCAGTTAACTATGGGTTTTATATTTTGAGGTTATTGTGTTATGTAGTTCTAAGGTGGTTTTTTTTTTTTTTTGAGGCAGAAGTAGGGGCAATAATGAGAGAAAAGAAAACTCCTAACCCAGTAAAGGTCCCCACACAAAGATACAACGAGCCACATGCATGGACATTAAACCAGAGCAGTGTGGAATTAAATTCTGGCCTCTCTGTTCTTGCTCCTAGATTATGTCCATAGTCATTTCAGATCTTTAGTTGAAGTCTTTAGAGTCTGGAAGTGTGGCTTGCTGCTTAACTTAGAGGCATACACTGGGCAGCAAATCTTGGAATTTGCCTTGTTGCAGACCTAGATAGACAACACAAAATTTCCTTTGTCCAAATAGTTTCCTTGCATTGGGCATCTGTGCAAGAAGCTGTTTTATAAAAATCTTGTTACTTAGTAACTGGGCTGATGATTAGGGGCCACGGGTTCACACTGTTGTTCCATCCTTTTCTGTTGTTTGCTACCCACAGACAAATCCTTTCCTGTCTACTCACATAGACATGTAGGGTGTTGAATTTTGGAGTGGAGAGATGCTGTAAGGCAGGGCCTTCCATTTTCAATGGGTAACCCAAGCACATCTGCTCACTACATGCCAGGACAACTGACAATGACTCCAGATGTTTCCAGGTGTGGGTGTCGGTATCCCAACTGAGCAGTAAGTCTGAGCACAGCGGGAGGCAGCTGAGGCCTATAGAACCGAGCAACAAGTTTAGATCATATGATGAGTAAGTGGTAGAATTGGGTCTGAAGATGCAGCTTTGTGAATGAACTTGACAAATGGCTCAGTGTTATCTACTGCGCATCACCACCTCTGGAACTTTACCATTCATCCTAAGAGAACCGGTTTTCCCCAGCCCTTAAATGCTGGAGAAATGTTTGAGCAATGTTAAAAACAGCTGGAATGGATATTTTGGGAGTACTTTGTTTGCTGTTATGAACCATATAGTATCTTTAAGTTTGATGTGATGTGTGGCATATTCGCAAGTAGTGAATTCCATCCAGTCTAGTGAAGACTGCAAGAGAATGCATCTCTGAAATCCATTATCCATTTGCCAGATAAAATTTAACTGCTTTAGGGCTTATGTTGAACTCTTTTGTATTTTCCATTTGTACTTTTAATACTTTCCAGTTTATGCTTCTTAAAAGCAAAAATCTACACATAGAGTAATCTTTTCATACATTTGTTGTTGAGTTACATTTTATCATCTTGTACTGAGTCTTCATTGTATAGACGTTCTGGATTCACTTGGAAATAAGAAATGAGGGCAAGCTGTGGTGCCATGTGCCTGTAATCACAGCTTTGGGAGATAGAGGAAGGATGGTGAGGAGTTCAGGGGGATGTCCTTGGCTGCACAGAGAGTTTGAGAATGTCCTTCATGAGGCTCTGTATCAATCAAGCAAAAAGTTGAGTACAGTTAGTTCTCAGAAAGAAATGTCAGGCAGGGACGTTTAGAACTATTAAGTAAACACTTCTTTAAGGTCGGGTCACATCATCTGAACATGGTGATTCCAGAGCGCTTTCAAGCTTAGCTGAGAAGTCTCTCATCTGCAGTGCAGTCATAAGCAGGACTTTTTCTCTGGCGGTTGTGTAACAAAGCCATTTATCTTTCGGATCGCCTGAGCCACTTGCTGTGTTGAAGACCTCAGTTGCTTTGCTTTGAAGATGCTTTTCTTCTGAAATCTACCGAGATTTCTGATTTATAATTGGGTTGTTATATAATGTGATTTTAAAGCTGAATTTACAACATGAAAGAGCTTTGAGTCCCATGGCTGGCCCACCAGGGGTCACACCCTTAAAGTCAACTGACTCTCTCCACCCAGAAGCCATCAACTCTCAGGAGCTCCTCAGGTAGGGGTGGGGGGCTGTGAGTCCCTCTGGATCCCTGCTGAAATGTGGAGGGTTTGATCTTATGCAGCAGCTGCTGGGTGTTCATGAATTCAGTGGTGCGGTCGGGTCCAAAGACATTTGCTCCAGTCCTGTCAACCTGTGGCTCTCACATTCTTTCCACCCCTCTTCCGCTATGGACCCTGAGTCTTGGGAGGAGATGTGTTCTAGATGTCTCATTTGTGGCAGATATTTACTTTTTGCCCTTTAACTAATTGTGAGTTTCTGTGTTAACCACTGTCTAGCGCACAGAGACCTCTCTAATGTGGTCTTAGAGCTACACTAATGTATGGGCACTGTGCCACTCTAGAAGCCATTTGAGGGGGCTGGAGAGATGGCTCAGTGGTTAAGAGTACACCTGCTCTCCCAGAGGACCCAAGTTTGGTTTCCAGCACCTGCATAGTGGCTCACAACTATCCCAGGGGGTCCAGTGGCCTCTCCTGGCCTCTGTAGTACTTGCTGTAGAGCAGCCCCACACTTGGTCTACAGCTAGACATGCAGGCCAAACACCCATGCACATAAGCTGAATGAATGAATGAATGAATGAGGCTTTGAGCATCTGGAGGTTTTTCTATTTAAGGGGGTCCTAGAACCAGTTCCCAAAGGAAGCCGTCTATGTTTGGTAGTCAGTGTCAGAACTCGTATTTTCCAAAGAGCTAATGACTATATTCAATGAGTTTCTTGGGTGCACTGGTATTTTTGATCAGGATGGCTAGGTTTCAGGTTTACCTTGTTGGAATCAGGGCCGAGAGGCGGCTGTGAAGAGGAGTGCTCACCTGCTGCTTGTTACACTTTGGGTCTGTGTACTCCTATACACTCAAGAACCTGCTGTGTCCTTCACATCCTCTGTAGTCTGCGTGCTAAGATCAGACAGCCCATACAACTCAAACTCGTGCATCAGAATTTCTCTTTTAAAAAGTTAAGATTATTTAGACCTCATGTGACTAACGAACTGAGGGGAGCTGATACACGGAGGCAGCCCACACCGGGGGGATGGGATGGGTGAGAGGGGGGATAGGGGGTGAAAGGGGGGAACGGGGGGGGGGGGGGGGGAGGGGATGGGTAATGGAGACATAACTTGAAGTAATAAATGTTTAAAAAAAGTTAAGATCATATTTAACTTATTTATTTTGCATATATGCATGCTTGTTATGGTGTTTATATAAAGTTGCAGGACAGCTTGGAAGAGTCAGTACTTTTCTGGACTTGACTCAGTGGGCTCCAAGTTTAGTATAAATGGGAAGGGCCTTCAAGAGACTTGCTGTTAATTTCCCTCTCTTTATCTTCCCACTCTAGCCTGGAGGTCTTCGGTGAGGACTGGGGGAAAGGCTTCTCAGGCAAACAGAAGCATGAGGGCTTCCCTATGCTCTGGTTGATTTTTGTCATTACCAAACTATGTGCCGATCTTTCATGCCAGGATAGGCGGCCGGTTTGAAGTCTCCTCATTCCTGTTGTTGAAAACTCAGCTCAGTATTTTACCTTAGTATGTTTTCCTTTAAGCAGAGAATGGTTCTCTTGTCTCTGGCCACTCTGTACTTCAGACTGACAGCTTTGGTATATTGGAGTGTGCAGTTGGTCACAGATAAACATTTCGATTTGCCTCTCCACTGGCTAGATTTATTAATTAGACAAATAATTCACTCATCAAATGTTAACATATTTAATTTGGCTTAATATTATTAAACATTTGTTGGATGCTCATGTTGTATCAAGAATGGTTTATGGGTTACCTGGTGGGGTGTCATTTTTCCATTCTGGAAGCTGCTCTTCTATGCTTCTTATTCACTCAAATAATAACTTTATCCCTTGGGGTTGAAGGCATATAGACATAAAACTTCAATTAAACTTGAGTTATTTAGAATTTAAAAGGAAATATAAGATAAGATAGAAAATATTTGGGTTCAGAACTTAGAGACATAATTTTTTTTCTCCAAGATTTCCTGATACAAATAGGCTAAACATTATGTATGTAACTTTTACTACATGAGTTAAAAAATTTAGCCTTTTTGTTAGACAAAAGGAGGGAATTGATGGGGTGGTGTTAAGCATTCTAAATATTACTTAATTGGTCCTGCTTGCTGTCTGTTCTGTTACATTGTCTCTGATTGGTTGCATAAAATGCTGAGGCCTGAGATTGGGCAAAGACAGAGATAGGTGGGGCTAAGGTACGAGGGCTTCTGAGACAGTGAGCATCCTGGGAAGTAGAAGCCAGGAGCCTGAAGAAGGAGGACATGCCATGGGGTAGATTAAAGATCATTCCTTGTGGGCCTGGAACATTGACATAGCATGGAGAATAGCAATCCAAAGGGATGTATGTATATATGGGGTCATATTTGGGTAATAGAATTATGAACTAGCATAGATGGGCTAGGATTGCACAATTCAGGTCAAGGCTTGTTAAAATCCATCCGGTGTCTATGTGTATTCATTTATAATGGCAGGTTAAGGATTAACAGCCGCCAAACCAATTAAATATAATGTAAATACTAGCAAATAATTTAATTAGCCATTTTTTTTACAGTTACCTAAAAAGACTGTATGGGTGTCTTGGGATCTTGGAAAAGGGCTACAGTCACTGCCTTTGCAGGAGCAGTTGAGGGTATACATACCACAGAAACCCCTTCTCCCTAGACGTTCCTGCCCACTGAGAGCTCTGGATGAGGAGGGCATCTTAAATTAGGAATGGAAATTGTGTCTGCCTTCATTTCCTTTTGCCATTCTCCTCCCCAGAGGTTTACACTAGAACCAATTTCTAAGAGGAAGATCTGGCGGACTGTGGCCACAGTTGTTAATATCTGTGGTAGGTACTCTGCGTTTCAGGATCTTTGCTAATTGGATTGCTCCACCTTCTTATCGCTGTGGATCATGCAGTCGGGTACAGGGCATGTGACACTTCATTATTATTATTTTTTTAGATTATTTTATTTTATGTGATTAAGTGGTTTTGGCTGTATGTATGCGTGTGTACCACTTGTATGCCTTGGTGTCCTCTGGAGGCCAGACAGGGGCAATGGGTCCCATGGAACTGGAATTGACAGATGGTCGTGAGCCACCATGTGGGTGCTGGGAATCAAAATCCTCTGGACGTGCAGCCAGAGTGGTTTTAACTGCTGAGCCATCTCTCCAGCCCATGGCATCATTTTCTTAAAACTCTTTGTTAGATTTATTTTATTTTGTGTATAAATTGTATTGTCTGCCTGCATGTATGCTTGTGTGTCATGCGTGTTCCAGGTGCCTGTGGAGGTTAGAAAAGGGTATTGGGTTCCCTGGAACTGGAGCTTTAGGTGGTTGTGAGCCTCCATGTGGGTGCTGGGGACCGAACCTCCGGGCAACAAGTATTCTTAACCACTGAGCTCTCTCTCTAGTCCCCTGGCATCATTTTTGGGACCTGGGGAATCATCTGGTGAACCTTTTTGGAACACGATGGCACAATTTAATACTTTTTGGAGAAGCATTCCTTAAATATTAGTGGCTGTTGTAGCCTGTTGTGGCAGACTCATTTTTGATCATGGAGATAGCTCTTGTTTTATTCTACTAACAGAAAATAAAAACAGAGATGGAAAGCCCAAATAGTGAAGAGTTAGAAACAAGTCAAAACTATTTTCTTTAATATTTGCTGTATTTCTGCCTGGATAATGCTTATTTCAGGTTAACCTTTCTTTGATAAATCCCATAAATTGTGGAAAATAGATTGAAGGACTCTTTCAGGTTTTTGTTCATTTGTGCTCCCTCCCTGGCATGACAGGGTCCTGCTGTGCAGTGCAGGCTGGGTGCAGAATTGTGGTTCTCCTCGCTCAGCCTCCTAAGTGCTGAGATTACAGTTTTGCATCACCACACCTGGCTCTGTTGTTAAAATTTTAAATCTATTTTTGTTGTTGTTGTTTTTTGAGACAAAGTCTTTATTATTATATAGCTCTGGAATTTGTTATGTAGACTATGCTGGTCTTGAACTCACAGAGATGCACTTGTTTCTGCCTTCAAAGTGTACCCATGCCCAACTTAAAATCTGCTCTTTAATCTTACATGAGTATATTCTTTGCACTTGAAGATTGATTCTAAGTTTTTCTCATTCTTAAGAACTTTAACTATTGAGGGATTGAGAAAGAGAGAGAGAAAGAGAGAGAGAGAATATGAGAATTTGCCTTAAGTTTTGTTTGAGATAAGGTCCCCCTCTTGCTTCTGCTGCTGCCCTATGTACTGCAGGCTACCTGGCCCATGAGCTTCTGGGAGGTTCTCTTGTTTCTGCGTTCTGTTACCCCAAAGGAATACTAATATTGCAGATGTATGTATGCCCTTGCATCTTGTTTTTTTTGTATTTGGTTCTGGGGTTCCAAACTCAGGCTGTCAGGCTTGCAAAGCAAGTGCTTTTACCTGCTGAACCATCTCTGTGGCTTGCTCTTGAGGTTTTAAGTTCTTGAAAAATGTAGTGTTGATAGAATTGTGAGGACTACATTCATTTTTTTCTAATTATTTCAATCTGTAAAAACATAAACCTTATGTAACACACAGGAAACATTTCCTTTCCCACTTACTTCCCTGAAAAATCTGGATCAGATCCAGCCCTTGGGTCTAGTCAGTATTTAGGGGGAGCCTGCTACACACACAGGGGTGAATGATACAGGCTCTGCCTTCTAGGAGAGCTAGCTAGCCCTGCTTCTCCCACTTCTTTCTTCATTCTATCTTCTTTCCTCCTTCCCTGCCTCCTTCCTTCCCACCTTCTTTTCTTCCCTCCCTTCCTCCTTCCCTTTCTTTCTCCCTTTTGGCAGAATCTCTCTATGTAATCCTGGCTGTCTTGGAACTCACAGAGATCCTCCTGCCTCTGCCTCTGGAGTGCTGGTCCTCGTTTTTCACTGCAGCCTCACTATGCCTATCGCCTGTATATAGAAAACTAAGAGAAACTAAGAAGAATGTCAAGTTAACGGAGATATGTTTGGAAAGCTGTCTCTTAATGAAACAAAAGTTGGTTCTTAGAAGACACTCATTGGCCAATACCAGTGAAATTTAGAAGAGTTCACATGAGATATTTGGGATTTGGTAAATTGTCTTCAATGTTTTGGGAAAGAAAATTAAACTTTTTTATCTGCCAAGGAGTTTGTTTTTTTTCCTGCTTACATAGTAAGAACTGTGTTTTCTGTTGCATAAGTGCCAGGCCAAGTCCACAAGTAAATGCTGCTAGCTGGGCAAGCTGTCTTGTCTTTATGTTGGACTTGTCTTCAACAAGATTGCTGATGTGGCAGGGAGAACCCTGTGCTGGTGTGTCCCCTCGGCGCTGCTCCTGCGCACTGAACTGTGGGTTGAACTAATAGCGGTGTTGTCTCTCTCTTTCCTGAGTCCTATTTAGCATTACATGGAGCTTCCTATCCATGTGATTTCAGAGCCATCTGGTGATGGTTAGCCATCCACTTGCTGGTTCTTATCAGGGACACTCAATAAATACTCCGTTCTTAGGGTCTCCTTGCCACGAATACATGTTGGTAGTTGATCAGAGGCAGAACTTTGCATTGTTAGAATCTCCAGAAAGTTTGTGTTCAAAAATATGTAGGTCATATGACACAGGTGTAAGATGAAGGTGTTGGGGAAAGCCCGAAGCAGGTGGCTGCTGGAGTCCAAGTGACAGTCTTAGATACAGGAGCCACAGCAATTGTAAATGGTGTTGAAGTCTGTTTCATTCTCTTCGTTGTCTTTTGTTCCTCCCACTCTTCACTAGTTAGAAGGGGATTTGAGGTGCACACAGAAGGATTCTGCTTAGATCCTCCTTTCACTTTGTCCTGATATTCTCTGGTGGTGTATTGGAGAGGACAGCATTTTTCAGCCTCAGTTAACTATATTGAATTTGTAAGTCAAAATTTTACCACTTGCATGTATACATTAATCTCCAGTGGAGATTTTTCAGTGTTGTCCTAAATATATTTATAAGTCAGTGTGTTACTTTTTTAGGTTAGTGTCTGTATGATTAGAATTCTTCTTTGATAAAAGTTAACTCCATGATATGGAAAGGTAATGTTCTTGTGGAACTGGGGATCACAATCTAAGCCCCAAGTGAGGTGTGGCCACCCGTCTTCAATATACCGATTTAAAAAGCCCAGCTAAAAGTAGAGAACTGAAGACTATTTATTCAATGCTGCCCACCCTGGGACGAGGGACTCTCTTAGTTACTTTTCTATTACTGTGAAGAGACACCATGGCCAAAGCAATGCTTATAAAAGAAAGCATTTAATTGAGAGCTTGCTTATAGTTTTAGCCACTTGTAACAAGAGGCTTTTATTATTTTTGTACTATACTTAATTTACTTTACTGTACTTAATACCTCTACCTCCCTTCCACCCCTTGTTCCTCTAAACCCCCCTAATACTAGGTAGAAGAGAAAGAAGGTTAGAAGAAGGGACGTAGGTCTCTTTGAGCTACTTCCTGCTAATTAGGGTCGTTGGGTTCTTTGGGGGTAATACCAGTCTCAGTAGAAGTCCAGCAAACCAGGAGACAGCAGCAGGAAGAACAAGCAGCAGTTTGGGGGAGCACCAGCAGCCGTGAAAGCAGCAACCTCTTTCTTCTTTGCTTCAGCATCATGGCAGGAAGCAGGCAGGCATGGTGCTGGAACAGTAGCTGAGAGCTGCTCACATCTGATCCATAGGCAAATGGCAGAAAGAGAGCAAGATGGGTCTGCCATGGTCTTTTGAAACTCCAAAGCCCTCAAGTGACGCACTTCCTCCAACAAGGCCACACTTCCTAATCCTTCCTAAAACAGTTTGCCACCAAGGGACCAAGCCTTCAAATATATGAGCATGTGGGGGCCATCGCCATTCAAAGCACCACGCAGATAAAAAGATTGAGCGAACTTCCCATGTCTATCTTTTGGTCCTTAAGTGAGATCATAGTTTAAGTAGTGGGTGAAGGATATGCATATCTAAGCAGTCCCAGTCAAAGTGTGGTCCCACCTACCACTTGCCCATCATTATCTGGACTTCTTCTTATCCTGTAAGTGGTCTGACAGATTGTTAGACATGTGTGAAATCTGTTTGTGGGAGACAAATTCCCCCTCCGCTGGCACCTTTCTTTTATCCCAGCATGAGATTTCTGAGGGAAATTTCCATTTCTCTGGGGTCCATTGCATCAATAGTCTGATAATCTGATTGAGAGACAGAAGTGGCTCTTTAGAATACCTTCATTTCTGTCAGGTGTGTTACAGTATCTTTTACTTGATGGTAGGTCTGTGGACATAAAGATAGAAATGTTTTCCTGTTGGTCTTTGGGTGCATGTGTGGGTGCATGTGTGTGTGTGTGAAGATCCTATGTTTATGGTGGCCAGAAGCCAACCTCAGGTGTTGTTCCTGGGGAGCCTTGCATTTTGGTTTTTGGTCTCATTATGTAGTCTTGGCTGACTTGAATTCACTGTGTAGACCATGTGGCCTCAGACTCATAGAGCTGCCATCTCAGCCTCTGCATTTAAAGGCACGTGCCACCATGCCTGACATTTCATGTTGCTTTTTGAGACAGTTTCTTCCTGGTGTTCTCTGGAGGACTACCAATTCAACTGACTGGTCAGGGAGTCATAATGATGTTCTTGTGTCCACCTCCCCAGAGCTGGCTGGTATCATAAACATGAAGCAAACACCTGGCTTGTTTACATGCTGGGGGCTTGAACACAGGTTTGTAGTTCTGGCTGGCCTAGAACCCACTATGTAGACCACCTCGAAATTACCTTAGCCTCTTCAGTGCTGCAATTACAGGTATGTACTACCATTATTGACAGAAATATATTATTTCAAAATTATTATTTTTATGTGTATGTGTGTATGCCTATGTGAATTTCTGTGCACCACATGCACGTAGGAGCTCACAGAGGCCAGAAGAGGGAATTAGATCTCTTGCAACTGGAGTTACATATTGGTGCTGGGAACCAAACTTGGCTCCTCTGCAAGAGCAGTCAGTGCTCTTAACTGCTGAACTTCTTCCTCACCCTGGAAAGGTATTCTTAAAGTATTTTATTAAAATTGTTAGATAAGTTGTTCGGACAAGGATTTTATTTCTGTATTTTTAAACAACATATACAGTAACAGTTTCTATGGCACATTTTTACACATATTTCCTTCTGACTGATCCTTCTCCATGACTCCTCACCCCCATCTGGTCCTTGTATTCTCTTCCCCCAGCAGTCCTCATTCCACCTTTTTGTTACATACATTCTATAACACTGCATATTTCTCTTTTTTCCTTAATTAAAATTTTTATTAAAATATAATTGTATCATTTTCCCCCTTTCCTTTCCTTTTCTTTTCCAACCCCTCCCATGCCCCCACTCCCTCTCAAATTTATGACCTTTTTTTGATTATTCTTATATACATATGTATGTCGGGGTGCATGCGTTCATGTGTGGATGTGTGTATTTGAGTATGGTAGTTTATGAACCCCATGGACTCACAGGAAGTGGCGCCATTAGGATGTTGGGCCTTGCTGGAATAGGTGTGGCTTTGTTGGAGGAGGAGGTGAGTCACTAGGGATTTGAGATCTCAGACGATTAAGCCACACCCAGTGTGGTGTTCTTTTTTCTGCTGCCTGCCAATCTAGATGTAGAACTCTCAGCTCCTTCTCTAACACCATATTTGCCTGCATTCTGCCATGATGGTTGTGGACTAAACCTCTGAACTCTAAGCCAGCCCCTGAAGGACGTACCTTTAAACTATTTATTAATAATTCCAAACACCTTCCAAACCACCAACCCGAGGCACAGGAGAAAGGATACCAAGATGAAGAGTCCTCATGTGCAAGTCCTTGGGGCACTTAGTCATCAGTCATCCAAATCGGCACACACAGGGACAGTTGCAACGGGAACACAGCAGTCAGCAGCAGCTACAGTGACCACTTGGCTCTAGGATCTCATGGCAGTTGCTGCATCCCTGCTTGGGGCTGCGATTTCTTCCGTCCATCTGAGCTTGCTGAACCCCCCCGGGGCAGGTGCTGCACTAGAGCGACTTTGGAGCTGGCCGTTGCTGCACACTCACTTGGAGCCATGGTCTCTAGGCAGGTGGTGCACTCTTGAGGCCTTGGAGCTGGCCGTTGCTGCACCGTCACTTGGTGTTTCTGTTGAACCTCCATGGGGCAGGTGCTGACCTCTGGGGTTGGCCTCAGTGCATTGGCTTTTACTGCTTTACCTGGGCTCATCCCAACCTAGGCAGCAATCTTCAGCAAGTCTCAGCAGCAGCAACTTTTGGAAAAATGTCTAGAGTCTTTCGAAGTTAAGCAGCATTGAGCACCAATGAGAAGCAATGCCAAGCAAAAAAGCCCCCTGGAGTTTCCAGGACTTCCTTCTTATACTCCCTTAAATTATGTACTAGGATGTTTTCTCATTGGCCAACCTTATGCCCTCCTCCCGAGGTACTTCCTGTTTACCAAGATCACGATCTCTCCCAGAAGTCTGTCCATCAAAGGATGTTCCCCAAAGGTGACAGTCATCAGGATGGTTTGCATGCCCCTTTTCATGAGTCTGTTTTTCAATGGTAGACAAAGCACTCCCACAACCCTTACACATTCATTCAACACAACTGTGTTTCCAAAGAAATCCAAACCTCCATCACAAGCACCAATTAAATGTTTTCCTTTATAAGAGTTGCCACAACATGGTGTCTCTTTCCAACAGTAACACTGACAAGATAATATGTAAACATAAGCATTTAAGTACAACCCGCTGAATCCATTTAGTGTTGCTTGTGTGTATGATTTCAGGGGTAATCACTTGGTATTGAATAACCAATTAGAGGTTCATCTCTGAAGATCTGAGCTGGATCTTGACTTGAAAGCCTCCTTCCTGAGGTCTCAATTTCATAGTACCAGAAGGTGCTGTGGGTGCATGTCAAGAGAGGGAAAGTGTAGTCCTACCCAGCTGTGACATCTGTGAACCACAACAGTGACCAACATGGCAAGCTATCCGTAAAGGTGCAATAATGATACTCATATCTTGGCAGTAGCCAACAGCTCTCTAATTGGATTGAAGGCCTCTTCAACAAGAGGGGACTCATGCCTGGTACTGGAAACCTAGCCAATTACTTGGGGCTAGTAAGGTCATAGATCTTAGAGGAGAACCTACAACTGCCACCTTACTAGACCAGCATAATTCCTAACTGAATGCTAAAATGTGTCCTCAACACCCACAGGTAAGTGTAGCTCTCACCTTTCATCAAAGATTCTGTTTTCAGCAGATGGAGATCATTAGAGAAAACCCAAACTTGTCAAAGTGTAGAGGTCAACTGATTGTGGGCTGACCACCCCCAGCAGGTACATCTACATCTCAACTCCTGCACCTAAGGCTCAGGGAACATTTGCAAGATGAACAGAAAGATTGTAAGAGCCAGGGGAACAGGATGTCTCCTGTTGAGACTGTGTCCCTAGAAATGAGAGAGAAGCTAAACCCATGATACCTTAGTGATGTGGATACCTGAACAAGACCTGAACAGTGACAGCACTAATAGACATGCTAACATAGAAGGGGACTCTCAAGAGGCCCCACCCCAGACAAAGAAGTACAGACAACTCACTGCTCTCTCCCCCCAGTCAGGGTTCCTCTGTGTAGCCCTGGCTGTCTTGGAACTTACTCTGTAGACCAGGCTGGTGGTCTTGAACTCAGAGATCTAACCTCCCTCTGCCTTTTGTGCTGGGATTAATGGCTTACATCACCACACTTAGTTTCCCTCTTTCCTAAAATTCCTTTCCCCATCTCATGGTTCCTTCTCTAATTTCATGACTTCTCACACAACTTCTGCATAAATGCACATATATATAAATTAGAAACTGAAACTCCTGTGAGAGAGAACATGCAATATTTGCCTTTTGAGTTTGGGTCACTTTACTTAATATAATCCTTCCCAGCTTTACCCATTTCCCTGAAAATTTCATTACATTTTTCTTTATGGCTGAATAAAAGTCCATTGTATATGTATCATATTTTCCTTATCCATTCATCTATTGATTGACATCTAGGGTGAATATATTTCCTTAATGTTGTGAACAGAAGAACAATAAGAATGATTGTATAATATCTTTGTGATAGGACATAGAAGAAGCCTTTGGTGTATTCCCAAAGTGGTAGTATAGCGGGGTCATGTGGTTAGTTCTATTTTTAGTTTTTAAAGAAAGATCCCCACTACATAGTGACTGTCCCAGTTTTTACTCTTTCCACCAATATTCCTCTTCCGACATCCTCATCAGTATTTGCTGGCATTTGTTTTCTTGATGATAATCATTCTGACTGGGGTGAAATGGAATCTCAAAGTAACTTCAATTTGCATTTCCTTTAAAAGCTATTTATTTATTTATGTGTCAGAGTATTTTGTGCATCACATGTGTGCAGTGGAGTAGATGCCAGAGGAGGGAGCATTAGATTCCCTGCAACTGGAGTTGTGGATGGTATTGGCTAACCCTGAAAATGGAGAGGAGAAGGTCCAGTTCCACAAGTATCCACTTAAAGCAAGCTTTATTTAGAGGTGCACCTGGGACTGGCCAGCTGGGATTTTAGAGAGCAACCCCTTCTGGCCTTTTGAGATTCCTTTTATGAACTCAAGGTACGAATTACAGCTGTAAGTGTGTGTTCAGGGGTTAGAGAATTGGCTGTTAGAGATTGTTAAAAGAATACAATGAAAGAGGAAGGCAAGGATATGTAAATAGGATCACATGTTTTGCAGGTTACATCAGATTTGAGAAACAAAAACTTATTCTTAAATAAAAGCCTATCTTTGTAAAGTATCGGGCCTAACACAATGGGCTCCTTAATTTGCAAGATGTGCTCCTGCTTTGGTCACAGCTTTTAAGCTGCCATGTTGGTGCTGAGAACTAAACCCAGGTCCTCTAGAAGAGAAGCAGGTGCTCTTAACTGCTTAGCCATTTCTCCAGCCCTCCATTTCCCTTTTAAAACATTTATTAACCATGTGTGGTTTTTCTCTTGAGAATTGTGTTGAGATCATTAGCCTGTATATTGATTGGCAGTTTGTGTGTGTGTTTAGGTTCTGCAGTTCTCTATATATTTTAGATATTAACACCCTGTCTGAGCATGGCTCATTCTGTGGGCGGTCTGCAGTTTCTTTTTCATTTCATGTAGTTTCATTGGTTAGTTCTTGGGGTAACTGCCTGTGTCACTGGGATTTTCAGAAAGGTGTTTGTTATGTCTCTATTTTCAAGTGAGAACTGTAACTAGCTTGGCAGAAACGACAGTATTCTAAATAGATACTTAGCAGTGGACCCCAGGAAGTGGGAATTTCTCCAGGAATCTCATTCTGCGAGAAGGAAAAGCACCAGCCACAGTGGAGCTTGTTCTCAGAAAGGAGATCTACAATTCAGACCATTTCTCAGGATGAGGCCAGAGCCAGAGGACGAGATGGGACAGTGGTGGGCGGGGACTACACACTCACTGGGACTGCTTATATTGTGCAAATCCCTGTCCCTTACCTAAAGATGAACAGGAGGCAAGTCACTGGAATCTTTTGTCACTCTTCTCATGTGGCCATGTGGAATAAATCTACTTTTTCTGCTCTTTATTATTACTAAATGGGCTTTAAAAATTGGCTTCTTGAGAACAAGTGTCTGAATTTGGCTGCTTGGGGAACAGGATGTTGACCCCAAGTTTGACAATATTCTCCTATAATAGTTTTTAGGGTTTAGATTTTTTTTTTTTTTTGAGACAGGGTTTCTCAGCTCTAGCTGTCCTGGGCCCGAACTCACAGAGATCCACCTGCCTCTGCCTCCCGAGTGCTGGGATTAAAGTCGTGCACCACCATGCCCAGTGGGTTTAGATTTTTAAATTATGGTCTTTGATCCATTTGAAATTGATTTTCAGGGAGGTGAGAGATCTAATTTCACTATTCTGAGAGTCCATATCCAATTTGCTAGTACTCTATTTGTTGAATAGTTGTCTTTTGCCAGTGATGATTAATTTTTTTAATCTGTTTTTTTTTTTTCTATGTGTATGGATACTTTACCTGCATCTATGGCTGTGAGCCAAATGTTTGACAGGATAAATGCAGTGAAGGGTGGGGATACCTTTGATGGGCTCATACCAAGGTGTGCCAATAAGAAATTACTCCACCAACAGATCTAGTGTATGAGGTTTATTGCCGGGGTGGGGGAAGGTGAAACACCATCTTGGAATGGTGATACGAGAGAGATGGAAGCAGACAAATAAACAGATATAGAAAGAACAAGATAGAACAAGGGAGAGAGATAGAACAAGGGAGAGAGATAGGCAAAATGGGAGAGAACAAGACAGGAAAGGGGAAAGAGAGAGGAGAGGAGAGAGTGAGTTATCAGTCTAGGGTGGATAGATTAGATAGGAAGATAGATAAACTCATTAGATAGACAGACAGAGAGATCTGGGGGGCCGTTTATGTGCACACCTGTTGTACCTGTCACATCTGTTGGCGGCAGGTAATGAAGGAAGCTGCTGCTATGTCCCTGTGGAAGGAAAAACTTCCGATTCCATTTTTAGTTCATAGGACTGGACCTGCTTGATCTAGTGACCCCGAGCAAAAAACCACTAGTTCCAGGCACCAGCTTCAGGAAGTGACCATAAAATTCCTAACCCTAAGGGCAGCCAATCAGGAGATAACTACCCATGTAACCGCTTAGCTGCCCCCTAATCAGATTAAAGGTTACTTAACCCTTACTGGAATACCCTTTTAGCTTTAAAAAGTCCTGTGCGCCTTTGTTCTGGGTCATCATTTTGTATGAATGGTCAACCCCGGCATGCTGGTTGTTTCTGCAGAATAAACATTCTTTGCTTTTGCATACTATTTGAATCTGGGGTCTTTCTTCAGTGATTCTTGAACCCTTACACCTGAGGGCACACAGTGTAGGCATTTGTGCCTGTTGCCCACAAAGGCTAGAAGAGGGTGTCGGATTCCTTGGAACTAAAGTTACAGATGGTATGAGCTATGTCTGTTCTAAGAATTGAATCTGGGTCCTCTGGACAATCAGCTGGTTCTCATAGCTGTTCCAGCCCTCCAAATGTAAGTTTTTGACTTTTTTTTTTTGTTTTTGTTTGTTGAGACAAAGTTTCTCTGTGTATCCTTGGCTGTCCTGGAACTTATTCTGTAGACCAGGCCGGCCTTGCACTCACAGAGATCCACCTGCCTCTGCCTCCCAAATGCTGGGATTAAAGGCATGTGCCACCATGCCCGGCCTGTTTTTGACAGTTTTGTTAAAATTAGGTGGCTGTAGCTATGTAGAATGTTTATAGGCCTGTATCCTGTTCACTGGTCTTCATGTCTGTTTTTGCGCTGTACCTGGCTGCCTCTGTCACTATGGTTTTGTAGTGTAATTTGAGGTCAGGTGTTGTGATCCTGTTCTTTCTGCTGAGGATGGCTGTGGCTGCCTGTGATCTTTTGTGTTTCCATATGAATTTTAGGATTTTTTTTTCTAGTGTTGTGTGTAATTGGACACATTTCTGTTAAGAAAGGTACTTGAAGTTAATTCCTCTCCCTCCACTTTAAAAAAAAAATGTTAGCACACTGGGTGTGGTGGCTCACACTTTTAATCCCAGCACTCGGGAGGCAGAGGTGGGTAGATTATGAGTTCGAGGCCAGCCTGGTCTACAAAGTGGGTCTAGGACAAGCCTATACTGTTACACAGAGAAACCTTGTCTGGGGGGAAAAAGTTAGTAGTTATTATCTGTGCACTTAAAAAAAAAGGATCCTATATTTTTATTCTGATCCAAACAAAGTTCTTAACTCTTCTGTAAGGTCCATATATCTCTGGAGAGTGTTTGCTTTGTACATAGCAAACAGAGTTCTTTGCTGCTTTCCAGCCACAGAGCCTCTCTTGATGAGGAGGAGGTGTGATATAGGAAAATTATGAAGGCTTTTCAGACCTGCTTTAATTGATGGCTCCGATGGTGAGGAAAACCCTATGGAAAGCTAAAAATTATATGAGTGATAGCAGATTTAAAAGTTCATAATTAGACATTCATATTCTCTTTCTCCCTCCTCCACTCCCTCCCTCTTGCCTTCTCCTGTCCTCCACCAACCCCCCTACCCCACTGTGTGTGTGTGTGTGTGTGTGTGTGTGTGTGTGTGTGTGTGTGTGTGTGTG
>CAJQZJ010003694.1:17729205-17741174 GCA_907164525.1 Lophiomys imhausi
AGAAGTCTGTCTACAGTTGAAGCAAGTGGTTTTTCTTGCCAAGAGAACGGCTTACCACCAATTTAATCATCTCCCACTGGAGATTCTTCGATGCTCATCTTCTACTTGGAGTAATATAGGGGGTGCTGTCAGGAGCTGACATGTCTCGATATCAAAAAATCTTAAGTTAAGAAAACATCTTTGGCCGGGCGGTGGTGGCGCACGCCTTTAATCCCAGCACTTGGGAGGCAGAGGCAGGCGGATCTTTGTGAGTTCGAGGCCCGCCTGGTCTACAAAGCGAGTCCAGGACAGCCAGAGATATTCAGAGAAACCCTGTCTTGAAAAAACCCAAAAAAAAAAAAAAAAAAGAAAAGAAAACATCTTTGGGGCTGGAGAGATGGCTCAGAGGTTAAGAATACTGGCTGTTCTTCCAAAGGTCCCGAGTTCAATCCCCAGCAACCACATGGTGGCTCACAACCATCTACATTGAGATCTGGTGCCCTCTTCTGGAGTGAATGTGTACATGCCAGCAGAACACTGTATACACAATAAATAAATAATCTTTAAAAAAAAAAAAAAGAAAACATCTTTGAATGCCATATTCTGCAGATCTCTTGAGGTTTTTGAAGATGCCCTATCTATCTCTTATATTTAGATAAGCAAATATTGCTTGTCTCTTAGCAACTTGATTTCTGAGTAGCTTAGAAAATAACTGTGATAGACTGTCATAGTATATGTTAGATTTTCTTAACTGCTGGCTGTGGGAGGCATGCAGTTTGCAAGTTCTTCCCCAGCCTAACTCTGGGTCCTTACATTGATTAACAGGATATCTCTCTCTCTCTCTTTTTTTTTTTTTCTGAGGCAGGATTTCTCTGTGTAGTCTTGTCCTGGACTCACTTTGTATACCAGGCTAGCCTTGAACTCACAAATTAGCCTGTTTCTGCCTCCAAAGTTCTGGGATTAAAGACGTGTAGCACCATACCCAGTGATTAACATCTCTTTTAGGGGCAAAATGCCTCTTGAAACCAGTTCTCCAGTGGGAGCTCCACACCTAAGGAGACTGGGTTGTGACCCTTTTTTCTTCACGTAAATTTAAGATCATGTATATTTATCCATTAAATCAGTAAAGGCATTATTAAATTTAACATCAAGGAAAAAATGTGTCATTTTTGAATTCTAGACTTTCTTTAGTAAGCAGCCTTGTCTTATCAACAGGTTTCCCACCCTGCCTTCTTAAACCAGGCTGGTCTAGAATCCAGAGATCTGCCTGTTTCTTCCTCTAGTGTGATGGGATTAAGGGATTAAGGGCATGTGCAGTACCACCCTGCTCAAATATTTCACTTAAATCCAAGATTTTAGTAACTCTGTAAGCTTTAGAGCAACTTTGAACTGTAGTGACAATTTGAAATCTACACAAAATCTTCAAAAATCTCTTATGTTTTAGCAATGTCAAACCAGAAATATATCCTTTCTACCTCCCAATATAGGAAAATCAAAGACTTCTAAACAAAATCAAGCAAAGAAACATTCCAAAAGCCTTGCTGTGTCTAACCATGCCAGTTCATGCTGCAATTAAAGTTTTGTTCAATATTCCTTAGAGTCTAGTTTTGGCTGCATTTCATTGGCGGCCCTATACCAGAAACTCCTGACAGGCACCTAGTACCCAGGGAGCTCTTAGCTCCAGCTGCCATCAATTTTCTATTATTTATCAGGAAAGGCCTCCTTCTTTCCTTCATTATCATTGTTGGCAATTTAGCATTCCATCTGTAAATTCTTTCCTTCAAGACTATCCTAGTCTGAACTTTCTCAAAAACGATACACAGAACCACAATTGTCAGGGTAAAAATCATTTGCATGCTAAGAGGAACAAATTCAATTGGAATCCAAACGTATTGAGGCATTACGAATTCCTCCATTTTTAATCTAGGTGGTTAATTCCACTCTCAAGCTCTGTTTAGAAGGCTGCCAGTTTTTTAGTTCGTAAGGAGAGCTAAGTTTTCCACCTTTGCTGCAAGGCAACAGCTTTTGTTAAGTTAGCTACACTTTTGAAATACATTTGGGTTCAGTTCCCCACTCTTTGGCTAGGAAACTGGCTTTCACCTGGGCCTTCTCAGGCTGTAAGCATGGATTGTAATTGCCATAGTTGGGCGCCATATGTAAAAAAATATATGGCTAATTAAATTATTTACCCAGTATTTATGTTATTGTTAATTGGTTCGGCGGCTAATCCTTAACAAGAGATTATAAATGAGTACACACACAGACACCATGGGTGGATTTTATCAAGCCTTGGCCTGAATTGTGCAATCTTGGCCACCTAAACTAGCTCTTAATTCTATTACGCAAATATGACCCCATATATACATACGTCCCCTTGGACTGCCATTCTCCACGATATGCCGATGTTCCTGGCCATGTGGAATGAGGTTCCTTTTTCTATCCCATGGTGTGTGCCTCCTTCCTCCTGCTGCTGGCTGGAATGAATTCTTCTCTGTCTAAAGTGCAGGCTTCCTGTTAGGAAGTCCCACCTTTCTCTGTCTTTGCCCAATCTCAGGCCTCGGCATTTTATCTAACCAATCAGATTCAATGTAAGAAACAGACAGCAAGCAGGACCAATTAGTTAACATTTAGAATGCTTAACACTACCCCAACAGGGATTCTTTAGGGGTGTAGCTTTTTTGTGAGTTGTCCATGTTTCTGGTGGATTCTTCAGTGGTGAAGCAGCAGGAAGTTGCTCAGGGGACGTCCTGGTGATGTAGCTGCCTTTGTGTCATCCATGAATAATCATAACAGACGTCAGTTCTCCTGTCTAGACTTGTATGGGATTGTTTCTGTGGCCCTTCCTACATAGTGTGAATAGGTGCTCAGGTCTTTTACCGAATTTGTAAAAAGATTTAAGTGTGTGTGTGTGTGTGTGTGTGTGTGTGTGTGTGTGTGTGTGTGTACATAAGAACATAGTGCCTGCAGAAGTCAGAAGGGTGGGAAATCCCTTAGAACTGGTTGTGAGCTGCCTGGTGTGCTGGGAATTGAACCCTGGTTCTCTGCAAGTTTGTGCTCTTAGTCATTGAGTTATGTCTCCAGCTGCTTGCTGGATTTTGTTGTTGTTGTTTTGTTGTTGTTGTTGTTGTTGTTGTTTTGTTTTAACATCTCCCCAGGAAATGATGAAATAACCCAATACCTTAATGTTGAGAACACTGGGGTGTAACTCAAGGTAGTTTGTCTCCACTTAGAATGTCCTGTTTAGAGAAGGCATTCCTTTTTCTCTAGAACCAGAAAGTATCCTAAGTATAACAGAAAAATAAGTAAGCTTCTTGGCTTCTGTTGGGATACAGTGTTCTTTCAGTAGGACGTTGTTCATCACTACAGCAGCACCTTTCATGAGCTTAAAAAGGAGTCTGATCATATAACTCAGCTATCTTTTTTATTTCTTCTTTCAGTTTTTATTGAGCACTTGGCTATGTACCAGGCATTTTTATAAGTCCTTTATATGCAATCCTTAATTATGTCAATTACTTGATAAGATAGGCGCTGATTTCAGTATTTCACAAATCACAAACAATAACACGCCAAGTAGCATGGTAAATAGTGGGGCTCTTTCAAGCCCAGTTCCAGAACCGTAGTATCAGTAACTCTCAGTGAAACGATTTCCTCTCAAGGTGCACACAGCAAAACAATGATGAGCCCCTATTATATGCTGATTCCTGTACTTGCACAGATGGCTCAGAGGTGACCAGAGTGTTCTCCTTCAAGTGCCCTTGGCTGGAGTGCTTTGCTAATGACCATGTAAGCGTTTTACTCAGGAGCTCTGGCCACTCCAGCTCCTGCCTGATACACAGAAGGCAGCATATTAAGTTTTCTTCAGTGCCAATCTGTTGCTTCAATCCTCTCAGGAGATAGGGTTTTTATTTATTCAACCTTCCTTTCTCAAGGTGAATATAGCTGTTAACAACTTATACTGTGTGAGGACAGATTGCTTTAGTTTTGTGGCGAGTATGTACTCTGCAGACCCTGTTGGGATTCTCTCCCTCACCTGTTCCACTTAGCGGCTGCACTATCCAGCCGAATCAGTTTCCTGGTCTGTAATTTGGGTAGTCATAGTACCCACCTTCTAAGACAGCTGGGAGGAATGTAAAAGTTGTTTAGGAAAGTGGTGGCTGGCGAAGAGCAAACACACCAGGGAATCCTTTATGGGACTATATAAGCCGTGTGCACACATACAGTAGCTTGGCTTGTCGGATTTGAACCACATTTCCATTTCTAATGCTGAATATGCAGCTTTTTTGCGGTGGGGATAACAAATACTTTTGTTATTTGTTTTTAGGCAGTTTATTACCTTCTGGTAGAAGGCTCATCTTGTATTCTTTGTGCGCGAGCATCATCCGTTTCTCCAGTGTGTCCTAGGTCCTGTTACTGGAGAATGCTATTTTATTTAGAAAGACTTGTGCCTCTAGGCTCTCTGTGGAACAGGTCTAGGTGATACATAGATTTCTGTTGTTCCGTTCATGCCCACACATCTGTGTCTATTTCTTCATTTGTGTACATTAAAATAAGATGTTAGAGCTGGAGAGATGGCTCAGCGATTAAGAGCACCCACTGACTGCTGTTCCAGAGGACCCAGGTTCAATCCCTAGCACCCACATGCAGCTCACAACTGTCTGTAACTTCAAGATCTGACACCCTCACACAGACATACATACAGGCAAAACACCAATTCACATAAAAGAAAAATAAATAATAAATAAATAAAATAAAGTGTTTGTGATGATATCTCTTCTAATCCAGCACAAAGGCTTTGGTTGATCTGCATACTCACTTCTTCTCCCTTTGTAAAAAACTTGGTTCTCTATCTATAACATAGTTTATTTGTTTAACTCTTGTATACGTGAAGATATTTTTCCTGTCTGAGTTGCTAACCCACATTATTGTTGGGAGAAAAATCAACTAGAGTGCAGGGTATTTTCAGAACGTACTTTTCAGTGTTTTTTTTTTTTAACCTCATGGATCCCTGTGAATGAGGCTCTGTTCTGTGACAGTTTCCCTTTGCACATTCTGTTCTGCATCCCAGCTTCCTGAACAAGCATCCTAGGTGATACTGTTTTTAAGTTTCTGTACAATAAAGTTCACTCTTTATGATCTTTAATTCTAGCCTCTTGGCAAATGCTCAGTCATGACCTCAGTGTTTCAGTGTCATACTCCAGAAATTCCATTATGCCATCCTTCCTGGCATCTTTTATTTTATTTATTAAAGTAACTTATTTTACGAATACTGATAGTATATATTTTTAAGCCAAACCAATAGAAAAAAAAAGTCACGGTCATTTTTTTTCTACAGTGGCTTTTGATATAAAAAGAGTGTGGATTAGGCAGGACTAAATTCATTGAGTTTTGACACCTGAAATTAACAGGAAGGAAATCTTGTAGGAAAACTATTGCTTTGTTTTCATTCTGTGCCGGACCGGTTGCCTTGAGCACGGGTCTGAGATATCTCCCTCTGGAATAGCATATCTCCCTCTGGAATAGCACCTCTCATGTCCTTACCTGTGGCAGAGCCATTTAAAACAAGTGGGCGGGAGCTAATCAGCAGAAAAGAAGCTGAAGTCCACAGGTCGGATAGTCTGGAGCCTCCCACTATTAGTACTTGGAAATCCCCTCCCTGTGGTGATGCAGCCCTGATTACGATGTGTGCAGCATTTGCCTTTCTACCTCTTTAAGAATACCTTGCTGTTCGTAAAGCCATTTCTTGTTTTTATGACTTTGTTTGTTTACTTACCCACTGAACTTTAGGTGTTTAGCCATGGTTGTGCGCACAGCATTAAAGTGCAGCGTTCGCTCTTACAACACCCTGCCTGCTTCCTGAGACTGAACCTAAAGTTCCAGCATTGTCGGACTATTAGCTGTATTCATTATTGAGTGCATTTATTTATGCAGTCTGTGTGTGTGTATATATATATATATGTATATTTGTATATGTGTATATATATATATATATATATGTATGTATTTTTTTTGTTGTTTTGTTTTTTTTTTTTTTCAAGACAGGGTTTCTCTGTGTAGCCCTGGCTGTCCTGGACTCACTCTATAGACCAGGTTGGCCTTGAACTCACAGAGATCCTCCTGCCTCTGCCTCCTGAGTGCTGGGATCAAAGGCGCGCGCCACCACCACCTGACAATTGCAGACAGCTGTGAACTGCCATGTGGGTGCTGGGATTTGAACCTGGGTCTTTTGGAAGAACAGTCAGTGCTCTTAACCGCTGAGCCATCTCTCCAGCCCCTGCAGTCTGTAGTCTTACAATTTATGCACTGAATATACATGTTTTTCTTTCATGCTTTACTTTAAGATGTAAATAGTTTATTTTTTCTTTTGTGAAACAAGGTCTCACTGGATCCCATACAGGCCCCTCATTTGCTGTACATTTAAAACTTACCTCAAATGGTCTTCCTTCAGGGTTCTTCTGGCTCAATATTCTAAGTGTTGGAATTATAAGGTACCCACTAGCTCATTTGAACATTTTTCTTATTCATTGAGGAAAGGAAAAATAAAACTAAATTGCTTTTTTTCTTTTTTTTAATTTTTTAAGATTTATTTATTATGCAGACAGTGTTCTGCCTGCATGTATGCCCATAGGCCAGAAGAGGGCACCAGATTTTATTGTAGATGGTTGTGAGCCACACGTGGTTGCTGGGAATTGAACTCAGGACCTTTGGAAGAGCAGCCAGTGCTCTTAACCGCTGAGCCATCTCTCCAGCCCCTTAAATTGCTTTTTTTCTAAGTATATAACTCAGTAGTCATGAGTTAGAAAATATTTTCCAGTAATAGACAAATACTTGGTAGTGTATATTCTTGTCCTGTTTTGGTGGGAGTGAACTGAAGCTAAGGTGTACACATGAGAATTGAATTTACTCTTTTTTTTTTTTGCTTCATAAAACCATTCTTAATTTTCCCCATCCTTCAATAGTTCAGTTACACTGGATATTGTATAACATGTTTATTTTTCTTTCATGATGTTAAAGGTGAAAGTCATGCAGCTTGAATATGTTTCTTATTGCTGTGAAAGTGGAATAAGAAAATCTCATATGTTCTTTACAGTGGTCCTTGGTAGGTTGAATTACCTCACCGTGTTCAGTCTGGGCCCATGAAGTGGCTATTCCATTCAGATTTAAAGTAGGAACATACTCCTTTACTACCTTTGACAACAACAGCTAAGACTGGCTCCATGTGCTTTTTGAGGCCACAGAGACAGAGAGGGCCTTGGAGAGTATAAGCAAGATGGAAGATCATTGCAGAGTTTGTGCAGTTGGAATGCAATTGTAACTTTGAGTTATTCCTTGTGGCACAAGCCAGCACACATTCTTGTCTTGGAATTCTGACACCACAGTTGGTGATGAGATGCAAATAGTGTTTGCAGGACTGGGCTCACAGAGTTGCGTCATGCCAAGGTCTTCCCACTCGGGGCAAGTGTGAGGGATGATGTCTTTGCAGGTGAGGTGTTTTGCAGAGTAAGAATTTGCTTGACAATTTGTGTTGTGTGTTTAGGCATAACCACTCGTTGTGCCTCAGTACCTCCAAGACGAGTGTCACGGAAAAAGATGCGAGGGTTTTATGTGTCCGTCTAAGCTTTCAGGTGTTAGTCTGCGGTTAGAGAGCTGGACGGTGCTGGGTTTGTTTGCACATGCTGACCCTCTCTCTACTGAGAATGTTCTAGGTCCACACTTGTTTGAGGTAAGCAAAGCAGGGATGCCATCCGGCTCTTTTGTTGTATAAACTTTTTGAATGATTACAAACAAATGGGGGTCATCGATCAATTACAAAAAGAGGTGGTGCTGATGCTGTTTTTCTGGGTCATTTTTTCCCTTCCTCTGTGCCCCACCCCATTCCTGTTTCTTTTCTCAGCCTTATTGGCTGCCTCATCCCTCCTTCCTTCTACCTGGAAGAGCATTGGGTGCCGATGGAGTACAGAGACCGTATCAGATTGCCTGGTGGTTTGGTACTGAAGAATGTGTCTAACGCAGCTGTCCCCTTCTCTCTTTTGGTCTTTCCTCATAGATTCTGTGCACACAGTACTCCCCCACCCCCCCCCTTACAAATCCCAGACCTTTTCTTTAAAGTGTATTATATGACATGTTATAAAAGGAGAGGAGCAGCGAGGGTCACTTCTTCCAAGACAACTGTTTCTTTAGTCCTGTGTGCCTCAGGTATTATTAGAGAGACTTTTACTATCTTTATATTAATCATATTTGTGCTTAAGAAATCTTTGGTGGTGAGGCTGGAGATGTGGCTCAGCAATCAAGAATGCATACTGCTCTTACAGAGAGGACTTGGGTTTGGCACGAAGCCCCACATCAGGTGGCTCACAGTTCCTTGTCTTGTAACTCTAGCTGTAGGGTATCTGATGCTGCCTTTTGGACTCTGATGGCATCCTGTGTACCCTCCGCCCCCAAATATACACATAATTAAAAATAAAAACCTTCGCTGGGTGGTGGTGCACGCTTTTCAATCCCAGCACTTGGGAGGCAGAGGCAGGTGGATCTCTGTGAGGTAGAGGCCAGCCTGGTCTACAGAGTGAGTTCCAGGACAGCCAGGGCTGTTACACAAAGAAACCCTGTGTCGGGGAAAACAAACAAATAAATAAAATCTTTAAAAACTCAATCTTTGGTGGCTTTAGTTAGGAGACAGTAGAGTCAGAAACAGCACCTCACCTGACGTTTACGTACTCACTTGGTGTGGGGATGTGCTGAGCAGTGCTCTGGCTATTCACTTTGAGTTTTCCTTAGAGAATTCTTCTGACATGTGTCCAGTGGGTTCTCATCTGTTGTTCTTTTAAGAAGCCAGAGCTTTAAAACATCAGTATTCTTCAGAGAATAGATCTCTGGAGAAAAGGTATAGTAAGGAATTTTATTATAAGATTATGAAAGCTTACATGTTCAGGATTTATGGTGTGTCCCTGTAGCCTGGTGGCCCTGAAGGGACAGTGGTGTCACCCAAGTCCAAAGACATTTTACTGAAGAGCTCCCTCTTTCATAGGGAGGGTAATCTTTAGTTCTGTTTAGATCTGCAGCCAATTTTAGGATAAGATCTAATGATACCACATTGGCACATAAAATTAATCATTCAAGCCAGATTTATTTTTAATCCCATCATGTTTGACTGGCCATTTCTTGTGTGGGTTTTTGTTTTGGTTTTTCAAGACAGAGTTTCTCCTTAGCCCTGATTGTCCTGGAATTTGCTCTGTTTACCAAGCTGGCCTTGACCTCACAGAGATCTTCCAGACTTACACTTTATTTTTAAGGCTCTGTTTGACTATATTGACATTTAGTTGGCCTTGATCTCAGAGGGTTAGCATAAGCAGGACTTCATCCAGGTGTGCTATGGTCAGAACCTGTTTTCAATGATTATGTATGGTCTGCTGTATGTGTTGGTGAATGGTTCTAAACGATGCTGTTTTATGTCCTTTCTCCCTTAAGTTTTGACCTTAAATTCCTTGAAAGTTGGCTAATAAGCTGTGCCATTGCTGAAATGATACTTTTTACTGAAAAAAGAAAACCTTTTCTGTAAGGTGTATTTCACTAAATAAGTATCAGCAAGGGTCTGTTTTGAACAGTAAACGTGCAGTTAGTGTTCGTGACAAAGCCCAAGTTGCCACTTTATATTTAGACCTGATCCCCAGTGGGCCAGCACAGTCCCACAGTGCTGCGTGCTGACGTGATATGATATGCGTGGCGTGAGTCCTGGTTAGGGCAAAGTTTCTTTTGAGCAGGAGACAAAGTGAACAGAATTCCAGAAGCTAAATATAAATCCTCTGAGAGCCAGTCATACATAAACTAGTTTTTAGCCAACAACATATCGTAGATGGAAATATTTTTAAAGGAAAATTTTCATCTTGGTTTATAGGAATGGGTATTAATCTTAGTTAATGTAATTTTCCATGCAAAGCTAAGATTATTGTTTTTCCTCTTTTAGCTGGCCCTGTAGGTAAATAATAGCCACTGTTAAAGATAGATATCCCTTTACTTCTTGTTATTGTAGCATTTTATTCATGAATCAGTAGATCTGGTCTACATGGCTTTAACTTAAAAAATAAAAGAGGAGAAAATGAAAAAAAAGATGCATAGTTTGCACCAAGATAGTGAGCAGTGTTATTGTGGGCTCTTTAGTCACTGTTGGAATTTAGTCCTTTCCAGAGTGCTACAGCTCTTAGAACACTCACCCAGAATAATCTGACCTCTACAGAACTCAGGAGTGTGTGGGCTGAAACTCACCAATCCACAATTCAGTGCCTCTTATGGTTTGTTGCAGTATTTTGTGTTACTGGTTGGTCTTGCTTGAAGCTCTAGAAGCATTTTACAGAATTCTCTGGGGTAGTAAAAGGAAGCATGGGCATCCCCATGCTGAACAACAGGCTGTTTCTGAGTGTAACTACAGATGAGGGGGTCTGGCCCAACCACACCAGTGGCTGCTCAAGGCTTCCAGGTAGCACTGCATGTGAGAGTCTCCAGGCTGCTGTCTGAAAAGGACAATACTGGAAGCAGGTAAGTCGACAGCCTAGCTCTGCCAAGACAGGGTGGGCAAGTCCTTCATAATTCCTGCTTTACAATTAATGTCTGTCAGAGATACTGGGCCAAAAGGCTGAAGATAGATGCTCCAATGTTATACAGAGAAAAATTGAGGACTGTCCAGGCAGCCTGTTGTCTGTCATTTCTTAGTTTTGGAAGCTGCTGGCTCTGCACTTCCTGTATATTCAGATATATTTATCCTTCTCAGGTGTCTGATGTGGTTGAAGACTAGACAGTTATAGTCTCACAGTTAAGTTTTAAGTTGTTTAGGAATTAAAAGGATGTTCTAGGTCTAAGAAGATGTTTTGAAGTTGGTAATGCAAGTCAGGATGGAAACTGAGTTAGGTATAGAAATTTAAACTCATTGAGATAGGTAGATAATCGAATATTAATATCAGTTGCCAATTACGTATGGACTGGACATTGGAAATGTATGCTGTGCCTTACAATTTTCATAATTGTGGCCTAATTGTTCTTATTGTTTCATATTGTATTGTTATAAGAAAAAGAGCCTTTTATTGGACTAAAACAGGGAGCTGTTGGGGGGGAAGATACACCTTAAATTAAAAAAATAAAAGAAGCCGGGCGCACGCCTTTAATCCCAGCACTTGGGAGGCAGAGGCAGGCGGATCTTTGTGAGTTCGAGGCCAGCCTGGTCTATGAAGCGAGTCCAGGACAGCCAGAGATAGTCAGAGAAACCCTGTCTCGAAAAAACCAAAAAAAAAAAAAAAAAAGAAAAAAAGAATCTCCAGGCATGCTTGGCAAGACCTAAACATGTATGTGTGCATTCCAAGGAGCAAGGGGAGTTAGAGAGTGGTACTTTTTTTCTTTTTTTTTTTTTTTTGAGACAGGGTTTTTCTGTATAACAGGGTTTTCTTGGCTGTCCTGGAACTCACTCTGTTGACCATGTTATTCTTGAACTCACAGAGATCCACCTGCCTCTGCCTCCCAAGTGCTAGGATTAAAGGCTTGTGCTACCACACCTGGCCATTTACAGACAGCTGTGAACTGCCATGTGTGTGCTGGGATTTGAACCCAGGTCCTTTGGAAGAATAGACAGTGCTCTTAACCGCTGAGACATCTCTCCAGCCCCAACAGTGGTACTTTTATAAACACCTTTTAAAAGTAACTATTTTAGTCAGCATAGTGGGTGTCACTGTGACATTTTCATATGTGCATGTCATTGTACCTTGCTCATATTTGTCCCTCCTTTTGCCTCCCCTGCCCCTTGTCCCTTTCCACCTTCCCAACAAAGTCCTCTTCCTGACATTCCCCTCTCTGTCTCTCATATATATGAGAAAATATTCACTATTTTCTTTCTCTTATTACGCCCTGCTCCTCCTTCTTCCCTCCTTTTAGAATTCTTCCTCTCATAATCCCCTTTCCAATGTCGTGTGTGTGTGTGTGTGTGTGTGTGTGTGTGTGTGTGTGTGTGTGTG
>CAJQZJ010003694.1:17741184-17759464 GCA_907164525.1 Lophiomys imhausi
GTGTGTGTGTGTGTGTGTGTGTGTGTGTGTGTGTGTGTGTGTGTGTGTGTGTTTCTGCATAAGAGAGAAAACATGTTGTCTTTCTGAGTCTGGCTTAGGGAAATGGCATTTTAAACAAGTGAAGGATCAGCGTTTAACTTATCTGCCATCCTAGCCCGGACCCTGGCAGAATCTCTATGTCTCTCAATTCTGAAGGAGGAAACTGCAGTTGTTATCCACAGCTGCTATAATTGTTCCAGATAAGGAAAGGGAAGGGGAAACAAAGAACAAGTAGCTCTGAGGTGCTCTGGAAATGAGGAAGGCCGCTGTGAACGTCAGAGCACCAGTATTTCCTCTCTCGCCTTATCATTCTCATCTTGCCTGTTCCCTGTACTCTCCCTTAACTTGGTCCCACGTGTTTAGTGTGAGGAAGAGGGGTGAAATTGAAGGTGACCTCACCAACTGCCCATCATACCAAGATCTTTTTAGGTTTTTCAAGACAGGGTTTCTCTGTGTAGCCCTGGCTGTCCTGGACTTACTTTGTAGACCAGGCTAGCCTTGAACTTACAGAGATCCACCTGCCTCTACCTCCCAAGTGCTGGGATTAAAGGCATGTGCTACAATGCCAGCATTTTCTTTCTTTTTTCTTTTGCACTAACACCTTTTTTAGGCAACTTTCCTTGGAAACTTGTCTAAGAGGGGTTTGAATAAAACAATGGGCTACCAATTTAGACTTCAGGGTCTGATTCATGTCTTCCTGTTAGTATAAAATCTTCGTTACATTTATCTGTTGTCCCTTTTATTTCTGGGTAGATTTTAGGATTATGTTTCCTATAAGAAAATTTATAGTCCAAACTCCCGGCCTTTATTCTTGACTGTCCTTGTTACCGCTAATCTCTCCAGGCTCTGTTCCCCTGCTCGGTAAGCACATGCAGTAAACTTTAAATTCAAGGGGTGCCGGGATGCTAGGTCAGTGCTGAGAATATGTAGTTAGGTAGCCACGGTGATGCTCAGAGGTACAGCTCATCAGAATCCCAGCAGCACTGTGTGCATCATCCGCCCCGCTCCATCACCTGTGGGAGTGCGGGGGAGGGAGGGAGGGAGTTGCACTGTTTGCTTGTTCTTTTCTTTACAATAAGCATCAGTTTGCAGGCAGGATGACAGTCTCCTTTAGCAGAAGAGTCAGCTGATATACAAGAGGCAGACAGTCATAGTTGGTGCCTGTCAGAATCACGCTGTCTGTAAGTTTAGGTCTCATTTCTGGTCTGTCTTCTCTGCGCACTACTGAGTGGCCCCTTATATGCGAAATTTTACACTCTGTAGCTGGTGGATTTTCATGTGATATTCCTTCCCCTGACTATTGTTTTCCTAGGGAAAGCATAAATTCTTGTGGGTATAATGTTCCGAAGGGTGAGGTGCTGGCTATTCTTGGAGCTAACTTCTTAACCAGAGGATATGAACACTTGGAAGTGACCCAAGGTACTCTGACCCTCTCAGCTTCATTTGCTTCGCTCAGACTTAAGGATGTCAACTTTTCTTGTGCTTGCTCTCACTGGGCTACGAATAACCTGTGTTTGGTGCAGTCTAGGATAGTCTTGCCTTTGGACCATTTTAACATTCAGGAAATAAGTAGCTGGATCACAGATAAGGGATTTCCAAATGTTTCTTATCCCTTCTTAACTCCTGTTTTTTGAGACAAGGTCTCATTCTGTAGCCCTAATTGGCATTGAATTTACTCTGTATCACAGTCTGGTCTCAAACTCCCATCCTCTGACCTCAGCCTCCCTACTGCTGAGTCAGAGGACTCCACCAGCACTCCTCATTTCATTCTTTTTTATTATTTTAAAATAATTTGTTGGGCGTGGTGGCACACACCTTTAATCCCAGCGCTTGGGAGGGGAGGCAGGCTGATCTCTGTAAGTTTGAGGCCAGTTTGGTGTACAAAGCAAGTCGAGGACAGCCAGGGCTACACAGAGAAACCCTGTCTCAAAAAACAAACAAAAATCTAATTTGTGAAAACTCCATGCATTTATACCATGTATTTGGATTATGTCCTATGCTATTTTCCTTTCAGCTTCATATCTTCTTTTTTATTTTTATTTTTTGCTATTAATAACCCCGAGTCAAATTAGTTCTATCCATAATCAGATGTGTGTGTGATCATCCACTGAAACATGAGCAACCTATCAGCAGCTGCATCCCCAAAGAAAGCTTGACTCTTTCTCCCAGAAACCATCAGTTGCCAGTATTTCCTCTGATAGAAGAGGGATCTTGGGCCTTTCCCCATCCGCACTGGAATTTTGACTGGCTTGGTCTTGTGTTATTAACCCAGATGCCATGAGTGGACACATACAACAGCTATGCCATATCCAGAAGCGAGCATTTCACATCTGTCCTCTCCATCCCCTGGCTTCTGTGTTCTTTCCACCCCATTTTGTAAAGTTCCCCGAGCTTTGGATGGTGGCAGTTTGGTATAGATGACACATGCGTAGTTGAACACTCAAAATTATTTATACCTGGCACTTGGACTGGATATGCTTCTGTGCAAGACACTGCACCGCAAAAAGACGGCTCTCTGTCCAAGGCTGAGAGCAACGCAAATCCATGGCCATAACCAGGCATCGTTAGTAAGAGTTTGGCAGCATAGGCATTTAACAAGACTGCAGCTGTAGGATCCCCAGATCATAAGCTTTTGACCAAGTTCATAGTACTAGGCATGAAATAACTCCTGTGGCATGCCATTATTGTACCAGTGGCTCTATCTTGCCAGCAGGTCAGTATTGTAGCACACAATGTCCAGCACTGGGTAAGACCATTGGTGTCTTTTCTCTTTAACAGCCTGCATAGCACCTTCGGGCAGCAGTGTAAGCTAGTTTCCTGGTCAGTTTGAGTTCATTTCTCTATGTCTTGCATCTAAAGCCAGTAGTATCTTTAGCAATTGGGACTTAACATCTAGTTAGTGGACAACTAAGAGCAATGGCAGTGGCCCGTGTTGGTTTTAGTGCCTCTGACACCTTTATGACCAACAAGAAGGCCTACATCAGATCGAAGTGGCAAGTCTGTGGGTACATTGTCTTGATTAATGATTGATGTGGGAGGACCCAGCTCATTCTCGGTGGTGTAACCCCTGTCCAGGTGGTCCTGAGGCATATAAGAAAAGTAGGGCTGAGGAAGCCGTGGAGGAGCAAGCCAGCAAACACCATTCCTCCATGGCTTCTGCTTCAATTCGTGCCTCTAGGTGCCTGCCTTGACTTCCCTCAGCGACGAAGTGTGAAAAAGTTGTAAGATGAAATAAACCCTTTCCTCCCCAAGTTGCTTTTAGTCATGGTGTTTTATCATAGCAATAGAAACCCAACCTAAGACACTGTGTCATTTAAACTTAGATAATTTTTCAATAAGGCACTTGGCCTTGAAAGCATTGAAGACCTTAGTTAGGTCTCTAGAGTCATGTAAAAAACCCGTGTGGTGGCGTACACCAGTAATCCCAGCGCTGAGGAGGCAGAGACATGTAGATCCCTAAAGTTTACTGGCCAGCCATTCTATCCTTATCTGGGAGCTCCAGACCAGTGAGAGACCCTGTCTCAAAAAGCAGGCCTGAGAAACCTGTCTGGGGTGCTGTAGCAGAGAGGTCATGCTGAGGCTTCATCCCCTCTGTCCCAAGTTTGATGAAGTTTAGTTAGTGGTGTCCTTTGTCTTAGTGACAGGTGGTTATTTCCACTTTTAAAGCTCTTCCTTTCATTCTTTTAGGTCATGAGAAACAAAAGTTTGCTGTGAGCACGCACACCCATTGAGCCTTCATGAACGTGGGCCCTGTCAGCACTATGGCTGCCCCAGGGCCTGCCAGCAGCCCTCGAGCTCACCTGCCGCTGCCAACTCTGGCTGCTTATTCCACGCTGCTGAGCCTGCTCTCTTCCTTTGTAACTCTAAGTTCTCTAGAGTCTGTCTCATCTGCTCTAACTCATACTCATTAGAAAAAGGACCTGATTTAGTAGTTGTGCAGGATCTTATGAGTCATCTCAAAGGACCTTTTGGTTGTCTTTGGGTGGTCACAGTCCCTCAAAGCCAATTTTAGTATGTCGTCTACATCATAGTGACCTTACCAAAAGAATTGTAAAGGTTAACTTCTGTTAGATGGAACCTGGTGGGCTCGGTGGATAGTCAGGGTATCACATGTTGCTCTATTAGTGAGCCACTGGGAGCTTTCAGATTGAAGGAGAGATAGTATTCTGCATGCAGTATTTTCTACTGGCCCCCAGAAAGGGTAGCTCATGGTTATCTCAAACCACATTATCTTCAGGTTTCCTGGTTCTGCAGCCTTCCATAGAGGGAGCAGCAGCGAGCGGCTCAGGCGTATTACGCCTCTGCTTTCCATCACCTTTTACTTAACTCTTGTAGACGTTTGTTAAGATGTGAGTGAATTCTTAGTAAATAAGGAAGTAAACACACAGAAGGATCATTGTAGCATAAAGGAAATAATGGCTTTTCATGCCAGCAATCTACTAGTATAGAAGGAGTGAGAAATGTGATGGTATTCTACAGGAATTCCATGTTGTCTCCGAGTGTTAGGCAGTCTAAACTGTTACCATCTCACAGCCCTATCTTTAGCCACACACAAAGCAAATGTCCCAAGCCGTCAGTAAAAGTTTCTGCATCAAAGTCCTCTTTGGGGGCTTCTTGGAGGCAAGAAGCTGAAGGACAGCATATTATATAAAGGTGGTCTATTATCTCTACAAGATTGGCTGGAAAATGCTGAGAGCCTGGGGGAGCATATCTTAATTTCATTAATTCTACAAACTTAGCTGCATGGGCATCACTATACTGACTGATGTCTTCCTCGCTTCACTGAAGTCTGCCGTGAACCTCTCCATGGGCTAGGTGTGTTAAGCTAGAGGAAGATACAGGAAGGAAGACTGTTCGTTGGCTGATCACTGTGCCAGAGAGGATTGCTGCCATCCTGAAGGGGAGGCTTCAGGTCATGGGTTTTTTAATTGTGCTGTGCCACCAAGATTGCTTTTATAAGACTTGACGCCTGGAAAAAAGGAAAGGCAGGGGAGGAATGTTAGAGGCCCACACAGTCAGGCCTCTAGTGCTTGGAAAGGGTTTCACACTCTTTGTCTGGGACTGAGAAGGAATGTGAGCTTGTAGATTCTTCTCTCTTCCTTGGTTCTTTTCAGAGGAATAATGAAAGGAAAGCATCCACTACTGTTTGTCTCTAAGAGACTAGGATGTATTTTCCTATCCCCTGTGCTTTGTGATAGACACCCATGTCTCCATAGAAGTGAAAGCTGTGGCTTCCACACAGTGTTTCTTGCTGTTAAAAGGCTGTATAGTATCTGATTTTACTTTTGTTTTTCCTTTCAGGCTGCTTGATAGAGGCGGTGAATCTCAAATCCAGCAACCGAAACCCAGTGGTACATGAATTTGAAAGTAAGTAGAGGAAACAGAGAGGGATGGGCCCCTCTAGTGGACACTGGGTTGCTCTGCAGCCAACCCAGCACCTGTTCCACTATTGTAATTATCTTATTTTCTTGATATACTTATACATTTGTTTGTTTGTTTGAGTCAGGATCTCACAGTGTAGCCCTGGCTGGCCTGGAATTCACTACAGAGACCAAGCTGGCCTGGAGCTCACAGAGATCAGTCTGCCTCTGCCTTCCATATGTTGGGATTAAAAGTGTCTACCACCACACCCAATGTATTATCATTAAAAAAACATTTATTTGTGACTGTGTACATGTCAGGGAGATGCTGCAGAGGCCAGAAGAGGGCTTTGGGTCTCTAGGGGATGGAGTTGTAGATAGTTGTGTGCTGGAAATTAAACCACTCTCGAGCAGTAAGTACTCTTAATCACTGAGCCATCCCTCCAGCCCCTACTCCCCTGTATGTAATAGCTAAGAATGATCAGGTGGCCCTTGTGTGTGGGTGGACGAGCAGTGCACTCTGTGGTTTATGATGGCCGCCATCTGTTTCCCGCCTGTCCTTGTACCTATATACAACAGAGAAATCCCACATAATGGATGCAGAGTGTTTACAGAAAGCATATTCCCTGTAGTGAAATACCCACTAATATCTTTACTGTTTTTCTTGGAGCCTTGGAAAGCTTAGGCTCACACTTTTTCTCCCATTGCTTACCAGGTGTGGAGCTGTCTTGTATCATTACGGACTCACAGACAAATGAACCTCGGATTGAATGGAAGAAGATCCAAGGTGGCCAGACCACATACGTGTATTTCGACAACAAGATCCAAGGTATGGGCCGTCATCCTCTGTGCTACTCTGTTCTATTTTGTCCACAGGACTTGGAATTTATTTAGAGTAGAGATTTACCCTATACTGCTAACCTGCACCTAACAGTAGTTAGGACTGTTCTGATTTTTCTGAGTTTGTTATTGTAGAAGGTTTCAATTTTAGGATTGATATTTGGAGCCTCCCTGTACCTGTAAAATGCAGATTCAACAAATCCCAGCTCATTAGTTAAGGGCTTGGATCTCTGCCCAGCTTGTCTGTCTGGGAAATCACAGCAAACAGTTTCCTTAGCTATGTTATTATGGCCCATAACGGACAATACTGCGAGTGAGTGGCTGAAGGGATCATCACAGCAGAAGGGGCCACGGGGACTCACTGAGCTACACTGTGTCCAGTGTTAGGTGCTGGGGCCTCCCTACAGTGACCAGCAGGCCATCAACTGGGGGCAGCGCTAACATAAGCTGCCATGGGACGGCAAGAAGGAAGAGGAGGAGATGACTGAGAGCCAGGCATCAGGACAATAGGCTGCAGAGTACTCAGACAACCAGACAATAGAGCAAGTGTGGCATGGTGAGAGAGGTAGTTGCGGGAAGAAATGCTGCATATGAACACACAGAAACCAGGGAGAGCTTAGCTGATGAGAAGAGCTGCAGCCAGAGCCTGGCAGAGAGGGAGATGAGGAAGGTATACTTGGTGTCAGGCAAGCCAGGACAGCAGATAATGGCCTTCCGAGGTGCTAGGGGAAGTGACATAGAGACCTGGGGTGAGCAAAACTTGGAGTGGGACCTTATCAGATTTCCGTGCCGAGTCTGGGGGATGGGGTTGCTCACAGTGGCTGAGTAGGGGAAGAGACATTGGAAATGCAAGGGGAGAGTTGCTCAGACTTGGTTGTGCTGAAGGATGTAGTGCTGAGGTAGGGAGACAGCAGGAGTAGGATGTCACTTTCCATCTGGCGTCGAGGGAAGGAACGAATAGGCAGTCAGTCCAGTGCAGATACATCAGTTTCAGGGAAGTCGTGGTCTTTGTGATCTGCCTTCTACATGTCATCAGGAGATGTATGCTCTTGAAAATAGTTTGTTGGGTATAGCTGTAGCTTAGTGGTACAGTGCCTGCCAAGTGTTCACAAAGCCCTCAATTCAGTCTCTAGGACTAAGTCGGGAAAAAACAAGACCAAACCCCAGTAACATCCAAGGGCTGTGGGGATCTGACATCTCCTTCTGGCCATCACAGGCCAAACATGCATGTGGAGTGTAGAGAAAACACCCATACACATAGAATATAAATAAGTAAATTAAAAAAAATCCCTGTTTATTAAAACCATAAAAACCCAATATAGTTTTTGTGTTTTTTTTTTTGGTAGGGGGCAGAGCTGGAGAGATGATTGAGTTTTTAAGAGTGTGTACTTCTGCAGAGGACCGGAGCTCAGTTCCTAGAATCTACCTAAGGTGGCCTGTAACTCCAGCTCCTGGGTAGCTGATACCCTCTTCTATACTCTGCAGGCACTGCGCTCATACCTGCACATACCCACACACAATGCATGCAACAAAAATAATAACATAAACCTTCAAGAAAACTCATATTTCCCTAGCGCTGGGGGGTGTGGTGGGATGGACAGAGTGATGGACCACCGATCTAGGATGCATGAGGCCCTGAGTTACCACTTGCATTACAAACTACAGCAATTTTCTCTTTATGGACATTAGAGGTTTTACGATAGCCATAGGAAAGACTACCACAAAGAAACAGAATGTCAGAGACAGGGCTCATCTTATGTCGTCGTTGTGCAGGACTATGCCTAAAGCACCCGTCAGATGTGTCCCCTTGAAGTGTCAAATTCAGCTGTTGTTCCCATAGGTATGGGACCACCACCCTGTCCAATCCCAGAACCTTTCCATAGCCAGGAAAGAACCTCCCACCCACTGACAGTCAGGCCCTTCCCTCACCTGTGTCTCAGCAGCCCTCTGTGTGCATTCTGTCTCTCTGGGTTTGCCTTTTCTGGAGACTTCATGTAAAGGAGCATTAGTGTTGTTCTCAGCTTCCTTCACTTAATGTAGTTTCAGGAACATGGGTCAGAACCTTGTTCCCTTCTGTGGCTGAGTCAGGGTTCATTGGGTGGTTACCATGCTATTTTGATGCGTACAGTTGGGCTGCTTTTTCTTTTTTTAAAGATTTATTTATTTGTCGGGCAGTGGTGGCGCACGCCTTTAATCCCAGCACTTGGGAGGCAGAGGCAGGCGGATCTTTGCGAGTTCGAGGCCAGCCTGGTCTACAAATTGAGTCCAGGACAGCCAGGGCTACACAGAGAAACCCTGTCTCGAAAAACCAAAAAAAAAAAAAAAAAAAAATTTATTTATTTAGCATATGAGAGCTCTATCTGTATATATCCCTGCATGCCAGAAGAGAGCACCAGATCTCATTATAGACAGTTGTGAGCCACCACGTGGTTGCTGGGAATTGAACTCAGCACCTCTGGAAGAGCAGACAGTGCTCTTAACCGCTGAGCCATCTCTCCAGCCCCTACTTGGGCTGCTTTTACACTTTTGGCTATGATCAGTATTCTGTACTCATTTCTGTGTGAAGACCAACTACGCAACAACTGTCAGACCGCTTTCCAAAGTGGTGTCATCATGTTTTAAAAAGATTTATTTATTTTAATTTATGTGTGTATTTTGCCTGCATACATGTCTGTGCACTACATCTGCATGCTGGGTGTGCAGTGGTCAGAGGAGGCCATTGGATCCCCTGAAACTGGAGTCACAGATGGTTGTGAGCCACTGTACGGTTGCTGGGAACCAAACCTGGATCCTCTGCAAAAGTAATAAATGTTCTTAACCACTGGGCCACCTACCCAGCCCCAGCTTCATCATTTTACAGTCTCACTAGGAGTGTTCCCCGCTACCCCCCATAGACGGTCCAACACTTGTGATCATCTGACCTCTGATCTTCATAGTCTTAGAGGATATATAAAGATATGTCAGTGAAGTTTCATCTTTTCATGTGCAAATTGGGGAGCTATAGACTTTCTTGTAACTATCTCATCAACTGTTCCGTTCATTTAAAAAACTTGTGTATTTGTTATTGAGTTATAAATTTATGTATTCCAGAGGCTAGTCTTTTTTCTGATACAATCTGGGTCGTTTCTCCCATTCTGTAGACTGATTTTTCACCTGCTTGTGTCCTTTAGCGTGCGGCTGTTTACACTTGATAGAAAGTCATATAACTCAGTTCTTGGTGCTTGCGTCTTTGCTGTCATACTTAAGAAACTTCATGAAGGTGAGCCTTCTGGAGAGACGGCTCAGTGGTTGAGAACACTGGCTGCTTTTGCAGAAGACCTAGGTTTGATTCCCAGCACCCACATGGTGGCTGGCCATGCCCTTCGCCTGACTTCTGTGGACACCAGGCACACACCTGTAATGACATACATGCAGGCATATAACATATAACACTCACACACACAAAGTAAATAAATCCCAAAACTTCAGGCCTTTTTTCCTCAAGACTTTTAAAGTGTTTTTTGTTTGTTTGTTTTTGTTTTTTTGAGACAGCACTTTGCTAATGTTGCCCAGGCTGGCCTTGAGCTTACTGTCTTCCCTAGGCTAACCTCAAACTCAGTTCCCATATGCTTCTAGAGTGCTGCAAATAAATCCCAACTTTCGTTCAACTTTTAAGTAGGTGTTTGTTGAATAGAGAGGGCAGCCGGGGCCAGATTTCTTCTTTTTCATGTGGACAGCCACAATGTCCTTTGTAGAATTTTTTTTCTTTTTTGGTGTTTATTTGGTTTAATTTCCTTTAATTATCTCCCCCTGGAGATACTAAAGAGAAAATAAGGTTCCTGGCTTTATCTTAAATACCAGCTACTAATTTTTGTTTTGTTTTTCAAGCCACTGTTTTTGATGCTCAGGTTGCATACAGGGAGAAGTCAGTGAGCTGGTCCTCATGAAGATCTCTTCTTGCACATAGGGACAGGACTGCAATCTTGTTCTGCCATCAAGTCCAGCCCCACACTGTCTTCCAGTGGCTAGTATCTTGTGTCTTCTTTTTTTATAGGGGACCTGGCAGGTCGTACAGATGTGTTTGGAAAAACTTCCCTGAGGATCTGGAATGTGACACGGTCGGACTCAGCCATCTATCGCTGTGAGGTCGTTGCTCTAAATGACCGCAAAGAAGTTGATGAGATTACCATTGAGTTAATTGTGCAAGGTAGGAACCCATGAGTGTGAAGCATTTTCACTGGCCAGCCTTACGAGTCCTTAGCTCTAGAATAAGAGACTAGCTCATATTTTGGTTTCTTCCTCCAGAGCTGCATTCCTGGGGCTATCTGTAGTTTGGAGAGAGGAGCCAGTGAGGCTGTCGAGTTGGGGTGGGGAGCGAGGAAGAGCACTCCTGTGCTCCTGGCCAGCCATAGGGACCCGCCTCTGCGCAGTCTCCTTTTCAGTTTACTCCTGGAGGTAGAAGAACTAGAGACTGGGATTGGAGATATGGGAGGAATGAGCTCAGAGAGTGAGCAGGGTGCAGGCAGCAGGCAGCCTGTAGATGGGCTGTGGTCTCTGGAGTTGGTTAATTATACTAAGTTGGCTATGAGGGGCTTGTGCTGCGGTTTTAAACCCCAGCCTGTGTTTTGCTTTCAGTGAAGCCAGTCACTCCCATCTGCAGAGTTCCAAAGGCTGTGCCTGTAGGCAAGATGGCAACACTGCAGTGCCAGGAGGGCGAGGGCTATCCACGGCCTCACTACAGCTGGTACCGCAACGATATGCCGCTGCCTACAGATTCCAGAGCCAATCCCAGGTTTCACAATTCCTCCTTCCTTGTGAACTCAGAGACAGGCACCCTGGTAAGATCTCTTCCAAGGTGAGGATGCAGATGCATTTGTTGGGGCCTAAGATGCCTATAAGGAGAGCTAGAGGTTCTTTTTTAAGGCAGAGGCAAAACCCAGAATGTCAGAAACTCTATAGGAAAAGTGGCTCTGGCTTTTCTATAAACAAGTGCTAAGGGGGAAAACCATAGCGTTCACCTTACATTCCCTTACAAAGGGAAACTGTACATCTAGAAGAGACCAAGAGGAGGTAAACAAATGGGTTTTACCCATTTACATTATTAGAATCCTAGTTTGAGTAACCAATGGAAGATACACATCATGTGAAGGGAATGTGGTAGCTGGGCAGATATTTGGTAGTAAGCCATTATCAACATAGTCGTGATTAGAGTTCTTAAGTTCTTATCATATTGGGATATATACACCTAGAATTTGCTTCAGAATAACCTACTGGTGGTGGTGGTGCACACTTTTTAACCCAGTACTGGGGAGACAGAGGCAGGCAGATCTCTGAGTTTGAGGCCAGCCTGGTCTACAGAGTGAGTTGTTCCAGGACAGTCAGGGCTACACAGAGAAACTGTCTCAAAAACCAACTAACCAAACAAACAAAAGAGAGAAAACAGAATAACCTACTGGTAGTGAGAGGCCACATGGGAGAGGAAAAAAATGGCTTGGTCATGCACCAGAGGACACGCTGGCCTTGGTACTTCTTAGCAGGAAGGTGTCTTGGTTTGTAAAACACCAAACTCAGGTGGACTGGAATAGGTGTTTGGTGTTTGTCTAAGGGGAGTTATTAGGATCCCTTGACTTCAGAGTGAAAGTGAAGCTGGCTTCTTGTAGGTATTGCACAGCTCTGCCCTCTGTATCCTGGAGGGAGTCCCTTGTTGCAAGTTCTGACGTGTAAGTCAGGGAAAATGGTGGGAGAATAAAGGCAGGGAGGCCACAGTGGATGAGCTGACTACTTCGTGGCTTCAGGTGTCAGCCACTCAGTTTGTCCTGTTGAGTGAAGTAATACTTGTCATTTCTAAAACAGGTCTTCGATGCTGTCCACAAGGATGACTCTGGGCAGTACTACTGCATTGCTTCCAACGACGCAGGTGCATCCAGGTGTGAGGGGCAGGACATGGAAGTCTGTGAGTCACTTGAGAAGATTCCATTGAAGACGGGGAATCAATAGAACATTTAAGTTGAATATTAGGTGCCAGTTTAGCTCACCACTCTGCCATGGGTCAGTTTTAGTCTGGAGCGGACAGGGGACTCCTCAGATCTACTAGGAGTCTGAGGATGAGTATAAAGAGCAGGAGATGTAAGTAAAGGAAGTCTTCAAACTTCCAGGGGTTTGAGTGTTGGCAACATCTCCAGTCATGGAATTTACACAGGGTGTAATAAAGTCTTTTGTGAATGATAGCATCAAAAGCAGTTGTGTAGGGGCCCTGATGGGCCTCTAGGGACCTAGCCAGTTAGAGTAGCTATTTTTGCAGGAGACTCAAAAGCCCCATGCTTTTCCCCTTGTTCTGTGATGTCATCTTTAGGGAGTGGGAGGAAGTGGATGGGGTGAGCTGAGACACATGGGGACCCTCTTACATTCTAAGTTGTGGCCGTTGCACACATTATCCAGGGACCACCCAAAATTGCTGCAAATGTCTGTGTACATGTAGCATTCCGGTGTGTCTCATTTGTCAAGTTTGGGGAATTACTTTAGGGTTGTTTGCTGCTGTAGGAAGGTTTCCTCCATTCTTCACGAATCTTTATTTGCAGAGAGGAAAAAACCACTAGAGCCTCTGCCTGGGAGATGGCAGGGGTTCTAAGAGGGCTGAGGACAGGCGACCAGTGGAGTAGAAGGTCAAGTTTGCATTTAACTGTTTTTATGTCTAAGATTTGAAGCATTCTTTTCCTCAAGTAATCCACAGCAAAGGCAGGCTGTATAAATTAGGAAAGTTATTTTCTTTACAGCTCTTGATTCTACATAAATAGAGGGATTTCTCTATGAATAATATTTACAAGGTTTTAAAACCTTTTATATAGTGGTAAGCGTCTCTCAGCGACTTTGAGTATAACTGCCATTGAACTATCCACATCCCGGTAAGTTTTATGATATCAAGGGTTATGGTAGCCTGCATCTTCTAAGCCAGAGAGATGTTAAAGGGTCAGTTTCCTCTTCTGGCTAGAAGAGTAGGCATGAATGGACAGAGGGGTAAAATGGGGTTGGGTTGAAAGGATCAACAACAGGATCAAGTCAAGGTCTTTTGGTGGAGCACACCATCTCTGCCCACACACTTTCTCTGCAGATGATCTGAACATTGCTGGGATTATTGGAGGAGTCCTGGTTGTCCTTATTGTTCTAGCTCTGATCACCATGGGCATCTGCTGTGCATACAGACGCGGCTGCTTCATCAACACTAAACAAGATGGAGAAAGGTATGCCTGTCTTGTCTGAAGGTGAACTTCACCAGGCTTGTATTAGTAACGTAGCCACACCACTGAGTTGTTCTCTTCTGTTCACAGCTATAAGAGCCCAGGGAAGAATGATGGAGTTAACTACATTCGGACAAATGAGGAGGTAAGAGGAGAGCCTAGTGCTCTAGGTGTGTCCTGCCATGAAAACTACCTTCTGTTTGGAAACCCAGTGGACCTCAGGGTACCAGGAGGTACAGTGTACTTCCTGAGTTCCTTGGCCTTACTGGTGACTCCCTCCTCATGGACTCTTCAGTGCCGATGGAGGTTACTTACTGCTGAAGAATGAGGATTTCATCGCTTACCTTAGTGCAGTTGATTTGACCACTGTTTCCAACACCGCCCAACAAAGCCCCTGAATCGATTCTTTGTGCTGCCTTTGCAGGGAGACTTCAGACACAAATCGTCCTTCATTATCTGAGACCTGCCTGCTGGAGAGCACGTGCAAATACCTCTATTGGAAACTGGTCATGGGCTGCTGTGAGCCCAGGGCACCCCACAAAGCCAGACACGCAGAAGCTTTTTGTTTTGGCCAAAGTTGACGATATTCCTCCTTCCTCTTTAACAAGCCACATGAATAAAAGCAATCCTGAAGATGGACATCATAACCTAGACCCTTGCTAGCCTGATCCCGTGGGTCGTCAGGGTGATCTTCAAGCCCTTTCTGGTATCAGTTCTCCTGTGCAGGGCCCTTGGACTGTTTTTACCCCAGGCTGTGTAGCTGCCAGGACAACCCTGGCTATGAGAGGATGAGGCGCTGTGAGCATCATGCCCGTGACAGTGACCCAGGAAGGTTTTCAGGCAGTGCCTTGCTCCCTGGACCCTGACCCACCATGTTGCCTGTTGATTGGCCAGTATTGTCATGTCCATCCCGGAGAATCTGTTTGGGTCAGCATTTTATAAAAACCCAAATCAGAAAGGTAAAATGGCTTGCTGGCAAGAGGGATCTGACCCAGAGAACTCTCCTTCCCAAGAGCTGCCAGGAGAGCCTGTGTTAGACTAAATCTGGAATGGTACTGAAGTCTCCTTTTCTATTGGTCTTACTTATTTTATAAAAATTTAACATTCTAAATTTTTGCTAAAGATATATTTTGATTATTGAAAATTTCTATGTAAACTGTAAATATATTGCCATACAGTGTTTCAAAACTTATTTTTTTAAGAGTTCAACTTAAGGTAGAAGGCTTGGGCTGCTAAGTGTTCAATTTGAAAATACCACTAATAAAGTCTTTTAAGGAATTCTGTTAAGGAGGCTGGCTGAACATTCTTTTGCTCACAAGAAGTTTTAGCATTTTTCATAAGAAAACTTACTGTCTGACCACTGTTGCTTAGGAAACCATTAAAGAATTCCAATCTAGTCATGTTTGTATCTTTTTACATCCTGGGCTGGTTTTGAATGGCCTCATCCAGAGTTTCTAAGATTTCCTACTCCCCAGAGGTCCGGTGCAGACCAGGGTAGGTGGTCCCCAAGGTTAGTTAGGTCACTGCTCCCGGTCACTGACTTGAGTGGGATGGAATACGCACTTAGAGCGTGCAGAGCCCTGAGTTCAGCTCGGCATTCAGGTCTAAATGTCCACTGGTGGTACTGTGGGTGGGCAGCTTAGGAAAGCTGATGGCCAGTGGCTTCCCAGCCTTTGGGTATCTGTGACAGATTGCCAGTCTGTTTTGGGTTCCTCATAAGACAAGGCCAGTGTCCTTGCTTTTACAAATCATTCTACTTATCTATTTAGTTAATAAGTGTATCCAAGGCCAGAGGCAATTTTGAAGCTGAACCCATCAGCTACAGTAATATTTAAAAAGAGGATTCTACTGTTCTCTTTTTGTGATAAAAGTATCTCAACACTACAGGCTGTCTCCTCCATGACAAGCCAGGGTGTCCAGCAGAGCGCTTTGAAGAATATAATCAGAAAGTACAGCCAGGGTACACAGCCTAATGGCGAGTCAAGTAAAATGTCAGATCAAAAGTACTTTTCTAATGTTTATTTTAAAATTTTTTATCTCTCTGAAACACTGCTCATTTTATGAGACATTAGAAACAGCACTCAAAAGCCTCTGTTCTTCAAGAACAGAGACAGATGTTCTTGGTCTCAGACACTTACCGCACTAGACTCATGATATGAAGTGGTTAGAAGCCAGGAGCATGGAAGGAAGTTCGTACTTGGCACACAGAAGGGACTTTTATGGAGAAGTTAGCCACTTTGTCATCTTAATTTTTTTTTATACTTCAACTTTTTTCCTCTTCATTCTTTTCATTGACTACTTGAGGCACACTGTTCTTTTCTTAAGTTATGTGGAAGGCGAGATGCTGAGATACTGGCAGGACCTGCAGGGCAGTGTTTCTGTGCCTGCTCAGCAGTTGGTTTCTCCTGCCTCTGGACCTTGGATAAAATCTTCCCTGCTCCACCTTCCTCTTGGTAGAACAGGATAGCTGCCATGGTAGCAATGTGCAGGGGGTGGTGGGAGGACACTTGCCTTCCAGTGGCCGTCGCAGCTACGGGGTAGCCATGTTGTCCTCTTTTACTCCTTTATGCCCTAAAGCCTTCTTCCACAGCGCCATGGGACCTAAGTTTGACAAAGCCACATGGGAGCCTAGGACTGTACAGACACGGAGGAAGGAGCTCACTTACCTGTAGGATGCGAATGTGACTGCAGAAACCTGAAAGAAGCTGGTTTGTGGCCATTGATGTTGAAGTTGTCCATGGGCGTCACAGACTTGTACTAACATGCCTGCAGTTTATTTATGAAGACTTAAAAAACAAAGTGAAACCACTCCTTTCTATTACATTTACCCTACATTCTTAGCATTTGGTTAGGCACATAAGGAAATGCTCAGGAAATCAGCATCTGTACTGCAGCCAAGGTTGTTCACTCAAGAGCAGCTGTGACACTCCAACAATTGTGAGAACTTCTTCACGGCAGAGTCCCCCAGTCTAGCTACCTGTGTACGATACAAATGGTAGAGGGCTTGCCTAGGCATGCGTGGAACATGGGAAGAGTTGATCTTAAATACTTGATGCAATGTTAAGAAGACCACCAATAAAGCCTTGTTCCAAAGCCAGAAAAATTACAGTAAATGCTACGTTATATTTATATTTGACCATTAATACTTTATTTTATAAAGACTGTACACCTCTTTTAATAAAAATTTGCAATTATAAATAATAGAAAAAATTTTCATTCAGAATCTTGCCATGAGGTTAGAGGAAATGAATTCACACACGCTATAGACACTTACATTATATAGAAGCTAGTTTCTAAAATTGTGTTCCTTAAAGACCAGATCATAACATGGAAGTAAGTTGGCTTAATGTTATCGTAAAAAAGTCTAAATATGTCATTCTTCTATTTACAAATCTCAGCCACAGTGACATAGAGGTACAGAAGGTTGGTTAGCCAAACACAAGTTGAACAGAGCCATGCTGATGTCCTACGGAAGGACTTGGCAGTGCGTGGGAAGTCTCCACGTGCAGGTGTGGGCCGGGCCAGCTTTTCCCCTTCCACATGGGAAAGGTAAATGTCCCTGAATGTCTCAGCCTTCAGTTATTGTGATGCACACAGTTTCAGTTGGCGGTCTTCAGCGGTGTCAGGAGGGACCTCCTACTGGATCTCGGGTTGCCCTTGTTCCTGGTTAGAGACTTTACATTCCACTGTGGAGACTGTGGAGGCCTGGAGAAGGAAGCCATACAGTTAACTGATCAACAAAAAAGAAAAAAGAAAAAACCTCAACAAAAAAGCCCACCCAAGGGCTGGAGAGATGGCTCAGTGGTTAAGAGCACTGACTGCTCTTCCAAAGGACCGGGGTTCAAATCCCAGCACCACATGGCAGTTCACAGCTGTCTGTAGTTGCCAGGCGTGGTGGCGCACACCTTTAATCCCAGCACTCGGGAAACAGAGGCAGGTGGATCTCTGTGAGTTCAAGGCCAGCCTTGGCTACAAAGTGAGTCCAGGGTAGTCAAGGATACACAGAGAAACCCTGTCTCAACCTTAAAAAAAAAAAAAGTCCGCCCAAAAAACTTACGATTTATCAGGCAGTGATAAACATAAAATGTCATTTCCTTGATCCTGGGCTTTGATTTTCTCTGAAAAGGAGTCAAACACAAAGAAATTCAGCTATCTTAGAACTTTAGAGGCAGTGGATGTGGTGAGCAGAAGAAAAGCCAGAACTTACCTTTGGAAAAAGACAGAGTCCCTGGTGTCCTTATGTAGCTGACCGCTGCTCCAAATGTGACATCACTGATGGGCTCTGGGGAAAGGGAGACAGTGCTAATAAAGTTTCTGCAAATACACAGGCATCAATGGCAGGGACCGAAGGGAAACAGTGCTGATGACATTTCTGCAGTGACAGACACCAACTGCAGGGACCCAAGGGAAATTGCCACCAAGTTCTCTCTTTTCATTCCTAGCCTCTACCTCACTCACAAATGATGGCCATTGATCAAAAGCTTCCTTTTGGCTCAGGACTTTCCCCAAACTTAGACACTGACTGCTTTCCACCAGGGCCCTTCTAAGGTTGCACTGCAGCCCACGCCTTGGCTTCCCCTTGTAGCTTCACCTCCCAGCTGCTCCCTCTTCCTTCAATGACTGCTCACACGGAGGCAACCCTACATTTCCTATGGATTCTCACCTATATACAGCACACCTATTGTTATCTCCTAGAGACATACCAAAACACGTTGCTTAGGCCCCTTCGTGTTTCTTCCTTGCTCCTATACACTGGAAGGACTGATACATGGTTCTCTAACACTTTAATTGGCTAGAACCACAGACTACATCTCTACATGGAGTCAG
>CAJQZJ010003694.1:17759474-17789063 GCA_907164525.1 Lophiomys imhausi
CACTTTAATTGGCTAGAACCACAGACTACATCTCTACATGGAGTCAGTAACACCCTGTCCACTGTCCCCACTTTAATTGGCTAGAACCACAGACTACATCTCTACATGGAGTCAGTAACACCCTGTCCACTGTCCCGCTCAAGTACCCCTTCTCCCTTTTCCCCATCTTTGCTCACCATAAAGATCTTAGTCGTCTTGCCCTGTACTCTTGACTGTTCAGGCCTCTCCCCAGTCTCTAGCCCACATTTAGTAACACACAAAAGCAGATTGGGACTGTGCTCTGGCTCTTTCACCAGCAGAAATTCAAGTCATCCACGGTCAGTTTACACAAGATGTAAAGTGTTTTAACACAGTATCTGGTACAAGATGAATGCCAAGGAAATAATCTAGTGGCTATAATCCCTTATGCCACTGGAGTCATGCTGATTTAAAGAACAGGCAGACTTAGTGTCTTGGTTAGGCACCTTGATGGGGGCTCTGTCTATCGAGGAGAGCCTGAAATCTATGAGGCAGCCCCAAACCACCTTATAAACTCAAACTTCGCAAACATGGTATACTTCACTTGTGTGCTCTAGGCATGTGGATGGCCTTGTTCACCAGGTCCTTGTCACCTCTATCTGCCCCATCCCAGAGTCCGACAGCTACAGCCTTGGTGAACTGTGAATAGCTAAAAACTCCATCTGGGAGCAGAACCTGGGTCCACATGCTGCACCCATATGGGCACGTGTGAGGTTTGCTCCAGAGCTCTCATTTCCTGCATTCTCATGAGAAGACACAGTGAACCTTCATGGATGGAAACATGCTACCACCCACTGCAGTGCTACACCACTGTCAGCTACTCAAGCTTGTTAACACGCTGGCAGACAATCCCATCTTTTGCTGTTACCATCAAGCAGCTCGGAGCTGCTTGTTTCTGTCCTTGGAGGGTCGACCTACACCGCTGTAGGAATCTTTCCCCCCACCCCACCCCCACTGACTCTCCCAGTTAGAAGCCTATAAGCATCCAGGGTGGCTCTCACAGCCCAAGTGCACTCTGTTCAGAATCTAAGGCAGAATGAGAAATCAGGAAAATGGTTCCATTCACATCCAAAACCAAAACACAGGAATATCTAATGGAGGACTGGGGGGGAGGGCACTCTACAATGACTGGTATAAAATACTGAAGGAAAAAAGATTTCAGATGATAAAGACTTCAAGTATGGGATGAAGAGATGGCTGGCTCAGCTATTAAAGGCTAGACTCACAACCAAAAAGATAGGGTTTCTTATGTTTATGATCACCAGAATAAATACAGATTTATTGACTATCAAAATTCCATTGCTATATAGAGAAATGAACAAACAGAGTCTAAAAATCATATGGAAGCACAGAAGATGCCCAAAGAGCCAAAGCAATCAAGCAGAGAGAGCAATGCTGAGTACTGGCAGTACCTGACTTCAAATCACACTATGTAGACCTAGTGCAGTGGCTGGGACGTAGCAGCTCTGCGGAGCAGAGGATCCACAAAAACCTACACGGCTACAGCCACCTGACTTCCAACAAAGGTGCCCTAAAAGGCAAGGAAAACTCACCCTCTTCAACAAGTAAGTGGCACACGGATGACAGACAGGCTCTACCCGCAGAACAATAAAGTGAAACCCTCCTCACCCTTGGCAAAAATCCTCTCGTAATGGATCACAGGCCTTAATGTAATACTTTGACACTGTTAGAGGAAACACGAGGGCGGAGAGGAGATTTCAAGATAACAATTATGGGCAATGACTTTCTGAATAGGATTCCAGGAACCCAAGAAACAACAGCAAGATCTGCGAAATAGGGTTCAATGAAATCACAAAGTTCTGCACAGCAAAAGCAACATCGGTGCAGAGACAGGACAGGATATAATCTATGTGAGTTGTTCCTCTGAATAAGTTAACATCCATAGTATATAAAGACCTAAAACAAATACCAATGAACAAAATCCAGTGGAGAAATGGGCACCATGAGTTCTCAACGTACATATGACCAAATGTCCTCAGCCATCAGGGAACTGCGAATTAGAACTGAAATGAGATCAGATATCAGCCTCATCAGAATGGATGGCTACCATCAAAAAATGTGTTGAGTAGCTGAAATCAGGCCAAGAGCAGCACTGCTTGCTCTGAACATTCTCCCAGGAAGGAGAGAACAGGGTCCCTTCTTTAAGCATTCCTTCCTGGTTCAAAATATAGATGGGTAGAAATTCCATCAACAGCCAGAGAAAGAACAAGTAGGGTCCTGACTCGGTGACTTTCCATCAGAGCTGCAGCATTAGTGGCACCATGCCAGATTTCACTGCTAAGCAACACATGCTGCCAGGAGACCAACTAAAGACTGAGACCGGGGACTCATGGGATACATAAAGCTGAAGAAATGAGGTACATGTGCTCGGCTTCTATAGCATATGGTACCTAACTGCCAAAATAGAAGCATATGGTTCCCCTGAGCCAGAACACTGAACAGAAAAACTTCTCTCTGTTTTCAGAGGACAATTTCCATATCTAACGTCATACCTGCTGGTACCCAACAAGCCAAAATTACTGTCTTACCGTCAAAAGATGCCACAATCCAGTTATCTAAGGAAACATAGGGTGGGAATTCTGTTCATTTGTAATCTCCCTTAAAGGGGGGTCCTGCATGACAATTAGCCCCTTAAATATTGTAAGACACCAAAGCACCATTCGTTCTCAGAATGGCAAATAGCCAGAATCCAGGAGGCTGCTGGGAAAGTACATGGGCTGATGGCATGACTATCTCATTAGTGCTGCACAGAATGGAAGCTGCTCTCAATTCAGTCACAACCTGAGACACAAGCCTGCAGTCTGGTGCTTTTGAACAGGTCTGTGGGATATCTATCCAGGTGCTCTTTGGCTGGCCTCAGGAAGACAGGAGTGGAACAGCTTGCAACAAACTGCAAGGACAGAAAGAATGAAGTCTGAAGTGTGGGGTGCAGGGCTGAGAGGGCTGAGGCCTCTCTATTTAGCATGAAGAAACAAGGAAAGGGGCATTCTAGATGAAGACTTGGAGAGTGAGGGCCTCAGCGTTTGACACAGGCACATTCTCAGGGACCACAGTATGCATGTCAGACAGCAGTGGTCTCTATAGTACAAGCTGTACAACCCTGATCTTAAAAAGTGGAAGTTGGAAATGACCTAAATTATTTTCAGTGCAACATCAGAGTGGAAAATTTTACAGCTAACTTCACACGATGGGGACAGTTACAACCCAAGCACATTCCATGTGTGACCTGACATTATTCCAGGCTGTTTGTTTGGGGCTTATGTATGAGACATAAATGAATTTTGTGTTTAAACTTGGGTCTCATTCCAAAGATAACCCATTAAATACATGCAAATATTCCAAAATATAAAGATATCTGAAACTGAACACTTCTGATGCCAAAGATAAAGGTCTTCTACCTGAATAATAATTTTCTCAAAATAAGAGTTTTTATTAGGTTTGGGAGGACAAGAAGCTAACTGTTTTCACTGAGAGCATCAAGAAACAGACACCCAGTAGGGAAGTGAGGAGGCCACAGACTCTCAGCAGGGCCGGAGTGTGATCGTCAACACATCAATGAACCTGCAGACTCGGTGCAGCACCAGGGCAGAAGCCCAGAGCAGACAAGATAAACGTAGTGCCAAGCTGTGACCACAGCCCAGGGCAAAGCAGACTAGGACCTCCCAGATACCTAGAGCAGCACAGGGCTACCTCCACAGTGTCACTTTTGGGCTATGACCTGACCTATCTGTCCCTCAGCTCATAGTGGTCACATGTGGCCTGAGTTAACGCATGGACAATGCTGGGACTCAGTGCAGTCTCCATCAAGTACTGGCGATCACTATGGATCGTACAGTTGGGAGAGATGCAGTGCTGGTCAGCAGCAAAACATGAGGACTGTCTGACAACATGAGTTTTGCCCCCAGTGTTACTATGATGCCTGTTGGGAAGAACTGGAAAAACTAGCCTATTCCAATTAGTTACTTACTGTCTGGGGTGCTGATTGCCCGTTTAGTTACATATTTGATGGCTATATCAGACTCTTGCTCCAAGCTAAAGGAAGATGCTAGGATAAAACAGAAAAGATTATAAGAGCAAAGCCCACAGCTATATTATACAGCAAAAACAAAACAAACAAAACAAAACATGACACATGTGAAAAAGTAAAGTCCCCAGTGTTTCAAGTGACATACAAGCAGGCACAGAAATTAGCAAGCAAGGCAAATAAACAGGAAAGCTCCAGGACAACGTCCCCACAGGAAAGCCATACTATTCTTACGTTTTTGGCACAGTTTGGCAATATATATGAGTGTGTGTCTGTATGTATGTTTACATTATTTATTGCTATTATTTTGGAGACAAGGTCTCACTAAGTAGCCCAGGCTGTCCTGCTGCTTCAGCCTCCCACGTACTGGATTATAGGTATAAACGACCAAACCCAGATTAAGGTTTTTAAAAATATTTTGACCTTTGCCTCTGTAAACAATTTCACATACAAAGCTCTACTTACAAGGCTGTTTTAGTGTATCACTTACATAAAAAATTGAAAAGAATCGATACTTTCAAATATTCAAATATCTCAGTACTTCCAGTTTAAGATGCAATGCCCCTGGGACAAGAGCTCTGAAAATGTCATGGAAGCATTTTCAGTGTGTATCTTACAGATGTGTGGATGAAGCCAGTTATAAAGCAACACACAGTAAGATCACAATCATAAATAAAAGATGTGTATGTGAAGAGAGTGGTGACGTTTTTAACATGCCATTCCTTAAGTCCCTTAGCACAGGAAATTAATTTTCTCAACCTTAATCCTAAATCTTCAATTAATGCTATTTAAGGGCACTAGAAAACATTTAAAAAAGGAAAAAGAATGAGACAAATACTTGCTTTTGAACTGCACATGCTCAAATGTACCTGGTGCCAACCTTAAGGCTTACCATGGCTGCTGGCCTGCTCCGGGCTTCCAGGCTCTACACTGAAAGGCAAAGCTCCTAAGCTGCGCCTGTGTTTCCTGCTCTTCGACTCTACAGCTTTCTTGACAGAATTCAGGATTGCGATGGTGCTCAGGGACATGGACCTGCGGAGGCAAGATGCCAGACACTGACTGCAGGCGCAGACCGCCATGGAGGCATCAGTTGTGGCCCACTTCTTTTCTGAGGTAATGTTCAGCCACCCTCTTTCCAGTCTCTCAGGGAAGCACGTGGTGTGAGGGGTCAGTACAAACAGTGGCGACGACACAGTTCTGGCCTGCTGGGATCGAAGGGACAGTGATGAGAACAGCACAAGTCAGCCTGCTGTCGCCTCAGGGGGCTCCCTACCTGGCACTGGGCTTTATCTTTAGAGACCCATTTTCAGATATGGGAGGCAAATTTGGTGTGAAGGCAGACCCAGGAGCCGGGGACACGTTAGCGTTTTCCTGGTCAGCGGCAGCAGGTACAGCTTGTAAGTCAGGAGCAACCTGCCACAGGAGTGAACAAGAATATCATCAGCTGCTACAAGGAGTGTGCAGGAATCCACTTTAAAGCATATCACCCTGGATAACTACGATCTCTTTAAAACAGAATTATCGGCAAAGTGCCACACACAGACGTCGTGGCAGGGCTGCGTGCCTCATCTTTAACACAGCCCCCCTGACTCCTCACCAGAAGAATGGCAGCCAACAGCTGCACTCAGAAATGCCTTCACCGACAATCAGCTCTACAGGGCCCAGAGCATACGTAAGACATGGAAAGACAGAGGACGATGTGGCCACACAAATCAACGATCGCATGTGCTGTGCCCTGCCAGTGTACCCACCGGGAGCTCTCACACGCCAGTGATCACCACAGTTTCCCAGGCAAGGTCCCCTCAAAGAGCCTGGGGAAAAGAGCCTCTGAGCGACTGGTGTGTCCATCCCCTACCTGCATGGCGTGTGCTCTGTCACCACCTTCAGCCATTTTGCTCACGTCAGCATGTTCTGCCAGGGCTTGCTCCTGGGCTAGCTGCTCACTGTACTTCTTCATGTCGTACTCAAGCTCAGATGCCAGTTGTTTGTCAACTGCAAAGAAGTCTTTGATTTCATCTCGGTAATCCTGCATCACCTCCTGAAACAGACCAAGAAGCATCCTTTAGTGCCTTTTCCATAAAAAAGTGAGGTCTTAGTGCTGTGGTGACCACCTGCAACTCCAGCGTCAGGACAGGTGGGACCAGAGGGTCATGAGTTCTAGACCAGCTCAAGCCACACAGCAAACCTTACCTTAACAACAACAAACTATCATTATCTCCACTACACCAACTAACCGGTTACATGGTACAACGGCATTTTCGGTGGAAACAGTGACCAAGTAAGTAGGCGACCATGATTACTAGTTTTAGCTAACAGCTGTGGTCTTTCGGAAACGTCCTGTCTAATTGACTACATTCCTGACAGGAGAGGTCCCTGTAGAGGTCACAGAGGTGGTACAGCCTGGAAGCTGCTCATGTCCACTGGTTCCCGAGAAGGAGACAGGTAGGTAGGTAGGTAGGTAGGTATACCACACAACAAAAAGTAAATTCTCATGTTCTCCGTAAAGTGAGCTCATCTTTCCCATCCGATCTTCCCTAGGATGCACAAGTATTTGAAATATTATATTCATGGTAATTTTGCTACAGCCCTTTAAGTGTTTCCAATTTCTCAAAAAAAAAAAAAAAAAAAAAAAAAAAAAAACAAGGCCGGGCATAGTGCCGCACACCTTTAACCCCAGCACTTGGGAGGCAGAGGCAGGTGGATCTCTGTGAGTTTGAGGCCAGCCTGGCCTACAAAGTGAGTCCAGGACAGCCAGGGCTACACAGAGAAACCCTGTCTCGAAAACCAAACCAAACCAACCAAACAAAACAAAACAAAATCAATTTTAGGTCAGAGAAAAACTTACTGATGTCAATTCTCCCTTTCTACCATGTGGGTTCTGAGACTGAACTTGGCAGCAAGCACCTTTATCTGCTGAACTATCCTGCCAGCCCCAAAGTTTGTTTTTTTCTTTTCTTTTTGTGAAAAAACAAAAACACAAATGTGAACAAAGAAAAAACTGCTAAATTAAAGGGGAAAATATGCCATGTCTTTCTGAATGCCTTTTGTCAGAGCCCTGAGGCCTTGCTTAGATCTGTTCCGTAAGCAGACACATCCCAGCTTTGCCGGGGCAGCTTCTCATGGTCCCCTGCTTTACAGACAGCCCAGCAACAGGGCTGCCTCAGGGTAACAGCCTCTGCCCATGTGTGTGATGCTGCTGTAGGGCCATGAAGTCCTGCCCACAAAGAAACACCCAAAGTTAAAAGTGATGACCAATTTCTACCTCATTCTTACAGGATGAACTAGGATAATGTCTTGTCCTCAGCTTGAGTTGAGAAAAATCTTTAGACTGGAACTTATTCCCAAGGATATATAGGTTCAAAACATGAATGTATGCTTTAAAAACTCAGCTGTCCCAGAAATGGAAGGAGAAACCTCAGTGGCACTTCTGGCCAAACTCTTCAGTACCTCAGTTTTCAGCAGTCACAGCCTAGCATGGTGGGTATATTTCTACACACACTAGGTTTCCTAGCATTCTGAGTTCTTCTCATCCACTGTCTAAGCAATGAACCTGGGGCAGTGGGGCTGGAGAGGGAAACCCCACAGGGCAAGTTCCTCATTTACCCTGAGGTAGTTCATGAGCTCCCGCAAAGCAGGGATCTTATTTTTCTCCAGCACAGTCTTCAGGGAGATGATGATTGGAATAATGTTCTCTATGAAATTCCTCTTTTGAACCTGCAGGAACACACACAAAACATGCTTTAGATGCACACATCTGAAGAGTAACTTTTCCTTGATCCACTTCTTTACGTACACCAAATCTAGCAGCTACAGAAGACTGTCTGCCACTGGATTAGGATCCTGGGAGTGAAAAGTGCATACAGCCATTGTAAGCACCACAGCACACGCAGGCCTGTATAGCAGAATGCATATTAACACCACTTACATGTTCTAAATGAAAAAAAAGAACATGTTGAGGAACTTGCCAAAATGCTCCAATCTCCTCACAGCCCTGATGGACCCTCGACTCTGGATCTAACTTGCATCCTTCCTTTTGAAAGACAATCTAATCTGTCCATGCTGACTACCACAGAGACATACAATCTTGTGTGTAAAAAGACAATGATCTGTCCTTGGGTAAGCATTATGATGGCCAGTTTGTGTGTGTGCCTTTTTGTGTGTATATATATATATAATCCCAGGCCTCAGGAGGTTGAGGAAGGAAGATCAAGAGTTTGAAGCCGGGGCTGGAGAGATGGCTCAGAGGTTAAGAGCACTGGCTTGTCCTTCCAAAGGTCCTGGGTTCAATACCCAGCAATCATATGGTGGCTCACAACTATCTACAATGAGATCTGGTGCCCTATTCTGGAGTGCAGGCATACATGCAGGCAGAATACCGAATACATAATAAATTAATAAATTAAATAAAAAAGTTTGAAGTCAATCTGAGTCACACAGTGAGACCTTTTCAAACAAACAGTATGTGATTTAAATAGTCAGTAACCAAGATATTGTATAGTAAATCTTGGAATTAAAATAATTCATTATAGTAGCCTACACATGTAAGATTTATCTTTCTGAAGCTGAATCGTACTCTTTCTTTTCATTTAAAGCTAACAGTGTTTCTTGCTTATGTACCACTCATTTCTGAAGCTTTGGGCCAGAGTCCCTAAAACAGGATAACAAGTGAAGAAATACAGGCACTAATAAACATGCATCTGAACACACAGTGAGTGTAGCCACTGTTTTTAAATGTGGCCTCAATGAACTTAGCAAGTATTTTCAAGCACATTCTCTGTCCTAAACATGTGAGCCTCTGGAGACAAAGAAATGACATCCAGAATTTCTGTTCTCACACTGCTTCCAAACCAGTGTACGCTGTGGTAAATGGCAGGAGGTGGCAAGTTTCAGGGGGCCAGGGAACTGATGGAGAGGAAGAGACAAGAGTGGGCAACAATATGCACTAGAGACTTTTCGACGATGCTTTAGATGTGGGGATTAGGACGGACCAAGGGCAGTTTGGGTGCAGAGTGAGCACTTAGAGCAGCGAGCAGTTCTCAACCTGTGGGTCGCAACCCCTATAGTAGTCTTATGTTAGACATCCTGCATATAGATATTTATATTAATTTATGTTAATTCATAACAGAAGCAAAATTATAATTATGAGGTAGCAACGAAGTAATTTTATGGTTGGGGGTCACTACAACATGAGGAACTGTACTAAAGGGTCCAGCATTAGGAAGGTTGAGAAGCCCTGACTTAGAAGAACCAAAGGCATGGAACAGAACACATCTGAGGAGAAAGGGAAGAAATGAGGCAAGGGCAGGAAGTTTTCTATGTTTCAGAATCTGGATTTTGTTCAGATGATGACAGGATACCACCAAGGTAGCTTAAAATTATATAATATCTGGATACATTTACTGACTTTAAAAAAATAAACACTTATTTTGTGCATATATGTGTGCCCAAGTTCATGTGTGTGTGCCACATACATAGAGGAGCCTGCGGAAATCAGAAGTACACTGGATTTCCTGGAACATGAGCTAAAGGCATTGTGAGGTACCACGTGGGTGCAGGGAGGTGAACATCAAGTGCTCTTAACTGCTGAGCCCTCTTTCCAACCCCCATACTTACCAATTTTAATGGAAAAGTTCCATGAGCATTTACAAAGCACTAAGTGTTCGATGCCACAGATCTACAACCCACCACCCCCAGAAGTTCCTTGCTGCCTCAACAGCCATTTTCAGTATATTTTGCAGAGAACAGCTGTGTTTAAGGAAGACTTCTCTGGCTGCAGAGTGGTACTTGTCCAGCAAGAGGAAAATCAGAGACAGAAAGGATGCTGACAGGAAATGGCATCGGTTGTTAAAACAGAGAAGACCTTCTGAAAAAATGGATGCAATCAAAATCCATTTCTTTGGGATCAGAAGGGAAATAAAAACCAGACATCCAAGCTGGGCACAAGACCAGGGAGGCGCTAAGGGCTGTGGCAACTAGCCTTTCCCAGTCACTGAATTTCTAATTTGACATTCTTGCTCAACCCAAACATTCTCGGCACGCCAGCCTCCTGTTCTGCCTTCAGCTGTAGCACAAACTATCTACAGAGAAACTTTCGGGTGCATCTACCTTTGCTGTGTAATTGTTCCATCCCTGCAATAGACTGGGAAAAGAAACCAACCAGGAGAAATGATGAATTCAGTTCTGACAGTCAATGTGCGACACCACGACACACCCAGGCAGGCAAGGAGACACACATTCAGCCTCACGGGAGGAGCTGTAAAGTCACAAGTAAGAACGGCTCGGGACTCAGGTGCCCACCCCATGCCACGGAGAGACAGAGTGCGCACACACCTGTGAAATGATCTTCATCTGGGCCTCTTGCATGACCACATTCTCCAGAGCCATGTCATCTTCCTCCAGGAGGTCCTTGCATGTCTGAGCTCTCATTGCCAACAGCTTGATCTCCTTAGAGCTGAGGACGTCAAAGGTGTCTGAGAGCAACTCGCTGGCTTCCATGTCCAGGGGCAGGACGCCATCAGTGAAGCATGCTGAGAGAACAGGGGGACCAGCCTCTGAGAAACCCTTAGCCCAGAGAGGAAAGGGAATTCACTGAACTAGGGCAAGTCTGGGCTGTGACAAGGTTGGGGTTCCTAAGGGACACAGCTGATGCAGAGGACAAAAAAAGACGTGTCTTCTATACAGACCTGCTGTGCTATCAACGCAGCATTTTAAAAACACATTTCCCCCAGGTACTCCAGACGTACCCAGAATACTAAGGCAGATTTTGGAAGTGACATTGAATCGCTGCTCATCTGTGAAGTGCTCAAGAAGAAACTTGTAGATTCTCATTCGCTTCTCCTTGTTTGTCCTTCCCTTCAGTAAAAACAGCTGCTTCCCTCTGTGGCAGAGCAGGACAGCGTTACTGCGCTGTGTGGGCGTAGGTGACAAAGATTCGATGCAGCAGCCCAGGGCTGAGTGACAAGGACACTGATACGGTCCCAGGGTCCTCACAGGCATTACCCTTAGGAGTCTATCATTATGGCTGAATTTCCTTCTGTCGGCATGCCAAGAGAACTAAGAAGCACTGAAGAACACCTCAGGCAAGTGTCAGCAGCTGACCTACGCACAAGCAATGAGGAGACGTGAAGACATCACCTCAGCCACTCACTCACCTGTCTGACTGGGAAAACTTGTTATATTTCTCATGCTTCTCATAGCTGTTGAAGTGGAATATACATTCAATGAAGTTCTGGAAAAACATGGTGGGGTTCCTCTTCAGCAACAAGTGAGCCAGGCAAAACTCCCCTAGGCTGCAAAGGAGAGAGGCAAAAGGAGACTCACTGACTACAGATTCACAGAGAACTCCGCCAAACAGAAAAGCACAGAATTCGAAATATATCCCAACAAACAGCCTTGTGAGCTCAAAGCAAGTCAAAGGTGCTACTTGCTCTGTCTGTCCTGGCTCAATGTTTCACCTCAAAGCTAAGTGCCATATTATATAAGGCCTTCTTCACCAGGGTTTATTTATTGTTGAGACACATTACTTTAAATTATGTGTATGCATGTGTATAGGGGGATACCCACATGTTGTGGATGCCAAGCCTGTGGAGGTGTTTCAACATTCATGGAGCTGGAGTTACAGGAAGTCAAGAGGCACCTGATGAGGCACAGAACTGCATCCTTCCAACTGCAGTATTCTTACCTGCTGAACCACTTCTCTGTTCTGCTCTGTCAGCTTTTATTTCAAGACTCAAAAAAGGTATTACTAAACAGCTATACTTCTAATAGAAAAAAAAAACAACCAATTTTCCCAAAACTCCTTCAAGCAGCGGACCGACCTTCATGGCTAATGCACTGATAATGGCTGTCCAAAAATGAACATGTGGCTTTCATACTCCTGCTTCAAGTTGCTGCCCATAATAAGAAGCAAAAACCCATTTTAATACCTGAAACTTTTCATAGGAATAACAATAATAAGAGCATCCCGGTTTTGGCTAGGAAGCAAGTACTCTCCAGAGATTTAATGGCTGTCCCTAAGCTTTGGAATCACCAATAAGTCCTGGGCATTCTGCTTGCACCTGTGGCTCCAAAGCTACAAGTCTTTCAGCTATACACAATGGCACACATTTGACAAATGCCACTTAGGACTATGCCAAAATGAAGGACAAACTTCTAATGGCTTCCAAAGCCAAACTGTCACCGGCTGCCTACCTGACTGCTATCACAGCATGAGTGAGCTAACACCAACACTTGCTAAGGTGCCAACCCAGGTGAGGCAGGGCTTGCTTGGCTCAGGTTGTCATGAACAGAGTCTCCCTTTCACTGTCTAGCTGAGACATGATTCCTACCTAGCCAGGAGCACCAGCCAGCTGCCGGCCGGAGAGCAGAGGTGGGGATGACCGCCATGCCTTGCACTTGGCTGTAGAAGGCCTTATGACTTTACTGGGAACTGACCTTTCCAAGGTGTATTTCTCAGGCTGAGAATCAAGCTAGTTTGCATCATGCTTATCAATTAAGGTTCAGAACAGGGAGCTTAGAAACCAGGATGCAAAAAAGCTTAGTTCCATCCTGACTTATATTACCAACGTAAAAACATCTTCTTGGACCTAGAACATCCTTTTTACTCCTAAATAACTTAAAACTTGGGAGGTGGCTGCGGAGGTGTGTGTGCAGCTGCGGAGGTGGCTGCGGCGGCAGCTGGTTCCAAAATGAAGAGGCCAGCAGCCAGGGGGCCCACAACTGTATGCTGGAAAGCCCAGACATATCAGGTGTGGATCGGGTCCTCCCAGACTCCTTGGGGACCTCCAGGGTCCACAGAATCTGTGCCTGGGCACACAGGACCATACCACCAGAGCCACTGCAGGCTGAACACTCAGTGTGCAACATAGAGAGGTCTGACTTGGGAGCAGTAAAACAATCCCGGGCCATTCCTCATTGCCTGGGAATAGGCTGCACCAGCTCACAGTGCTTCTGGCTATTAGATGCACAGTGACCCTGAGATCCCCCTGTAAGCATCGACAGATCGCCAAGCAATTCGACAGGTACACCAAAGTGCCCCGTTTGGATCCAAGCACAGAAGACAACAGGAGCAGATAGTTAAGAACATCCAAATGGCCAAAGGTCCAAGAGAAAACATAAATCAAGGAAATATGACACCAACAATGCAAAACTATCCTACTGCATCCAATCCTGACTACCTCACCACAGCAGAAACACATGAAAACGATCACAATTCTACATTATGGAAAGTGATAGAGTCCCTTCAAGAAGAACTAAAATCTATGAAGGAATTCAAAGAAGCCACAACTTCACAAGCGAAAGCAATGAATAATACCATTAGAGAGCTAAAAGCCAAGGTGGCTCAACTTGAACAGGAAAAAGACAGGGCAATGAGAGATTTAAAAGAGATGAAAGATTTGCAGGCAAAGACAGGCAAATTGGAGCAGGAAATGTACAAAACGAATAAAACCATTCAAGACATGAAAATGGAAACAATAAAGAAAACACAGTCAGAGTTAAAAGTGGAAATGGAGAATCAAGGGAAGAGAACAGGAACTACGGATGTGAGTATCAAAAATAGGATGCAAGAGGTGGAAGACAGGATCTCTGACATGGAAGATTCAATGGAAGAAATCAGTACAACATCCAAAGAAAATGAGAAAGCTAAAAAAATCTCTCACCCACAACATCCAAGAAATCGAGGACTCAATTAAAAGATGAAACCTAAGAATTATAGGCATAGAGGAAAGAGAAGACTCCTTACTCCAAGGTCCAGGAAATATCTTCAACAAAATCATAGAAGAAAACTTCCCAAACCTGAAGAAAGAGATGCCAATAAAAATCCAAGAGGCTTACAGAACACCAAACAGATTAGATCAGAAAAGAAACTCCTCTCTCCACATAATAATTGAAACTCCAAATGTACAGAACAAAGAAAGATTATTAAAAGCTGTAAGAGAAAAAGGTCAAGTCACATACAATGGCAGACCCATCAGAATTACACCTGACTTCTCCTCAGAAACTTTAAAAGCTAGAAAGAAGGGCCTGGACAGATGTCCTACAAGCCCTGAGAGAACATAGGTGCCCAGCCAGACTAGTATACCCAGCAAAACTCTCTATCAACATAGAAGGAGAAAACAAGATATTCCATGACAAAATCAAATTTAAACAATACCCTACCCACAAACCTAGCCCTATGGAAGATCCTAGAAGGAAAATTCCAACCCAGAAAAGATAACTACACCCAAAAAACAGAGGAAATAGAAAACTCCACAGCAACTAAACCAAAAGAGGCACAGGATGACCACCTATACCAATATAATGGGAAATAACAACCCCTGGTCACTAATATCCATCAACATCAATGGACTCAACTCCCCAATAAAAAGACACAGACTTACAGATTGGATCCGTAAACAAGAGCTGTCTTTTTGCTGCATACAAGAAACACATCTCAGTATCAAAGACAGACACTATCTCAGAGTAAAGGGCTGTGAAAAGGTTTTCCAAGCAAATGGACCCAGGAAGCAAGCTGGAGTAGCCATCCTAATATCAAACAAAATAGACTTCCAACTGAAGTTAATAAAAAAAGACAGAGAAGGGCATTTCATACTTGTTAAAGGGAACATTCATGAAGAGGACATATTAATATTGAACATCTATGCCCCAAATACAAAGGCACCTACATTTGTAAAAGAAACACTTCTAAAACTTAAATCGCACATCAATCCCAACACATTAGTACTGGGAGACTTCAACATCCCACACACAAAAATGGACAGATCATCAAGACAGAAGCCAAACAGAGAAATAATGAGTCTAACAGAGATCATGAACCAAATGGACCTAACAGATATCTACAGAACGTTGCACCCAAACACAAAAGAATACACCTTCTTCTCAGCACCACAGGGAACCTTCTCCAAAATCGACCATATAGTTGGACACAAAGATAGTTTTAACAGATACAAAAAAATTGAAATAACCCCTTGTATCTTATCAGACCACCATGCAGTAAAGCTGGACTTCAATGGCAACAGAATCAACAGAGAGCCTACACACACATGGAAATTGAACAACTCTTTACTGGATGACTACTGGGTCACGGAAAAAATAAAGAAGGAAATCAAAGACTTCTTAAAATCCAATGACAATGAAGGCACAACATACCCAAACCTATGGGACACAATGAAAGCTGTGCTATGAGGAAAGTTCATAGCACTAAGTGCCTTCAAAAAGAAAATTGTGACAGCTCATATTAGCGAATTAACAGCTAAACTGGGTGAATTGGAAAAAAAAGAAGCAAACACTCCCAAGAGGAGCAGAAGGCAGGAAATCATCAAACTTAGGGCTGAAATCAACAACTTAGAAACAAAAAGAACTGTACAAAGAATCAATGAAACCAAGAGTTGGCTCCTCGAGAAAATCAACAAAATAGACAGACCCTGTAGGGGTTAGATAAATTAGATTTAGAAAATATATAGGAGTTTCTGATACTGTCTCTTAATTCGGGGCCTGAAGAGCATTATCAGCATGAAGTCAGAAAAAAACAGGAAAGACTTAATAGACTGAAAAACAAGGTTGAAGTCAGGAAAACAGGAAAGACTTAATGGACTTGAAGAAACAAAGTATCTGGCCTGACATTGTTTTCAGCTGCTAAGTGGGTGGAGCCCAAATTAAGCTGAAACAGAGTTCCTCCTATTTAAGGACAGTGCATGGAGCCCAGAAGAAGAGGCCCCTGATGCTAGAGAGCTCCAAGAGTCCTGCTGAAAAAAGTGCTGGCCATCATTTGATGGCCAGATTTCCCTGAAGCAGAAAGAAGCTGGTGAGCAAAGAAAGCCTGAGCAAGACACCAAAAGGCCAAGGACTAAACCCTGTGGCTCAGCTTTTGCCTAGAGGGGTTTGATCTGTCCGAACAGTGGCCTAAAGGAAACTGTGCCTGGCTTTAAGGACTGAGGCAGAGCAGCTGAGTTCCTGATTCAAAAGAAGTAAGTTGGCCTGCAGACGGCTGGGGTCTCCCACAGAGAAGAAAGCATGAAGCCTTATTTAAGGTGAGACTGCAATAACCAACTTACCCTGATGAACCTGCATCTGGGAGATCCAAAAAAGGACTGCTAAGTGCGTTAAAGAATCTACAACAAAGACTGTGTTCCTGAAGACTGAGGACCTGCCCCAGAGACTGTATCATTCTAAAAGGTTATGAAAGCAGTTGTTATAATTATCAATAGGTTTAGTGGATAGGTTAAAGGGGTTGTAGGAATTTATAGGATTAATAGTTAAGAAATTGTTGGTGTTTGTTATAAGTGAATTTAGTAATAAATAAATAAGTGTTAAATAATAATTTAAAAGTTCGGTTACAAGACCCTTAGCCAAATTAACTAAAAGGCAGAGGAAAAAAACCCAAATCAACAAAATCAGAAATGAAAAGGGAGAAATAACAACAGACACTGAGGAAATCCAGAGAATTTCTGGGTCCTACTTTAAAAATCTATACTCCACCAAATTTGAAAACTTAAGTGAAATGGACAATTTTCTTGATAGATTCCACCTACCGAAGCTAAATCAAGATCAGATTAACAGATTAAACAGCCCAATAACCCCTAAGGAAATAGAAACAGTCATTATAAATCTCCCAACAAAAAAAAGCCCAGGGCCAGATGGCTTTAGCACGGAATTCTACCGGACCCTCAAAGAGGAGCTAACACCAATACTCTTCAAACTCTTTCACCAAATAGAAGCAGAAAGAACATTGCCAAACTCATTCTATGAGGCCATAGTCACCCTGATTCCTAAACTACACAAAGACCCAACAAAGAAAGAAAACTTCAGACCAATCTCCCTCACGAACATAGATGCAAAAATACTTAATAAAATACTAGCAAACCGAATTCAAGAACACATCAAAAGTATCATACACCATGATCAAGTAGGCTTCATCCCAGGAATGCAGGGATGGTTCAACATACGAAAGTCTATCAACGTAATTCACCATATAAACAAGATGAAAGGAAAAAAAACATGATAATACCGCTAGATGCAGAAAAAGCATTTGACAAAATCCAATACCCCTTCATGCTAAAAGTTCTGGAGAGAACGGGCACACAAGGACCATACTTAGAAATAATAAAGGCAATATACAACAAGCCAGTGGCCAACATCAAATTAAATGGAGAGAAACTTGAAGCATTTCCTCTAAACTCAGGGACAAGACAAGGATGCCCACTTTCACCATATCTCTTCAATATAGTACTTGAAGTTCTTGCTAGAGCAATAAGACAACTAAAGGAGATCAAGGGGATAAACATTGGAAACGAAGAAGTCAAATTATCCCAATTTGCAGACGATATGATAGTATACATAAGCGACCCCAAAAATTCTACCAGAGAACTCTTACAGCTGATAAACACCTTAAGTGGCTGGATACAAAATTAATTCAAAAAAAAATCAGAAGCCCTTCTCTATACAACAAACAAATGGGCTGAGAAAGAAATCAGGGAAACAACACCCTTCACAATAGCCACAATATAAAATACCTGGGGGTAACTCTAAACAAGCAAGTAAAGGATCTGTACAACAAGAACTTCAAGACATTGGAGAAAACTGATTTTCCCTCTCTTAGCAGGCGTTCATTGCAGAGATTCTTGGTTAGGGCTGGGACTGTGTCTCCTCTTCTCAGTGCTGGGATTTTGTCTGACTTGTGTTTATGCAAGTCTGGTGGATGCTGTCACAGTCTCTGTGAGTTCATATGTATATCAATACTGTATCTGGAAGTTTGTTTCCTTGAAGTCATCCATGACCTCTTGCTCTTGCAATCTTTCTCCCTTCTCTTCCATATAGTTCCCTGAGCCTTGAGGATTGTGGGTTTTATGAAGACATCCCATTTAGGACAGAGTATTCCAAAGTCTCTCACTCTCTGCTCTATGTTATTTACCATCTATTGCAAGAAGAAGAAGCTTCTCTGATGAGGGTTGAGTGAGACACTCATCCATGGGTGCAGTATTACACCATAAAGAGTCATTTTATTCCCATCATCCTTTAGCGGAATAGAGTAATAGGTTTTCCCCTAAGCCCATTACCTGACGAGTCTCAGGTTCTGGGCCAATTTAGCAGTGTCAGGTACGGGTTCCATCTCATGTAGTGGACCTTAAATCCAGTTTAAAAAAAAAAGTGGTTAGCTACTTCCCTCATGTTTGTGACACTATTGCACCTGTATATCTTGTAGGTTGCAGGGTTTGTAGTTGAGTGACACTGACCATTTTTCTCAGAGTACCTTCCAGTAGCATGACCATGAGTGATACAGCAGGAGTGAAGCTTCTAGTTGGGTACCAGTTGGATTTTTCCATGCTTGTTGACATTACTAAGTGTCTTCAGCAATAGGATTTTACCATTAGGATGTGAAGAGCAACCAAAAGCCTTGGCAGTAGTTTCTGATGTTAGCAGAAGCCCATGGATTCCTTTAGCCAATGACTGAACAAGATGTAACCCATTTCTGGAACTGGAGGTTTTATTTGGTATAAGGTGTCTAGTTTTGTCATGGTTTTCTCCATAATATGGTGACCCCATTTAAATTCCTTTCATATATGAACATATTTTAGGAAGCTTCTACAGTAATAGGTTTCCATATGGCTTTTTAAAGGGCCTTTAGTTTTAGTTGTCCCTCCCCATATTCCTTCTTGTATCCTGCTCTCCCATCCCCCTTCCAGGTAACCCTCTTATTCTAATTTCCCTTTATCTCTCCATAATACTATATTCTATTGCCTCTTTCTTGGGAGATCCCCTCATCCATGCACCCCAACCATCCCTTACTAGGTACTTAACCTCTGTGGTTATTCAGATGGTAGCAAACATATTAAAAGCTTACAAGTTAAGAGCTATGTATAAGAGGTAACATCCTTTATTTGTCTTTTCATCTGGATGAGTGTTTTTAGTCCCACCCAGTTACCTGCCAAATTTATAATTTTGTTTTTCTCAACACCTGAATAATAATCTACTGTATAAACGCACCACAGTTTCATCACTGACTCATCAGTTGATGGACATCTAGGCTGTTACTAATTTCTGGCTATGAGAAATAGAGCAGCAATGAATATGGACGAGTGGATCTGTAATAAGACGCAGAGTTCTTTGGTTATGTGCCTAATGAAGGTATAGTGGATCTTGAGGTAGAACAATTCTCAGTTTTTCAAGGATGCTCCACACTGATTTTCAGAGGCTAAGCCAGTCTGCGTGCCTATCAGTAATGAGTAGGTGTCACCTTTCCCCACACTCTTCCTCACCAGCAGGGGCTGGCATTTGTTTGATCTTGGCCACTCTGACTCGGGTAAGATGAAATCGCAAAAGTAGTTTTCATTTGCATTTCTCTGATGGCTAATAATTTTGAACATTTCTTTAAGTGTTTCTCAATCATTTGTGTTTTATCTTTTCAGAACTTTCTGATTAGTTCTGTTCTCCATTTTAAAATTGAGATGTTGTTTTCTTTCTTTCTTTTTTTTTTTTTTTTGTTTTTCGAGACAGGGTTTCTCTGTGTAGCCCTGGCTGTCCTGGACTCAATTTGTAGGCCAGGCTGGCGTCGAACTCGCAAAGATCCTCCTGCCTCTGCCTCCCAAGTGCTGGGATTAAAGGCGTGCGCCACCACTGCCCGGCTAGAGATGTTGTTTTCTTGATGTTCAGTCTTTTTGTTTTTGTTTGTTCTTTGTATATTCTAGACACTAATCCTCTAACAGAGGTAGAACTTGTAAAAACCCCTCACCACTCATTCTTTAGGCTGTTATTTTGCTTGAATGATGGTATAATTTGTCATAAAGCAGCTTTTCAGCCTCATAGGTTCACATTTATTAGTTATTAGTTTTAGTGCCAACGTTATCAGTGTCCTGCTCAGAAAGTCCTTTTCTGTGTCAGTGAGTTCAGTCCATTACTCACTTCTTGTTTATGAGATTCAGGGTATCTGGTCTTATGTTGAGGTCTCTGATGCATTTGGAGTTGAGATTTGCACAGGGTTAGACACACATGGATATCTATTTTCATTTGTCTACAGGCAGCCATCCAGTTTCACCAGCACCATATGTTCAATATGTTGTCTTTTCTCCAGTGTATATTTCTGGCTACTTTGTAAAAAATCAGGTATATATTAAGTGCGTGGAATTATGCCTTTAATTGATTCCATTGATTGATGTGTCTGTTTTTAAGCCAATAAAATATTGATTTATTATTATTATTATTATTATTATTATTACTATAGTTTTGTAACACAATTTGAAATCTGGGATGGCAATACCATCAATAGTTTTTTCCATTATTCAAGATTGTTTGAGCCTGTCTTTGTTCTTTTGTGTCTCCATATAACAGTGAAGATTTTTTTTTTTTTTTTTTTGGTTTTTCGAGACAGGGTTTCTCTGTGTATCCTTGGCTGTCCTGGACTCACTTTGTAGACCAGGCTGGCCTTGAACTCACAAAGATTCGCCTGCCTCTGCCTCCCAAGTGCTGGGATTAAAGGCGTGCGCCACTACCGCCCGGCTTGAAGATTTTTTTTTTTTTTTTTTTTTAAAATTCCTATGAAGAATTGTGTGAACTTTGATGAGGATTGCATTGAAATTGTAGACTATTTTAGTAGGATGTTCATTTTCACATTGATAATTACAAATCCATGAGCATGTGAGATCTTCCCACCTTCTGATGTTTTCTCCCATTTCTCCTGTGTCTTAGAAAGCTTTTAAAGACTTAGAAAGTCTTTTAGTTGTTTGGTTGAGGAGACTGGGAAGGGACTGTTTCTCTGCTTTCTTTTCAATCTGTCTGCCATTTATAAACCTGATTTTTGTATGTATAGATGATTTTGTATCCTACTACATTGCTAAAAGTGTTAATCTGTAGAAAGCTAGCTGTCTTCTGTCCACCACATGTGTGCTGTGGCATGTGTGCTCCAACACTGATACACACAATAAGGAAATAAGATATAATAAAAACATTTAGTGAGAGATTTAAGGGGAGAGTATCAAGATTCTAAATGTGTCCATCATTTTACCACAGTGTACAACATCTCTTTATGTGACCCATGCCCTAAGGAACTGGAGTCACATCTTCTAGGTAAACGTCATACACTGACGAATGCTCCTCTTTAAACATGCTCTTTCCAACTATTTAAAATGGCTTTTTTTTTTTTTTTTAAAAGACAGGGTTTCTCTGTGTAACAAGCCCTGGCTGTCCTGGACTCTCACATTGTAGACTAGGTTGGCCTCGAACTCACAGAGATCCACCTATCTTTGCCACCCAAGTGCTGGGATTAAAGGCGTGCGCCACCATGCCCGGCTTAAAATGGCTTATTTTTAATCAACACATATACACTGTACATATTACAGGGTACCATCTGATATTTCAACATATGTATATGCTGTGAAATGTTTAAATTGGGTTAAACTTATCTAGTGCTGCTTTTAAACGTGCTTACACAGGAGCCAATAAAAATGAGAGAAAAGACGAAGTACAGATTGGACAGTGCTGCACTGTAGGTTTATCACTTGAAAGCATTCTGAGAACTTCTGCCAGGCCAGCACTGTGTGAACTGCGGGTTACGGGCGGCCTTAGTGAGCACATTAACGTCAGCTAGGAACAGCAGAGCCACCTCATCCCTTCCAACTATACAGAGAAGCTGGTGGGCCCAGCTTTTTTGCTTCTGGCTCTACACAGTATTTAATTAGAAGGTTAACTTCTACTTTGTTATGTGAAATGTTCCTTTGAAAATTACACCCAAAGGACTCAAGAGAAATTCTTCTACGGAGAGCAGACTAAATCATCAGTGACCAAATTCAGACCCAGAGGGAGTCATTATTACAAGCTATTTATAGTGAATGAACTCTGTAAAGACCTTTCGCCCACTGCGGTGGCTTTTGTTATGGCATTGCTCATCCTGTTTTCCAAATGAAGGTTTGTGTTAGAAATAATTATTCACACAGCATAATCTGGAGTAGCAGATCCTATCAGAATATTTCCAAACCCCTTGAAAATAAGTCTTTAAAAGAAAAATAGAAGGATAGGAATTACGGAATGGAAAAGTAACACCTCTCCCTTCCAATTCTCAAGAAATATCCATTTCCAAGGAGCCTTTGCAATGTGTATACTGCATTTCACATTGTGCAATTCCCCGTAATTCCTAGAGTCTCTTCCTTATGATTTCTGAACTTAAAAGGAAGTTGGATATATCTCTTTGTCAACAGTAGCCTTTTTGGTCTGCCAATCACTAGGAGAGTCACTACCCAATGCCTTCCATAAACACAGCTTAAGTGACAAGGCACAGAGAGTTCTTTATTACTCCTCAGTGAGGCCAGACAGTGGCAGCAAATGGTGGAATTTATGCTGAGATGACTTAGTTATAAGTCTGGTGAGTTTGTTTTGCTTCTAAAGCATGCATATATAAGATCTGTTCTATCATTTAGTGTTTTACGTTTCTCTGGTAATTATTAGAAGCTTACCAAACCCCAAACAACTGCAGACTACTCTGAGAGGAAAGACAGTGCATACCAGAAATTAGGTAAATTGCTGAGCCATCTGACATATGAAGGCAAGATTACCTGGCGATGTCTGGGTGTGAATCTACCAGAGTGCTGACAAATCGAAAGAACAGAGAGCCCTTCCATTTCACATATTCTTCCTGTACAAGGATTAAAAACAGCGAATTTCAGGATGAATTTTAATATGTAAACATTAGACACACAGACATTTGTTGACTTTCCTTTATTTAACGTTCCACTTGCTGGGTACTAGTCCACCAGGGCCTTGAGTTTGGTTTGATAGCATTTACTTCCTAACTGCCTGGAAAGCACATAGCATTTGTTAGTTCTAAGAGACATAGAGGAATATTTGGGCAAAAACTTATCAAATCTATGGTATAAGGAAAATGACACAAAGAACAAAGTTAATGGGAGATCCACTGGTGCCACTGTAGGTCCATAATGCAGGATGAGATTACTGACTAACTACAAGCTCTGAGTGTACACAGAGCTGCCAAATGCTCTGTACAGCTCTGCAGCTCAACATGTTTTACACACTGAAGACAGTCCACTGGACCCTTGCAGCGACGTTGTAAGACAGGGCCCTCCAAATACCACCTACACTGTAGAGCAGGGTCCATCATGACTGAAACCCATGGCCGTGGCCCACAAGAGCAGTGCGACTTGGACTGCAGTCACCCATCCCCAAGGACTTCCCTCTGCAGATCTGCTGACAGAGAACTGCACTGCCTCACAAGACTTCTGTGCAAATATGCCTGTGAGCACTGAACATTACAAGACACTCTAAATCAGAAACGAGAATGAATCGTGGAGTCAAAGCAAGCACATTCCCATTGCTAACTATATAGTCCCTTAGACCAGCAGAGGTAGAGCAGAAAAGGACAGTCCCATCCGTACACGTACCTGTAACAGGTTGGTAAGCAAGATCAGTGTCTGCTTTCGGATAAACGGGTCTGAATCCTTCAGACAGATGGAAATATTGGGAATATAGTTGTCCACCATGACGGTGTACCGGATACAAAGATCGCACATCACGATGATGACATTGTTGCGGACAGCCACATCCTCACACATTTCAAGTTCTCTCACGAGGGCTGGGATGCTTTTCTTTGCAAGGTCTTCATGCTGTAAGCACAGTTTACCTGCCGCAGAAGAGAGAAGGTATCTACATTACACCCTGTGCATTTTACATAAAGTAAAATTATGCCCCAAATCACAAACAACAGCAAACGACAGACAAATATTAGGATGATCGAAACAGCGTCAGAAAATAGAAACTCCATCGCAAGTTTCTTGAAACATGTGCTTGTACCTTTGCAGCAACAGAACCATCTTCCACTTAGTCACTCTTGGAATTTTATAGTCACCTACTTACCCATAAGGTGATCAGGAAAACCTGACACATTTCACTTTTGATTATATACATGCTATAAATAAGCTCCTGAATTAGAAATACAAGCTAGGTATGCAGGAAAAAAGTCTCAGTTATTTTATTTCTTATTCATAGTTAGAAGGAGGCTGCTGAATTATATTCTCTAGTGTGTTTGCTTGTAGCCTGGGGAAGGTTTTACTCTTACTTGTAATGTTTAGATATTTTTAAAATAACCAATATCACAGAAATAAAACCAACCAAACAAACAAAAAAACCCCAAACTAACCCATTGCAACAACAACAAAAAAAAAACCACCATTTAAAACTATATCTACTATAAAATACACAATTACTCTAAAGATAGGATATTCAAATTATAGCTAGAGGTCAGGCTTTCATGATGAACTATTTGAGTTGGTGGAGAGATGTGTTCACAGCTCATCTGTCAGTTCTGGCAAATATTAAATAAACCACCTCCTTCTATAAACTGAACTTCAAACTTTCCATTCCTAAAACTCTGTGTAATGTCTACAGTACAGTTCTCTGTTTTGTGTGTATGCAGACTCATGTATATACACAAGTATTGGTGGGGGCCAGAAGACAACCTCATGTGTTCTGAGGCACCATCCACTTTCCCTGGAGCCAGGGCTTCTCACTGGCCTGAAGTTTGCCAAGTAGACAAGGCTGGTTGGCCAGTGAGCCCCAGGGATACAGAGGGTTGCCAGTCTCTGCATCTTCAGCCCTGGATTATAGGCATGTACCAGTGGACTTGGTTTTCTTAGCTATTTTTTATGTTATGTGTATGCATGTCACTTGTGTGTCTGGTGCCTGCACAGGCCAGAAGAGGGCAATAGATCTTCTAGAAATGGAGTTACTAGCAGTTGTGAGTTGCCATGTGGGTGCTGGGAATTGAACCTGGGTCCTCTGGAAAAGTAGCCATTGCTTTTAAGTACTGAGCCATCTCCCCAACCTCTGAAATACACTTCTTGATAGACTTATTGAGCTACACTGTGAATATTAAAAAACAAAAACAAATACAGAAACAGACAGGTATAACTGTAATTAACTACCATAATACTACAAAAAAACTCCCTGTATATTACAATTTTTATATATAAAATGTCCCACCTAGGCTAATGTGACTGAATATTTGGTTCCCAGCTGATGACAGTTTTGTGAGGTTAGGATAGAGACAGGAGGCATGGGTCAGTGGTAGAGGGATTTTGAGGATCCTATCTCAGCCTGGTTTCTGGGCAGAGAATCTCATTTCCCATCTACTGTCTTGCCATGACCAGCCACTGCCACCACGCTTTCACCATGAAATGGATGGGAACACCCTCTGAAGCGTGCACTAAAATAAACCTCTCCTCCGTGAACTTGCCTCAGTCAAGTATTTCATGACAGCAATAAGAGAATCAACTGTCACAGAGTGACAATACACTGTGAGCACTCTGTTAGATCTGCAGAGCTGGACCCTCACATCAGAATTAACTCTTACATTCATAAAAGCTAGAGTAGGCTTAGTCTCAACAGCACATAGCAATTACAGTGGTTAAGCTTTTTTGGGACAAAAGCTACAGACTACAGCCACATTTCCCTATGTGGTGCCCTCACCTAAAGTGATGACGGCATGGGCTCTAACCACAGAGGGCATGGCAGAGTTTCTGATCTGGAAAGGCAGCTGACTGGCTGGGGCATCTGTGGTCTCTTGAGATGACGGCACTGCAGGGAAGGAAGAGGAAACAACTTATTATTGAGACAGTTAACTGAGCCTTAGGACAGAACAGTGCAGAGTATGACTTCAAAGGCCTTACAGTGATCTGCATGAGGTGAAGAAGCCAGAATAGACTGGATTAGAAGAAAGACTCGCTTCTCTACTATGGCTGGACATAACTGGGCTACATCTCCTATGGTAAAAATACATTTCACCTGCAAAGAGAATTGATTTTACAGTTAAAAAAAAGGCAAGAAGAAAATAAAGTCTAGCTAGAGTAATATGTCAAATGAACATCATTTTGTCTTACAAATTATAAAAAGATTACTATTAAAGGCATGGCTATTAATAAAAATTTGCTACTTAATAAAATTCATTCCAAATTAAGATGACCATATCATTTTATCACCTAAATCCAGACATTTCTGTGAATAATTGGGGCTTCTATTGATAACCGGGTTGTGATAAGTGTCATCCCTCCACATTAATATATACAGCAAATGTTTCAATGCTATAAAGGTGCCATGTGAAAGGTATAGGTTTCATGATGAGTATTGTACACCTGGTGATGTTTATTTCTAGAGTAGCCCTGGCAAACACCTTTGTGAAACCTACTGTATAATTCTCCTAGTGGCGAAATCCACACTGAAAAGCGTGTGAGGGCTGGGAGGCTAGCTCATGGTAGAGATCACTGGCCTGGCATGCTGGAGGCCCTGTGTCTGATCCCTAGCACTTCAAACTACATTTGTTTTGGAAGCACGTAAGCTCACTCTACACTATAAAACAAGATTCCAAATTGTCTTCCATGTTAGTTTGCTATTTAAACTCCTACTCAGAACACACATAAATCCTACTTAGTGAGATCCTGTTTTAATAAATAATATCATTTTTCCTTACCTAAAGATGGATGAGCATTATTAAAACATCAAATGCCAGGTGAGAGGTTATTTTAGAGCTTGGAACAGTTACACATGCATGCCTACAATCTCAGCTACTGGGGAAGGGGTGCAGTGGGAAGGTCACCTGCGCCTACAGGGCTAAGGTCAGCCCGAGCAACAAGCAAGATCCTGATTCAAATAAACAAAACAAAAATAACTGCTTGTGGAACAAAGCCAATAGCACATGTCTTGATCACAAAGTATGCTTTTCCCCCACCCTAGTTGCTGTGGTGTTGTTTTTTGTAATATTGGTGTGGGTGGTGACTGATACTTGATAAACTTGATAAAAGCCAAGCCCGTCCACTGCTCAGCATCCAGCCTCCCACAGTGCTCATGTTCACAGCGGTGTCTCATACCTGTATCCATTAAGATAACTGGCTCAGCCAAGGGAATCTGTACCCTGGGTGGTCAAATCTCCCCTTCTATTTTGCACATCACAAAAGCTCAGCTCCAACCTCCAGTACATATTCCAATGTTTAAATAGCCAAGAAGACATGTTACAATTATTTAAAAAGTCAAAAGGCCAAACAGGGCTGGAGGGATGGTTCAGTGATTAAGAGCCCTTGCTACTCTTGCAGGGGACCTAAGTTTGGTTCCCAGCACCCATTCAAGCAGCCCACAAATGCCTGTGACTCCATCTCCAGAGCATTAATGTCCTCTTCTGGTTTCTACAAGTACTTGCATTCACATGCATGTATACTCCTCACTCCCACAAAACCAAGCAAACACATAATGCAACAACAACAAAAAGTCTAAAAAGCAAGCTATAAAAGTCCTTTTCCAGTCAGCAGTAGCTGAACATCACATTACACAAGCATCCTTGAGAAAACCCTGCTGTAAAAAGATGAGGAAAAAGCAGCTGCTTACCACCAGGTCTTCATCCATGTTTCCTGTCCCATCTTCCTTCAGAAGGATGTTAGAGAGGTGGTGCTCGCAGGTGGAGAGCACATCGCCACACACCTGCTTCAGCAGCTCCTGCAAGTCACAGGTCAGATCTGAAGGGTCTCACACATGTCTCAGATGACTCACCAAGCCAAGCTCTCAGACCCTCCAAGCTCCCCAAAGGCATGGGAGACCCCAGTCACCACACTGATGACTTTCACCTTGCCCATCACTGGTCCTACGCCACAGCAACACTTTCAGCAACCTGGCCACAGGAACTGGCTAAGTTAAATGTTGAAAGAGTGTGTGTGTGTGTATCATCTTTCTTCCCATTTCTGCTCAAGAAGAGCAGAAGGCAAATAGGAAAAAAAAATCTAGTTCTCAAGTTCATAAACCACTTGTAAGAGCAGTGCCCCTCCAATAGTAGAGGAAAAATGACAATTCTACCATACACAGGCAGAAAATTAGCTATTATGGCTAACACTTTACTGTTAAAAGACATTAAATAAGGACTGATATTTGGTTAGGCATGGCAATCCCAGTCCTTAGGAGGTGGAGGTTGGACAATTCTTGAGTTTCACTTTGGTCTATGCAAACTGTGAGCTCTAGGCCAGTGTGGCTGCACAACTAGACACTATCTTAGCCATGCAACCCCACAAATGTCTGTTCCAAACAGGATAGAGACAAGAGGATCATTGGGGCCTTTGGGCTTCTAGCCTAACATGGTAAGCCCCAGGTTCAGGGGAGAGTAGGTATGCAGTGACAGAAGACACCCAACAACCTCTTCTGGCCCCTGTGTACACACATAGATCTAAGTAGACCAAGACACAGACAGAGACACACAGACAGACAGACAGAAACACACACACACACATTGTTATTCTTCTGTGAAATATTAGGTACAAGTTTTCAATGTCTCTTACTGATTACAGAAAGTTCCAGGAGGTCACTGCCATTCAGAACATATAAGCACACTTCTATACCCAAAAGCATTCTCAAAATGCAGAATTCATATACTTCATTTTCTCTAGAAGGCCATTCCAAAATACCTAGGTGGAGTTAAGTGCCTCTGTCATAGAAATGAACATCAGGACACCTCCTTCTGAAATTATCTGTCACGTGCATGTCAGGTAATTCCAAAGACCATCTTAGGAGTCACCCAGTGAACGTGGCATTCGAGTAAAGTGGAGTTGCATCAGCACTTGCCAAACAGTAGGAAATCACTACTGCAGGAAAATGTAATCTGGCTTAGCCTAGAAGTTTTCAAAACTACTGTGTTTACTACTCTTTTTTTGGGGGCGGGGGATAGGGCTTTTCTGTGCCCTAGGTGTCCTGGAACTCACTCTATAGACCAGGCTGGCCTCGAACTCAAGAGATCCACCTGCCTCTGCTTCCTGAGTGCTGAAATTAAAAGTGTGTGCTACCATGGCCCAGCATAAGTTCATTACTCTTAAAAGAATAATCACACCTATGATTTTAATAGATTATACAACCTAACTACCACTTGTTGGCAAAGAGAGTTCCTGAAATCCTGAGGAAGAGATGAAGGCTGACTGTATCACAGCTTAAGATAAGAACCTGGGTGATCTGAAGTAACTACTCAGAACCAGAGCCTGGGAAAGCGGCCAAGGCCAATCAACCCATAGATCCCTGCTGCACAACAGTTCATGTCAAGTTGTGGTGTAGCTTCTTGTGAACACTTCCAAAGACTAGGGACAGGGACCAAGGCAAGCCCCTTCATCCTTTCATTTAAGGCATACTTCAGTAACTTTTCTCCAGTTGGCTGAAATCTGCTCCCTTACAATATCTAAACACTTGTATAAATGGGGCATTTGGGTACACGAAATAAATTCAATTCTTTTAAGTCAAAGTCTTTACATATCTGAGTTTAGCTAGGCAGCCTGTCTCTCATAATTTCTTACATGCTAATCCTCCACCAGGCCCTCAGCTATACAATTTGCTTCACATTGCCTCATCTAATTGTCTTCTACATGATGACAACATGGTTCCATGTTTGTCAACATGGTTCCAAAAAGATGACAATGAAATTAAGTCACAGAAAATGGCACCTTAAATTTAGGTAGGACAGGGAGCAGGACCATTGTCCTTCTTATTCTAGACACTTTCAGGACCATTGTCCT
>CAJQZJ010003694.1:17791117-17803148 GCA_907164525.1 Lophiomys imhausi
GGAGGAGCCAGCGTGGGGATGGATATCTAAGGGAGGAGCCAGCGTGGAGATGGATATCTAAGGAAGCCAGGTCTTCAGCATTCAACTATTAGGGAAAGTCAGCTGCTGGACACACAGGCGCTGACCCGCAGCACGAGCACACATCCTTCCATGCCCTCTGCTCATAGAGACCATTTCTCAGACTTCAAATGGAGTAGCATGTTTACGTAGAAGCTGGAAACACCTAAAGGGTATGCGGCCATACCTGCTCTTCCGGCAGTGTCCTTGCAGACGCCCTGCAAAGCCCTTGCAACGTGTCAACAGACGAACTGATCAACTCTAGAGACCACTGAAATCCATTCAGCTTGCCCTTGACAACACCTAAGAAAAGTAGAAGACTTGAACTTCAACTGCCTCAAAAAAAATGCGTAACTATGTAAACGGCAAGGCCTTTTCAACACATTCTCCATTACACTCACCAGTAATTTTGTCCCGGGTGCTCCTGGGAAGATGCTTTGCAATATGCCCAATGATACACAGCATATAGACTAAGGTGTTTGAATTGGGAGAGTGTTCTCTAGAGAAAAGGAACAAGAGAGTGCTAAATTAAACGTGCACTGCCCCACCCCCTCCAAAACAAACCAAACAAATTAAACCCCAATCAACAACAACAACAACAACCAAATCCATTATTAGTATTAAAAGTCAAGTAGTTAACATGGCTTAACCTTGAGGTCTGGGAACATTAAGGTGCTTAATGAACAATGAGATTCCTTTTTTTCAAGTTTGCCCTTAAGCCAGATTCTAAAGCAATGGCTATGAAGTAGGCAATTTCCTGAAGATGGGAGCTTTGCTTCCAGAAAGTTGGTGTGATGGGTGATTGGGCAAAAAGAGGTAGGCAGGACTGAGGTGCGCCGACTTCAGAGACAGAGAGCATCTTGGGAAGAAGAAGCTCTAAGAAGAAGCCAGGAGCAAGCAAGGAGGACACAGGCCATAGGTTAGAGAAAAGATCCTTCCACATAGCCTGGAACTTCGGCATATTGTGGGGAATAGCAGTTTAAAGGGACGTATGTATACATGGGGTCATATATGGGTAACAGAATTATGAGCTAGCTTAGATGGGCTAGGACTGCACAGCTCTGGCCAAGCTTTGTTAAAATCCATCTGGTGTCTATTTATTCATTTATAATGGCGGTTAAGGATTAACACCGCCAAACCAATTAAATATAACCTAAATACTGGTTAAATAACTTAATTAGCACTGTTCTACATTGGTGTCTGTCAGTGGCTACTTTATAAGCATGCAAACCTGCTGAGTTTCTCCCACGACTCTATTATTTTGGTGTAGTCCAGCTTGGGTGATGAGCAAGTGATCTTGGAGAGCAGCATCCAGGCTGGTGCAGAGTGTTCTGTGTCAGTGTGGGATATCACACTGTTTATAAAAGTGGAGGAGAATTTATCTTTCTTGGACCAGATATGAAAAGCCTTATTTAAATAGCGGCTGGAAAAAATGAGAAGGGAAAGGAGAATTGTAACTATAAATACACAAAAGTGTTCCGACCAACCCCTCACTGATAGGGTTCCAACTTCTGCAGCTCCACGATTTCTCCAGTACATAAAATATCCACACAGAGAGTCTAGTTCTTTGCATATCAGATACCAAACAAGGTGTCTTCTTAATTTTCCCTTCAGAATAAGTTGTCCTTATCCCCTCCCTCAATACTCTTTATAACAAAGAAAAAATTTCAAAATCACCCCCTCCAATATTTCTACACAGACAGCTTACTATAATAGGTATGTCTATGTTGATAGAAACAAAATAACAGAACAGATACACTGTTCTTTATTTAATGAGAGACTGGAATATGGCATAGCAAATGAGCTGAAACTAGCTATACCTTAGTAATACACAAATAAAATTTAAAATGCTGCCAATGTACACCACGTTTGGTGTTTCTGTGTCACATGTTCCGAGGATGATGTTGAGTTGTCTTCTCAAATCACCTCCACCTTAGTGTTTTGTTTGTTTGTTCTTGAGACAGGGTTTCTCTGTGTAATAGCCCTGGCTGTCCCTAGTCTCTTCGTAGACCAGGCTGGCCTCGAACTCACAAGAGATCTGCCTCCCTCTCCCTCCTGAGTGCTGGGATTAAAGGCGTGTGCCACCACACCCAGCTCTTAGTTTTTGAGTCAGGGTCTCTTACTGCACCCGGAGCTCACTGTTCAACAACACAAGTTGGCCAGTAAACTGACTACCTTTCCAGTGCGTCCATTATGGTCACGTCCACCAAGCTCATGGTTTGTACAGGGGACCATGTCCTGAGCATCCAAATGCAGGTCTCCCAACTTGTGGGACAAACACATTACCAAGTGATGTACTCCCCACCCAGTGCCCTTCACTGTTGTTTTAAAATCACCTCTTATTTTCTCTCCATAGCATAGAATGGGATGGTAAGACTCATGAGACAATGCCACATCATATATTTGAAAGAATATTAACAACATAGCTCTTGGGGCTACAGAGATGGGATATGTAAGACACTGGGTGCAGTCTCCTGCCAAAAGGAAGGATGAAGGGAAAGGATGGAGGGAGGGAAGTAGTAAGAGAAGAAATAACAACAAAATGAGATTACAGCCTTCTTTTGTGCTCTTCTAATAGATTTCCTATCAAAATTGACTTTGTTTTGCAAAATTTCCACTAGACTAAGAGCAACCTAAATAGATTAAGGTGTCAAGTCCTACAACTTTCCAGCACTTAGAGCAGGACTCTGCAAATGGGTACTTAAAATATTAACTGAATCCACTAGACCTCCTCTTCCATTTTCTTCTACTCTCTACTCCCAGCACTTGTTAAGCAGCTCTGGGAGGCCTCCTTCCTTCACAGCTCCACTGCTTACACCTTATTCTGCCCCTATTACCTGTGACTTAAATCACTTCACACAGGCCCATGGTCTCAACCTCCAGTTTGACCCTATTGGTCTCCAAAAACAAGTCCATTTCATGAATTCCCTAAAACGTAAACTTGAGTCTTCTCTTTCCATTTAAGTTCACCAGCGACTTCTTCCTTGCTACTCTGCTTTTAACATAAGGTCAAGCTTCTTGGAATGCTGTATTAGAATACTCCGGTTCAATTCAGGTCCCAGGCCCTCTAGAGTCATACCAGGCATCAGGCACTGAGGTGGTAGTGCACTGCACACAACCTTAAGCACCTAAGACTGTTTCCTCTACTCCACTGCTCGCCATCTGACTTCTTGTTGTTTTTGCACACATGTTGAGAATGCATGTGACTGTGTGTGCACCTGTGTGGGTGTATATTGTGTAAGCCACAGGTCTATGTCAGGAGTCTTCTTCCTTCTCATTATCTAAAACAGGGTCTCTTACTAAGGTTGGAGTTCAACAATTTGGCTACATTATCTTCCCAGTAAGCTAGAATTCTCCTCTTTGTCCACCCACAGCTAGGATTAGCATGCCGTGCTTTTTATGAGTGTGCTGTGGATCCAAACTCAAGGCCAGAATCCTGACCCTGGCCATCATGCTTCCCTAGCAAGCATTTGCCACTGAGCCATCTCTCTAGCTCCACCCATTAGTGTTTTGACATAAGGTCTTTCCTGCACTGGAGCTCACAGAGCCAGCCAGGCTTGCCAGCCAACGAGCTCCAGGGCTCCAGCTACACGCACCCCTGTCCCCAGCACCCCATTAACAGCCATCGGCTGCTGAGAGTGCTGGGGATTCAAACCCATACCCTCATGATGTGTCTCCGGGACACACTCAGCAAGCCACCTCCCCAAGACCCCTAACAGTCCCTTTTGCTTTCAAACTGATTCTCTAGACAATGGCTCTCATATTTTTTTCAATGCAAGACCTATTTAAATTCACTCACCCACTTACTCACTCACTCATGTATGTATGCATTTTCAGAGGGGCTCCTACCACTGAGCTATCCAGAGATCCCTTTAAATTCCTTAAAATTAGTGAACACCCCCACAAAGAACTTTTGCTTATGTAGGATGGATGGATATACCATATTAGGAATTTAAATGTTTATTTATATGTTATGTAAAATTTTAATTAAAATATGTTATTTAAAAATTAACAATAAACTGGACCTGGTACAAGCTTGTAATTTAGTTACTCAGAAGGCTGAGACAGTAAGATGCACATTCAAGGACAGCCTGAGATACAGAATGAGTGAAAGGCCAGCTTGAGCAACTTAGCAAGATCCAGTCTCCAAAAAAAAAAAAAAAAGCCGAAAGGAAGGCTGAGGACACCGATAAGTCACAAAGCACTTATCTGGCACCCATAAAACCCCCCTTCGATCCCCTTTGCTGAAACAAAATACAAAAGCAACAAAAAACTAAAACCAACAAACTCATTTATATGAGTATAAGTAATAGTACTTTTTACAAAAACAACTCTTCCCAAACAAAATAAATGGGGCAAGTTGCTGTCGTATCCTTTGTAAACCTATTTAAGTCTGGCTCAAACAGAAGGGGGATTCCTGTGTCTGCTTGTGTGTGTAATGTGTTCCAGTATTGTCATATTGCTTCTGCAACTTCCATTCTATCACCATGAAAGGATAGGAATAAAAATTCCAAGAACCCTCTTAATATCATAAGCCCCACCACTGCCCTGGTCCACGTCACCACAGCAACTCCAAATAGCTGTCACACTTAAGGCCTCTGCTCTACATCCTCCTCACTTTGGGATAATTCCGATGGCTAATATTAGGGAAAGAAAGACCAGCCAGCTCGAGTTAATTTTTTCCCCTTTCCCCATTCCTCTTTATCTCAGAAGTTCCCTCCCTCTCCTCTATAATGTATAGCTCTTCATGTAACTTCCCCAAGTTTCTTCATCAACTATTACCCATCTTTCATTCACCGTCAGGAGCCACTTGCCTCTGACCTCTACATCCACAGGTGGCTTCTCGTATCTGGAAATGAGAACAGTGCTTACACAGAGGAAGCTGTGATGCTACAGAGGCATCAGGTAAGCCTCAATTCCAGACATAAATGTGCCCCTGACTCAGGAAATGCAGCAACTCAGGCCGGAAGTGATGGCTGTTCTTGGTTATCAACTTGACTGCATCTGGAGCTGTAGTCCAGATGGGTGGCCCCAGCTGTGAGGGGCTTTTCTTAACTGACTCATTTGGGAAGACCTGCTTCTAATCCAGATCTCTGAGGTGGGAAGAAAAATGTCCAGGTCTTTTAAACTGGGAAGACCCACCTTTAGTCTGGGCCACAGCTTCTGGTGGCAGCATATATAAAGGACATAGCAGAAGGAAAACTGCTTGCTCTAGCTTTCACTAGCAAGTCCATTTTTCATTCACTGGCACGAGAGCCCACTTCTTCTGGATCCTGGTGTATACTGAGGACCAGCTGAGACATCCAGTGTGCTGGTTAGTTTTATGTCAACTTGACACAAACTAGAATTATCTGAAAGGAGGGAGCCTCAACTGAGAAAATGCCTCCATAAGATCCAGCTGAAGGGCATTTTCTTAATTAGTGATTGATGTCGGAGGGCACAGTCCATTGTGGGTGGTGCCATCCCTGGGCTGTCGGTCCTGGGTTATATAAGAAAGCAGACTGTGAGATTACAGTTACAGCCTCACAGTTAAATTTTAAGTTGTTTAGGAATTAAAAGGATGTTCTAGGTCTAGGAAGATGTTTTTAGGTTGGTAATGCAAGTTAAGATAGAAACTGAGTTAGATATAGAACTTTAAACTCATTGAGATAGATAATAGAATATTAATATCAGTTGATATGTATGGACTCGACATTGGGAATGTATGTTATGCCTTATAATTTTCATAACCGTGGCCTAATTATTCTTATTGTTTTACATTGTATTTATTGTTATAAGAAAAACAGCCTTTTATTGGACTAAAAGGCGGAGCTGTTGGGGGGAAAAGATACACTTTAAATTAAAACAAAAAAGCAGATAGGAGGGTGAGGGGGAAGAGGGTAGGGCGGTGGGACCGGGAGGGGGAGGAGGACTATGATTGAGATGTAACTTGAAGAAATAAATAAATGCTAAAAAAAAAAGAAAAAGAAAGCAGACTGACCAAGCAGTAAGCGGCACCCCTCCACGGCCTCTGCACCAGCTCCCACCTCCAGGCTCCAGCCCTGCCCGAGTTCCTATCCTCACTGCGTTTGATGATGAACTGTTGTTCTATGGGACTGTGAGTGGAATGAGCCCTCTCCTCCCCAAGTTAGTTTTGGTCATGGTGTTTCATCCCGGCAACAGTAACTCTAAGACAGTCCAGCCTCGTGGACTGAACAACTACTGGATTCTCGGACCTTCTATTGGTAGACAGCCACTGTCGGACAAGCTGGACCAGTCATTCTAGTAAATCTCTCACACTACACCCCCACTCTCTCCCTCTCCCTCTCTGTAAGTTCTGTTCCTCTAGAGAACTCTGACTAATAAACCAGGGGGGCCAAGGAAGACTTTCAGAGACAAGTAAAGGAAAAAAAAATCTAAGGACAATTAAAATGAAACAAAGCAGTACGTGCTGGAAGAGCATTTCAGAGAGAACCTGCTGTCCTCAGAGGTACCTTCATGTAAGACAGAGTGTGTGAGGAGAAGAGTGGGATTGTCAAGACCCAGAATGCATGTGGGAAAACACATAGGAGACAAAGATTAAGCAATGGCACAGTGATATGACACAGAACATTTTGTGATGCTTCCTGAAGAGATCATGCACGCAGAAAGATCAATGGCTAGACTGCAAGACAGACCAGACGGAAGAGGTAAGGGAGGAAAAAACAGGCGTTCTTTTTGCTTGGAATATACAGGGCTGGGCTGACTTCTCAGCAGGTTTTGACAATTTTATGCATTCTTCAAGTATGCAAAATTGTCATTTTCTCAAATTCTCAGTAATACTTGGTCACAGCAGAGACTGTCAAGTCTCACATTTTAATAAACTGAAACTTGTTTTATTTTTAACTCCTTTGTTAGAGCAGTTCAATATCATATTCAACATTTGTGTTTATTGCTCATCAACTTCTGTGAGCTGATTTTCACGCTGTCCATTTTCTATTAGGAGGTCTCTACCAAGTGAGACTCATTAGTAAAGGCAGGTGATAATCCTTGCTGTGGGTCACAGCTTTCCAACCTGTCCTTCCTGTGTTTTTTTACGGCGTCATCTTAGTCTGGCTTCTGAGTCGCTATAACACATCAGGAAATGTGCACTTGATAAAGAACAGAATCTACTGTTCACGATCCTGAAAGCTGAGAAGTCGAAGGTTAGTGTCTGCTGAGGCTGTTCTCTGCTCCAACGCAGTACCCTGCATGCTGCATCCTCCGTAGAAAGAAAGTGGAGGTACTCATTCAGCACAAACTCACACAGATGGAGCAAGACAGCCCACTCCTGAAAGCTCTCTTTCTACCAACACTAAATTAGACAGCCCCCGCTGCCTAATCCCTTCCTTCAGGGTCCCCTTCATGATACTCGTATATCTGCCAGTTTTTGTGGTGGAGGTTTGAATTTCTTTGGAAACACAGTTGTGTTGAAGGAATATGTAAGGGTTGTGGGAGTGCTTAATCTACTGCTGAAAAACAGACTCAAAAAAGGGGCATGCAAAATGTGCCTAAAGACTGGTACCTGTGGGGAACACCTAGGAGAGCAGTCATCCTGGTCAACGGGTGTACCTTGTGAGGAGGGCAGAAGGTTAAAGAGCAAGGTACGGAAACTCAAGAGGGCTTTTTTGCTTGGCATTGCTTTGCACCGCTGCTCATGGCTGCTTACCTTCAAAAGACTCTAGACAGGGTTTTGCTGAAGGTTGTGGCTGCTACAGCCTGAGACTTGCTAAAGATTGAGGCCTGGGTTGGGAGGAGCCCAAGTGGTCTGAGCCTAGGTTGGGTTTAGCCCAGGTGAAACTTTGCTTGGAGACATAAAAATGGCCAGCACCCAGGCTTGGAGTACAGCACCTGCCCAGAGACCTTGGTGCCGAGGGGGAGGCAATTGCTAGCCCCAATTGGGGCTGTGCCAACCACCTGCACCTAGGAAAATGGATGGTAAAGAGACCTCAGCCTCAAGTGAATGTGGCCAGCTCCTAGGCCCTTCAAGTACAGCACCTGGTTGGGAGTGGTGGTGGTGGTGGTGGGGGTAGTGGGGTGGTAGTGGTGGTGGTGCAGCAGCTTCCATGGAGGTACCAGAGCTGTGTAACCACTGAGCTACTGCTGATTGCTGTGTTCCTTTTGGCATAGACTGATCTGGATGGACGGCTGATTAATTGCCCCAAGGACTTGGACCTGAGAAGGTCACATCCTTTCTAATGTGCCTCAGTTGGGTAGGCTAGAAGATGTTTAGAGATATTAATGAACAGTTTAAAGGGGCCATGCAACAAGTTTTATTTCAACATGAGATTTAGAAGGGAGACATGCAGCACTACGGCTGCTGCTGATCACTCTAACGCATACTCACCATGCTGCAACTGCTCAGGCTTAATGTCGAAAAGAAGATGCAACGTTTCCCCTTTAGAAGTGTGTGATGGGCTATTAAAGTCCCAACACCTATAATCTCAGAATGTGACTGCATTTGGAGACAGTGCTTATAAAAGACCTGATAAAGGGAAAAGGGGGCCACACCTTAAGCAAATGTGACAGGTGTCCTTACAAGAGGAGACTAGACTCCTACAGATTCCAGGACACACACATATAGAGAACAGACTCCGAGAGCATAGCAAGACAGGGCTGTCTGCAGGCCAAGAAGAGGCCTACGAGAAAGCAAAGCTCCAAGAAACTTGACCTGGGATGGCCAGTCTCCAGAACTGTGAGGAGTAAATTTCTACTATTTAAGCCATCTGGACTGTGATATGCTGTCACACTAAACTTAACAAACTAACACAAGACGCTATATTCATTTAAGTTTCACATTTAACATTTCTGGGGAAAAAAATTCTAGAGGACTATGCTCTTTTTAATAAAAGAAGTTGTCTTATTGAGGGTTTCTATTGCTTGCTGCAATGAAACACCATGATTAGAAAGTGAGTTGGGGGGGAGAGTTTATTTGTCTTAATACTTTCACACTGTAGTTCATTACTGCAGGAATCCAGGGCAGGAACTCAAGCAGGGCTGGAACCTGGAGGCAGGAGCTGATGCAGAGGTCATGGAGGGGTGCTGCTTACTGGTTTGCTCCCCATGGTTTGCTCAGCTGTTTTCTTCTAGAAGCCACGACCACCATCCCAGGGATGGCACTGCCCACAATGGGCTGGGCCCTCCCCCAGCAATCACTAAGAAAATGCCTTACAGCTGGTGGATCTTATGGAGGCATTTTCTCAACTGAGGTTCCCTCCTTTCAGATGACTCTGGCTTGTGTCAACTTGACACAAGACTAAACAGGACATAGTACTATATTCTCTCCTGCTGTGGTGACACACACTTTCGGAGAAGGCCGTGACACCTATTCAGTGTGTCTAGGCAGGTGGCTGGTGGGTAAGGCTGGGTCTGAGCAACAGCAGCTTTCTTTTTGCCAGTTATTTGTATTCATTTTGAAATCAGATAGCTGTGTGTTTAAAAACATTAAGAAATGGGACTGAAATGAAGCTGTATGTACTTTGTAAACACAAACTTTTGTACTTGAAAAGTAGGCATCTAAAGTCCACTCATGTCCTCTTGAGCATTAGAGAATACATATTGTAGGACACTTAGAAGGTAATGTATCATGTAGATACACATTATAATAAGAAAACAAGAAATATCAATGAGTACAATGTTTAGGAAGCTAAAAAATAACTAAACTTGCTGGGTGTTGATGGTGCACATCTTTAATCCCAGAACTCCGGAGACAGAGGCAGGTAGATCTCTGGGTTCGACACCAGCCTGGTTTAAGAGTGAGTTCCAGGACAGCCAGCGCTACACAGAGAAATCCTGTCTTGAAAAACCAAAAAACAAACAACCTAAACTTAAGAAAGGAAAAGCCATCTTGAGAGGGAGCCTATTGTTTAAAACTGGGCAACCTCCTAAGACAAGGTGATAATTATATGTCAACTTGACAAGGTTTAGAATCACTTATGAGGCAAGACTCTAGGCTTACCTATCTGAGAACGTCTGTGAGATTGTCCAGGTCACATTAACTGATATGAGAAGGTTACAGGAAGATAAGAATATTGCCTGGGCCGGGATCCTGAACAGGATTCAATGGATACAAAGAGCTCTGTATTGTCAATTGTAACTCGCTTTTTCACTGTGAATACAATGTGAGCAATTCCCTCAACCTCCTGATGCTGTGACTTCCCCATGACAGATCATAAGGTGGAAAAGGAAGCCAAGATAAACCCATTCCTCAAGTCACTTTTTTTCAACATTTATTTCAAGTTATATCTCAATCATAGTTCCCTCCCTCCTCCCCTTCCTGTCCCATCTTCCTACTCTCTTCCCCCTCTCCCTCCTATCCTCTTTTTTTTAATTTAAGGTGTCTCTTTTTTCTATTCCCAACATCTCCCCCTTTTGGTTCTTAAGTCTCTTTTGTTGAATTTTATCACAGCAACAGAGAAAGAAAGTAAGACAACAAAAGTGAGAAAGTAGATTCTACTGCTGAGTAAATCCCTTCCTTAAAGGAGCGTCAGCAACAGCTTAGGTGGTACTGAAAAATATTGACAAGGTGAATGAATTTTTAGTGGTAAAGTTTTAATACCAAAAGGATGAAAATATCAACTAATGATATGAGGAAACAAGTTATCCGCAAAGGCCACAAGTTTATGACAACCAATTACTCTCTGTTGTATAACCCTTCTATAACCACATGTAAAAGTCTGTGCTTCCTGTATGACAAAGAGTTGTAAGGAAAAGAGAAAAGCAGCCACTACAGTCCAAACACAAACCACTGTAGTCAAGGTACTGCCACAGATCGAAACTCCTCAGCACAAAGTTCAGTATACACAGAGCATCCTCAGTGTTGCCGAAGAGAAACAAAAGCACCGAGCTACTTAACCCGTTAGTCCAATAAAATGAATGAAAATGTAGGTTAGATGTGATCCCGAATGCCTTGAATCCCAGCACTTGGGAGGCAGAGGCAGATGGAGCTCTGAGTTAGAGCACAGCTTGGTCTACAGAGTGAGCTCCAGGACACCTAGGGCTCCATGGAGAAAGTTTGTCTTGAAAAACCAAACAAAAAAGCAAATGAAGACGTCACCTTCCTAATAGCAAGTAGTGGGGACACAGATGCTACAGTGCCACGCTATGTTCAGTAGTACACAATGCCAGTCTAAAAGTGGGAAGGAGTTGGAGGAAGCAGGTGATCAAAGGCACCACAAACAACGCCCACCACAATAAGGCTAATAAGAGACACGAAGAGAATCAAGAAGAAAGGTGAGCACACAGGGTCTTCCAATATACTAAAAATCTGGACACCTGATCTGTAGATATCAATGGAAAAAACTATTATTAAAGCGCCATATGGGGACCAGAGAGATGACTCAGTGGTTAACAGCACTGGCTGCTCTCACAGAGGACTCATGCTTGTTTCCCAGTACCCACATGACAGCTCAGAAAACATACAAGACTCCAGTACCAGGGCATCTGATGCCACCTTCTGGCTTCTATAGATATTGTGAGCAAACACACACACAAATAAAAACAAATCTTTAAAACACAGTACAACAACAACAAAAAACATCACATGGCCTTCTTTCTATAAGAAATTTGAGGGATACAGTTAATGTACCTCAGATCTTGGCTTTCTATGGTGAGGAGAGCAAGTAGGGCCCAAGCAAGCACCTGGCTTCTGTCCTCACTGTGAAATTTCCTGTGATGCTTAATGTTCTGCAACAGGAGCTGGTCCAGGCACTCCAGGGCCTTCTCTTGCACTGTGCTCTCACTGTCCATCACCACTGGGATGACTCCCATCAACCAAGCTTTCTGCACTGGGACACACGTGGGTTGGGCCTAAGGTTGAAAACATCATAGCAGAAGAGCTGACATTATTACAAGTCTAGACACAGCCAATGAAGCTGCAGTGAGCATTTTGAAAGGCATGCTAAATACCATCAAACCTACAGGGAGCAGGGCCACAGTCTAATGTCGGAAGGTATTCTTTGTGTGTTTGAAGTCCACA
>CAJQZJ010003694.1:17818173-17853189 GCA_907164525.1 Lophiomys imhausi
TATTTATCCCTCTCAGGTCTCTGAGGTGGTTGAAGAATAGATAGCTAGAGTCTCATAGTTAAATTTTGAGTTGTTTAGGAATCAAGAGGGTGTTCTGGATCTAAGAAGATGTTTTTAAAATTGTGGTGCAAGTTAGTATGAAAGCTGAGTTAGATATAGAACGTTAAACTCATGGAGATGGTTAGATAGTAGAATGTTAAAGTCAGGTGCCAAATACATATGGACTGGACATTGGGAATGTATGCTAAGCCATATAACTCTCATAATTGTGGCCTATTTATTTCTGTTGTTCTGTACTGTATTTATTGTTATAAGAGAAAGAACCATTTGTTGAACTGAAAGGTGGAGCTGTTGGGAGGAAAAAGATATACCTTAAACTTAAAAAAAAAAAGGGAAGAGGGTTGGAGGGTAGGACTGGAGGGGGGAGTAGGGAGGAGATTGTGATTGAGATGTAACTTGAAGAAAAAAAACCTGTAAAATTGTATGAAGACCAGGCATCCACCAGGACCCATGCTCAGAGAAAAATATCCTTTTGAGAAACCTTAGGTTAATGTTAAATGCTTGTATTATAGGTACTAAGAAGTTTTAGGTGCTAGGTTTCAGAGTTAGGGTTTGGGTTTAGGATTTAGGAATTTTATAGACAATTGTTAGGTATCTGTTAAGTATTGATAAATATATGTCCGATAAATCAAAATTTACTGTTACAACAAGGTGGATGAATCAAATCATCCCAACAGCAATAAAGACAAAAGAACAAAACAAAAACAAAAAACAGGCCATGAAAAAAGTCTTAGACAGGATTAGAATAACAAATTAACATTAAATATAGAAGGTGGCATGAAGATAGAGAATAAAGGCAAAAAAACTAAAACCAAACAAACACTACTCAACAAAATAGGAAAATTTCCAACTCTTGGGAAAGATAGGACATCGATCTCAAAAAGGAAGCATCCAAGCCAACATGATCAGTAAAATTGTAAGAGAACAGAACAAAGAAAGAATATGAAATCCACGAGAAGGTCAACTCTCTTTTGAAGGCAAACCCACCAAAGGAAAAACAAAACCAAATAAAACCCTGGCAAATCAGATCATTATAACCAGAACAGCTAGCTTCAGAATCAACACAGTGAAAGCCCTTCAAAGATAAACATAGGCTAAGGAACTTTATGGCCTCTAAGCCAACACTACAGAAGATAAATCGCTGTACAGAGAGGACAAACAGCTTAAAGAGCATGGCGGAGACCCTGCAGAGAGGAGTAACAAGCAAACAAGATTAGGGAAAAGCATTAGTTGACTAATAAAGGATATGAATTACTACATACCTTCCAATAATAACCTTGAATGTAAATGGTCTTAATTCTTTAATTAAAATACACAGGCTAGGCTGGGCAGTGGTGGTCTACGCCTTTAGTCCCAGCACTCATGTGGCAGAGGCAGATGGATCTGAGTTTTGAAAGTCTGGTCTATAGGGTGAGTTCTACACAAGGAAACCCTGTCTTCACCCCTCCCCCCCAAAAAAAACCCAAACAAAACAAAAACCAAAACAACCCCCCCCCACAAAAACAAAAGAAGACAAAACAAAAAAACCAACAACCCCAAAACCAAAAAAACCCCAAACAAACAAACAAACAAAAAACCCAATTCAAACCAAATCAAACTAAACCAAAAAATTCCATAGGCTGGCTGACTTAAACAACTGTTTGCTGACTGTAAGAAATATTCCTTTCCAGCAAACACAAACAAAGTCTAAAGTAAAAGAGTGGAAAATGATATTCCAAGCAAGTGGAACCTGGAAGCAAGCAGAAGTTGCAATACTGATATCAGACAGGGCAGATTCAAGTCATAGTTAGTCAGGAGATAAATATATTGATAAAATAAAGAACATATAAAAAAGATGCAATCTGGCTGGAGAGATGGCTCAGCAGTTAAGAGCACTGGCTGCTCTTCCAGAGGTCATGAGTTCAATTCCCAGAAACCACATGGTGGCTCACAACCATCCATAATGAAATCTGGTGCCCTCTTCTGGCCTGCAGATATACCTGCAGACAGAACACTGTATACATAATAAATAAATCTTAAAAAAAAAAGAAAAGATGCAATCATGAACAAACATACCAAAAGCCAGTGAATTCAATTTCATAAAAACAATCACTTCTGGCATAAAGGGATAGATAAGCTCTAACAGTAAAATAGTAGATAATTTTATCATCCCACAGCTTCACATAAACTGGGTATGGGGGTGTATTCCTGTGACCTCAGGACTCAGAAGGTGGAGTACTAGGAGTATAATGTCGTCCTTGGCTATAGGAGAATTTGTCTTAAAAAGTATAAACAAAACAACCAATGCAAGGATTCAAGGTGAAATGTAATCCTGATACATGGCCAATAGAATTGATTCTTTTGGCTAGGCATGTTGATGCATGCCTTTAAACTCAGCACTGGGAGACAAAGGCAGGCAAATCTTTGAGTTCAAGACTAGCCAGGAATACATAGGAGACCCTGTCTCAAATATATACATAATAACAAGTTTTTTTTGTTTTTAAATTTCATGTGCATTGGTGTTTGTTCTGCATGTATGTCTGTGTGAGGGAGTCAGATCCCCTGGAACAGGAGTTACAGACAGTTGTGAGCTGCAATTTGGGTGCTGGGAATTGAACCTGGATCCTCTGGAAGAGCAGCCAGTGTTCTTAACTGCTGAGCCATATCTCTAGCCCCAACAAGCAGTTCTTAATAAAATAAAAACAGAACTGTGTCACATTATTCAGCTATATCACATTATGTGAGTTTTTAACAGAAAGACATCTAGCTCAGTATTTAACAGCTATACCTATACCTTCATGCCTGTTGTGGCATTATTCACAACACTGAAGTCACAGATTGACCTCAGTGTGTACAATGGATAAAGGGAATGTGGTACAAATGCAGGTGGTGCTCTATTAAACCACACTGAAGGACAAAATGATGCTACTTGTTGAAAAATGCGTGAAGCCAGAGATCATGTCAAGCAAAATAAGCCAGACTCAAAAATAGATTATCGCAGGTGCTCCATCACATATGAATGTAAATTATAAAATTTTACATACACACAACATATATATGTCATGAAAGTAGAACAGGGCGTATTTAGGAAGACGCAGCAAGGTGGAGTGGTAAAAAACAAGTGTGGGTACCTCCAGACTGATTTTTGTCACCACTGTTGCTAGTGTTGCTTTGCCTTGAGTGCCAATTTCCACTGGTTAACACTATTAAAAAAAAACAAGATGAAGGTAAAGTCCATTATATTTTCCATGGCATTAACCCTGCATGTTACTGAAGTGATGGAAGCAGCAAAACAAACCCCAGCTTCTCCAAGGAAGAAAAGAGCAACATTGGAACAGGTGGGTATGGAAGCAGGAGTCAGTCTAACAGTCACCACATTTTTTTCTTTTTTTTTAAAGAGACAATTCAGTGTTCGAAATATACTGATAATTACCTGTTAGGGGTCTCAGGGAGGTACCAGAGTGACTCTGTATTCCTGAAACTACAGGATCTGAAAGTAAGCAGATAAAAGAGAGAAGTACCATAAAACCCCATGGAAACGTACACAGGGGCCACAGTCAGAGCAGACATGTTCAAAATTGCTGATAGCTTTCTTTTGCTTCAGAAAGGAGTTTCCAATGTATCAGGTTTCCCTATTTAAAAACGAATTTGATGTTGGAGATATGTTCAAGCTGTAGAATACATGCTTAGCTGTGTGAGGTCCTGGGATGGATCCTACACACGATAATTTAACAATAAATGGTAAAAATGGTTTGTGAGGATTAAAATTAATCACACACACACACACACACACACACACACACAAACACGAAAGTGTGGCCTTAACAAAGAATGACCCACTTGCAGTTCATTTTTGATTTTTCTTTTTTGGCCACCCAGAGTGGGACCCATGTCCTCGTTTATACTAGGTAGGTAAACACTGAGTTATGCCTCTGGCCTCTCGCACTCACTGTTATTGAAGATCGCCAGTACAGTCTCTGATGTGTTGCTGGTAGACAGCTCCAGACAATGTGCAAAGCTGGACAGCGCCTTGCTGCGTACAGTAGGCGCCTTGTCTAAGCAGCGGTCAAATATAATATCTTGCACAAAGAATTTATGTTTTAGAAACTTCTGATGCTCGGACAATAAAGTGTCGTCCACTTCCCTTTCAGGCAGCTCTAAGAGAGCTAAAGCAACATCGAGAGTAAAAACTCGGTGTGGAATCTGGTAAGGCAGAATTAGAGGAATCCATCAACTAGGAGTAAGAATCAGAGCAAAAAACTCTCCTGCATTGAGGCCTGACTGTCATCAGGTGTTCAAAGCCAGGACTCAAGCTTTGATTCACACACATATCCTACCTTGGAACTTCGTGAATACTTGTAAAGCCAGGCAATGAATGTAGCATACTCTTCAGAGGGAAGTTTATTAAGCAGCTGGACCAGGGACTGTGCCGCGGCGGTCCGATACTCTGCCTTATCTGGAACCTGGAACACATAAAAGAAAGTGGGGTGCCTATCCACTTGCAAAATGACTGAAGCCCACGATGTAGCTGAAAATGAGCAAGTGTGATTAGCTCACTGGTGTGTAAACCCTGGGTAAATAACTAACAAAGCTTATGTCCTATACCCCACTGAAAAGTAAACTATAAGCCTCTCTGCAGAAAAACAGACAATTCCAGAGACCACACACCTCTACAGTAGATAGGGTCCTCATTAAGCGTCATTTGCTTTAACAGTCTACAAATTTATGAACTATTAGTAAAAATTTGAGATTGGAAGCTCAGCAGTTCAGAGTGCTTACTGCTCTGGTAAAGAATCTGAGTTCGATTCTTAGCACCCACATAGTGACTCATAACTGTTTCTAACTCCAGTTCCAGAGGATCCAGCTACCTCTTCTGATCTCTGTGGGCACCAGGCACACACATGTGCACAAACATACATGTAAGCAAAACTCATACACATACAAACTTTTAAGAATTGAACACGATTAGAAATTAGATAGTTGAAATTAGTTTCTTTTAAGGTAGTAAATATTTTATGTTCCTTTTAAAAGTTCTTATCTTTTATAGAGAAACACAGTAGAATATTAAGAATGAAAGAATATAATGGAAAAAAACCAGTGTGCATGTGTATTCAGGATATACAAACAACACTGACAAATGATGGGAATGTGCTGACTTACCTCACCATTCTCCCTGTTCCTGTGCATGCCTATCACTTTACAAAACAAACAGTTTATGTTTTAGAAGACACTTTGTTAGCTGGGTATGGCGGTGCTTGACTTTCATCTCTACACACAGGAGGCCAACAGTGAGAGGATCACGATTCAAGCCTACCTTCAGCTATTCAGTAAGACTCTGCCTGAACACACCCACAAAACCAACCAATCATCCAAACAAAACCCCCCACCTTGTTTAAGAGTGCATCTATTAGTAAAGTTATCTTTGGCAGTGATACAAACTGGTTCTCGAGGACGAAAACGTAAAACACACAATACCTTGGCACAGATATGCTGCAGTAAAGTACTAAGGACTGGGAATACATTTTCTTGTAGTTCATCCACAAGTGAGCTATTTCAAAGAAAACATAGATTCAGTCACAACGTATCTAGGATGACTACAAAACAGTAACTTAAGTCTATGCTCACAATCCAACACTTGTGTATTTTAGAAACCTCAAATATTAAAAACATTCTACTCATTGGGGTCAGCAAGATGGTTCAGCAGATACAGGCATCTGGCCCACAAGTCTGGGAGCCAGTTTCATCCCCAGAACCCATTTAACTGACTCCTCAAAGTTGTTTTCTGACATATACCTGTGTGTGGCAGAGGCATTAGCACAGGTCACTGCACGCACATGTGTGTGGACACACATACAAACAGACACACAAATACACAGGCATACATGCAGTAATAACTCTAAACTGTAAAAACAAACTACCTCCTTTTGAATTGCTTCAGTAAAATGAAGACTAAAGATACATTGCCACAGATTAGAAAAGCATGATTTCTATTCAGTTCCATGAAGAGTTATCACTGGGAAGTTTAGTCATCAGGGAAGGACAAGAATTCAATCTTCATGGGCTTTTAAAAAAATAATTTCTTAGCCGGGCGGTGGTGGCGCACGCCTTTAATCCCAGCACTTGGGAGGCAGAGGCAGGCGGATCTTTGTGAGTTCGAGGCCAGCCCGGTCTACAAAGTGAGTCCAGGACAGCCAAGGATACACAGAGAAACCCTGTCTCGAAAAAAAAAAATAATTTCTTTATCCACTTTACATACTGATTGCAGCACACCTCCTCTCCTCTCAGTCCTCTCACAAACGTCCTTCACCCATCCTCCCTTCCCTCCTCCTCCCAGAAGTACCACCTATGGGTACCAATATGCCCTGGCATATCAAGCTGCAGCAGGACTAGGTGTATCCTTTTCCACTGAGTCCAGGCAAGGTGGTCCTCCACAGGCAGACAACAGAGTCAGGGACAGCCCCCACTCCAGTTGCTGGGGGACTCGGATGAAGACCAACCTGCACATCTGCTACATACATATGTATGGGGTGTGGAGGCGGTCTAGTCCATGCATGCTCTTACAGTTGGTGGTTTAGCCTTTGTGCAAGGGCCCAGGTTACTTGACACTAATGGTCTTTTTGTGGAGTCCTTGTCCCCTCTGGGTCCAGATGGAGTGATGTTAAGCATTCTAAATGTTAATTGGTCCTGCTTGCTGTCTGTTACTTACATTGTCTCTGACTGGTTAAATAAATGCTGAGGCCTGGAGATTGGGCAAAGATGGAGGTAGGCAGGACTAAGGTGTGTCGGCTTCAGAGATAGAGAGCATCTTGGGAGAAGCCAAGAGCAGGAAGAAGGAGGACACAGGCCATGGGTTAGAAAAAAGAAGATCGGAGGATCCAAGATGGCGGCGGCCTGCTCAGATGCATTTTGAACTTGGGGAAAAAGGCCATAAAAGCACAGAGTTGTAAGATGCTGTGCAAAAATCTGAGTGGCTAGACCTGCCGGGGTTTTACCCAGCTCCCAAGGGACCATTAAAAGTCCCTGAGCAAGCCCCCCCCCCCCCGGGCCTCTCTCGGACACAGAAGCCACTCAATCTGGGAATCGGTAACTCCCATCGGGAGAGACACCTGGTAAGATTGACTCCAATACCCAGCGGGCAGATTCGGACCTCACACGGGATCACTCACCAGCCTACTGGGCACCCCACACCACATGCGGACCTTCTAGCTATTTAGAAAAGGTTGCGGACTGTGGGAGTCTTAGCAGCCCACTGCATTGGCACCACGGGTGGTGGGGCGGAGGCGTGCACAGAGGTGGGGCGGCAGCTTGCTGTGGAGGCACAGAGGCTGAGGGTTCCAAAATGTGGAGTCCAGAAGCCAGGGGGCCCACAGCTGTATTCTGGAAAGCCCAGACATATCAGGCGTGGAGTCGGGCCCTCTCAGACTCCTTGGGCACCTCCAGGGTCCACAGATTCTGTGCCTGGGCACACAGAACCACACCACCAGAGCCACTGCAGGCTGAACACTCAGTGTGCAACATAGAGAGTTCTGACTTGGGAGCAGTGAAACATTTCCGGGCCATTCCTCAACACCTGGGAATAGGCTGCACCAGCTCACAGTGCTTCTGGATATTAGAAGCACAGTGACCCTGAGATCCTCCTGTAAGCAGTGACAGATCGCCAAGCAATTCGAATGCTACACCAAAGCACCCCGTTTGGATCCAAGCCCAGAAGACAACAGGATCAGAGAGCTAGAAACATCCAAATGCCCAAAGGTCCAAGAAAAAACAGAAATCAAGGAAATATGACTCCAACAACACAAAACTATCCTACTTCATCCAATCCTGACTACCTCACCACAGCAGAAACACATGAAAACGATCACAATTCTACATTATGGAAAGTGATAGAATCCCTTCAAGAAGAACTTAAATCTATGAAGGAATTCAAAGAAGCCACAATTTCATAAGCGAAAACAATGGATAATACCATTAGAGAGCTCCAAGCCAAGGTGGCTCAACTTGAACAGGAAAAGGACAGGGCAATGAGAGATTTCCAGTAAAGATAAGCAAACTGGAGCAGGAAATGTACAAAACGAATAAAACCATTCAAGACATGAAAATGGAAATATTAAAGAAAACACAGTCAGAGATAAAAGTGGAAATGGAGAATCAAGGGAAGAGAACAGGAACTACGGATATGAGTATCAAAAATAGAATGCAAGAGATGGAAGACAGGATCTCAGGCATGAAAGATTTGATGGAAGAAATCAGTACAACATCCAAAGAAAATGAGAAAGCTAAAAAATCTCTCACCAACAACATCCAAGAAATCAAGGACTCAATAAAAAGACGGAACCTAAGAATTATAGGCATAGAGGAAAGAGAAGACTCCCGACTCCATGGTCCAGGAAATATCTTCAACAAAATCATAGAAGAAAATTTCCGCAACCTGAAGAAAGAGATGCCAATAAAAATCCAAGAGGCTTACAGAACAACAAACAGATTAGATCAGAAAAGAAACTCCTCTCGCCACATAATAATTGAAACTCCAAATGTATAGAACAAAGAAAGAATATTAAAAGCTGTAAGAGAAAAAGGTCAAGTCACATACAATGGCAGACCCATCAGAATTACACCTGACTTCTCCTCAGAAACTTTAAAAGCTGGAAGGGCCTGGACAGATGTCCTACAAGCCCTGAGAGAACATAGGTGCCCAGCCAGACTACTATACCCAGCAAAACTATCAACATAGATGGAGAAAACAAGATATTCCATGACAAAACCAAATTCAAACAATATCTACCCACAAACGCAGCCCTACGGAAGATTCTAGAAGGAAAATTCCAACCCAGAGATGAAAACTACACCCAAGAAAACAGAGGAAATAGAAACTTCCACAGCAACTATACCAAAAGAGGCACAGGACAATCACCCATACCAAACTAATGGGAAATAACAACCCCTGATCACTAATATCCATCAACATCAATGGACTCAATTTCCCAATAAAAAGACACAGACTTACAGATTGGATCCGTAAACAAGACCCATCTTTTTGCTGCATACAAGAAACACATCTCAGTATCAAAGATAGACACTATCTCAAAGTAAAGGGCTGGGAAAAGGTTTTCCAAGCAAATGGACCTAGGAAGCAAGATGGAGTAGCCATCCTAATATCAAACAAAATAGACTTCCAACTGAAGTTAATAAAAAAAAGACAGAGAAGGGCATTACATACTCGTTAAAGGGAATATTCATCAAGAGAACATCTCAATATTGAACATCTATGCCCCACATAGGCACCTACATTTGTAAACGAAACGCTTCTAAAACTTAAATCGCACGTCGATCCCAACACATTAGTAGTGGGAGATTTCAACACCCCACTCACAACAATGAACAGATCATCAAGACAGAAGCCAAAAAGATAAATAATAATGAGTCTAACAGAGATCATGAACTAAATGGACCTAACAGATATCTACAGAACGTTGCACTCAAACACAAAGAAATATACCTTCTTCTCTGCACCTCACGGAATCTTCTCCAAAATCGACCGTATAGTTGGACACAAAGATAGTTTCAACAGATACAAGAAAATTGAAATTACCCCTTGTATCTTATCAGACTACCATGGAATAAAGCTGGACTTCAACAGCAACAGAATCAACAGAGAGCCTACACACAAATGGAATTTGAACAACTCTTTACTGGATGACTACTGAGTCAGGGATGAAATAAAGAAGGAAATCAAAGACTTCTTAAAATCCAACGACCTTGAAGGCACAACATACCCAAACCTATGGGACACAATGAAAGCTGTGCTACGAGGAAAGTTCATAGCACTAAGTGCCCTCAAAAAGAAAATTGTGACAGCTCATATGAGCGAATTAACAGCTAAACTGGGTGAATTGGAAAAAAAAGAAGCAAACACTCCCAAGAGGAGCAGAAGGCAGGAGATCATCAAACTTAGGGCGGAAATCAACAACGTAGAAACAAAAAGAACTGTACAAAGAATCAATAAAACCAAGAGTTGGTTCCTCAAGAAAATCAACAAAATAGACAGACCCCTAGCCAAATTAACTAAAAGGCAGAGGGAAAAAACCCAAATCAACAAAATCAGAAATGAAAAGGGAGAAATAACAAGAGACATTGAGGAAATCCAGAGAATATTTGGGTCCTAATTTAAAAGTCTATATTCCACCATATTTGAAAACTTAAGCGAAATGAATAATTTCTTGATAGATTCCACCTACTAAAACTGAGTCAAGATCAGATTAACAGATTAAACAGCCCAATAACCCCTAAGGAAATAGAAGCAGTCATTAAAAATCTCCCAACCAAAAAAAGCCCAGGGCCAGATGGCTTTAGCACGGAATTCTACCGGACCTTCAAAGAGGAGCTAACACCAATACTCTTCCACCAAATAGAATCAGAGAGAACACTGCCAAACTCATTCTATGAGGCCACAGTCACCCTGATTCCTAAACCACACAAAGACCCAAAAAAGAAAGAGAACTTCAGACCAATCTCCCTCATGAACATAGATGCAAAAATACGTAATAAAATACTAGCAAACCGAATTCAAGAACACATAAAAAATATCATACATCATGATCAAGTAGGCTTCATCCCAGGAATGCAGGGATGGTTCAATATATGAAAGTCTATCAATGTAATTCACCATATAAACAAGATGAAAGAAAAAAAAACACATGATAATCTCGCTAGATGCAGAAAAAGCATTTGACATAATCCAACACCCCTTTATGCTAAAAGTTCTGGAGAGAACGGGCATACAAGGACCGTACTTAGAAATAATAAAGGCAATATACAGCAGGCCAGTGACCAACATCAAATTCAATGGAGAGAAACTTGAAACATTTCCTCTAAACTCAGGTACAAGACAAGGATTCCCACTCTCACCATATTTCTTCAATATAGTAGTTGAAGTTCTTGCTAGAGCAATAAGACAACTAAAAAAGATCAAGGGGATACAAATTGGAAACGAAGAAGTCAAATTATGCCTATTTGCAGACGATATGATAGTATACATAAGTGACCCCAAAAATTCCACCAGAGAACTCTTACAGCTGATAAACACCTTCAGTAATGTGGCTGGATACAAAATTAACTAAAAAAAAAAAAAAAAAAAAAATCAGAAGCCCTTCCATATACAACAAACAAATGGGCTGAGAAAGAAATAAGGGAAACAACCCCCTTCACAATAGCCACAAACAATATAAAATACCTGGGGGTAACTCTAACCAAGCAAGTAAAGGACCTGTACAACAAGAACTTCAAGCCCTTGAAGAAAGTAATGGAAGAGGCCTTTAGAAGATGCAAAGATCTCCCATGCTCATGGATAGGTAGGATCAACATAATAAAAATGGCCATCCTACTAAAAGCAATATATAGATTCAATGCAATTCCTATCAAAATACCAACACAATTCTTTATAGACCTGGAAAGAGCTATTCTCAATTTCATATGGAACAACAAAAAAACCCAGAATAGCTAAATCAATCCTGGACAATAAAAAAAGATCTGGAGGTATCACCATCCCAGATTTCAATCTGTACTACAGAGCAATAGTAATAAAAATAGCATGGTATTGGTATAGAAACAGACCAGTAGATCAATGGAATCGAATTGAAGACCTAGAAATGGACCCACACACCTATGGCCACCTAATTTTTGACAAAGAAGCCAAAACCGCACAATGGAAAAAGACAGCATCTTCAACAAATGGTGCTGGTCCAACTGGATGTCCACTTGTAAAAGAATGAAATTAGACCCATACTTATCATCTTGTACAAAACTTAAATCCAAGTGGATCTAAGACCTTAACATATGGCCGGTCACACTAAATCTACTAGAAGAAAAAGTGGGAGAAACCCTCGAACTCATTGGCACAGGCGACAACTTCCTGAACAGAACACCAACAGCTCAGGACCTGAGACCAACAATCAATAAATGGGACCTCATGAAACTGAAAAGCTTCTGTAAGGCAAAAGACACTGTCATTTGAACAAAACGGCAGCCTACAGACTGGGAGAAAATCTTCACCAACCCCACATCTGACAGAGGGCTAATATCCAAAATCTACGAAGAACTCAAGAAATTAAATTCCAAGAAACCAAATAATCCAATCAAAAAATGGGGGACAGAGCTAAATAGAGAATTCACAAAGGAGGAATCCCTAATGGCTGAGAGACACTTGAAGAAATGCTCAACATCCTTAATCATCAGAGAAATGCAACTCAAGATAACTCTGAGATTCCATCTCACACCTGTCAGAATGGCTAAGATCAAAAGCTCAAATGACAGCACATGCTGGCGAGGGTGTGGAGAAAGGGGTACCCTACTCCATTGCTGGTGGGAATGCAGGCTTGTGCAACCACTATGGAGGTCAGACTGGCGATACCTTAGAAAACTTGGAATAGCTCTGCCTCAGGACCCAGCCATACCACTTCTGGGTATACACCCAAATGACTCTGCAGGGAATCATGAGGAAGTCTCCTCATCTATGTTCATAGCAGCCTTATTTGTAATAGCTAGAAACTGGAAACAACCCAGATGTCCCTCAACTGAAGAATGGATTAAAAAACTGTGGTACATCTACACAATGGAATATTATTCAACTATCAGAAACAATGAAATTATGCAATTTGCAGCCAAATGGATGGAACTAGAGAAGCTCATCCTGAGTGAGCTAACCCAGAGTCAGAAGGATGCCCATGGCATCTATTCACTCATAGTAGGATTTGAGCTATATAGTACAGGATATCTGTACTACAACCAACACACCAAAGGGAACATGGACATAGACTTTTTTTTGTTGTTGTTGTTGTTCATTTTTGTTTGTTTGTTGGTCTGTTTTTTAGATTTCCCTCCCTAGCAATGAGACACTTTTCACTGGTGGTACTGTCTTGTAGGTCCCCAGTATATGAAGAGGCTCATGGCCCTCATATGACTTCTGAACTGGGGCGAGGGACTGTTATGTAGGGACACTCCACTCCAGAGGAGCAAGATGGAAGGGCAGGGCTGGGAAGGTGGGAAAGAGGACAATATAATGGAGATGTAACCTGAAGCAACAAATAAATAAATTTATCAATTAAAAAAAAAAAAGAAAAAAGATCATTTCACGTGGCCTGAAACATCAGCATAAAGAGGAGAATAAAAGTCCAAAGGGATGTATGTATACATGGGATCATATTTGGGTAACAGAATTATGAGCTAGCTTAGATGGGCTAGGATTGCACAATTCAGGCCAAGGCTTGTTAAAATCCATCAGGCATCTGTGTGTATTCATTTATAATGGCGGGTTAAGGATTAACTGCCGCTGAACCAATTCATATAATATAAATACTAAGTAATAATTTAATTAGCCATTTCTCTACAGGGTCCCTCAATCCTCCTCCCAACTCTTCCATAAGACTCTCCGAGCTCCTGTCTCTTTTAACTATAATAAATTTTATAGTAAGATGTAAAATATATCACTTTAGGATAAATATATCACTAGGACATAGTGCCACCTTGTGTCAGTTCAATGAGGTGCTACTAGTTTAATGCATTCTCCTACTAGAAGAATTTACTACTTGATTTATACCACTATATAAGCATTCAACTGGCAATAGGATGAACTCTAGTTTTTGTTTTTTTCTAAAACACGGTCTTTCTATGTGTAGAGAGCTGCAAAGTGCCGCGCCCTAAAGATGGCGCGTCTCCGCCTTCCACCAGCCCGATGGTGAGCGCTCTCTATGATAAGTTCATATTTGGCAAAGACCGCTGATCTGGCTTGCTTCCACATACATGGACCTCTAAGATAGCACCACTTGGCTTTACTTGACTGGCTGTTCATTTAGTATTTAGCCTGTGGGTTGGGTCTGCCCCATTATTCGGAAGACTGTTTTCAAGGGACCTGAATAAACTGCTGGAGAAGAGTTTTGTGAGTTGCGTCATTCCTTGCTGGACAAGGGGGGACGCGACATCTATGTAGCCCTGGCTGTCCTAGAACTCACAGTGTAGACTAGGCTGGCCTTGAACTCAGAAAAATTAGCCTCCCTCTCCCTCCTTAGTACTGAGATTAAAGGCATGGGCCATGAACTTTTTTTTTTGTTGTTGTTGTTTTTAATGGAAAAAACAATGTTTCTACTTAACACATCCTAGATATTTAATGTTTTAAAAATTCTTATCCATGAAGCTAGTCAGGGAGTTGGCTCAGTGGGTAAAGGCACTTGCCACTGTGAGGTGACCTGAAGTCAATCACTAGGACCCACATGGGAGAAAGGAGAGAACCATTCCCACTAAGCTGTCCTCTGACCTCTTTATGTTTGCTAACCATACAAATATGGAAAAAGAAGAAGAAAATCCTAGCCAGGCAAACCTAGCACTCAAGAGGCTGAGGCAGGAGGAGTCTCACGAGCTCCACACCAGGCTGGTCTACATAGTAAGGTCTAATCCAACCTAGGTAACAGCACGAATGTGTCTCAAAAAAACAGACCAAACAAACCAACCCTATCAAAGGGACACTTTCTCAGTGCCAACATTTCCATCCACACCACCATGAAGAAGCCTGCAGGAATGAACACACTAACACGCACATGTTCACTGTACACTGTAGGCATGAACAACACACTAACATGAACACGTTCACTCTACACTCAGTGCATGAATACACTAACACACACACGTTCACTTTACACTGGGTGCATGAATACACTAACACACACAATGTTCACTTTACACTGGGTGCATGAATACACTAACACACACATGTTCACTTTACACTGGGTGCATGAATACACTAACACACAACGTTCACTTTACACTGGGTGCATGAATACACTAACACACACAATGTTCACTTTACACTGGGTGCATGAATACACTAACACACACACGTTCACTTTACACTGGGTGCATGAATACACTAACACACACAATGTTCACTTTACATTGGGTGTATGAATACACTAACACACACATGTTCACTTTACACTGCATCCCAAACAATCAGCGATGGAGGACTGAGAAGTGGAAGACACAGCAGACATACCTTTCCCCATAAAGGTAGAGGAGGACTTTTAAGTGGAGCTAACCAATTCATGGCAGAAAATGTTGTCTATCAATCTTTATAAGAAACTAAAAAGAAACTTACTTCCATCCTTTTTGTTGTAGAGGATGGAACAGAAAAGTGAGGGAAAAAAAGTGCAAGAAACAGAAAAGTAAGTAAAGAGAAAAAAGTGGAAAAGGAGGTGGACTTATGTTGTGGAGAGGTGAATGCCTAAGCAGATACTGTTAGAAAGGAAGGGGACAGCTGTCCTATCGGCTTCCTGTACGAATGACAGAATCAAGCTGGAGGCTGACTCTGGATTAAGAACTACAGATTTAATGTGTCCTTACCAATGCCCCAAGACGGAAGCTGTCAGATATGACTCAGGTACAGGAAACAGATAGGCTATGGAGTGCTTAATTGTGACCTAAAAAAAAAACCACCACTGGATCTGACATTCCAATGCCACAAGTGTCAGATACTTTGCTTAGTTCAGGGCCCAGACTTTCAAGGGAGAGTGATAAACAACAAAAATTTAAGATATATGTACTTTACCTGATAAATTGGACTGCCTGGTTTCTGCAATTGATGACTTGTGAGGTTATGGCAAGGGGGGCACAATGGGACCTTTCCCCTACTTCTAGCATCAATATTACATTTAGCATTTGATGGAAAATAGAACCAATAACCTAAAAGAGAAAAGAAATTTTGATTTAATCTATGACAGAGAATCCAGTGGCCTCAAAGAGATTTTGCTGTTGACCATGAGGAATGTGTTTCTTGGACAATGACCAGGTACTCAGTAAGTGCATGCTATGCCTTTATGCATTAAGTTATTTACAATAATAAGTTATAACAGGTAACCCTAAGAATGTCATCTTGTTTCTCTAATGTCTTCATATCATAACACAGAATACAGGGTACATGGCAAAATGTAATTTATTAATAGTAAATACTAATATTACCATATTTTAAAAGGGAATACACTTTTTTTATGAAACATACAATATATTATCCCATATAATTTATTCAGCTGACAAATAAAAATCTTAGTAAATACTGAACACTATGTGGTAGATATTAAGCACTTTCATATATGTATGTAGACTTAAGGATTTTAAACATCTGAACAATTCTTTGAGACAAGCGAGAGAACGAATGTATAATTTCCATTGTACAGGTAACAAAATAAACTCCAAAGGTAAGTTGTTCAAAGTCAAATAACTAAAGCTCCGCTGAAACCGAGGTTGGCTAACAGGAAGCCAAAGATCCTCCAGTTAAAAGTCCTTAGGGACACAGTATCCCGATAAGGATGACTTTTCCTAGTGACCATTTCTTTCTCTCTTTCATTTATCTTTATTTTATGTGCACTGGTGTTTTGCTTACATGTATGTCTACGTGAGGGTCTTAGATCCCCTGGAAATGGAGTTACTGATAGATGTGAGCTGCCTTGTGGGTGCTGGGAATTAAACCTGGGTCCTTCGGGAGACAAGTGAGTGCTCTTAACTGCTGAGCCATTTCTCCAGCCCCTGACCATATCTTTTAAAATGCATAGAAGGACATGGAAACACTTCTGTGAATTCCATAACATTCATACTTCAAGCACATAGAAATGATAGATGTAATAAATGATAGATGACTGCATGTTGCTGGGTATGGTGGTACATGCTTTTAATCCCAGCACCTGGGAAGCAGAGGTAGGTGGATCTCTGTGACTTCAAGGCCAGCCTGGTGTACACAGGGAATCCCTGGCCAGCTAGGATGACAATAGCAAGATCTTGTTTGTTTTTTAAACTTGTTTTTGAAACAAGAGGAGGAATTGCATTCTGTATTTAGCACAATTTTGGTTAATTCTGTGCCAATTTTAGGATGAAAGACTTTCTGTCCTCCTTCTCCAGGTGGGAAACTTTCCCAAGGTGAAGTAACTCATAACAGGTCACATTTTGGGTAGGATGCGGAATGGGAACTTGAACACAGATGAGCAGAAGCCCCATTGTCCTTAACCACACAGCGCTGCAGCACTCCACTGTATCCCATCCACCAGCATCCACAGGCACAGGCATGACCACGCTTCTCCAGAATACCCTGCTTTTGTTGTGACATCTAAGTTTAGTGAGGTTCCCTTACTATAATGTTTACTATAAGGTAACTCAGAAGGCAAGTTATAGGTCACCAAGACTACACAGGAATGTCAGTCTAAAATTTTCTACAGACTACCAACAAGAAAAATACAAATACTACCAGATATTTTCAAGCACACACGAATTACCAAAGAAACTTAAACATTCTCATTGCTCTTTTTGTTTTATTCTGAGACAGGGTCACACTGTGCAGTTCCTGCTGGCTTGGAACTTGCTGTGTAGACAAGGCCAGGCTGGCCTTGAACCCGGCCTTTGCTTTGTGACTGCTGGGACTAAAGACACAAACCCAGGCCTGACTGCTCTATTTAGGCCAATTTGGTCAGTTTCTACAGAAAAAAGTGCTCAGTCTTTGTCTCCCAGTTAAGTCATAACAAAATTTGTTTTCTCTCAGAAACTTAGAAATAATTTGCTGGGGCTATTGAACATTTTAGGTACCTACTGAGTAATAAAGGCTAGATAGCAGGCAGAAATAGTGACATTTTATTATACAAACAATATCAAGTCCTGAAATGAAACAGCAAGTCAAAATAGTATCACTGGAGGCACAGACAGTACATGCCCAGACACTTCCCAGAGGATGTCTAAGAGTGTGGCCAGAACCAACCCTGTGTCAGTTTTCTCACACAGACATAATTACAATACAACTTAATTTATAAACCCACCTGAAAGCTAGGTAGGCACCTGCCTGTAACCCTGGCACTCGGGTGGACACAGGGGAGCCTCAGGACAACCTGTTAGCTCAACTAGCCACATTACAGATGAACAAGAATGAGGTGAACAGGGATGAAAAAAATAGAACAATTATCAATTATAACAGTACATTGTAAAAAAAAAAAAAGGAATGTGGATTTTCTCTGAAAATGTAAGTCCTGGTGTCTTCCACACACACATAACTTCAGCTAACCAAAGGCAAGTAGTTTATCAAACATCTATGCACTATGTGGTTTGTCCACTTTCAATTCAACTAGGGTGTTAGAATATACTTCTCCCCTACCTTGTTTTCTTCTCCATGGATTGGGGAGCACAGCAAATACAGTCCATAATAGGCCAGTTCTGATATGTGTTTTATTCCATTAAGGTTCCTAAAGAAAAGGGAAAAGCGTTGGCTCATGGGTTTGATTTTACTGGGAGTATTCCATAGCCTGTCAGCCTTATATATTCATTTGCTTATTTTATTTTTGGATGCAGCATCCCTGTGTGTTCAGACCTCGAACTCCTTCACTCAAGGTTGAAGGGCCTCAACCTCCCAAGCAGCTAGAACACAGGGGTGCTACCCCAGCATTTTCATAAGCCAAATCTATAGAAATAGACCCGCTTTCATACGAGTTAAGCCTAAAATAGCGCCTCAGTTCTGAAAAAAAAAAAAAAAAAAAACCTAAAAAACATGAGGTCATCATGTTGCAAGATTAAGGGCTCACCTGGCTTGTGAAATAAGAAATTTATGAGGAATTGGTTCAAAATTAGTTAATGCGACAAACACCTGGAAAACAAATAACCAAGAAAGGTATGAGTGTTTTTTTCTATTCAGAAAATACTAGCTGTAACAGTGGTTCTCAACCTTCCTAATGCTTTGACCCTTTCATGCAGTTCCTCATACTGTGGTGATCTCCAACCATAATTTTTGTTGCTTCTTTGTAACTGTAACTTTGTTACTGTTATGAATTATAATGTAAATATTTTTGGAGATAAGAGGTTTGCCAAAGGGGACTCACCCTTCAGGTTGAGAAACGCTGAGCTGTAACATCGTTCTCTGTAGTTAACCCCCAAGTCTTGGGAATTTTCACTTACCTCTATACAAGTCTGAATAGACTGTGGCTTTTCTTTAAGAGAAAACTTGGGCAGAAGCCTTAAAAAATTCTTTAGAAGATTAAATATGGCATTTCGTATTTGAGAAAGGTCCCAGGCACAAAAGTAAATCTCCTCTTCCTCCTCCTCTTCCTCTCTTGAAAATTCATCCACCTGGATCATGGGAAATATGCAAATAACTGATGTTGTCTCACAATCCTTGCCCTGTGGTTTCCATTTGCCTAAATGAAGTAAATGCCAGCCACAGCTGTGCTCATCAGAGCACCCGACTTTGCCCTGGTCCTTGTGTTGTTCTAGGTCTACAAGGCCACAGTGGTCTGGCTGCTTGTACTACAGACCTCTTTACTTCTGTATTGGTGTATGGTTTTTTTGACAGTTTGTAGACCTGGCTATCCTGGAACTTACTTTGTAGAGCAAGCTAGCTTCAAACTCAGACACCTACCTGTGTCTGCCTCCCAAGCGCTAGGATTAAAGGTGTGCACCAGCAAGACTGGCTTGGAAATGTCTCCTTACCCCACCCACTTCTTACCTGATAATCCTCTTTCCTAGGTGGTTTTCCTCTTTTTCTGCCCCTCCTATAATTATCCTTAGAACTCTTAGGGTGTTCCTTTTTTCTTTTCTGATTTGAGTTAGATTCTTGAGGCCAGCTCTTCTTCAGAACCTGAATACACTTGTCAAACATCACTGGGTGGAATACTTGATTGACAACACTGCCTAGTCACAAGGAACAGAGAACAAGCAGGTTAGTGTTTGTTTTGCTTTGTATGCCATTCTAAGACAGGGTCTTGCTAATCTGAAACTCATAAACCTCCTGCCTCATTCTTTGGAGTGCTGAGATTACAGGCATGTACCTCCATCAGCTTAGGCCAGTTAGGTTTAATTGTCTTACAATATGTATATGAGTCTGGGGAGATGGCTTAGTGTAAAAAATATTTACTTTGTGTGAGGACCAGAGTTCAGAACCCCAGAACCTACACAAAAGCTGGGCAGGCATAATAGCCTGCCTGTAATTCCAGCACTCAGGCAGAGATGGGATCCCTAGGACAAGCTGCTAGTTGGACTGACTAAAGTTGATGAGCAGTGAGCTCTGTGGTCAGAGAGGCACCATGTGTAAGCAGGGTGGGGAGTGATCAGGGAAGTCATCTGCACTTGACTTCAAGCTTTATACACACTTGTACACATTCATCACAACCATACAAACACACATCACACACACACCAAAACATGTGTTAACAACAGATGTAAAGTTTAAGAAGCAAGAGATGGCCTTTCCACCTGACTCTATGGGAACAGTGAGCCTTTTCAGTAAAGATGTGCCATTTTCAATTTCTTCCCTAGAACAGGGCAGCAATGCTGATGAAACAAGAATAAGTGACAAGATTCCAAGACTCGGTCCTCACAGATAAATTCACTTTACACGTGTTTCCTACTGAAAACAACTGTAAAACTGGACAAAGATGTCTCATATAACCAATACAAAACACCAAGAAAAAAAAGGGGGGGTACAGACAAAACTTGAAATTGCCCTAATTTTGTCCCTCTAGGTAATTCCTGGGTCTCAGCAGAGACACAGTAAATCCAAGCAGATGATAGCCTTGTGAAGTAGAGGAATCAGAGTCAGAAAGGCAGGCCAGCTGGGATATATGGAGTGATTTCTAAAGATGAGACAGCTACAGAAGGAAGAGCTTAGGTGTTTGAGCAGGCTGACTGTCATTGTGCACACATGGGGTAAAACTCCATCATGGTAAGTGAACAACTACTTCCAAAAATTCAAAAGAAAAATGATTTTCAGATTCCACACAGGGCTGACGCATTTGAGATCTGCACAGCCAGATAACAGAGACCTTTTAAACACTCAAAGCATTGAGTAAACAGGGAGACATGTCCTAACAACAGGAGTCACAGTCATAAAAAGAATGCTGGGACAAAATCAGAGATGCAGATCAATAGAACAAAATGGAAGACACAAACATGAGTATACTTAGTTTTAGCCATTTATTATTTATTTAACAAAGATGCCAAAAATATAAGCAGGAGAAAAGAAAACATCTTCAATAAATGGTGCTCTAGAAGTTAGATGTCCACATGTAGAAGAATGAAATGGACACATCCTTGCCCAAACACTAACTCCAAATGGGTCAATGACCTAACCCTGAGATACTGGAACTTCTAGAAGAAAACATAGGAGCACTGTATGTGATATAGATGCAAGAGGGGAATTTTGGAATAGGGCTCCATTTGCTCACGAAATAAGGCCAACAAGTGACAAGTAGAACTTCAAAAAACTAAAAAGCTTCTGCACAGCTAAAGAAACAATCAACTCCAAAAGAAAAAAAAACAACAGCAAAAAAAAAAAAAAAACAATCAACTTGGTGAACGGGAAGCACACAGAATGAGAGAAGATCTCTGCCAGTTGTTCATCTGACAGAGGATTAATATACAGAATATATACAAAATTCAAAGCACAAAGAATAAAAAACAAACAAACAATTCAAAAAAAAAATGGGCCAGGGACCTAAAAAGAGAATTCTCAAAATTAAAAGCAAACAAACAAACAAAACTAACAACAAAAAACCCACTAAGAAATATCTCAAAAAATGCTCGTGGTCCCTAGCAATTAGAGAAATGTAAATCAAAACAGCTTTGAGACTTCATCTTACCCTAGTCAGAACCACAAACATAATGAAAAATCAAAAACAAATGCTAGAGAGTATGTAGGCAAAAGGGAACCCTCACTGACTTTCGGTGGAATTGCAAACCGGTTGAGCCACTATGGAAATCAGTGTGAAGCATTCTTAAAAAGCTAAAACTAAATCTGCCACATGACCCAGCCATGCCATTCCCTGGTATATGCCCAAAACACTCGCCATCCTACCACACAGCTATTTGCTCAGTCATGTTCACTGCTGCCTATTCCCAATAACTAGAAAATGGAATGTCCTCAACTGACGAACGGATAATGGAAATGTGGTATGTCTGCACTACAGAAGACTTTTCTGCTGTAATGAAAAATGGAATCATGAAATCTGCAGGTAAACTAGAGAAGATCATATGGAATGAGGTAAACCTAAACCGCCTAAAACAAATGCTGCATGTTCTCTCTCATCTGAGGCGCCTACCTCCAAACCTTCAGATGTGAGTACACAGCCTGGAGTAACTGCAAAAACCAGAAAACAGAAAGAGACCATTGTCAGCTAGAGTAGGAAATTGCAGGACACAAGTGATCTGGTCAGAGAAAGGGGAAAAAGGAGGAAGGAGGCTCTAATTAGGGGGGGGAGAGGGAAATAAGTGCCTAAAAAAGAGGGTAAAATAACAATAAGGATGTCTCAAAAAGTAGCAAGGAATCACACCCTAAAATCTGAAGACACTAAAACAGTTAACTCTCTTATATGAAATTTAAATAATTTTTAACTTTTATTTCTCTTTGAAGATAGCTATTTGGACGTAAACTACACCCATCTTCCTGTACACTTCAAATCTCTTCTAGCTATGCAATACAATGTAAACACTATGTAATAACTGCTTTGCTGTATGGCTTAGGAACTGAGAGAAAAGTCTGTACATGGTCACATCCAATCATCTTAGGCATAACAACATACACATTATCGACAATGTAACATTTTATTTTCAAGTATTCTTTCCTTCTAGTTGGTTGCACACAGATGTGCAACCTATTAACAGAGGGCCAGATGCATGCATACCTGGTATTTCTAGTAGCAAAAAATAGAGCCCAGCAGCATGAAGGCCGTATTCTCGACACTGTGCACTGGCACCTTTTTTATGGGCTTCCTGGACAAAGTGACAGAGTAACGCCACCAGTGTGTTAATGGAAATATTATTCTCAGTGAAGAAGGTCCAGATGCTCTGGAGGAGGGCGAAATCACAAAAACCAGTTGTTAGAGGAACTGGAAAAAAGAACACTGATATTTACAAGGGCCTAGGGTAACAGTACATTTTTATTTATTAATACTTAACAAATACCTATAAAGTTCCTAAATCCTAAAACCCAAACCCTAATTCTAAAACCACACTTCCAAAATCCCTAATCCTACCACAGCCTAGCTTCTTAAAAGAATAATAAAGAGTGTAAATACAGCTCTGCTTAGCAGCCACAAGCCTTGGGCTAGATCCTTACACACACACACACACACACACACACACACACACACACACACACACAGCACATACACACAGTCTAGCTCCTAATAACAAATGTCTGCCATCTCCAAAGAGACAGAAACAAAAAACTAAGTTCTTCCAGACTGAATAAGAACCACCACCACAGGCTTGTGTGTCGAGCGAGCATTTGTTCTCCAGTTGCTGTGCCGGGAAGCTGGGAAGCTGTGAAGGTAGGGACTGGCTGGCTGAAGGAGGTAACTAGTGGCAGGCTTTTGAAGATTACAACCCAGCCATAGTTTGTAGCCATCTCTGCTATTTAGTCCATAATAATGAGAGAAGTAATCTAGTTTGCTTTCTGTTGCTGGTGTGAACACCATGACCAGAAGCGACCTGGGGTGGTGGGGAGGAGGTTGGGAGAGTTTATTTGGTTTATACTTCCAGGTGATAATCCATCACAGAGGGGAATCAGGGCTGGAACACGAGTAGAAACTGAAGCAGAAATCATGAAGGAATGTCGCTTACTGGCTAGCGCTCTGCCCTCTGCTCAGCTAGCTTTCTTAGACAGCCTAGGGCTAGCCTACTGAGTTATGGTAACACCCACAGGGGCCTGAGGCCTCCTCCAGAAATGAACAATCATGAAAATACCAACAGCATTGTTTCGTTGGTTCCCTCTTCAGTACAGGCATGCACCATCACAACAGGCCTTGAGTATCTTTAAAAATAACAAAGGCTAACAAAATTCAGGAAATCAGACAGTGTGTTTCCTCCTTCCTTCAAAAATTAGGACAAAAAGAAGGGTATGTGGCACATGCCTTTAATCCCAGCACTCTTGAGGCAGAGGCAAGTAGATTTCTGAGTTTAAGGCCAGCCTGGTCTACATAGTAAGTTCCAGGCCAGCCAGGGGTAAATAGTGAGACTCTGTCTCAAAAACGAAAAAACAAAAATAACAAAAAAGTTAGGGTAAAGGGCAGGCAATGCTGCAGAGTAGGCACTCGGCACAGCGCAAAGTATTTTACAGATTGGTGACAACCCTAACAAAACTGGGCATGGTGACATGAGTCTATAATCTCAGTATTTGGGAGGCTGAAGCAAAAAGACAGTTTGAGGCCAGCCTGGACTGCACAGCAAGACCCTGCTGGAGAAGAATGCAGAGGAGGAGGAGGAGGAGGAGGAGGAGGAGGAGGAGGAGGAGGAGGAATCTTTTTGTTGTGTGACTCCTTGACAGTCACACTCTGGCTCCAAATGCAGTGGGCACTTCGCTGAGTGTCCTATCTAGTCACCAGAACTCCCCTTGTTGCCTCAGTCCTGTGACCTACAGGGCCTGTGCTCCCACCACTAACTACTCCCCTGTGGCCACGTTCAATGACTGTCCATCCATCTCTGCCCTCTTCTTGCCCTCGCTGGTAACACGCTTGTCTTGGAGTCTGCTCACACCTTGATCTGCAACAATTTGCTCTTAGCTTTTAGCCTTCTGACCTGCGTTTCTAACTACCAATTAATTATACCTTTAAGGAACCTCCAATATAATCTCACGGTGGTTAATATCCTCCTCCTAACTTTGTGGTTGCTCTAGGGTTCTACTGGCAGTTCTGGAGACTGAACCTAAGGCCTCATGAAGGCTGGGTAAACACTGTGCCACTGAGGTAAGGCCCTAGCCCTTCCTCCATTCCTTACACCTAATCTGGCAATTGATGCCATGCCTTAGATACATGCCAGAAACGTCTTAGTTCTAAAAACTCTATTAATTCTGTCTAAAACAATTTCATGTTTGTAGCCTTCCTTTCCAGTTTCCACAACTAAAACTCCAGATCGCACCATTAGCACTCAGTCCATACTATTCCAGTAGTCTTCTCCCACTGTAGTCTGCCTATGGGAGCTATTCATGCTGTGAGTTAATATATGCATGCTACTTAAAACTTCATATATAATCATGCCTTATTAATCATACCATACTCCACAAGTGAAGCCCACTTATGCTGGCTAATTTTATGTCACCTTGACACAAGCTAGAGTCACTTGGGGAGAGGGAACCTCAACTGAGAAAATGTCCCCACCAGACTGGCCTGGAGTCAAGCCTATGAGGCATTTTCTTGAATGACGATTGACGTTCATGGGCCCAGCTCACTGTGAGCAGTGCCACCCCAAGGTTGCTAATGCCCAGTAGTATAAGGCAGGCTGAGCAATCCACGGAGCAAGCCAGAAAGGAGCGCTCCTCTATGGCTTCTGCTTCAGGTTCCTGCCCTGATTTTCCTCAGTGATAGATTGTTATCGCAAAGTGTAAGATGAAATAAACCCTTCTCTCCCAATTTGATTTTAGCCATGGTGCTTTATCACAGCAACAGGGAGCTGATTAGGACAGCATTTCAAATCACCTGTAATCAATCCTTACTGCCCTATGTGTCCCATCTTTTAAAAATTCTGAATGCCATTCATAACACAGTTATAATTCTCAACATGTCTTGCATATTTCCACCGTATCTCAACCCCAACCCTATTTTCTAAAGTATTCAACGAAATGCTTAGTATTGCTCTAAAGCAATATTTAACTAGACGATTTATTCTTGAGTGATCCTGTGTGGCCTGGAACTGTAACTCACAGTACCTCTGCCACTGCCAAGCACTGGGACTAGAGGTGTGCCTTATAACACATCTAGCCTGCATTAACACTTTCTTGTTCTGTTTCTTACCCTTTTAGGGTTTTTTTTTTTTCTCCCTTATAAAAACTTTGTTAAATTACATTTATATATTTGTTTATTGTGTATGTCTGGACACTCGTGAATTTATCAAGGTACATGTGTGGAGGTTGGAGGACAAGTGCAGGAGTTTGTTCTCTTTTTCTATCATGTGAGACCTGAGAATCAAACTCAGGTTGTTGAATGGTAGTAAGCCTCTTTACCTGCTGCCCAGCCAGCCCTCTTGCTGACCTCTTTGATTTTTTAAAGATTTTTTTTTTTTTTTTTGTAACAGGGTTTCTCTGTGTAACAGTACTGGTTATCCTGGACTCACTTTGTAGATCAGGTTGGCCTTCAACTCACAGAGATCCACCTGCTTCTGCCTCTCAAGTGCTGGGATTAAAGACATATGCCACCACGCCCAGCAATTACAGACAGCTGTGAAGTGCCATGTGGGTGCTGGGATTTGAACTCGGGTCCTTTGGAAGAGCAGGCAGTGCTCTTAACCACTGAGCCATCTCTCTAGCCTTGAATTTTCTTTTTTATAGAGGATATTCTCTATAGCCCAGGCTGGCTTTAAATTTGCAGAAACAATCAATCCTCTGCCTCATCCTCCCAAGTCCTGGGATTACAGGTGTGTACCACTATGACTGTTTCTCATTCATTCATTTGGTTTTAGACAGGGTTTCTCTGTGTAGTCTTGGTTGTCTTGAACTCACTTAGTAGACCAGGCTGGCCTCGAACTCACAGAGATCAGTTTGTCTCTACCTCCCAATTGCTGGGATTAAAGGTGTGCAACACCATGCCTGGCTGATTCTTATTTATTTATGCGGTTTTTGTTTGTTTGTTTTGTTTTGTTTGAGGCAGGGTCTCACTATGTAGTTCTAGCTGTCTTGGAACTCACTCTGTAGACCAGGCTAACCTCAAAGTCACAGAGATCTGCCTGCCTCTGCCTCCACCTCCTGAGCGCCAGGTCTAAAGGCGTGCATCACCACAGATCACCTGATTCTTTTTAAAAAGAATTCAATGATCTCAGTATTAATAAACACACGAAGGCTGGAGAGACACCACAGTGGGCACAGCACTTGGCTCAAAAAGCATCAGGATCTCTGTTTGGATTCTTAGAATCCAAATAACAGAGACGGGCCGATCCCTGAAGTAATTCCAAGCTAGGGAGGGACTACTAACTCAAAGAAAAAAGTGGAAGGCATTTGAGAACCACGATTAAACTGAGGCCGCTAACACCTGCACACACCAGGTACAACACGGTATTAGGCCGTGTGTAAATCACTTAACTACCTTTCTTAACTTCTTAACATTAAGACATGCCGGTATTGTTCTTGCACTTTCCATGGCCTTTCACTTGGTTCGTGGGGTTCTCTTCCTTTTTGCTTCACCCTTTAAAATGCTATTGTAAAAAGGGTGGTCATGTCTTACAAATAAAAAGCAGAGCTACTAGGACAGTCCAATGAACAAAGCATAGTGTTCACATTATTCTTACCCAAGGAAATTATTTTTAACTTAAACTATAATGACTTTCAGTCTCTATAACACATAAAAATGGGTTCCTTGATTTGTTCATTTCTTTTTACCTCTGAAGATCCATTCTCCTCAATAGCAAAGGGGTAAAGGCTTCCATGGAGTTTTGTGAATGCATCTAATCCAGTCTCTAGGATCTCTGCTACGATTCTGGGATCCAAAGGCTCAGTCTCCATGAAATCCAGTTCCCATACTGTGTTCACCCATTCTGAAGAGGAAATGAAGAAAAATTAACAAACACTCTCAAACATCATTCATATTATTACTTTCAAGCAAGTAGCAAACAATCACCTCTAAATGCCAAGTATACTTTAGAAAACAGTCCCTACTCATATTTAACTACTGTCCCACTCATGTCATGTAATAAAAGGAAAGCCATTAAGATTAAAGAAACGCGGGCTGGAGAGATGGCTCAGAGGTTAAGAGCACTGGCTGTTCTTCCAAAGGTCCTGAGTTCAATTCCCAGCAACCACATGGTGGCTCACAACCATCTACATTGAGATCTGGTGCCCGGGCATATATGTAGAGCAAATACTGCATACATAATAAATAAATAAATAAATGTTTAAAAAAAAAAAAAAAGATTAAAGAAACGCTTTTTAATGCAAGCATGGTGGTCAGGAATAATCTCAGCACTTGGAAATCTGATGCAGGGGGATTACCACAAGTTCAAAACTACCCAGAGCCACAAAGTGAGTTCCAGCCCAAATAAAGCTGCTCAGCAAGACCTTGTCTCATGAATCCAAAAGAAAAATATGAAGAAAATCCTCCTTTTAAAATCCTAATAGAAGTTCATCTATTAGGTTAATTATCTAAAAATATAAGGAAAAGAGCTGGAGAGATGGCTCAGTGGTTAAGAGCACTGACTGCTCTTGCAGAGGACCCAGGTTCTAGTTCCAGGACCAACAACCATCTGTATCTCTAGTCTCAAGGGGTCCAACCCCCAATTCTGGCCTCTGTGGGCACCAGGCAGCATCTGGTGCACAGACATATATATGCAAGCAAAACACTCATTCACATAAAATAAAAATACATCTAAAAACATCAAGAAGAAAACATTAGCTTTTAGACGTAATAGCTTCAGGGAATAGCTCTTGAACAAACTTAGTGATCATGTTTTCTTGTAAGTTCCACTCGGAAAAGACACACGCATCACCAAGAGCTTTGGTCACTTCTCTGTGAAAATCTCATAAGCAAGTTACTAAATCCAAATGAAATATGTTTTATTTTGAAAATTTTATTTGGATTTCACTGGGCCCTTGAACAATAATCTCATGTCAAAACAGACAAACCACTTCCCCAAAACGTTTACCGTGAAAGAGACAAGCCAGGCTCATGTAAGCACGTACTCAGCGGCTCCCAAGCACATTCATGAAAAGAATGTGAGGCAGAGACAGCCAACTCTAGGGTTCTCAGCCCTTGGCTCAATTCATTTTCTGAGCCAGATATTTCCCTTACCCCTTCTAAAACTAGGACCAGATGAGTATCTAGACATCTCAAATTATTAGGCATATCTTCAAATTAATATTCCTTATAAGTTCACCATCATTTAGGAGGGCTTTTAGCAGGAAGTTGAAAAGAGTATGAACACAAAGACAGAGTAAGAGGAGAGGCCTTCCCTTAGGTTCATGGTTCTCAGCATCACATCACACTGTGCAATTTGTAGGTCTCTTCAGAATACAATCTGCCCATCACCATTTGTCAATTGTAAGCAGCCCAAGTGGCTTTGCACAGAATTCCTTCCAAAGACGTCCCAAAGAAGACCCAAATGAGGCTGGGAATGCAAGTCAGTCACTGGTAAAGCCACAGCCACAAGCAAAACTGAAGACTATATCTCTCTGTATGGGCAGAAATGTTCTAATGCTCACCATCGGCAAAACAGGTGAAAAGGTATCGTTCTCCTTGTCTCTGGTCTCTTGTGACAGCTGAATACTGTCACTAGACTTTGGAAGGCAGTAACTGGGCCTGATTTAAAAATCTTAATTATAAATTAAGTCATATCATGTCTAGTGCTCTTGAGCTTCTACTACTCCATCCCTGAGATGAAATAACACTTATCACCCAAGTGTTTTGTTGTTGTTTTTGTTGTTAGTTTTAAGTGTTTTACTGGAATTATTTGGGATAGAATCGAAAGGGGGTTGGGGTGAATATGAGCAATGTATACACACATATGGAAGGGTCATAATGAAACCCATCCTTTTGTAAACGAATATACACTGAAAGCAAGAACGATAACAAGGCTGGAGAGATGGCTCAGCAGTTATGAGCTCATCTGAGGAATCACCCACCCCACACAGCAGCTCACAATTCTTTGTGAGTCCAGTCTTAAATAATCCAACACCCTCTTCTGGCCTCTGTGGGCACCAGGCATGCATGTAGTACATATGCCTGTACACATAAAAATAAGGAAAACAAAAAAGAAAAGAAAAATACTCTGGTGCCAGGTAACCTAGTTCCTATAAATAACTCTGTTCCTAATTAATTTTAGACTGTCATCAAATCATTTAATTTCCCATATAAAGTAAATCTCTCCTCATCTAATTTCTTATGTCAAATGGGAGACAGCTCCTGTTTTATGATTTAAGACTAAAGAGGAAAAATACCCATCACCCCTCTACAAATATCTTAAGAAAATAGTTGATGAAGCCCTTTAAGCTCTAGATTATAAGATGAATGCACACAATGATCAATATACCATGATACTGTAAAAAAAAGTCTATCATACAAGAAAGCCTACTGAGTTTTGCATCATATTAATAACATTAACACGCTAACTTGACCACTAATACATTGCTAATCTATTTATCACTGGCACTACATAATTTTTGTGAAAGACGATGTGTATAAAACACCAAAAATTGTACTACTTACAAATAAAACCCTCATTGAACAAACAGCTCTAAATGTTTTTATAGTGCATGGGCATCAACACAGTAATATGTGTGTACAACACTGAAGAGTATATAGGAAATATAACTGGTAGTGAAGGGAAGGATGTAGGGAAGATGACTTCTCAACTAGACCTCAACACAGCAGTGCACGAGGGAAAGGAACGCAGAAAGACAGAACAGGGTAAGGGAGTACAGGGCAAAGGAGTCTGGGAATAGAACAGTCTGAGGAGAGAGGGTCAGAATCAGCATTACTATTTACTCATCAGTTAGTATACTCCAGGCTCTAAGTTCATCTGCACAAGAACCCTGTTAGAGATTATGAACTATATTTGACAGATGAGGAAACCAAGGTGTATCCAGGTTAGGCAATTCGTCCAATGGCATCTAAAACAGCAACAAGAACAAACAAACTGAAGCAACTCTGGTGCCAAAGGTAATACTATTAGAAGAGCAGACAGAGGTGAGCAGAGACAGTTCTGTTGCATGAAGGCCAGCCCTGGACCAAGAGGGAGTGAGGCCCTACTCTCACTTGCTCACCACGACGGCCTGCTTCCTGGTCTGACAGCCACAAGGGTAGCATCTCTCCACCTGTCACACATGGCTACAGCATCACATGTTCCTTTTCTGCTGTAATTCCTCTTGTATGCAGTTCTTTTTGGATCGCTCTGCCTCAACTGCAAGGACCACAAAGTTGCTGCCTTAGCCAGCTTATAATCCAGTTTCTTATGTGGTGCTTCCAAAGACTGAAACAAATTCCCTAAGTTCATTATCCATTTTCAGGGCATCCATCCCTATCACTATAGCCTGTTAGTATGGTGAGCTCCATCAAAAAGGCATTGCTCTCCCTACCACATAAAGCAGTGGTTCTCAACCTGAGGGTAGTGACCCCTATGGGAGTGAATGAAACTTTCTCAGGGGTCAGGTATCAAATATCCTGTGAATCAGATATTTACATTATGATTTGTAACAGTAGGAAAATTACAGTTATGAAGTAGCAACAAAATATGGTTGGGGGGGGTCACCACAACACGGGGAACCACTGACAGAGAGGAAGACAGCCACCCTAGGATTCCTTCCAAGGATACTTCATTTTCAGCTTGGCACAGGCCACATATCTTATCACCAGACAGAGAGGGCCCTCACAACCAACGAAAGGATTCCATCTAAGCTCAGCATGCTAAGCCAATGAGTTTGTTTACTGGATGGAGTTACCCACAGAAACACAGGTGGCTCTCTGGCAGCTGCATTACTTAAAAGCCCCACTGTGGCACAAGTGAATGCTACAGCACACCCCTTTCCCCAGGACCACATGCAGCTGGGGCAGGGTTATATTAAGCTGGGAAAGGCAAAGGGGAGTGGCTGGAACTTCTAGGGGGGGTCTACTGACATTCTCTTTCCTTTCTACCTATGGATAATCACAGCTGCTGATGTCAAGATGGTAGGGGTCATGTCATGCCTGGAGAACAGACTTCCACAACGCCTCTTAAATGGTAGGCCAATGATCGCGCCATCTATGTATAAAACAAATGGGAAAGACCCAAAGAACTGACACATGCAAACCTGCACCTTCAAAAGCAGTAATGCAGGGTGAACAGGAGACAGTGAGGGTATCAGAAAGCAGTTAGGATTATCCTGCAATTGCCTGGATTGACTGTGACGGCTGGAGCCCGGATGTACGGACAACAGAGGTCAGTAGGGATGAATGGAGAAACTCTCAAGTTTGTGATTTAGCTGGTGCAATTAACTGGCTTTGGGAATCTAGACTTCATTCGGACGTCTCATGAAGTCTGGATGTGAACCATCTACTTGAACTCATGATCGCAAATTATGAGGAAAAAAATCAATTTGAAACAAGAGATTGCTTTAAAAAACCACCTGGAGATGAGAATACACTTATAAGTCCAGGAAGACTTGGCAGGATAGAGATGACAGATGGAGGAAAAAAAGATGAACCAGCAGCGGAAGAGGCCAACTATTAGTTTTTTAGGTTGCTGTTGTTTTGTTTTGTTTTGTTTTTTTTTTTGGAGACACTCCCATACTGGCTTAAACTCATTTGTGTAGCCCAGGAAGATCCTGAACTCATGGCAATCCTACAGTCTGGGTCTTCCGCATGCCAGAACAGTTCAGCTCTCTTTTTAAGTTACTCATCTGGACTCAGACCCCATCGTACGTCTGGCTGGCAACCACCCAGGCAGGACTGTCACAATCTTGGGACTCACGGTCACTGCAGGGATCAGGGCCTCCCTCACCCCACCCCCCAACCCGCACCGGGCCGCGAGCTGAGACACCTCAGGCGGAGCCAAGCATCCCAAGCCCCGAACCCAGAACTCGCGGCTGCGTTTCCTCACCGAGGCTGAGATCCAGCGGACACCAAGGCTGCAGGTCTCTTCCAAGATCCTGCCACGCCATCGTGACCATGGAGGCTACCGGCTAACAACCGCTCCCGCGCGAGCTCCGAGACCTTTCTGCGAACCAGTCACAGCGTTCGGAATTTACCACCGTCCAATCACCGCGCTAAGCGGAGTTCGTACTGTAAACCAATGGTCGGGGTCGCCCATTGCGAGCGCAAAAAAGTGGGTGGGGCGAGGGCGGGAAGCTAAACCCGGCTCCTGGGGATTTCTCTTTAGCATTCCAGCGTGTGTTGGGGGTGTCAGGACGCCTCTAGTGTTTTTGGTTACCGTCTTGTCTTTCTTCCACGACAGGACACCTAGAGGCCAGTGGAGACGGGACACTTCCTGTAGTAGCAGTCACCTTTGCCCCTGTTGAGTGACACTAAGCGTGCGTGTCAAAGGTAACCACATCCCGTCAGGGAGCACGCAAACGTTGTTCAGATTCAAATGCGAAGAGTAGCCCTGCGTTTATCGGGCTAAGACATAAGGGAATGCAACCAAAATATTACAAAGACGCAGCGGCTGGGCTAGGACTTTACTGAACATCTGGGCCGCAGCTGTACTGGAAAGAGGCCCGGGCCGCCATGTTCCTTAAGGGCGAGACTAGGCGCCCTTTGGTGTTGCACATGCGCGGATGAGCGCACCCCCTTGACTGCCTGGAGGCGGGGAGGGGAGCAGGGGTGAGAAGAGGTGCGCGTGCGCGTGGCATCTTCTTTGCATCCGGGCCGGAGTTGTCCTGCCCCCTCCCCCGCCCGGCGCCGCCGTAGCACTTCTGTGCGTTGCACCGCGGGAGTCTAGGCAGTTCGGTGTGCGACGGGGCGCTGGACTCCGCCCGGTGGGCGACGGAACGCGTGCTTGCGCCTTTTCGCCGGGGTCCTAGCCGCTGCACCGCCGGGATCTGGGGAGGTCCGGTGCCTGGCCTCTCGGTGCACCGCTGCTCTGGGCGCCGCAGCCCGCAGCAGCCGCCTTGCCTTCCTCGGCCCTGCCTCTCCCCAGCCAGGGGCGCAGGCCAGCCGTGATCGCCCACCGCCCAGCTCAGCGGAGCCGGGCCGCTGTGCGGCGTCCAGCGTGTTCCCGCAGCCGGCCCTCCGGCCTGCCTTCCCCGCAGGCTGCCCGCGTCTCGGAGGGAGGGAGCACTCTGTGCGGACACACCGGCGCGGCCAGGCGGGGAGATGAGCTTCTTCGGCTTCGGGCAGAGCGTGGAGGTGGAAATCTTGCTGAACGATGCGGAGAGTAGGAAGCGAGCGGAGCACAAGACTGAGGACGGGAAGAAGGAGAAATATTTCCTCTTCTACGACGGGGAAACCGTCTCAGGGAAGGTGAGCCTTTCTCTGAAGAACCCCAACAAACGACTCGAGCACCAGGGCATCAAGATCGAATTCATCGGGCAGATCGGTGAGTCGATTCCCTGGGATCTCCCCAAGCCCGCGACGTCAGCCGGCCCCTGGAATGGAGTGTGGGACTGAATTGGAACAGAGATTTTTTTTTCAGGGCCCAGCTCCTGCGAGGCCTGTGACAGGTTCTTGTCAACTTCAGTCTAAAGCCTGGGGTTCACCCACGAGTCCTGTCCGTGGGCGACCCCTCCGTGCATTCGTTACCTTCTTTCATGCCAAAAGTGACAGCGTGCTGCTGGGGAGGTGGGGACAGTCTTGATTCGGTAGGGAGCCCCCTGCTGTATGGTTGGGTGCTCACCTGGTGCCTGGGTCTCCCTGTTGTCTCTGCAGTATGCTCTCAGCTTTGCTTCTAGTCCTGGGGATTTCATAGTGAGGTGCTTAGGCAATAAATTCACAGGGGTTGAATTTGACAGGTACAGTTGTCAGATCCAATCCAAAGTTAAGCGGTGACCCCACCCATCAATCCTTATTTTTTAAATTTTATTTTATTTTAAATATGGTGTGGTAGACAGGGTTCATAAATTCTGTTTATGTCACCCCCACTCTGAACTACCTTTAATGTATATGTTTTGAATACTTTTAGCCTGCCTCTTTCTACCTATATTTCTCAGACTTCTTCATTACAGTGCTAGTCTTCAGTTGTCTAATTTTCTCCTTAAAGCCACAAGTGATGTTGCAAAGACTATAATTAAATGATCACAAATTTGTAGCTCTCAATAATCATCTTAAAATATTGTTAATTTTGCTAGAACTAGACAAGGGAAGATAGTAAAAAAAAAATTTGGGGAGCCAGGTGAGTATGGTGGCACATGCCTTTAATCCCAGCACTTAGGAGGCAAAGACAGGTAGATCTCTGTGAGTTGAAGACCAGCCTGGTCTGCATAGTGAGTTCCAGGCCAGCCAGAATTACACAGTGAGACCCTGTTTCAAAATAAAACAAAACCCCACAAAGATCTGGGGAGCTGCCTATCATGGCTGGGTTGTCATC
>CAJQZJ010003694.1:17853199-17925609 GCA_907164525.1 Lophiomys imhausi
TTATCAAATTGCTTGGGTACTTCTAAAATAAAATATTTGTGTCATGAAGTCTCAGTAGGTTATGCCCTGTGGATGGTGAACACTGGCTGGTCAGAAAACCCTACCCTGAACTCCATATTGCACATTTGGACATGGATTTTAGAGACTTCTTTGGGAAAGCTTGTTAAATTCACATGTTAAGAGTTTAGCATAGCATCTGTTTTCTCTCTTTTACAGAAGTAAGGAGGACTGGAAGGAGGAACCCTGGGAAAAGGAGTCCTGTTGGTTAGATTTTTTGCAGTCCGCCATTTGGCCTTAAGCATCTTCCCTCTGATATTTAAAAATATGAAAGCCAGCTGAAGATTTGCTGATCATAAAGGAGCCTTTTGGCTTTTTTTTTTTTGAGACAGGGTTTCTCTGTGTAACAGCCCTTGCTGTCCTGGACTGGCTTTGTAGAGCAGGCTGGCCTTGAACTCACAGAGATCCACCTGCCTCTGCCTCTGAAGTGCTGGGATTAAAGGCATGTGCCACCATGCCCAGCACCTTAAAAAAACAACAACAACAACAACAACAACAAAAAAAAACCAGGACGTGAAAGATCTGTTCCTGTATCAGAAAAGGGATTGGAGTGTGAATCTCACACTGGGCCGCTCTCCTGATCCTGGCTTGGATGGCAGGACAGGAGGGAGCACTGTTGTTGGATATTTGGAACCTGATCATGTCACAGGCTGTTAGCTGTATCCTCAGTATTTCCTGAACTAGAAACCAGGAGCACCCCCTAGTTTTCACACAATAATGCCTTGAGATATTGCTGTGTGTCTCCTTGGAGGATAAAAATCACCCCTAGTAAAGAATCACAGGTCAGGATTTTATAAATCCAAAGCATCTTATGCTAAGCATTCTACAGTACTTGCCTACTGAGAATTGGTTTTTAAGTAGGAGTTTAAAGTTACTACATCAGTTCTTTTGCTCTGTAATACCAGTATAAACAGGTATGTTTTAGAGTTTGTCAATACCATCACTCCCTGATTGTGAATGACTAGAAAGTTCCCTGCTGCAGAGAATATGAAATGAGCCATTATAGAAGGAATGTTCGGTGTGTAGGTCTCTTTCTCTTTTTACTTAAATGCAAGGTAGCCAAAGAGGCTGTTTGCTGTAATTGCCCCGTCTGGTCTCTTGCCTAACTCCTTCATTCCAAGACTGTAACCTTATTGAATTTTCTTAGAACATTTTACTGCTTCTTGGGGTGATTTTCCCTGGGCCTTGGCACTTTGACCTGATGGGGCCTCAGCTTTGTCAGCTGTAATTCAAGTGTAATAAAATCACCTGGTTATTACGGCAAGACACTGGGGGACCATGTCTTGTGTCTCATATAGAGGGCTCTTTTGTAAAGGTGAGAGTAACCACTGCAGTGAGAATTCCATTTCACAAACTGAATTACAGCCACCGACTGAGTCAGTCCCTCTCCTAGACTTCTTACATTCTTCCCGGTTAGCTTGCCATGTGGACTTTTACAGAGTACATGTTTTAGCTCTTTGCCACATGGGCCTTCACAGCTAGCGGAGGGTGTGGTGCTTACAGCATATAGTTCATGGTCATTCACATTCATTATCCATGGTTACGTGAGAGAATAGTGACAGATCAAGACAGAATTAGAAACACTATATGTATTGTTTGGGCTTGAGATATATTCTTCATGAAGGAGAAGACATTAGAAGAACCTTTCTGACCAGACATGATGGCACATACTTAATGCCAGGACACCAAAGGTTAAGCCAGGAAGTTCAAGGCCAGTCTGGCTACTAAGTAAGAGCTTGTCTCAAAACAAAGCAATAAAGGAAAAGCCTTTCTAGATATGTTTGGTATAAAAAGTTTCTCTTTCCACTTTCCCTACCACTCTTTCTGTTCCTAAAATTGATTGGTATTGAAGATACACCAGGTTATTAATCACAAAATACTTTTCTTGGGCTTTGTGTTTCTTTATTATCTTAGCGACTTCCCCCAAAGAATCAGGGCATGAAATATTGTGTCATACATCTAAGACAGTTATTACGAAGGGACTTCAGGGCACCAGAGCGAGGCCAGTGGGTAACTTTGTTGAAGTTGTGGTTCTGTGGTTTTCTCCTTCATTGCATTCTTTGACTATGTATCAAGTAGGTGGAACTTCTGTCATGTTATAAGGTCAGGTTGTATGGGAAATGTAGCTAGAGCCAAGAGAGTTTCTTACCATGCCTGAGTTCTGCTCTTCTACCTGATGAACTAGGTTGTGTGTTTGTCTGCTTGTTTGTTGGCGTCTTGGAGGAGCTGGAGCTATTGTCCCTGGTCTCACTCTATAATCTGCTCCAGCAGTCTCTTCTAGACCCTGCTCATGATCGTCTGCAAGGATGAACGTCCCAAGAGTCTATTCTCATATTGTTGATCCCTTAAAAACTGTTTTGTTCTTTACCAGCCTTAGAGGGAGTACATCCTCCTGGAGCTTATCCCAGTGTGCCTTTCCAGATTCGTCTCTCTTCGACCCCATCCTCACTGGTGATAGCTCTGTCAAATATCCTCTTCTAGTCAAGCATGGTGGTGCACACTTGTAAACCCAGCACTTGGAAGACTGAAGCAGGAGGATCATGAGTTCCAGGCCAGCCTGGGCTACATAGTGAGACCTTATCCTTTAAAAAATGAAGTAAATCAGGACCGGAGAGGTGGTTCAGCACTGGCTGCTCTTCTAGAGGTCCTGAGTTCAGTTGCCAGCATCAATATAGCAGCTTACAACTGTCTGTAACTTTAGTCCCATGGAACCCAATGCTCTTTTCTGGTAGACAAAATATCTAAATACCTAAATAAATAAATACATCTTTTTTGCTTTGTTTTGGAGACATGGTTTCTCTGTGAAGCATTGGTTGTCATGGAACTCTCTCTGTAGACCAGGCTGGCCTAAAACTCACAGAGATCGTCCTGCTTCTGCCTCCCAAGTGCTGGGATTAAAGGTGTGCATAGCCATTGTCCAGCTATCAATCTTTTTTTTTTTTTTTTTTGTTTTTTTGAGACAGGGTTTCTCTGTGTATCCTTGGCTACCCTGAACTCACTTTGTAGACTGGGCTAGCTTTGAACTCACAGAGATCCATCTGCCTCTGCCTCCCAAGTGCTGGGATTAAAGGTGTGCACCACCATGCCCTGCAATTAAATCTTTTTAAAAAATGAACTAAATAATAAAAATCTTCTTCTGCATGAGGCCCTAGGTTCAAACCCCAGTACTGCCCCTGCCCAAAAAAAAAGAAAAAAAATTGTATTTCTTCTAATGTTTTGGTGTCTTCCTCTTGTATATTAACATTTTTTTCTTAACAGTGTGACCTACCCAATTTGTATGTTTTCTTCAAAAGCCTACTACTCACTTGATCCACTATTCTTCTAAGCTCCAAGGTTACCTCTTTTCAAGCAGGTTGTGACTTTGTTATTGTTGTTTTTATCTTGTTTTTTTTTTTCACTTGTCTATCTGCTGAAGACCAGAAACTGCCTTCAGTCCATCAGTCCAGTGGTTAATCTCTAGTCTCAATGACTTGCACATAGAAAGTGCTCAGTAATTGTTCATTACCTGGATAATACAGATTCATATCTAAGATCTTACAGAAACTATTTTCTGGGTCCTCCCCGCACCCCACCCCATCTTCTTTAGAATCCAGGAACAAGTGTAGAGCTACAGCTATGCCAGGCAGGTATCCCACAACCCTCAACTATGTCCCTAGCCCCTGGCTTTATTTTAATGAAGGAAAGTAACAGTCTAGATCAAGCAGCTAGGTCTGCTGCACATGCTTGTACGTCATTACCTTCATGGCCACCGCTGGAACAGCGCCTTCCTGAGGGATCCCAGATGTGAGAGCAACAACGCTGATGCCAGCTTACTTGCTTTTGCATTTTTCGCATCGTATTCCTATTTCAAGTTGAGATTACCTCTCCCTGTTTAAAAGAGGAGTTGCCAGACCTGTGGCTCGCTGAGTCCTGCAGCAACTGCTGTGATGTTAGAGTTTGGATATTGTTTCAAGAGAGTAGTAAGTTATTAGCTCTTCCTTTAGATCCATGTTTTTGTAACCCTTAGTTTTTCAGCTACTTTGCTATAGCTAGCTATCCACGCTCCCTGTCTGAGCATGCTGCTTCTGATAGCATAATCTCTGTTGGAACAATGCTAATCAAAGTGTGATAAGGGAAGTCCTCTGGGTTAGACTAGTGGGACTGGAATGATAAGTAGTACACAAAGAGCACTGAGGGGACTACTGTATAGTTATAGAAGAAAAGACCATTTTCCTGCTGCAGTCCTTTGGGAAACACTAGTGGAAGCCGTAAGCCAGACTTGGGAACCTTTGAGGATAATGGGGTTAGATGAACCAAATATAATTAGAAGGTCAAACTTGGAGAGGTGGGCAGACACAAATATTCTTATACCTCAGGGCCAAATAGATAATTTTTTACAAAATGTCTAATGAGCTCATCAGTACCAAGAAGCCTGTCCTTTTAAAAACTCCAGAGACTTTTACCATAACTCATTTACTCTTGAAATACCAAGTGAAAAAGCATGTAGAGGTTAACTAGATTGATTCTGGCAGACGTACTAAGCTGTCAGCAGGGCTTAGATTTGCACGGAGCAGAACCGCAAATGCACAACCCAGAGGTGGAATTGTTCCTATGGGTCTGCCAGGGGCAGGAGCTAGGATGGAGCTATGGCAAGCAGGAATCTTGATCACATAGTCAACAAACAAAGGCTAGGAAAGACAGAGGAAAAGGAGGCACTTGCTGCTTTTTATTTCCCCCAAGTCCAGCGTGAAACCTAGACTATATATGGTGGCAGCCCAGTAGCAGGTCCCAGGATGTCCCAAAGGCTCATCCTGTAAGGTAAAGTTGGCTCAGTTTTCTACAGTGGCAACCTCACTTCTTGGTCGTTGGTAACAGGCATTACCATGAAAACATCCTGAGTGCAAAAATTATTTCCTCCTTTTGAGTGAAGAAGGAAACGAATGATAGAAGTTACTTGGAAAAAAAAAAAAAAGAAAGGAAGCAGTAAGAGGTTCAGCTTCTTCCTCTAGCTTGAAGGGCTGTCATGTTTGCAATGATTCTAGCTGCTGCTTTGGGATAGAAAAGATGCTTTTATAGTCTCTTTAGGGCCTAGGCCTCTGGCTAGAACATTTTTTCTGCCTTAATTTATTTAAGATGAAACCAACCTTTCTGGCAAATAGCAGTGTAAAGCCACTATTTCCGCCCCTTTGGCCGCAGTGTTTGAAGAAGCATTTCAAGTTGTTTATAAAATTACAAATCAAAGAGGCCATTCTAAGCTAGTTGTGATGGTATACATCTTCGATCCTAACACAAGGGAGGATGAACAAGGAGAATGACCACAAATTTAAAGCCAGTCTGGGCTATGTAGCAAGACCTGTCTCAACAAAATAAACAACAAAAGGCCAGTCTAGTTCTCCTCAGACCACAGTGTTCTCTCATGGAATTCCATGTAGGCACTGATATTGATGTGTTATAGGAAGAAAAGCACCAGGGAGAATGCAATGCTGTACAAAAAAGAACTTCTACCCAAGTCCCCCACTGGGCCAGTCTGGGTACTTCTGTACCATTGCTAGGGTCCTCAGAGATTGGCAGCCTGAGCACACTCTGAACCTTCTCTGCTTTGTTTCTCATGTTGCCTTTGGCTAGATGGTCATTGCCTTTGTGGTTTTTCTTCTGTCCTTCTCGTTCCATTTCCCTCTTGGTGCTGCCATCTTCCATTGGAAGTTTATGGACATTGGGGCAATGTACTTCTTATATGAATTCATCAGAACTGGGACCAAAATCCAATGCCTAGGAGCTGAGGTACAGGAGTCCCAAGTTAGGGGTTCAGTTCTCACATGAGCCAGCACCATCTACCAGGCTAGGTAGCAAGACTGAGTGGAAGAGTTCCTGTCACCGAAGATGGCCAGCTCAGTCCTGTCCTGTTCTTCTCTGCATGTTCTTACTTTACTGGGGGCATAGTTAGCTACTGGGTTATTCACTTTCTCCCACATAATTTGGGACAGTCATCTCCCATTAGTGGATTTGTGGATTATGACTCACTACATGCCACCCACTACTGAGATAGGTTACTTAGTATTTGGAAAAGGAACTAGATTATTTGTAATAAAAGATTGATGGCCAGGCATGGTGGCACATGCTTTTAATATCTAGCACTCATGGCAGAGGCAGGTGTATCTCTGTGAGTTCGAGGCCAGCCTGGTCTACATAGCAAGTTCTAGGACAGCTAGGGCTATGGAGAGACCACATACATTAACCACAGGATACACTGTAAATTTTATGGAAATAGCATCAGTAGATTGGATATATCTCTACTATTACCACATTCATGAATTGGATGAATGCCTTTTGAGTTTTATTTGCTTGTTTGTTTAATTTTGGTCAGCCTTCCTTCTTTCTTTTCCTTTTCCTTTTCCTTTTCCTTTACCTAATGCTAGTGTCAAGTCCAGGGTCCCCTCACCATTCCAACCCAGGCTGGACTATGGAATGAGAAGGCCTGATCTACCCATCTTGCAGGATTATTTTAAGGATGATATACTAAAGTAACCATGCATATCCTGCAAAAATCAGGAATGTCAGCAAGATGCTCTGTTTTTCATATTGATTCTCTTGATACATGCTGTAAAGCTGCTCACAGAATGAGTCTGTTCTAAGAACCTTAGGATTTCCTTACTTTTATTGGTGCATAGTCAGTGGACTCCTAACATGGCCTGGAACATCACATTGGCATTTATTTATTTTATTGTATTTTCAGGTGCCTTTATTTAATGTGTATGAGTGTTTTGCCTACATGTATGTATGTGTACCACACGCATGCCTGGTGCCCATGGAGGTCAGACGAGGGCACTGGACCCCTGAAAGTCGAGTTACAGATGGTTGTGTGTCACCATGTGGGTGCTGGGAAGTGAACCCAGGTCCTCTGCAAGAGCAACCAGTGTTCTAAACCAGTGAGTTATCCCTCCATCATAGGCTTTTGTATCATGGATTCTCACTATGTGAAGCAGAGAATCAGCTGGGCATGATGGTGCACACCTACTGTTCTAGCTGTTTGAGACTGGGCCAACCTGGTAACATAGTGTGAGACCCTGTCTCAAACAAACAAAGCAAAAAGGAAGTGTCTTTGGAAAGGCATGTGTATGAAGAAGTCATTGGAGAGTCTGGGGTCAGAGAAAGAGAAGAGACTCTAAAACAAGGCCACAAGTCTGGTTTGCTAGCCCTGCCTTCAGAAGAGAATGGTCCCTCCAACCTTCGATGCCCTCACTAGGTTCATGTAGTCCAGGTTGGCTAGAGAAGGCTTTGTTCTCTCTCCAGAACTCTACTACGACCGTGGGAACCACCATGAGTTTGTGTCTCTGGTGAAGGACCTGGCCCGGCCAGGAGAGATCACTCACTCCCAGGCCTTCGACTTTGAGTTTACACACGTGGAAAAGCCGTATGAATCCTACACAGGACAGAATGTGAAGCTACGGTAAGTGACCTCTGCTGTTTCTGTGTGCCCCTGAACCTGCCTCATGGGGGCAGGGCCAGAAGCTTCATGGCTTTTAAGGGTCTCTTTGTGGCTGCTAAGAAGGAAGAGCACTGCCAACAGTGGTGTGTCAGTAAATGTGACCTTTGGGCTGAGTGTGGTGGTGGCACACACCTTTAATACCAGCTCTCAGGCAGGCGGATCTCTGTGAGTTCAAGGCCAGCCTGCTCTACAGAGTGACTCCAGGACAGCAATGGATACATAAAGAAACTCTGTCTTGAAAAAAAAAATGACCATTGGGCTCCCTTGGGGGAAAGCCTTCTGATTGTACTTCCTGTGGCCACCTCCGAACCTGAATGCAGTCACTATGACCTTGACACGTGCTACCATCACACACAGTCCCTCAAGATCAAGGTCCTCATAGAGTATAGGAAAATGATCATCAAATACCAAAGGGATTTTAGTATGTATTGCTCTTGTTTCTAAGGTAGTTCATTTAATGATATGTTTATATAATTTAAATGATAGCCAATTTTGACAACCATTTCTTAAAATTTTTGAAAATTCAGTAATTGGCTTTTATATGTGAGGTGGCCGCAGGCAGACACCCCAGCTTGGTCTCCAGAGGTACTGACCGTGCCCCAGCTAGCTCTGCTACATGACAGCAATGTCATTTTGGACTCTGTAACTTAAAGCATTGTCTTTTGAAAATAAATACTTGTTTAGGATTCTAACACTAGATCTGTCTTTTCCATATTTCAGAGGAGATAAGAAAGCAATGTCACACAGAATAACAGAGTCTTTAAAACTTGCACACAGGGCCGAGCATCTGGCTTTGTGATGCAGTTGCCTAGCAATATATTGTCTGAGACCTATCCATGGGATCATAAACAAAAATAATGTGTGCAGGAGCACCAGAGGGTGTTTTTACTATTACAATCTGGGAAACTGAGGAAAGGGACTGATGTCTGGGCCTCTTGGGTTAAAAAATAAAAACCCACAGCAGCTCTAGACTCTTAGACATGACCCTTAGTGTCATCGTGGGATAAAACAGACTTTCCTGTCACTTGGATCACCTGACCCTATGTCACAAGATAAACTTGTTTTCACCACCCACAGGCCTGGGCTTAGGATGGTGAGGATTACAGCAAGATCAGCATCTCCCTTTCTTTCTCCTGGTTTTCCTCCATCTATCAGAGCTCTGTTTATAGACTCTTGAAATATTTGCCTCTGAATTCCCACTAAAGACAGAGATTCGTCCTAGCACTCTGGAGAAAGTACCAGTTAGGATTATCTAGTAGTCTTTTAGCTTGGCTATAAGAATTAATTGTTTAAAAAACAAAAAGTCCTGACGCAAGTGCTTGTTTTGTAGCTTAGGCTGACCTCAGACTCTCAATCCCCCAGCCTCAACCTCCTGAGTGCTGGGATTACAAGTGTGTACCACTGAAGTGATTGGTATTGGCTGAGGACCCCCAAGACCAAGTTCTCACAAAGGAGATTTATTTGCCCCAGAGGGTCAAAGGGCAGGAATATGAAACAAAGACAGGAGATAGAAGGTGAGGGAGAAGGGGAAGGGAACAAGGGAAAGGGAAGGGGGGTATTTGTTCCAGGGAGACAAAGGACTGCCTCTGGATAGAGAGGAGACAGATGTGACCCATAGGAAAATGGCAGTTTATAATCGTGTTAGGATGAGGTGTTCAATGTTAATTGGACATGTTAATTAGTTGAGCCAAATCAGGCTTTTGATTGCTAGACTTCAATACTTTGATAACTGGACCTTGGTCGGCAGCCTCAGGAGGAGGAAGTGGCCAAATAAGGGAACAGACCTTGATGATAGGCTTTAGGAGTGTGATCTAATGGTTTTCAGCAAGGCAGAGGGAATGGGGAGAAGGGCAAGGCCTGCCAGAGCCCTGCTCACCACTCTGGAGCTGGCCAGAGTCCCCTCAGCTACTATGCTTGGTAATTCCCACCCCCTTCCCCAGTGGATGTGCCTTCGTGTTTTTATGTCAGGAAGAAAGGTATTGAAAACAGTAGGGTGGCTCCTCAAAAATAAATAAATAAGCTGAAAGAGTAGCTCAGTGTAGAGCAATATGCAAGGCACTGGCTCAGTCCCCACCGACACATACATATGTAATGAAGGAATCACTGTGTGATCTAGCAGTTCACTTCAGTAGTAGATCCAAAATAATTGGATATTGAGTCTGGAACAGATAATCTGACACCAGTGACCATGGCAGTCTTGGTGACACATGCGTTTAATCCTAGCACTAGATAAACAGTGACAGGTGGGTGACCTCTGTGAGTTCCAGGCCAGCCAGGGCTACTAGTGAGATGCTATCTTAAGAACAAACAAACAAACAAAGCTACGCGTTCAGTCAGACATGATGATGTATGCATTTAGGAGATGGATGCAGATGTTTGAGGCCAGCCTGGTCTACTGAGCAAGTTACAGGCCACCCAGAGCTGTATAGTAAAACCCTGTCTCAAAAAAAAACCCAACAGCAACAACACTATGTTCAGTAGCAGTGGCATACTGGAGTTATGAGGGGTTTCAGTCCTCTCCCAGCCGTGTGGGAGAGAAACAGTGTTTTTCTTTCTGTTTTGTTTTCTGGCGGGGCAGGGGTGGAAGGTGGTCTGAGAGGAAGTCTCAGTGAGAGGCAGAGAGGTGCCTAGGCCCTAAATGAAAACAGCGCAAAGTAGAAAAGAATTGGGACTCTTGATTTGAATCGTTAGGAGAGTAAAAGGCAGTCTTCTGCAGACAGTGAGATGGATTTGAGACCTGAGCCATTGGAAAGGACAGATGCCTCGTGCAGTTTTGCTCAAAGTCACTGAGGTAAATAAGAAGGACTGGCTGCAAGCAAGCAGTCCCACACAGAGCCAGCAGCCTGCATGCATAGCTGACGTGGCTAGCATGTCTTTGTTTGCTTTCCAGCAACACTTAACAGGCACTTGGATTATCAAAGGATTCCTCAGAAGAAATTATAACTAAGGGGATTCTTCCTCTCTCAGCCATGTTAGCATAGTATTAAAACCAGGGGACTGGGATCCTGGAGAAGGTAGTGCCCAGTGGCTGTTAAACCTTTAGGGTCCACTTATGTACCTTCGTTCAAACCCTTGCCCTACCATGCAACTGTCTCCTTCAGTTAAATCAGAGATTTCTTTGCTACTTTGTTGCATTACACGTAGGTTTGTTCCTGGAGTCACTTTTGTCCTCGTAAACCCCAACTGTAGTTTTTGACTTAACCTTTCCCTGTCTTGTTTTCTGTTTGTTCATCTCCCTCCGGATTGTGAGTCTCTTGAGAGAGATTGCTTTGTGCTTATCGTTGCACAGGGTTAGCTAAGAAAGACTGCTGAAACGAACACTTACTTGGCTGATTTCTCCATTTCCTATTCCTCACTTTATTGGTCAGACATTGTTCAATGGAGAGGCATGTAAGTCTAAGTGTATGGGCCAGATCCCTTTGCTCAATAGCCAGGAGTTAGATAAATAAACAAACCCTCCACACAGATGGTACATAGTGCTAGGAGACATAGGCAGTCTTCAAAACTTGCTATTGGGCTGGGCGTGGTGGCGCACGCCTTTAAACCCAGCACTCGGGAGGCAGAGGCAGGCGGATCTCTGTGAGTTCAAGGCCAGCCTGGTCTACAAAGTGAGTTTCAGGACAACCAAGGCTCCTCAGAGAAACCCTGTCTCAAACAAAACAACTCATGCTGTTGGAGTATAAAGCAAAGGAATCACTTTTACTAAGACAAGGTTCTTAGTTCATAGTCATTGAGCTCCCAAAAGGATTTTGAAGGAAGGCTTTGATCTGTGTATAGGTGTATATGTATACCTTTGTTAAGAAAAGGGCCCGTACATTCTCAATAGAATATAAAACCCTAAAGGGGTAAGCATTACATAATGTAGGGTTCTCTCAGGTGGGCTATTTATCATCCATGTAGCATCTAGAGTCTGGAAGTATTCACTTAGGGTGACTCCATCTCTAACAGCTATTTCCTTCGAGCCACCATCAGTCGCCGTCTGAATGATGTTGTCAAGGAGATGGACATTGTAGTTCACACACTTAGCACATACCCGGAGCTGAACTCGTCCATCAAGATGGAAGTTGGGATTGAAGACTGCCTGCACATTGAATTCGAGTATAACAAATCCAAGTAAGTGTCCTGAGCCCGAAGCTTGTGTGGTAATTATTTATGGAGGTTAAGACAGATCTTGAGTATATACGGACAGGCTCATTACTGCACAGCTTCAAGGTAATACGGTACAAGGGGGACCACAAAAATAATACAGTAGATACTAGGCTGGTTATAGATAGACGAGCCAGGAAATAGGGCCATAGTTCAGTATATCAAATTATTTAAGATCACATATTTAAACATTAAGTTGCCTTTCAAAGTCAAGCTAAACTAGTGTTTAGGTTGTTTATTTTAGATGCTAGGTAAAGCTGCTTCCTTCCATGGACGAGAATAATCACAGAGCACAATACCACTATCATTTGTTTCCTCCCTGGCTTAGAAATCAAAGTGAGGAAACCATGCACTGGCAATGGCCTGCTTCCTTCCTGAATCAAAATGAGTTACAGTACAGAATATCTGACACATTTTTATAAAGCGCTTAAAATGATTTTACCTGCCAAGTTGGGAAGCTGTGTTTTAAATTGGCTTTACTCTTAGATCATCAAAGTATTTCATTGTTTGTAAACCACACAATTTTCGGGCAGTTTTGCATCTTTCTTTTGAATATAATCCATTCCTGAAAATATTTGGAGATCAATCCAAAAGTGAAAGGATCATCTACTCACAATTTTCTATTACCCTTATTACTATAGTGACCTTCCCCCAGGCCCACTGACAACCAGAGACTACGAATTTAGGAGAACCAAGTTGCCTACTGAGGGCTTAGGAATAGAGGGAAGAGAAAACTTACCTATGTAGACCAGGCTGGCCTCAAACTTGTGATTCTGCTTCTACCTCGAAAGTGCTGGGATTATAGGCATGTGCCACCATGCCTGACCATAACAGTTTTTAAACCAGGGGCATAAAATGACTCCAAGAACAATTGTGGAACAAAGTTGCATGTTCCTCTGCTCTCTAGCTTGGAACCTAGTGAGGCCCCCATAAAATGACGATTGTGACCAGAGCCAGTCCTGCTTGGCCTGGCCCACCTGTTGGATAGGGAATTGGTGCTAGGAAGGAGCGTTCCCCACCCCCACCCCCACTCAACTTGGTCCTGTCCACTAATCCCCCAACCCTCTGCTGAAGGCCACAGCTAGCAGCAGTAAGAGCCTGAAGCAGCCACTGGTCTACAGCTTTTTGAATGAAAGATGTTTTGGAGTCAGTTGTACGCAGACAGGAATAAATACTCCTAGTCTTCCCCTCTCCTTGTACAACAGGTTACACCATATGGGAACATAAAACATGTTTCTCACATGGGTGTGCTTCTGTTTACAGCTTCATTGTAATAAACAAATGCTTCATTTATAAGAGTATAGAAAGCTTAGCAACCACGAGTAGTCTATAAGCATCCCTGAGAAAGGCTGCTGGTGGCTGCCTGCTGCATCCACAGGTGTGGAGTTAGCTACTCAAAGTCTGCAGCTTTTCTAGTAGACTGTAAGCAACAAGGTTGGAAATGGTTTCCAGCACTAAAGCCTGGAAACTGGAATTGCCTTTTTGAACCCTACTACATCCAGTTGAATGATCGAACCTATTCCAACTTCTTTTTTCCCACCTGCCGAGCAAGGAGGCCCAATTCTGAAGTCTCTGCCAGGGGTCATGTGTTGAGCTTCAGGTTTGAAGAGTGTGCTGTCTTTCTGGCACACCTGATCCAGGGCTGTGTATACACAGACTACCAGGCCAATGGGCTAGCCCACAAAGAAAGACTTAAAGGGTTACAAAGTGTTATGCAGCGTGGCTAAATTCCTAGTAGTCATGAAGCATAAGCCATGCAAGCAGAGTCCAGACAGCAGGCAATGAAGTAGAGGGAGAGCCACTTGTTTTGTTCTTCTGGTTCTGCCTGGGCTGTCTAGCTGGAGCAAACACAACCATTTACTAGGAACTGTTAAGCCCAAGTTCCCTGAAGGCATTGTATGGAGAGTAAAGCTGAAGGAAGAGACTTAATTCCTGTGTTTGTGAGACTGGCCTAGTACATTAGAAAAACACATACATTAAAAAATACTAAAGGCACCCCAGGTGAGGTGGCGTATGCCTTCAATCCCAGTACTCAGGAGGCAGAGGCAGAGGCAGATGGATCTGTGTCAGTTTGAGGCCAGCCTGGTCTACAAAGTGAGTTCCAGGACAGCCAGGAAAAATCCTTTTACACAAAGAAACCCTGCCTCGGAAAACAAAACACAACTACAGCAACAACAAAAAACCCAAGCCAGAAACTGAAGGTATATCTTGTGGAGCAGATAAAGAAATGGTAATGGTTGAAATAGCATGTATCATCCTTTGAGCAGGATGTGGAAGAAGAAAGTCACACAGATTCCAATAAGGACGTACCAGGAAACTATTCCGATCATGAGGTTGAGGAAACATTTCCGTTACAACTTCTCACCAACGGGTATCCTAGACAGCGTGCCCCATGCTGAAGCACAAAGGGGCTGGCCACTATACCATCATCTTACTCCCTCTACCTTCTCTTCTTCAGATACCACTTGAAAGATGTCATTGTAGGGAAGATATACTTCCTGCTGGTGAGAATCAAAATCAAGCACATGGAGATAGATATCATCAAACGGGAAACAACAGGCACGGGTCCCAATGTGTACCACGAGAACGACACAATAGCCAAGTATGAGATCATGGACGGGGCACCAGTTCGAGGTGAGCCTCCTGACCCAGGGCCACTGCCACTATTTGCTCCCGGGCCATGTACAGAATTCCAGAATTTGGGAAGGGCTCAAATTGTTGAAGTAAAATACTTTTTTTTTTTTTTTAAACAAGGTCTCAGTACGTAGCCCAGGCTGGTGTGGACCTCAGGGGAGTGCCCCGCAGTCAGGTGGGAAGGGGAGGAAAAGCTGAGTGTGTGGAACTTGAGCTTCCGAAGCCACTGACCTTGTTTGTATCTTGACTTATATTTAAGATCTCACCTCAGCTGGCCTGCTTGCACATGTCTGTTAGGTCACCGCCTTGGTAGGTGGAAGCAGGAGAATCATCCCTGGCTACACAGAGAGTTTAAGACCTACTTAGGCTATATGAGACCCTGTTCCAAAAAAAAAAAAAAAAAGTTTGAAAACTGATTTTAAGATATATTTGACTATTTGTTTTTTTCCTCTTGGCATTCTGACATGTTTTGCTGCTCAGGGCAAGAGGTCCATCCATTCTAGTTATTTTCGTTGCTTAGTTCTAGCTACAATAAAAATGTTTCACTCTAGGAATTCATTTGTCTGCTGTGAAAGTACACTACTAAATTACTGGCCCGTACTCCAAGGGCTTCACACAATACCAGGAACTCCTGGAAGTAGTCCTTAAGCACCACAGGGTCCCTAGGATGAGTGGGCTGGAAGGCACTTTGCTGTTTGGGAGTCTGGGTGATTCTGGGAAATAGCAATCATTTACATTCTTTATTGAGGGTGAAGGTCCCCCCTCACTCTGAAGTGGGTGGTAGTACATCCCAATGGGTGTTCCATGTAGAAGGAAGATGTCACCCTGGGCAGTGCATAGCACTGGAGACAGCACAGGTTCTTAAGTGTTCACTGTATCAGACCCTCCAGAGCATTGGAACCCAGCTCTCTAAACTCTGAGGTTCCATTTTTTGACCAGTTGTGCAGGTACAGCCGACTGTCATTTATCGTGTGCAAGTGAAATGGGCCACAGAGAAACAGCACAGAATAGCAGATAATTAAAGGTTCATTTATATTTAGCTTAAGGTTGGCAGAATTACTGCCCTCATTTTATTCCTCTTATTAGAGTATGATAGGACCTAAAATATGTCACTGGATTCTCTGATTTTCCACATGAAAGCTATAGATGTATCCAGAAGTGAACTGGCTACTGGAGAACAGGGTCCAGAATGAGTTTTCTGTTTTCTAGGCCACCCCACTGCAGAACACTGTTAGAGTGGAGATGTGTTCTGGGGCATACAGTGACCAGTTTCAAAGGAGGGACAACTGTTGGAGAGAGAGCTCAGGTTAGGAGCACTTACTGCTTTTGTAGAGATCTGAGTTTGGGACCTAACACACACACCAGGCAACTTGGTCTCTTATAACTCCAACTTTCTTCTAGCTGCCTCAGATACCTAAGCACACATGTACATATTCACATATAGATGCAAACATACACATCAATAAAAATAAATCTTAAGAGAAAGAATTTCAAAAGAAAAGGAAGCCCAGTAACTTAACAGACTTACTGGCTCACATCTCTAATTCCAGCTCTTGAGGGGGCTGAGGCAGGGGGATTGCTGTGAGTTCAAGGCCAGACAGAACTACATAGAGACCATGTTTCAAATAAACATGAAAAACACCTCAGGAACAAGGCACACTGCACATAGCAAATGGTGCCTAATGATTCCCCTATGCCATTTGGTCAGTGTTCCACATTGCTTTCTGCAATGGGAGGGTGACAGGATGTTCAGAAGCCACAGACTGGAATGGGAAATCACATATTTACTTCAGAAAACTGCTGGGAAGCCGGGTGTAACATCTCAAAGGCCAGGAGCCTTTGCCTAGTGTTCCTTGCCTTTCTTAGATGGAGTCTGACTGGGTGGCTGCAGTCAGAATGGGTGCTGTTGTTCAACAATGCCTCTTGTCCCTTACTCTCATTTTACCCCACCCCCTACAGGTGAGTCTATCCCCATCAGGCTCTTCCTGGCAGGGTATGAGCTCACACCCACCATGCGGGACATAAATAAGAAGTTCTCTGTGCGCTATTACCTCAACTTGGTGCTGATAGATGAGGAGGAACGGCGCTACTTCAAGCAGCAGGTGGGTGCCTCCTCTAGGACCCTGGGTCCCCTTGGGCACAGCACAGAAAGACCACAATTCCCAAAGAGGGCCATCTTAATACTTAAAGCAAAATGCTAAAATAGTCATGCCTCTGTCTCTTATTATTATACCAAGAGGTAGAAACATGGGATTGCCTAGCATCCCACAGCAGGAGTGTGAATCCCCAATTGATACCTAAGGTCTGCTTTCTCAGGCCTAACTCCTGATTTTGTGACTCACACCAGGGACACAGGTGTTAGGAGCTACTCACTGCTTTGGTGAGAGATGAGCAAAGGAGGTTATTCCTGGAGATTCCCTGGGACCATGGTGGGAACCCCTGAGGAAAGCATTCCTAAGCCTCTCTCAAGTACCATATTGCCCCTTCTTTCAACTCTTTAGGAAGTGGTGTTGTGGCGGAAGGGTGACATCGTCCGGAAGAGCATGTCCCACCAGGCAGCCATTGCCTCACAGCGTTTCGAGGGCACAACCTCGCTGGGTGAGGTGCGGACCCCCGGCCAACTGTCTGACAACAACAGCAGGCAGTAGGCCCCTGGGGCCAAGAAGTTGCTGGGCTTCCACCACAGTGCCCCCACCTACCAAACACCAACGACTGGGGGAGGGGGAGGATGGTGTGAGACTCAACTGTAACCTTGGAAACAAATCATGTTTTTTACTTAAATTCTTTTCTCCGAAGAACCTAAGGGTCTTGGGTTGGGCAGCAGTCTCCCTGGGATTCTGCAGCCTAGGTGGGGATAGGGGGAGGAAACATTCAGGAAGCTGGTCTCTCCCTTGGGAATGAGCTGTCTGTCAAGGCTGTCTCCAGCCTTAAAGCAGAGATGAGAGCACACACCCTCATCTCCAGGTTCTGTGGGCTTCCTGATTCAGAAGCTGAGTGTGTTCCCGGCATTTACCTGCCAGCAGGGCTCTGGGTAGTCACATCTTATACTCCCTACGACTGTTCTGAGGTAGTGGCACAAACTGTTGGGCCTGTCTTATCTAAGTTGGAGGAAGACTCAAGATCAGGAAGCTACCTCTCTGGGCATCTGGGACGTGGTGCTCTGAAGTTTCCAGTCACCTCTGGCCTCTCACTAATGAGACCAGACACTTGTCTTCATCTTCAGTGGTTTGTCAGGAACCACTCCAGGAGCAGAAACCTAAGTAATGGTGTGGGGCTGACTGCCCTTTCACTTGTGAGAAACAGGCGCGGAGGAGCTCCGAGACAGTGTCACACATGGGTGGCCAAGGGGCTGAGCTGGGTCTCCTGAGAGGGAAACGTCAGCCAAGGCAACTGTCTGCCTTCACCACATGACTCCACTTGGCAACCCAACATCTGGGTTGTTCTAGGGAATTATTTTAAGTTATCCAACAAGCCCTAAGCAGAGGGTCTGTTTCCTTTAGTATAGATCCTTAGAAAAGGCTGGGATCCATTTGCCTCCCGGAATTAATCTGTCATTACTACTTGCCCTCCACTTGATTTCTGGAGCTGGGGTTGGTTTCAGGCACTTAGAAGTTGTGTTCTCATTCCCAACTCAAGCTTTTTCATCCCACTGTTTGCAAGTTAAGGGAGGAAGGGCCTCTGCACAGGACTCTGCTACCATAGCTTCAGAATAATTCTGCTTGCCAAATTGTCTTTATCATCACCAATTCACTGATTCAAGTTTTGGACCACCATTTTTGTTTTTTGTTTTTTTTAATTTAAAAACAAAACAGGAAAACTCTGGTGGACGTTGTTATGCTAAAGAAGACACACTTCTTTCTCCTGCTCTGTGCTTGGGCCTGAAATAGTAAAGGGGTTGACTGTCTTTTCTGCCTTGTCTGGGAATGACCAGGGATCATCTGTTATTGGCCACCCTCCCTTCTCCAGAAAGATCAAGCAGACCTGATGCTCAACAAGGACAGTATTTGCTGGTCTGTGTTTTTTGCAAATTGAAAAGTGAAGGATTTGTTCCTCTGTCATCTTTCAGTTAGTGTGGAAATGGGGGACTCAGAAACCAGTGCGATCTCTGCCTTACAGGGCGGGGCTGATGGATCAGAGTTCAGATGAAAGACACATGGGGTGACTGGGGGTAGTAGACCTAAAGAAAGTGACACTTTCTGCACGCCAAACCCCCAAGTTTAGGCGTGACATACAGTCCCCATGGGATCAGGTTCACCCATCCAGCTGTCCTTGAATATCAAGGCTGGTCCCTAGCATATGAGGGAAGTAGCTTCTTGCCTTTTTCAGAGTATGAGACTAGACACTGCTGTGCCTCCTTTTAATATCTCATTAAAAGCATTCGTCAATTTCTCTGCCTCCCAGCTGACAACACAAATTCATTTTCCAACTTTGCTGATATCCTAAGCCTTTCTTCTGGGAGAAGTAGAAGGTAGAATATTCTGTTTCTCTCAGGAGCCGTGCACAAGCCAGGTCTTGTTTTCCCTGACTCTGCCCCCATTCTCTTTCCTCTGCCAACTGTGAAAGTGTGGGGACACTCCCATCCCCATCCTTGAGCGTTCCCAAACCTGGAGTGCATAGGTACTAAACCAAGCAGTGCAACTTGTAACTAGAAGCTGCAGTGTTTACATGTTTCCTAATGTGCTGTCTTTCCAATGGGTGTGTTTTAAAAGAACATTTGTTTTAATGGTGTCTCTAATTAAAGGAAGCCCTATGGCTTTAGAGGCATTGTGCCCATGGTCCACCAGATTCTGTGGTCTTTCCTTCTTAACACTGTCTTATCTCGGACACAGTGGGAACAAAATATTCAGCCCGACTCCAACACTTGCCTTCCTTTTCAGTGGATGGTGAACAGTAATGAACACTGTATTAACCATCCATTTTAGGTAAACATGGCTCAGTTGAGGTTTGTCTGACAACCTGCCTGAAACCACTCATGTTTTTAACTTTGGTGAGACCCAGAAAACATAAGGCATATGAAGAAAACCAAAGTGGCATAGAAAAATCCAGACTTGGGTTTACTCAGTGTTCACAGACCAAGGGACTCAGTCCTATACTCTGCTACTTACTGCGTAACTACAGAGGTAGGAGCAGGTGATAGTAGAGGTGCCTGCATCTTCCAGTTGGCAAAAGCAACCAGGCTTGGATAGAAGACATCTACAGTGGAGTATCCCACCATACCCAACACAGGTTTAAAAGAAAACACTTTCAACCTTGTCATTAAATTTTTTTATTGGGAAAAATTAACAAACCACCCATGTACATTATCCCAGGAGGAAACAGCAAGCTCTCTCCTTCTTTCTTATAAAATCTTGACTTGGTAGATCTATGGCTTGTTCACTCCATCAGTAGAGTCTTCATTAACTTGGTTCTGTTTCCTCCAGGCTCAAAATAAAATCAAACTCTTCTAAAAAGGGGGGTGGGGCGTAAGGGATAGGGAAAAAGGAAAACGAGGTGTTTATGATCTGCACAGGAAAATTAATGAAGGGCATTGGTAGGCTACTTGACAAGTTCCTACAGTGGGCAGGTGTCCATTCAAAACCGGTAGAATATCTTAGGGCACTGGGTATACAGCTATGAGCAACTGAACATATAGCCTTCCTTGTGGGTGGCACGGGTGAGGATACCGACTCGGGTTTAATACTGTCTCCACATTTAGGCCTTACCTTGAGTCAAAGGCTGAACTGAAAGTCGCTGGCGAGTGAAGAGAGTCATGCTTTTTAAGGGGCCACCAGTAGCTTTGTGGGCTTGGTGATAGGTTTTAAGCTCATCCAGGGAGATGAAACGCTTCATCATTCGAACAAACTGTACATCCACCTATTTGATAGCATTGTAGGGGACAGAGATATGTTCAGCCAGAATCTGTTCAATACTTTTTCTTTTTTTTTTTTTGATTTTTTGAGACAGGGTTTCTCTGTGTAGCCCTGGCTGTCCTGGACTCACTTTGTAGACCTGGCAAGCCTTGAACTCACAGAGATCCATGCCTCTGCCTCCCAAGTGCTGGGATTAAAGGCGTGCACCACCACGCTGGGCAATTGCAGACAGCTGTGAACTGCCATGTGAGTGCTGGGATTTGAACCCAGGTCCTTTGGAAGAACAGCCAGTGTTCTTAACTGCCGATCCATCTCTCCAACCCAGAATCTGTTCAATCGCCCAGCCTGTCCTTGATTGAATTCTTGTCCATGAATTAATTTTCAAGCCTCAGCCTACTGAGCAGATAAGACTAATCTTGCTTCTGTGCCCACCCAGAGTTATCCAAATTCAGCAAAACTTCAGCTGAGAACTGGGCTATGCTTCTTGACCTAAGAACACCCCATTCTCTTTTCCTCCTTCTGTCCATGCTCCCCTATGAAACAGGAAGAACAGTTATTACCATCCACCATTTAGGGTTGTCCTTTTTGCTGGATGGGTCGTAATGGGGATTATTTTTCTCGAACTGTGTGTGGTCTGGGTAAGCTTCTTTTACAATCTGAAAACAAATCCAAAATATCCTATCATTTTAGCTCCCTGCCCAATTTTTAATATTACTTTGCCTTCTTACCCTTCACATTCTCCCTTGCCATAGAGACAGCTGGTACTCAGACATCTGGAAAGAACAGATGTGCTTTAAGCAGCACAGCTAGAAAGGAAATCCTATTTTTACAAAGCTTCACAGGGATGCTCTAAAACTAAGAGCCACTGTTGGAAACACATGTTTATTTCCTCCCAACTCCACACACAGTTTTATCCTGAAATTCTTAGCAAAGAGGAGCTAGCTGAGGGAAACCTCAGGTAGTGAGGAGTATTAAGAGGGCCTGAAGGGAAGGCCTTCCTGTTCTAACCTTTGGCACATGGGTGATGTGTCAGCACAGCTCTCCTCAGTTTCTGTGATAGGCTGTGTGGAGAGGAGTTTGCTTTCCCTGTTGCCTATTTAAGCTGCACGCCTTACATGATTAAGTCCCTGAAGAGAGGAATCCAGGCTAAAATGTGTACAGCTAACCTTCATAAGTCCCACAATGCCTGGCTGTTTGCAGTTGCTGTGATAGAAGAACGCTTCTTCCTCCAACTTCATGGCCCTGAGGAGGTTCCGAGCCTGGGTCACAGAAGAAACAGGGATTAAACCACCTGGCAGCTGGAAAGAAATCAAGGCTGTTTTCTTTTTCCTGTTTTGCAACTTCTCTACAATTCATAATAACGCCGTCCCTTTGTTCAGAGTCCTAGCCATGTTCCAGGACACTAGCCAGAACGAAGCCACTTGAAGACGGTATGGTGTCACAGTGATTATATTTCTGAAACATTGTCAGACAGAGTTCAGGGGAAAGCATTGTTGGCTAAAAGGCTCTACTGTTGCACATCGTAGTGGAGGAGGCAGGCACACAGCCTAGCGAAGGCGGCAGGGTTCCTGCCCCCGTGTCTCCTTACCTGATAGTTTCGAACACCATCCCAGCATGCTGTCTGCTTGGGCTGTGCTTTCAGATCCTCGATGCTGAACTAGGCAAAGAAAATAAAGTCATTCATCACTAACTAGTCATTGGCCAATTGGAAAGCTTCTATGGGAACAAAAAGTTCTCTCTGTAACCCTGAACTGTGTTACAGGCTATAAAGGAGCTAGGCAGATTACTGGGATTAGTTCCCTGTTTTACATTGTGATCTTTGCTAATGAAGATGATCAGTTGAATAGATAACCAGGATAATAAAACAGTCCACTGGTTCCCTGTGTTTCACTTATTAAAGTATAGTTCTCCAATATTTCTATTTTCTTCAAGCTAGTATTAGAATCAGCTTATATTACTTGAATATATGGAACACTTGTCAGGAGACATTTAGGAGCCTGGCAAGTAGTAAGGAAAAAAAAAATCAAACTAATGCTGGGTGTGGTGGTGCATTCCTGTAATCTCAGCTCTCCTAAAACTGAGGCAAGGAATCTTAAATTCAAGGGGGAACCTGGGGTACCTCAAAAGTTAAGAGGTCAGCTTGGGCTACATAGTGAGTTCATTTCAAAAACACATAACAGCAGCCAGATCAAACTAAGATTGACACTGGCAAATCGAACCGTATGTCTGATTATATAAATAAAGTTTTACCTGAGCATAAGCACACCTTTTAAATGTGTTGTCTGTGGCCACTTGTTACAGGGACAGAGATGCAACACAGACTGTCAAAACCCATAAGCCTCTCTGACTCTTTGCAGAAACTCTGCCATCACCTGCTTAGATAGGAAATCCTCCAAACAGATCCAGGTTGGGCATGCCTAAACTTCTTTTTTAAAGTCCTTCTCACAAATATTACATCCTGACTGTAGTTTCCCTCCCTCCCCTACCACCAGTCTGTGCCCCTCCACCTCCCATCACCCCAGATCAATGCCTCCCAACCTCCCCCGAGGAAAGAACAGGCCTCCCAGAGACATCAATCAAACATGGAATAACAAGCTACAATAAGACCACGGCATGCCTAATCTTAACATCTGCAATCCAAAATACTCTGGAATATTCTAACATTCAAAAAGTCTTATATTAAAGTATATAGACTGGGGGGGGGCGGATATTCACATTGCAAAATCTAGAGCACTCCTGGTCCCAAGAATTTTGGATAAGGGTTATCCAACTTTAAGTTAATAATAAAAAATATTGTTGATTTTGTGCAGTTTTACCTTTTCCATAGTCTTCAAAGATGAGAAGCTGATGCCTAAATCCTGTGATAAACCATACTCATCATTTTTTTAGTAGCAGTATGTGTGTGTCTGTGTGTGATGTGTGGGGGGTTGTGCAATCAGAGCACAGCAGTTAGGAATTGGTTCTCTCCCTTCACTGGGTTGTAGGTCATCAAGCTTGTATGGCAAGTACTTTTCTCCACCGACCCACCGCACCAGCACTACTGCACATAAGTCTAGCCTCACCTTCATGTCCACACCTTTCTCTAGCCGGCTTTCTGGCTCTGATTTCATCAGCCAGTAGTTGCTTAAATTCTTGCCACAGTTTTTAGAGGTTGAAGTCTTCTGAGGGCTAGAGTTCTCTGGCTTAACTGATGTATTTTCTGAATGTTCAGTTTTAGTACGTTTTTCTGATAGCTCCTTCTTGTCTACAGTAGGAAAGTAAAGGAAAATATCTGTCACCTGGTGGGAGGCAATGTTCCATTGTGAAAAAAAACATGTACTCCTTGGTGGCAGTACCTGGTACCTGGACTCAAAACTTAAGACTATAAAACCAGCCCAGTCCCATGTAGAAGTAACTTCACCTTCTCTATAAAACTGGACAATACCTACCTGCCCCTTGAGGGCTCAAAAATGACATCCTCTTGACTCAATCATTGAAACTATCAACTCACATCAACTGCACCTACCTGCACTGAGCCCACACAAGATTGGCCCTGTCAACAGTCATTCATTAATGGGGACAGACCTATGCCTATTGCTAAAATTATTGGCTACTGATAGATTCTAGGAGAGGGGCAGTCACTGTCTTGAGTTTTATAGCCACTGCTGAGTCCACCAGCCTCTACTAGATAGTTCCAAATCCATGGCTTCATAGATGTCCCTGGTCACAAACCAAAATGAATAGATGTGAATGAGGTTTGTAGGCAACAGGTGTAGAATATAGGTATAGTAGAGAGATGGGAGAGAGTGGGAGTGGTCTTAGGGTTAGATAGCTCTGCTTAAGGTTCCATAAAACTGGGGTTCAGTCCCCAGCACCCATATGGCTCACAACTGTTTGTAACTCCAGTCCCAGGGGATCCGATACTCTCTGGCCTCTGCAAGTTCTGCCTAAGCATGGTGCACAGACATACCTGCAGACAAAATACCCATGCATACAAAATAAAAGGAAACATTAAAAACCTTTAAAAGCTGCTGGATGGTGGTGGTGCACAAATTTAATCCCAGCACTCAGGAAGCAGAGGCAGGTGGATCTCTGAATTTGAGGCCAGCCTGGTCTATAGAGCAAGTTCTAGGACTACCTGGGCTTTACAGAGAAACTCTGTCCCAAAAACCTAACCAACCATCCAAACAAAAAACAAGATTTAATTTAAAAAAATCTGTTTGTATTCTGTACATTTGTGAAATTGTCAAATTTAATTAAAAAAGAATATGCTCTCAAAGGATATGATATTGTCTAGATTACTCAATCAGACAAAGGGACCCTATAGAGTTAAGATTAAAGAGTACTAGTAGTAATCAGTAAGTGTGCCCCAGCCATTTGTGGTGGCGCATGCCTTTAATCCCAGCACTCAGGAGGCAGAGGTAGGCAGATCTTTGTGAGTTCAAGGCCAGCCTGGTCTATAAAACAAGTTCTAGGACAGCCAGGGATAAAGAAACCCTGTCTCAAGAAAAAAAAAGTGTGCCCCACTTCAATTCGGTGCTTTGATTCAGGCTGTTATTTCCACTGATGCAGTGAAGCACCTACTTGAAACTGCTTTAATGATTATTTGGCAATACAAAGGAAAGACTTAGGAAATATCTCATCATAAATGTTCAGTAAATATTAGCCAGTATGATCATTATCTTATGCTTTTCTCTTGCTTCATACATGCCTTTATGATTCTTAAAAGATATCAAGAGAAATTTGAAAGTAGTTTAATCAGGTCCATGTAGACATGGTAAAAAAGAAAATACTAGATTTCCCCCCCCTCCAATGGTGGAGACTGAACCCAGGGTTTTATTCATGTAATCTATCGCTAAGCTATATACCCACCCATTTTTTGTTTTGTTTTTATTTTGAGACATTGTTGTAGAAAGAATTATTTATTTATTTATTATTTAGATTATTGTTAATTGGTTTGGCAGTTGTTAATCCCTAACCTGCCATTATAAATGAGCACACAGACACCACATGGATTTTAACAAGCCTTGGCCTGGACTGAGCAATCTTAGCCCATCTAAGCAAGCTCATAATTCTATTCCCCAAATATGACCCCATATATACATACGTCCCTTTGAACTGCTATTCTCCACGCTAGGCCAATGTTCCAGGCCACGTGGAATGATGTTTTCTCTAACCCATGGTGTGTGTCCTCCTTCCTGCTCCAGTTGGTTGTCCTGGATTCTACCAGAGGCTTCTTCTACCCAAGATGCTCTCTGCTTCAGAAGCCTGCACCTTAGTCCCACTTACCTCTGTCTTTGCCCAATCTCAGGCCTCAGCATTCATTCAACCAATCAGAGACAATAATTAGAAAACAAAGTAAGAGTCAGCAAGCAGGACCAACTAATTAACATTTAGAATGCATAACATCATGCCATCACATGGTCTCACTAAATTTCCAAGGCTGCCCTTCAGCTCATTCTGCAGTCTAGACAAGCCATAATTTACAATCCTCTACCTCCTGCATAGCTTGGATTATAGGTCTTTAACATCAGACCTGATTTCCCCACCTGCAAAGTTCTAAAGATTGAACTTGGGGCCTCAAATATGTCACCAAGCTACATCTCCAGATCTGAAAACTGACTTTTACTAAGTGAATAAAAGAAAATGTACCTGAGACACAGCAGTCACTCCACATATCAGGTTCCAACCCTAATTTGGCAAGTCAGCACAACCTATGAGGGGTTCTGTCCATCTGAACAATGTGCTGCAGATCAAATCCAGTCAGGTATAGCTATGAATTCAGTCACAACAGTCACTTGGGTCTGCCTGAACCTACAGTTAACTCTACTACCTCAGAATTTAGTTTGGTACTCTATCAGTCTTTATTATCATTATGGATGCCTGATGCTCTGAACTTAGCATATCTTAGCACAATTTACAAGCTGTCCTTTTGAACAGGCATACTTATTATACTCATAGGTCTGTGCCTTGTCCAGTTGTCAGAGAGATTTCATCAGGCAGCTGATGCAGGGACCCACAGCCAGACATTATGTGGACAGTCTAAATTGGAGGTCCCCATCAGGTCTCTCCACTTGGAGCTAAGGGAACTGGGAGAAAGAGGGGGAAGAAAAATTGTAGGAATCAGAGGGGATGGAGGACACCAGAACATGGCCCACTGAGTCAACTAAGCAGGGTTCATATGAGCTCACAGAGACTGAAGCAGCATGGATCTGTACCAGATCCTCTGTGTGTATGTTATGGTTGTTAGCTATGTTTTGTGGCTCTCCTAACTGTGGAAGCGGGTGTCTTTGACTCTTTTCCTCCTGTTGTGTTGCCTTCTCCAGCCTCTCTGTGAGGGCTTTTGCTTGTTTTATTGTATCTTGTTTTGTCAGGGTTGGTTGTTATCTCTTGGAGGCCTGCTCTTTTCTGATGGGAGGAGGGGAAGTGAAAGGGGGGAGGTGAGGGAATCTGAGAGGAGTGGAGGGAGGGGAAACTGTGATTAAAATGTATTATATGAAAGAAGAATCTATTTTCAGTTTTTTTAAAAAAAAGACAGGCATACGATTTGTGGTTACTTAGCTACAATGATGTGTTGAAACTTGTCATTCCTAAAAGAGGCTCTTTCTACCTTTCACTGCTTAATTTCTGCTCTTTATCCACATAGCTTATATTCATTTTTGTGAATGAAAACACATGTTTTCTGAGTTCTAGGATTTTGCTGGTGGAAAGCCTAATTTTAAGACTGGGCTCAAATGCTGTTTCCTTCTCAAGATATTCCTCTTCCATACTGCCACAAATCTACAAAGGTCTGTCTCAGAACAGGAAAGAGGTTTAACATAAAACTAAGCACAGGCATTAAGAGACAGATGCTGGTTTGTCAGTAGGTAAAGGAACTTATTTCCAAGATACATGACCTGCCTTCCATCTTCTAGGGCCCATATGAGAGCCAACTCCTCTGCACCAACACATGGGCCATGACACAAGCACATAACATCTGATAACAACACAAGATAAGGATGGCAGGAAAGTCCTACAGCAGACAGGGCTTGTAAGTATAGCTGCAGAGAGTGTCTTAACAACAACTAAATATAAGCTTTTGGTAGCCTCTGATGTTTCATTGTTCAGGAAATTTAAGATTAAGTAAAAATGTTTTTGTTGATTTAGCAAACCTATAATGGAAGCACTTGAGAATGGGGTCAGAAGGATCAAGAATTTAGGTCATCCTCAGCTATTAGCAATACCAAATGAACAGGCTGATAAGATAAAAACCTAGGAAAAGAAAACTCGTGTGTGTGTGTGCGCGCAGCTCTCAAACTCTACATGTAGTCAAGGAAGATCATGAACTCCTGATCTTTCCTTTACTTCTAGCTTTTAACTTTTTTACATTTTATTTCACTCAAAAGAATGATGTAATGGCTGGTGTGGTGGCTTAGCTGGTAGAGGCAATTTTTTTTTTTTTTAACAAAGCCTGAGGACTAGAGTTCAATCCCTCAAATTCACACGGTGGAAAAGGGGGACTGAGTCTTTTTGTGTGTGCATTAAGTGTTTGCACACGTGTAAAAAGGTAAATAAATATAAATTTAAAAAAATAGTCTGTTTCCAACCATGTTATAAAGGATATATTTATCTTTACACACACACTTTGTAGACACAGTTCTGCGTAGGTAGTACTCACCACTATGTTCACCCGCTGGTCTTGAACCCAGGTCTCTCAAGTGCGGAGACTACCAGCATGGGCTACCCCAACTCTGTACGTGTATGTATTGCAAATATTCTCAGTTCTTAATAGCTGTTTCTTGAATGGACAAACAAGTGGAAGGGACTTCCACTGAAAGTTTGGCAGAAAGCGTAAGGATGACGATAAGCAGCAACTCTCAAGCTCTCCCTCCAAAACTAGGGAGTGGAAAAATAAACAGTGCACGCCCTACAAAAAACGTTCTTCACGGGCTGCCTTTTGCAGCTTCGTGGCAGCTCACCTGAGCCAGCAGCCGCAGTCAGCCTCTTCCGAGGTCTCGGCATGGTCGTTCTGCAGGAGGCTGAAGATAACCGGACATGTAAGAAGCAACTCCTGTCTTCCAAAACCTGCACCGTGCAAGATGGAGGCAAGGAAGCCTAAAGGGCCTGAGACTTGCGAAGAAAAGTTATAATTAAGCCATTCTAATCCTCCCCTCCGTTATCTGCGCCCTTTCCATCTCTCATAATCTGCCCCTGAAGTTTAGCTCCTCAGTCCCTCCCAGGCTGGACTCTTCCCACCACCAGAAAGTTCTATCAACACACCAGCCAGACCCTCGAAGAAGCACTGCCGAGCAGATCTCCAGAGAGCCTTGAGTAGACCAGTGCGCCCCCGCGGGCTCTGTGTAATACGCTTCTCTGAGGCGCCACCCCGAGGGCCTCTGGGAACTACAGTCCCATCACGCCAGTAGTCTTCCTGGGAGCTCACATTTTAAGGGATTGCTGGACTACAACTCCCAGAGTGCCACGGGGAGGGACTTTTAAGTTCTGTCCTTGGCCAGACGGCCTGGGGTCTGAGTCTGGTTGCATTCATGGCGATGTTCCAGTGCAGTTCCCGGCGCCTTGGCTGTCTGCGCTCCCCTCTCCGGTCCCTGGCACAGACCCACCGTCGGAGCGTCACCCTCTGCATCGATCGTAAGGCTCGTCTGGGCGAGGGGAGAGCGGGACTTTGGTGGGCATCTGTGCTGGCCTGGGTTTCCAGCTGCTTGCTAGCTCTGGCCTGGTCCTGACACATACACGGATCGGGTGCCTTGACGGACTCACTTCGTTCTCAGAATCTGCTCGTCCTGGACCCACTTTCCTCTCCTCCACCGTGCTGTCCCACTAACTTGTTTCCTCCCATAAACTCAGGATCAGCTCCATGTAGTTCCTGCGACTGGCTCTAAGTCCAGTCCAGTGCCCCATCCCCTTCTCAGGCCACATGGTGCTTTGGGATTAAATGGTCCAGGTTAATTTAGCTAGTTGAGAGTCTACCCAGCCAAGGGCACATCATTGAAAAATTAAAAGGTCTTGATGTATTTAATTATTGGGAAAAGGACCACGATGGCATATAGGCCGCCAGTCCAACCAATTCAGGGCCATTGGCCTCCCACCAAACCCTGACGACTGTCCCTCCATGCCGCCAGCAATTCTGCTGGTCTAATATAATAGTATATACTTATTAATAAGTATCTGGCAGCTACCCCGCCAGCCTCGCCGTCATACTGCGCGGCCAGGCCATCCCTTCAGGCATACAGACTTCTAAGACAAGTCAAAGTCAAGCCTGTCGATCTCCCGCCAAGCCGCTGGCTGTTCCGCCGGCCTAATATAACAACTTAAAGTTATTAATGAAGATATTAGTTAGTAGAGTTTATGTTGCAGGTGCTGAAGGCCACCCTTGGTCCAGGGCTTTTTCCCCCAAGACAAGTCAGGCTGCCGGTTAAGATGGGTCAAGCCTGCCAACCTCCCACCAGCCCACTAACTGCTCCGCCAGATAAATCTTATGGTTTATATGGATAATTAAATTGAAGTTTCATGTCCCAGTAACAATTGAGCAAAATAATGTGAGTTTTCTCAGTAGATGGTAGTTCTGTCTTGGGCAACTAAGACACTTGAGACAAGGTTTCTTTGTGCAGCCTTGGCAGTTCTGAACTAGTTAGTTCTCTTGACGAGGCTGGCCTCCTGCCCTTGTCCCTGCCTCTAGAGTGCGAGGATTAAGGGCATGTGCCACCACCACCTGGTTCTTTTTACTAATTTTAGAGAAGGTATTGGAGCTGGTGACCTAACTCAGTCAGTTTGAGTGCTTGCCTAGCATTTTCATTCATGAAGCCCTAGATCTCCAACATTGACTAAACTTCTCAGACTTGCTGTGGTGGTATATGCCTGTAATCCCAGCACTTGCGTTGTAGAAGCTGGAGGATCAGGAGTTCAAGGCCAGCTCCAGTTACATAGGATGTTGGAGGCCAACCTGGACCAAATGAGATCCTGTCTAAAGAACAGAAGAATTATTTTTCAGTTGTTCAAGTAAAAAGATAGGTGTCTACTTGTAGATTTGTTTACCAAGCTAGTCGGTGGACAGAGCTGCTTAGTGGTGGATCATTTGAACCTACTCAAGGCTCTAGATTTGATCCAGGCACTACAAAAAAAAAAGAAAGAAAACTGATGAGTAACACCTCACCTCCATCTATAAATTGTTTTGTTGGTTTATTTCAATTTTTTGTTGTGGATTTTTTTTTTAATTGTCTCACTTGATAATTCAAGTTGGCCTGGAACTTACAATGTAGTCCTGGATACACTTCTTCTAAACGTGAAGTGGGAGCCACATGTCTGGCTGTTCATTGCATATTTTAAGGTTAGATAATTTAAGAGGATTAAGACATTTATTATGAGCAGTGCATATAATTGTTGTATATATAATTTTGTCATTTCATACATGAGGAAATTTTGGTCCATGTGTGATGCAACCTCAGTTTACAATAAGTTTAGAGAAGTCGCTGACTTACTGAAACAGTTATTTTATTTTTAAATTTTATTGTTATTATTATTTTTTAGACGGTCTCTTTATGTAGCTGACCTGGAGCTTATCATGTAGAGCAAGCTGGCCTCAGACTCACACAGATCCTCCTGCCTCTGTTTTCAAGTGCTGAAATTAGGCTTGCACCACAACCCCGGGGCCTCCACTGATCATTTCTGAGCCAGAACTCAACAGCTTTTGCAGAAGCTGTCAGGCACTCCTTCAAGACCTGGATTCTCAGGACCATTGTTTCTCTGATTAACTTTATTTCATTTGAAGATGCTGATGTTATCTAAAGGTTTGGGGACTTTACTTTTTGTTAATAGTAAAGACTTTTCTAATCTTCCTTGGTCTACTTGTGGTTTTTGTGGGCTCTTCATTGCTATTGTTAGTGAGTTTGCTCTTAAGACAGTGTTTCTCCTTGTTGCCTCTGGCTGGCCTGGAACTTGGAATTCTCCTTTGTCAACTTTCCAGTGCATGATACAGGTGTGGGCCACCATACCTTCCTGTTCTGCTTTTCTGCTTAGTTCACTGTGTTGTGTGTGTTTGTGTTCATTCTTTGAACACTGCCCTTAGATTTTTCTTGTTTTCTGGGAATTGGGGTGTTTTTACTTAGATACTATATAATGTCCTTTGTTGTTGTTTGCATTTTAGAGTCAGGGTATCGCTATCCAGCCAGGCCTGTTCTTGAATTTGCCTTGTAGTGCAGTCTGGCCTTGATTCATGCTCCTCTGCAACCTCTCTAGTGCTGGGATTGAATTCATGATGTTATGCTGCCTCCAATTTACTATTTAACTTGCTATCTCCAGTTTTTTTTTTTTCTCTAAGCAATGCTTTCCTTTTCTAAATATCAACAGTGTTTTTTGCATAAGAACACTGAACCCAATGTTATGTGACTAGTGGTTAAGACAGAAAAACTTTTTTTTTGGTTTTTCGAGACAGGGTTTCTCTGTGTATTCTTGGCTGTCCTGGACTCGCTTTGTAGACCAGGCTGGCCTCGAACTCACAGAGATCCGCCTGCCTCTGCCTCCCGAGTGCTGGGATTAAAGGCGTGCGCCACCACCGCCCGGCTAGACAGAAAAACTTTTTAAGAACTCAACATCTTTGTTGGGGACCTAATTGTGTTTCAAAACAAGAAATTTTTTTTTTTAAATCGGTGTTATCCATGAGTTGTACAACCATATATATATATATATATATTTTTTTTTTTTGCTTCCCTAGTTGGAAAGTAAGTCAAAGCATACAGATTATGATTTCTTTCTTTTTTTTAATTGAAAAATTTTTATTATGTGAATTTCACATCATGCACCTGTTCCCTCCCACCACACACCTTGCATCCTTGCAATCTATCCCAGCATAAAAAATAAAATTTCATTGTGGAAGCTGCAGTGTTTCTCAGTGTGTCCCACAATATTCCCTTTTATCCATACATTTTGCTTGCAAATATTCATTAAAATGACTCCTTGTTCTGGTACGAGGCCTCTGGTTTCTGTTACTTTGTCAATACTGGAACCTCACTGGAACTCCTCTCAGATATGCTGTAATTGTCCTGTGTCATGGAGATCCTGTAGTTTTGGATTGTGGAACTGACCTCTTCTTGCACTCCAGCAGTTCTTCCATGGGGTAGATGTTGGGGTGGGCCAACTCAACGCCCTGGTTCTGGACCTGTAACCCCCACTTGCATGGCCAGTTCTACTATGGAAAGGAGCAGTGCCTGCTCTCCCCAGTGCTGCAGCATGTGAGGGGCAGGGACAGCTCTCCTGTTCTTGTGACCCCATCTAGGCCAGATACCCTGTCGGCCAATGGTGGTGAGGGCAAAAGGGAGGGGAGGGATTTCTCCCGAGCCACCACCACCACATAGCAGACAGAAGGCAGGGCTGGGTCACCCACAACCCCCTTATCCAGGACCAGCTATAGTGTGCTCACCAGGCATGGTGCAGGACCTGCTCTCCTGAGTGCTACAGCATGTGAGGGGCAGGGACAGTTCTGCTCTTGTGACCCCCATCTGGGCCAGATCTCACCCTAGGGCTGGGTCTCAACCCCCACATCCAGGGCCAGGCAGAGTTCTTCTAGTTTCTGGCTTGTTTCCTGTCCTGGGAGCCCATCTGGTGCTTGCCTGGTACTGGTCTGGTAGTCATCACAGGCTACCCTATGGCGCCAATGTTGTGTTGGTGTCCAGCTTGCTTTTTTCCCCAGGAATGTTAGACTACTATTCATTCAGATGTTCAAAGATCAGAACATTAAATGAAGACATAGCCTCTCTCCTCTCTGCCACCTACTGATGCACATGTGACATAGCAGCCACATCTACAGTGCCTCTAGGGGAAAACAGATTGTGATTTCTCAATTGATATTTTAAAGTGAACAAGTTGATGGAAACAGTGGCTGCTGCCAAATATCCAGATATGGTATGGGAGTTTTCCAAGGAATTTATGCAGAAAAGCTAGGATAGCCTATCAGAAAATATGTCATTTGAGGACAACTGAGGTTTTTTTTCTCATTATTTGTGTGTGTGTGTGTGTGTGTGTGTGAATTTCACATCATGCACCCTCTTCCCTCTCATTTCCCACCACCCCTCAGACCCACCCTCCACCCTTGAAATCTAATCCTAACATTAAAAAAAAAATCTCATTGTGGAAGCTGTAGTGTGTCTTAGTGTATCCCACAGTATTCCATTTTGTCCACACTTTTTTGCTTGCAAATATTCATTATAACAACTTGGTCTGGTATGAGGCCTCTAGCTTCTGCTACTTTGTCAATACTGGAACCTCACTGAGACTCCTCTTAGATATACTGTTGTCCTGAGTCATGGAGATCCTTCAGTTTTGGGTCTGTGGAACTGGCCTCTTCATGTATTCCAGCAGTTCATCCATGGGGTATATGTTGGGCCACCTCAAAGACCTGGTTCTGGGCCTGCAACCCCCACATCCAGAGCCAGTTCTACTGTACTGCTCAGGTGAGGTACAGCCCTGCTCTCCTGAGTGCTTCAGCATTTGAGGGGCAGGGACAGCTCTCCTGCTCTTATGACCCCATGGGGCCAGATCTTGCTGCCACTAGTGGTGAGGACAAAAGGGAGGGGAAGGGGTTCTCTCCCTCGCCAACACCACCAAAAAGCAGACAAAAGGCAGGGCTGGCTCACCCACAACCCTCACATCAAGGCAAGCTATACTGTGCTGCCCAGGCTAGGTGCAGGTTCTACTCTCTGGAGTGCTGCAGCATGTTAGGGGCAGCGACAGTTCTCCTACTCTTTTGATCCCATCAGGACCAAATCTGTCTGACACTGGTGGTGAGGGCAAAAGTGAGGGGAGGGAATGTCTCCCTCACCAACTGCACCTCAAAGCAGACAAAAGGCAGGACTGTCTCTCCCACACTCACTGCTCTGGGGGCTGTCTCACCCACAGCCCTGACATCCATGGCCAGACACAGTTCTAGTTTCTGGCTTGCTTCCTGCCTTGGAGCCCATCTGTTGCTTCCCTGGTGCTTGCCTGGTGGTTGTGACAGGCTAGCTCCCTGTTGGGCCCCATGGTGCCAAACTGGTGTTGGTCTCTGGCTTGATTTTTTTTCCAGCAATGTTAGGCTACTATTCATATGTTCATAGTTCAGGACACTGAATGTACACATAGCCTTTCTCTTCTCTCAAAAACAAAAACAATGAGAAATATAATAGATGGCACCATTCTCTTTCTGTTATGTCTAGGAAATGCTGTAGTAGGTCCATTCTCAGCTTTCAGGCATTCCTTGTTAGTAAAACTCTTCTCTCATTTCTGTCCTAGAATTGAATATGTCTGGTCTTGTTCACAGCTTCCATGGGACTAAATGAAGAGCAGAAAGGATTTCAGAAAGTGGCCTTTGACTTTGCTGCTCGGGAAATGGCTCCCAATATGATGGAGTGGGATCAGAAGGTAGGAGTCTTCTTGTGGCTAGATGTTCCAACAGATGCCGAATGCAGTGACTTCTGTCCCTCTCTTTATAGTCCTAATTGCTTAGCCTCTGTTCTCAACTCACCAACTCTTACTACAAGTATGAAGACTGGTGGTAGATATTGTGGGCAGTTTTATGTCAACTTGACACAAGCTGGACACATCAGAGAGGATGGAGCCTCAAATGAGAAAATACTTCCATAATTAGTGATTGATGTGAGAGGGCCCAGCCCATTGTGTGTGGGAGGTAGCACCTCTGGACTGGTAGTCCTGGGTTCTATAAGAAAGCAAACTGAGCAAACCAGTAAGCAGCGCTCCTCCATAGCCTCTATCTGCTCCACCTCTGGGTTCCTGGCCTCTTGAATTCCTGCCTTCGCTGCCTTTGATGGTGAACTGTTATATGGCAGCATGCGTGAAATAAACCCTTTTCTCCCCAAGTTGCTTTTAGTCATTGTATTTCATTACAGCAGTAGTAACCGGACAGTAGACAACTCCTTCTGTGGAAGTCATCTCAGATGTCATGTAGATGCCCCTTTTCTTTTTTTGGTTTTTCGAGACAGAGTTTTCTTTGTATAACGGCTCTGGCTGTCCTGGACTCACTTTGTAGACCAGGATGGCCTCGAACTCACAGAGATCCGCCTGCCCCTGCCTCCCAAGTGCTGGGATTAAAAGTGTGCGCCACCACCGCCTGGCTGCCCCTTTTCTTTTTTAATTGAACAAAGAACAGAAGCAGTTCTATAGAAAATTTTTTGGAGAACATGTGTTAACTGGTGCCAGTATAAAATAACAAAGGCATCTGAAGCTAAGAGAATTCCTCTAGTCCTCCAGGTGCAGACATCCTAATCCCTTCATTGTCCCCTCTACTGAAGAATCTATCTCAGAGCTGGTCCCTGACTGCCTTGCTCGCTTTTCTTTAGGAGCTGTTTCCCGTGGATGTGATGCGGAAAGTCGCACAGCTGGGTTTTGGGGGCATCTACGTACAGACAGATGTGGGTGGGTCTGGACTGTCTCGCCTTGATAGTTCCGTCATCTTTGAAGCCTTGGCCACGGGCTGCACCAGCACCACTGCCTATATAAGCATCCACAAGTGAGCATCTACACCTAGAAGCATGGCGAAGGGCTGTGCTCACCGGGCTGGTAGGGAAACCTCAGATCCGTGGGGAAAAGATGGATCATGGCACGTTGATGGTACTTGAGAAACTAAACTGTTATTGGTACATGGTAGGCCTGCCGCTGCCTGCTAGATTTGATTCTGTTGCCTTCTATGGTAGTGCTGAGAGAGTTGGTTCTGCCAACCTCCTCCCAAATTCCAGTTTTGATATCAACAGACTTCTCTAGTTTTCCTCAGTCTACAACTGAAACCTCCAATAATTTGAAAAGGTAATAGGAAGTACATTTATCTCTGATTTTTTGACTCATTTAATCTGAGAAACACCTGGGCCTCGGGTATAAGTATTCCAGGAATGTTTTAAAACCAGTCTTTCCTTTCAAGTTGAATCATCTCATTTGTCTCTTCTTCCCTCTCTCTCTATCCTTTCATTCTGCTGTGTTGCCCTATGTTTCTTTCCCCACCCCAACCCCCAAATTATCTTCTCTATCTTTATTTTTGTCAATGGCTTTTCTTCTTGGTGCACCTGTCAGCATGTGTGCCTGGATGATTGATAGCTTTGGGACTGAGGAACAGAGGCACAAATTTTGCCCACCGCTCTGTACAATGGAGAAGTTTGCCTCCTACTGCCTCACTGAACCAGGTGCGTTTGTCCTCCCTGCAAGTGAGACCTAGCAAGGAGAGAAGTGGGGCCTGTGTGGTCACTGAACGTCCTCATCCATTGGCACATGATATGGTTCACAAAGCGGTTTGGTTGTGGAATAATAAGGGAACTTTTCCTAGGTCCCAGGGCCTTTAGGTCAGAGTTCTTCCTGCTTGTAAGAACACTGTTAGCTGGTTTGTTAGGGAGATAGTGGACTGCTTGGTGCAAGCAGTTTTTACCCAGTATGAAGAATTCTTTGGCTGTGTGGATTTTAAAGTACTTCATGATAGACTGCCTAAGGAAGACCACCTCGGATGTGGACCTGTGCCAAGCTCCTTTGGCTTCACTGACTTCCTTCCGCTTGCTCCCTTGATCCCTGCTTCAGGAAGTGGGAGTGATGCTGCGTCTCTTCTGACCTCAGCTAAGCGACAAGGAGACCATTACATCCTCAATGGTTCCAAGGTAAGATCATGTGTTCCCAGAGCAATGGAGGCTGCTCCGATATGCAGTATGCCTCCTGACAGCCCTTGGTTCCTTGAGCCTATGAGTTAATATTTCCATTTGGAGGTTTACATTGGGAAGAAAATGTCATTGCTTAGCTTTTGTGATCCAATTCTACATAATTGCATAAATTTTTGTCTTGTTTATATTCTTTCTTTCTTTTTATTTATTCTTCTCTCAGTACATCCCGATTGCATCTTCCCTTCCCTCCATTCTTCCAAGTCCCATCCTGTCTTCTCCCAACTCCCATCCTGTCTTCTCCCAACTCCCACCACCTCCCCTCTCCCCCAGATCCTCTGCCTCTCCTTTTCCCTTCAGAAAAGAGCAGGCCTCCCATGATATCAGCTGAACACAGTGTAACAAGATGCAAAAACACTAGATATAAACCCACATATCAGAGCTGGATGAGGGCACACAGTAGGAGGAAGGGTCCAAAAAGCAGGGACACCCCCACTCCCACTACTAGGCTTCTTACAAAAACCCCAAACTAAACAACTACAACATATTTGCAGGGGACCTAGCACAGACCCAGGCAGGCTCTGTGATTGCCACTTCAGTCTCTTTGAGCCCTTAGGAGCCCTACTTAGTTGATTCTGTTGACCATGTTCTCCTGGTGTCTTTGACTCCTCTGGCTCCTACAGCCTTTCCTCCCTGTCTTCAGTGAGGTTTTCTGAACTTTGCCTAATGTCTGGCTATGGGTCTCTATCTACTCCCATCAGTTGCCAGAGGGAGCCTCTCTAGCAGAATATCATTAAGAATCATTGTCTGTCTGTCTGTCTGTCTGTCTGTCTATTGGCGGTCATGTTTGGTTCTATCCTGGTTCTCTGGGCTATCCAGTTTCCAGTTTCTGACCATGCAGACAGTATTAGGCATGGGCTCCCTCTCATGGCATGGCATGAGCCTCAAGTTAAACCTGTCATTGGTTGTGGCATGTTGTCGGTCACTCCACAAGGTCTGCTCCACCATCACCCCAGAGCATCTTGTAGGCAGGACAGATTGTTAGCCGAAAGTTTTGTAGCTGGAAGCCTTGTCTGGTTACAGAAGATAGGCTGTCAGGCTCCTTATTTTCCATTACTAGGAGCCCTCACTAGGGTCACTCTTGTAGATTCCAGGGAATTTCCACTGCACTAGGTTTTTACATCATCCCCAAATGCCCCCCCATTTCCTTCCCCACTCACCCCCAGTTCACACACAAAAATCTATTCTATTTCTCTTTCCCAGGGAGATCCATGCATAACCCACTTGAGTCAAGGACCAGCCTTTGACATCCACAAAACCATTGAGAGTATGTAGTTGGCAATAGGGGTCAATCACAACTCTTGGAGACTGACAACTTTCTCAGGATCCTTCTTAACTCGGCTGCAATAGGGGTCAGTCACAACTCTCGGACACTGAAATCTTTCTTTCATAAACTCGTCTGCAATAGGGGTCAGTCACAACTCTCGGAGACTGACGTCTTTCTATCAGAAAACTTCTAAATTCAGGGGTTGCAAGAGACAGCCAATAATGCTGGTTAGTTTAGAAAAGAGAAAGGGAGAGAGAGAGAGAGAGAGAGAGAGAGAGAGAGAGAGAGAGAAGAAACCTATGTCTTTTGCTGGTGACTTCCAGAGTTAAAATGACCAACTTTTTTCCTTTGGTTGGGGCTGCAAGCCCAGGAGATGCTAAAACAGCCTTTGTTTTGTAAATTATTGCAAGTGCTTGGCCTATTAGCCAGCAGGCCACCCACTGAGTGTTCAGTGGACTAAACTACATTTTGACCAATTTATCCCAAAACTTGATGGTGGAGCTCCAAGGTTTTTACCTGATCCATGAGTTACATGAAAATAATAAGAAAGAAATGAGAACAGACAGAGGGACTGTCACACACACTCATACCAGAAAGAAGAAATGGACGAAGCTAGGATGCAACGACAATTTTAATGTGGTGACCACTCTTCTTATACCCTGAGCAAGGGCTCTTTACATCAAGGAAAGAATTACTTCATAGTTAAAAGGCATTTATCACAAGGACAGATAAAACCATGGCAACAGGAGGGTACTTAACAATGACACATTAAATTTTGCTTTTCTATACATAAGTTTAAGATGACAGTATATTATGTCAAACCTGACAAGGTATAAGGAATTATCACAATATGGTTTGTGCATTTTGTCAAAAAGATTTGTACTAATATTTAGGCATTTCTTGGTAGCCTCATTATATTCTAAGTTCATGGGAAGTTTAAAACCCTTAATTGGATTTATGGTTTGCATCTGGAGTCAGTCTTATCACCTCTTGAGTGAAAGCTTATCTGAGGTCAAATCTGTCTCAGGCCTGTCTCCTAATGAGATACACAATGTTTGGGAAGAGGATTTACTACATCCAGCTGTATGTTTTCTGTCAACTATCTAACTTCTTTAACTTCTACAATAGTTTGGACTGAGTCAGGCAGTTTGTAAAACTCTTATCAAGAATAATAATATCACCTTTGTAGGACTCTGTGAAGCCTGGCCAAACAAGAAGAGTGGCAATTAGCAATGAGGGAATCTGCACTCCATGTCAGTTTTAACACATGAAAAGAAAAGCTAGGTGTTAGCAAGAAGCAACTCTGGGGTGCATCTTTAGCGTAAACATTGCAAAATGCCGGATACCTTTTTAGGAAGTTTACATGTTTATAGAACCCCTTTCTCAGAGAGCTTCTGAGACTGCTTGAACACTGTATGTTAAAGGCTTAAGAATAGCAGATGGACATGAAGGAAGGAGCCTCAAGAACATTCGGCTCCCGACAACGCCTGGCCATTATAGACAGTTTCAAACTACCATGTGGGTGCTGGGATTTGAACCTAGGTTCTTTGGACGTGCTCCCAGTTCTCTTAACCGCTGAGCCATCTATCTCTCCAGGTCTCTTGCTTTTCATTTGTGCATAGGCGGGCTGATGATTTTTTTTTTTTTTTGAGTTAATCTTGTATCCAGCCCCTTTGCTGAAGTTAATCAACTATAGGAGTGACCTCGTAGAATTTTTGGAGTTGCTTATGTATACTGTCAGTGTTAGGAAAAAATATCAGCCCAGGACCCCCAAAACTAAATTCTTAGCACAAAGGAGACTTATTTGCCCCAGAGAGTCAAAGGGCAGGGAATAAGAGACAAAGACAGGAGAGAGAAGGTGAGGGAGAAGGGGAAGGGAACAAGAGAGAGGGAAGGGGGGATATTTGATCCAGGGGGACAAAGGACTGCCTCTGGATAGAGAGGAGCAGATGTGACCCACAGGAAAATGACAGTTTATAAAGAAAGGTACAAGGGGAAACTCTGTGTTAGGATGAGGTGTTTGATTTTAATTGGGCATGTTAGGTAGCCAAAGTGGGCTCTTGATTGCTGGATTTCAATACTTTGATAGCCTTAGGAAGAAGTAAGTGGCCAAAAAGGGGAAAAATCTTGGTGGCTAGCTTTAAGAATGTTTTCTAATAGTTCTTAGCAAGGCAGAGGGAATGGGGGGAAGGTCAAGGTTTGTCACAGTCATACTTGCCATGTAAGCTGGCCAGAGTCCCTTCAATCAGAACATCTGCAAATAAGAATACTTAGACTTCTTCCTTTCCAATTTGTGTCTCCTTGATCTCTTTCAGTTGTCTTATTGCTCAAGCTGAAACTTCAAGTACTATATTGAATAGGTATAGAGAGAGTGGACTGGACCACCTTGTCTTATTTCTGATTTTAGTAAACTTTGAGTTTTTCTCCTATTTAATTTTGTTGGCTATAGGCTTGGTGTAAGTTGCCTTTATTATGTTTAGGTATGTCCCGTGTATCCCTGATCTTTCCAAGACTTTTATTATGAAAGGATATTGGATTTTGTCAAAGGCTTTTTCATCATCTAATGGGATGTATTTTTTTTTCCATTTTATTTTTATGGTGAATTACATTTACTGATTTTTATATGTTGAACCATCCCTGCATCTCTGGGATGAAGCTTATTTGATCATAATGTATGACCTTTTTGATGTGTTCTTTTTTTTTTCCTTTATTTTTTATTTCTTCAAGTTACATCTCAATCAGAGTCCCCTCCCTATCCCCCCTCCAGTCCCACCCTCCCACCCTCAACCTCCCATCCTCTTCCCTTTCTTTTTTTTCTTTTAAGTTTAAGGTATATTTTATTTCCCCCTACAGTTTCCCCTGTCAGTCCAACAAATGGCTCTTTCTCTTATAATAATAAATACAATACAAAACAACAGAGGTAATTAGGCCACAGTTATGAGGGTTATATGGCTTAGCGTACATTCCCAATGTCCAGTCCATATGTATTTGGTACCTGACTTTAACATTCCACTATCTAACCATCTCCATGAGTTTAAAGTTCTATATCTGACTCAACATTCATACTAACTTGCAACACAATTTTAAAAGTATCTTCTTAGATCTATAACACTCTCTTGACTCCTAAACAACTCAAAATTTAATTATGAGACACTAGCTATCTGTTCTTCAACCACCTCAGAGACCTGAGAGGGATAAATATATCTGATTTTATAGGAAGTACAGGGCCTGCAGTTTCCCAAACTAAGAAATGACATACCAGTGGCTGCCTGGACAGTTCCCATTTTCTCTCCATACATTACAGCATCGATCTTCAGTCATTTGGCCCCGTTTCTCTGACAGACATTGATTGTAGAGCAGGGGTTATAAAGGACTTGCCTACCCTGTCTTAGCAGAGCTAGGCTGTCGACTTACCTGCTTCCAGGTTTTGTCCTTTTTGGACAGCATTCTGTCTACAGTTGGGACAAGGGGCTTTTCCTACCAAGAGATAGGCTTGCGACTAATTCAATCATCTCCCACTGGAGATTCTTCAATGCTCATCTTCTACTTGGAGGAGAATAGGGGGTGCTGTCAGGAGTTGATATGTCTTGATATAAAATAATCTAAAGCTACGAAAACATCTTTGAATGCCATATTCTGCAGATCTCTTGAGGTTTTTGAAGAGGCCCTATCTATCTCTTATATTAGGGTAAGCAGATGTTGCTTGTCTCTTAGCAGGTTTATTTCTGATTAGCTTAGCAAGTAACTATAATAGGCTGTCATAGTACCTAACAGAATGACAGGCTTGCATAACCATTAGTTTGCATTTCTTAATTATCCTAAACAATTTATGACAGTTAGTAGTAAAAGGCCGAAATATCACATTTCATTTTTTTTCTTTACCTCCTAACCCTTCCATCCCATTTCTCTGGGGTGGGGTGTCCTTATATAACAGTCCCTCATCTCAGTTGAGAGGTCGTATGAGGGCCAAGAGCCTCCTCATTCATCGGGGGTCTACAAAGCAGTACCATCAGTGAAAAGTGTCTTGTTGCCCGGGAGAGAGAACTACTAAACAAACAAACCAATAAGCAGACAATAGATAAAAAAGACTAAAAAATAGGAAAAAATATAACTAATATATAAAAAAAAATAACAATTAAAAATAAGAAGTCTATGTCCAAGTTCCCTTTGGTGTGTTAGTTGTAGTATCGATACCTTCTACTATATAGCTAAAATCCTACTATAAGTGAATAGATGCCATGTGCGTCCTTCTGAGTCTGGGTTAGCTCACTCAGGATGAGCTTTTCTATTTCCATCCATTTGGCTGCAAATTGCATAATTTCATTGTTCCGGATAGCTGAATAATATTCCATTGTGTAAATGTACCACAGTTTTTTAACCCATTCTTCAGTTGAGGGACATCTGGGTTGTTTCCAGTTTCTAGCTATTACAAATAATGCTGCTATAAACATAGATGAGGAAACTTCCTTATGATTCCGTGAAGAGGCATTTGGGTGTATACCCAGAAGTGGTATGGCTGGGTCCTGAGGCAGAGCTATTCCAAGTTTTCTAAGATATCGCCAGACTGACCTCCATAGTGGTTGCACAAGCCTGTATTCCCACCAGCAATGGAGTAGGGTTCCCCTTTCTCCACACCCTTGCCAGCATGTGCTGTCATTTGTTTTTGATCTTAGCCATTCTGACAGGTGTGAGATGGAATCTCAGAGTCGTCTTGAGTTGCATTTCTCTGATGATTAAGGATGTTGAGCATCTCTTCAAGTGTCTCTCAGCCATTAGGGATTCCTCCTTTGTGAATTCTCTATTTAGCTCTGTCCCCCATTTTTTAATTGGATTATTTGGTTTCTTGGCATTTAATTTCTTGAGTTCTTTGTAGATTTTGGATATTAGCTCTCTGTCAGATGTGGGGTTGGTGAAGATTTTCTACCAGTCTGTAGGCTGCCGTTTTGTTCGAATGACAGTGTCTTTTGCCTTACAGAAGCTTTTCAGTGTCATGAGGTCCCATTTATTGATTGTTGATCTCAGGTCCTGAGCTGTTGGTGTTCTGCTCAGGAAGTTGTCGCCTGTGCCAATTAGTTCGAGGGTTTCTCCCACTTTTTCTTCTAGTAGATTTAGTGTGACCGGCCTTATGTTAAGGTCTTTGATCCACTTGGACTTAAGTTTTGTACAAGGTGATAAGTATGGGTCTAACTTCATTCTTTTACAAATGGACATCAAGTTGGACCAGCACCATTTGTTGAAGATGCTGTCCTTCTTCCATTGTGCCGTTTTGGCTTCTTTGTCAAAAATTAGGTGGCCATAAGTGTGTGGGTCTATTTCTGGATCTTCAATTCGATTCCATTGATATACTGGTCTGTTTCTATACAATACCATGCTGTTTTTACAACTATTGCTCTGTAGTACAGGTTGAAATCTGGGATGGTAATACCTCCAGATGTCTTTTTATTGTACAGGATTGATTTAGCTATTCTGGGCTTTTTGTTGTTCCATATGAAATTGAGAATAGCTCTTTCCAAGTCTATAAAAAATTGTGTTGGTATTTTGATAGGAATTGCATTGAATCTATATATTGCTTTTAGTAGGATGGCCATTTTTACTATGTTGATCCTACCTATCCATGAGCATGGGAGATCTTTCCATCTTCTAAAGGCCTCTTCCATTTCTTTCTTCAAGGCGTTGAAGTTCTTGTTGTACAGGTCCTTTACTTGCTTGGTTAGTTACCTCCAGGTATTTTATGTTGTTTATGGGTATTGTGAAGGGGGTTCTTTCCCTGATTTCTTTCTCAGCCTATTTGTTGTATAAAGAAGGGCTTCTGATTTTTTTGAATTAATTTTGTATCCAGCCACTTTGCTGAAGGTGTTTATCAGCAGTAAGAGTTCTCTGGTGGAATTTTTGGGGTCGCTTATGTGTACTATCATATCATCTGCAAATAGGGATAATTTGACTTCTTCGTTTCCAATGTTTATCCCCTTGATCTCCTTTAGTTGTCTTATTGCTCTAGCAAGAATGTCAAATAGTATATTGAAGAGATATGGTGAAAGTGGACATCCTTGTCTTGTCCCTGAGTTTAGAGGAAATGCTTCAAGTTTGTCGCCATTTAATTTGATGTTGGTCACTGGCCTGCTGTATATTGCCTTTATTATTTCTAGGTACGGTCCTTGTATGCCCGTTCTCTCCAGAACTTTTAGCATGAAGGGGTGTTGGATTTTGTCAAATGCTTTTTCTGCATCTAGCGAGATTATCGTGTGGTTTTTTTCTTTCATCTTGTTTATATGGTGAATTACGTTGATAGACTTTCGTATGTTGAACCATCCCAGTATTCCTGGGATGAAGCCTACTTGATCATGGTGTATGATACTTTTGATGTGTTCTTGAATTCGGTTTGCTAGTATTTTATTAAGTATTTTTGCATCTATGTTCATGAGGAAGATTGGTCTGAAGTTCTCTTTCCTTGTTGGGTCTTTGTGTGGTTTAGGAATCAGGGTGATTGTGGCCTCATAGAATGAGTTTGGCAATGTTCTTTCAGATTCTATTTTGTGAAAGAGTTTGAAAAGTATTGGTGTTATCTCCTCTTTGAAGGTCCGGTAGAATTTCGTGCTAAAGCCATCTGGCCCTGGGCTTTTTTTGGTTGGGAGATTTTTAATGACTGTTTCTATTTCCTTAGGGGTTATAGGGCTGTTTAATCTGTTTATCTGATCTTGATTTAGCTTCGGTAGGTGGAATCTATCAAGAAAATTGTCCATATCACTTAAGTTTTCAAATTTGGTGGAGTATAGATTTTTAAAGTAGGATCCAAATATTTTCTGGATTTCTCAGTATCTGTTGTTATTTCTCCCTTTTCATTTCTGATTTTGTTGATTTGTGTTTTCTCCCTCTGTCTTTTAGTTGATTTGGCTAAGGGTCTGTCTATTTTGTTGATTTTCTCGAAGAACCAACTCTTGGTTTCATTGATTCTTTGTATAGTTCTTTTTGTTTCTAAGTTGTTGATTTCAGCCCTAAGTTTGATGATCTCCTGCCTTCTGCTCCTCTTGGGAGTGTTTGCTTCTTTTTTTTCCAATTCACCCAGTTTAGCTGTTAATTCACTAATATGAGCTGTCACAATTTTTTTTTCGAAGGCACTTAGTGCTATGAACTTTCCTCATAGCACAGCTTTCATTGTGTCCCATAAGTTTGGGTATGTTGTGTCTTCATTTTCGTTGGATTTTAAGAAATCTTTGATTTCCTTCTTTATTTCTTCCCTGACCCAGTGGTCCTCTAGTAAAGAGTTGTTCAATTTCCATGTGAGTGTAGACTTTCTGTTGATTCTTTTCCTATTGAAGTCCAGCTTTATTCCATGGTGGTCTGATAAGATACAAGGGGTTATTTCAATTTTCTTGTATCTGTTGAGGCTATCTTTGTGTCCTACTATATGGTCGATTTTGGAGAAGGTTCCGTGAGGTGCTGAGAAGAAGGTGTATTCTTTTGTGTTTGGGTGAAACGTTCTGTAGAGATCTGTTAGGTCCATTTGGTTCATGATCTCTGTTAGACTCATTATTTCTCTGTTTGGCTTCTGTCTTGATGATCTGTCCATAGTTGTGAGTGGGGTGTTGAAGTCTCCCACTATTAAAGTGTTTGGATCGATGTGCGATTTAAGTTTTAGAAGCGTTTCTTTTATAAATGTAGGTGCCTTTGTATTTGGGGCATAGATGTTCAATATTGAGATGACCTCTTGGTGTATATTTCCTTTAATGAGTATGTAATGCCCTTCTCTGTCTTTTTTTATTAACTTCAATTGGAAGTCTATTTTGTTTGATATTAGGGTGGCTACTCCAGCTCGTTTCCTGGGTCCATTTGCTTGGAAAACCTTTTCCCAGCCCTTTACTCTGAGATAGTGTTTATCTTCAATAGTGAGGTGTGTTTCTTGTATACAGCAAAAAGATGGGTCTTGTTTACGGATCCAGTCTTTTTATTGGCGAGTTGAGTCCATTGATGTTGATGGATATTAGTGACCAGGGGTTGTTATTTCCCATTATTTTGGTATAGCTGGCTGTCTTGTGTTTCTTTTTGTGTAGTTGCTGTGGAGGTTTCTATTTCCTCTGTTTTCTTGGGTGTAGTTATCTTCTCTGTGTTGGAATTTTCCTTCTAGGATCTTCTGTAGGGCTGAGTTTGTGAGGAGATATTGTTTGAATTTGATTTTGTCATGGAATATCTTGTTTTCTCCTTCTATGTTGATAGAGAGTTTTGCTGGGTATAGTAGTCTGGCTGGGCACCTATGTTCTCTCAGGGCTTGTAGGACATCCGTTCAGGCCCTTCTAGCTTTTAAAGTTTCTAAGGAGAAGTCAGGTGTGATTCTGATGGGTCTGCCATTGTATGTGAGTTGGCCTTTTTCCCTTACAGCTTTTAGTATCTTTTCTTTGTTCTCTACATTTGGAGTTTCTATTATTATGTGGCAAGAGGAGTTTCTTTTCTGATCTAATCTGTTTGGTGTTCTGTAAGCCTCTTGGATTTTTACTGGCATCTCCTTCTTTAGGTTTGGGAAGTTTTCTTCTATGATTTTGTTGAAATTTCCTGCACCATGGAGTCGGGAGTCTTCTCTTTCCTCTATGCCTATAATTCTTAGGTTCTGTCTTTTCATTGAGTCCTTGATTTCTTGGATGTTGTGGTGAGAGATTTTTTAGCTTTCTCATTTTCTTTGGATGTTGTACTGATTTCTTCCATCGAATCTTCCATACCTGAGATCCTGTCTTCCATCTCTTGCATCCTATTTTTCATACTCACATCGTAGTTCCTGTTCTCTTCTCTTGATTCTCCATTTCCTCTTTTTAACTCTGACTGTTTTCTTTATTGTTTCCATTTCTATTTTCATGTCTTGAATGGTATTGTTTGTTTTGTACATTTCTTTCTCCAGTTTGCTTGTTTTTGCCTGGAGATCTTTCATTGCTTTATCCTTTTCCTGTTCCAGCTGGGTCACCTTGGCTTGGATCTCTTTAATGGTGTTATTCGTTGTTTTTGCTTGTAAAATTGTGGCTTCTTTGAATTCCTTCTTAGTTTTAAGTTCTTCTTGAAGGGACTCTATCACTTTCCATAATGTAGAATTGTCATCGTTTTCATGTGTTTTAGTTGTGGTGAAGTGGTTCAGGCTGGATGGAATAGCGTTGCTTTCTTTTGTTGGAGACATTTCACTGTTTTTTTTTTTTTTTTGTCTGGGGCCTCTGGCCATGTGGAATTTTTTTGCTGTCTTCTGGACTTGGGTCCAAAGGGGGCACTTTGGTGTAGGAGTAGTGTTGCCTTACTCCATCCCTATAAGGTGAGTCATTCAGCTCCGCCTCCCACGTGGAGACCTAACTAATCCAGGTGGCGGAGCTGTGTACAAGTAAGCTCTGGTTCCCCGCCGGAAGGGCCCGTACTAGTACAAAAATCTGATATAGGACAGTTTAAAATATCTCGCAGTTTGCCGGGGGTTGGTTCCTGTAGCGGGTAAATCTGCAGTTCAGCTCCAATAGCCTTGCTGCTCCCGCAGCTTGGAAACTGGCCAGTGACTTCACAGACTGCGATCTGTGGTCTGAAGTCACTTTGCAGCGGTGCTGCGCTCATTTCCAAAGGTCACAACCTTTTGCCAGATAATTGGATTGTCTGTGTGAGACCTGGGAGTGCCCAGCAGGGTGGGGATTATCTCTGCGTGGGTTCTGAATCTGCCGGCTGGGTCTCCTCTTGGGGGATGGGTGATCCCGATTCCCAGGTCCAGTGGCTTCCTAGCGTGTCCGAGAGTGGGAAGGGGCATCCTGCCCTGGGATCTTCCGTGGTCCCTGTGTAGCTGGGTGAGATTTAGAAGGGGTTGTGCCCTTTGTACAGCGTCCTGCAATACTTGCTGCCTTGTGACTGTTGACCCCGAAATCAAAATACGTCCGCGCAGGCCGCCGCCATCTTGGATCCCCCCTGATGTGTTCTTGAATTCAATTTGTGAGTATTTTGTTGAGTATTTTTACATCTCTGTTCATAAGGGAAATTGGTCTGTAATTCTCTTTGTTGAATCTTTGTGTGGTTTGGGTATCAGGGTGACTGGACTCATAAAATCAATTTCACAGTGTTCCTTCTGTTTCTATTCTGTGGAATAATTTGAGGAGTATTGGTATTAGCTCTTTGAAAGTCTGATAGCATTCTGCACTAAAACCCTCTGGGCTTTCCCCACCCCTGACTGGAAGACTTTTAATGACTATATCTATTTCTTAGAGGTATAAATCTGTTTAAATTGTTTATCTGATCTTGATTGAACTTTGATAAATGTTATCTATTGAGAAAATTAGCCATTTCTTTTAGATTTTCCAATTTTATGGAACAGAAGTTTTTAGAGTATAACCTAATGATTCTTTGGATTTCCTTGGTGTCTGTTGTTATGTCTCCCTTTCATTTGTGATTTTGTTAATTTGGATTTTTCTCTCTCCAACTTTTATTTAGTTTGTATAAGTGTTTTTCTATCTTGTTGATTTCCTCAAAGAGCCAACTATTTGTTTCATTGATTCTTTGTATTGTTTGTTTCTATTTTATTGATTTCAGTCCTTGGTTTGATTATTTCCTGCGCTCTACTCCCCTTGGGAGTCCTTGTTTTTTTTTTTTTTGTTCTAGAGCTTTCAGGTGTGCTGTTAAGTTGCTAATATGGGATTTCTCTAATTTCTTTATGAAGGTATTTAGTGCTGTGAACTTTCCTGTCAGCACTGCTTTCATTGTGTCCCATAAGGTTGGGTATGCTGTGTATTCATTCTCGTTGTATTCTAGGGAATCTTTAATTTCTTTTTTTATTTCTGTCTTGAACCAGTAATCATTCAGTAGCCTTTCATTCAGCACGGAGTCAGTCTCCTCCAGAGGTGGGGGTAGGAAGAATTAGAGATAGTGTGGGGATTAAGGGCACCAAGAAAGTGAAGGAGGTCTCTGGTGGCATACCTGGAGTGAGTCCTGGTGACCCGTGTGACCTCTGGTCCAGCAGGGAGTCTCCACCTGAGTTGGAGGCTGGGCAATAGTGATGAGGAGGGCAGGGGGAATGAGGATCCCATCAGAGTAGGGGTACACCGAAAGAGTGGAGGAGGTAGTCTACCAGAGCTTCTGGCAGGCGTGGCCTGTGGTTTGGCAGGGTGTCTGCCCTCATTTATATTCTTATCAACTAAATCCATGATTCTGTAGGCACTACCAGAGCCTTGTACTCTTTACCCCATCCTCTGAATTGTGCCTTTGTTCTGTTGTTGGAAATATTCCAGTGGTTTTCCCACATGTCATGTTTAGAAATCCTGCATTTGCTGATCCGCATACACCCTCTCTCCACCCACAGGCCTTCATCAGTGGGGGTGGAGAGTCAGACATCTATGTGGTCATGTGCCGAACTGGAGGATCAGGCCCCAAGGGGGTCTCCTGCATAGTTGTTGAGAAGGGAACCCCTGGCCTCAGCTTTGGCAAGAAAGAGAAGAAGGTAAGTGTCTACTCAACTGTAAGCAACTCAAGTTAAGAGTCTCTGCCGTCTGTTACACCAACTCCGGCCCATTTCATGAGTGGACATGTACCAAAAGAGAAGTCATTGCCAAAGAAACAGGCTGCTGGGAAAATGACAAACTTTTGCAGGCTGGTTTCATAGGTTGCTGACTATTTAAATTTTCTTATTTTTCTGTGTCCACTTTTGTCCTGTACTTCTTTTTTTTCTTTGAATATCTGTGCTATGTGCTTATGTGCATGTGCTGGAGTGAAGTTGATGGCAGATGTCTTCCTCAATGAGTCTTCTTTTTTGGTCATACTCTCCTTTAATTTAATTATTTTAATTTTATTGTTATTGTCTCTGAGACAGTTTTACTGTGTAGCCCTGACTGTTCTCACTATGTAGACAATAGTAATCTAAAACTCACAGAGATGGCCTCTCTCTGCCTTCCTGCCTGACCAGATAGCATCTCCTAATGAACCTGGAACTTGCCTGTTCAGTGAGAGTAGCTGACCAGGAAGTCCCAGGGATCTTGCTTTCACTACCTTCCCAGGTACCCCTGGCTTTTTATGTGGGCGCTGAGGATTGAACTCGTGTCCTCACGCATGCATGGCAAGCACCTTACCAATCGAACCATCTCCCCAGGCCTTGTCTTATATTTCTTAACCACCTTTACAATACTCTGATATCCTAGAGATACATACGAAGATCTCATGTTTGTCATGAGTCTCCGGAATAAAAGGCATATAGGATAATTTTCTTCTCTGACAAAAATAAAATAAAACTCATTGACAGGGAGGACTGTAGGTGTTTCAACCATCCAAGGACAGTGTTTCCATAAGTGCTTTGAAAAATAAGATACTCCTAGGATTATGAAACCCTACATGCGTGAGCAGGAAACTTGTGATAATATAATTGCTGATAAGTCGGGACCCATTGAGTTTTTGGTTTTTTGTTTAGGACAGGTGATCAAAACAGGAGTATAGTTGTTGCCCTTAGATTAGGGCTTTTTGGAGAAAAGTCAGGTATGAAATGATCTTTCAATAACTCCTTTATCTCCTAGCATTTCCACATTTTCTCTTATGATGTATCCTGGCCCTGAACAATTGCTAAGGGGTTATAAGTTTGGTGCCCCTTCTCTTTTGTATCATAATAGGCATTTATTGGATGCCTACAGTGTTCAAAGCTGTGTGCTGTCTCCTGGGAGGATGCAGAATTCTTAGTCATTCCTAGCCCTGTTTGGACTTAAAAACACATTTCTACAGCTGGGCATGGTGGTACACACATGTGATTTCAACATTCTGAACTCTGGGGCAGTAAGATAGGAAGTAATAAATAGGCCGGCCCGGGCTCTCTATGACACACACACACAATTATAATAAAAAATATTTGCCTATCTGTAGAAGCAAAAAAAAAAGGTTTGTGTATGGGTGGGATTGCTGTGAGCAAGAAAGGAGATGAATTTTTTCAGTTAGCCTATTTAACAATATTCTTGAGAGTTTGTAACCTCCTACTTTGTATTGACTTTACAGGAGGATAATTATTTACTTTTCTTCGATTTAGTTATTACGAGGCTTTATATGAAAGAATGAGTTTTATCATGGAGGTCTGAAAGTGACAATACTATGCAGAAGAGTAGAGGTCTGAGCAGGAATGGACTATACACGTAGTTGTCTAGGCATGCAGGTCTTCCAGAAGGCAGAGGATCTTTTGCCCCCTCCCCCAACCCCCTATAGTTCTAGGGTGTCAGGAGAAGAATTCTATCCATATAGGGACAGAAAGTAGATTGTATGTCCTGTGACTGCAGGAGCTTAAAAGAGAACAAAATTGGTTCCAGTTTGTTTGATTTTGGTTTTCTCTGACTGGATCTCATTAGTCCAGACTGACCTCAAACTTGATTTATAGTGACGGATCGATCACCTTGAACCTGATCCTCTCGCCACTACTGTGTCCCAATTGCAAGGTTTGTAAGCAGACACTGCCATGTGTGGCTAGAGTTGTTATGTTAGAAAATGATGTAAAAAGCAGTGTTTTCCAGGAAGGAGGGACCTCAAGTATTGTATGTAGTTCACCATTTTCATGGGCTGCCTTGCTGAACTCAAGTTCCTTTGAGTTTCTGAGTACCTTGATGAGGAGCTGGCAGGGATGAAGCAGCGAGGCCATTAACTATTTACATAGGGAGCATTAGAATGAGACTTTCCTAAGAGGTTCTACTCACTTTCTAGTCCAGCTTTTGTACTTTTATGTAAGGAAACAAAGGTCACAAAGAAGTCCAGTGATTTGTCCAAAGATGAAAATTATACCCAGGTTCTATGACAGAGGCTATACTTCCAGTGTTCTGAAATTTCTCTGAGCTTACATCTGACATATCCAGTGATGTTCTAGTGAACGAATTTTCTTAAACAGAACAAAACTCATATTTGTGGCGTGTGCCAACTCAATGGCTGATTTCAAACCGCCTTTGCAAGATCATAGAATGCCAAGTTAGTAAAAAACTCTGCATAGTTGACTGTGGTGAGTTGACATCACATTACCGGGTCTTAGTGCAGCTAAACGTTAGACCAGAGCTCTCCAGTACAGTGCATGTTATTTATCTTGTCTAATTATAGCACCTTTTAGGGACATTAGACCTTTGAAAGGAGAAATGTGATTATTGTTCACAAGGCCTTTGAAAGTAAACCTTTCCAAATAATCTCTCGTAGAAGATATACTCACAGAGGCACCGAAAATGAGGGCAGGTCTGGTCCTGATTCTACAGGAAGTGAGAAGTATTTGTAGATTTGTGTCATATGTCCCATGGTGTTAGCCAGGCATGGCTGGAATCCTAGCACTTAGGAGCCTGAGGCAGAACGAGCACACTGCAGGTCAGCCTGGACTATAGAGTAGGACCATGGTGAAAAATGAACAACATTGCCTCCCTGAAGTACACATCTTTGTAGGTATTGACAAATCTTTACCTGTGAATGTTTTTCTTCTTCTGTTTTATGTTCTTATGGGTCTAAGTGGCAGGTTGCTGGAACCCATACTTTACAAGCTTCTGTCCACAGGGAAGGCCGCCCTGTTTGGGGAATCGTTGGGCAGCCACCAAGACCCTGATTTTTGCCAGGTGGGGTGGAACTCACAGCCAACCCGAGCAGTGATCTTTGAAGACTGTGCTGTCCCAGTGGCCAACAGGATTGGGAACGAGGGGCAGGGCTTTCTCATCGCCATGAAAGGACTGAACGGCGGGAGGATCAATGTTGGTGAGGCCAGGAAGGAGTTATGGAAGGAAAGCAAGGGCTGAGGCTAGCAACTGTCATTGAGGTCAGCTGAAGTCCTGATTCTTCCTCCCTAGCATCCTGCTCTCTGGGGGCTGCTCATGCTTCAGTTATCCTTGCTCAGGAGCACCTCAAGGTCCGGAAGCAGTTTGGAGCACCCCTAGCCAGAAACCAGGTAAGGCTCTTAGGGTCTGCATTTGGATTCTGTTTATACTTTCCTCGGGGCCCACATTCTTGAAGAGGGGAGGGGGGACATGGGATGGACAGGATGAGACATGATGTCTCATGAAGAACTTGCCACTATCTTATTCAGAATATATATTTTGCATGTACATTTATATGTGTGTGTGCGTGTGTGTGTGTGATAGTGCCTATGTAGAGATTAGAAGATAACTTTCAGGAGTTGTTTCTCTCCTACCCCCATTGGATCATCTGGGGGTGGAATTCAGAGTGTCAAATCTGTGTGTGTAAAAGTGCCTACCTGCTGAGTCAGCTTGCTAGCTCAAGATGTTTTATCAATGGTTCCAGATCATCCCAGATGACCTGTCTAAACCCATGTGTCTCTTTTGGTTCTATTCTTGTTTGTGGCTGTAGTACCTGCAATTTCAGTTGGCAGACATGGCCACCAGGCTGGTGGCCTCCCGGCTGATGATCCGCACTGCAGCAGTGGCTTTGCAGGAGGAGCGGGAAGATGCAGTGGCCCTGTGTTCCATGGCAAAGCTCTTTGCTACAGATGAATGCTTTACTGTAAGTGATGAGTCTTCTGGCCTTCCTGAGGTAGATAGGAAGCAGCTGCTAGGTTTAGGGATTTTGAGCAAGATGAGTCATCTGTAGAACCCCTAGCCTCCTGAGGCATTGAAGGAATCACTTTGGGGCTTTTGGTGAATTTGTGAAAGGTCTGCATGGGACCTCTCCCTGCTGCTTTGGTAGCCTTTTCCATTCTATTAAATGCATCAGTAAGACTGTCTTTTGGATGTGTTCTAGATGAGGCACATCTTTGCAGGGTTCCAAACAGCCCAATGATGCTAGCCCAAGTGTAGCATTTGATTACCTACCATGTTTACTTTATCAAGCACAGAGCTGCTTCCACATTGAGACTACCTTGTCACTAAGTGGCACCTGAGTTTCCTATAAGCAGTCAGTCAGGGTGGCTGTAGGCAGCTGTGCATCCAGGACAGCACAAGGAGAAAAGCAAATGTTTGTGCATTGTCTGACTGGCAGGAAAGGACTGGTTCAGGGAGAGGCCTGCCTCTGTGTCTGACCATTTAGAATCTGGAGCTCCTCTCCTGGCTCTGCTTTCTTTCGTTCATTTATAGCAGGCTGCCAGACTGAGGTTTGGAGTGGGGAGGGAAACCAAGTACTCCACAGTCTTCCTAGGACCAAAGACACCCGTCTTCTCCCTGTTTCCCAACAGATCTGCAACCAGGCTTTGCAGATGCACGGAGGCTACGGCTACCTGAAGGACTACGCTGTCCAACAGTACATGCGGGACTCCAGGGTCCACCAAATCCTAGAAGGTAACTTGGCAGAGGTTATTCTCCTCTGTTTGGAGCAGTTATAAGATCTGCGCTTTTCCAAGTCTGTCTCAGTACTTCTGTGCAGACTATTCCTAGGGATCCTGCCAGGTCCTGTGTCTTCATATCCATTCTTCCTTTCTTCAGCCCTGCTTTGAAAGTGGTCTGCTGCTATAGTAGAGAGTTTTCTAAGCTGGGAGCTTCATCCTCAGCAGGGAGGGAGGCAGGCATCAGACCGCTATATTTTTTGTAGATTTCAAAGAAGGCTCAAACAAAGCTAGTATGTGAGAAAACTTGCTGAAAGCACACTGGTGACTGTTATGTACTATTGCATAGGACTTGGTCCTCAAGGGTCCTAAACTTCCAAACAGCAGTTTAGTAGCCACATTGTCTAAATGTTAATCTCTGTCAGTTACATTGCTAGTATATTGTTTAGTAAAATTGCCAGCATGTGGCTTTCTTCTTCAACTGCAAACAGTTCTGTCAGGCAGCTGTGTGAGCGTTAGTCGGGCTCACAGTGTGGCTTACCTCAGCAATCAGTGGGTAAGTCCGGAAGGGACACAGCTTCTGTTCCCGCCTGTGTAGGTAGCCTGGGCTGTCACAGTACTGGAGAGGTGTGGGACAGAAGCCTCTGTGTACTTTTTGGTGAAACAGTGTAGGGGTATTTTATTGGGGTCACAGAAGACTGTAAGGGTTTGTTTCTCTACCTTCAAAGGATCCCTGTCACACCTGAGTGGGCACCATAATCTTCTGTAGGACTCATTAACGAAGGCTATTGGGCCCCACCCTCAGAGTTTCTGCTTCACTGGGCCAAGGGAAGGCTGTGCTCACTGGTCTGGAAAAAGTCTGAGTCCCACTCTCACTATGTTTGAACCATAATCCTAAAGGACTGCTTTCTATCTAAACTTGAACTCTAACCTTTATTTGGGTCAGACCCATATACTGAAACCAACCTTCCCAGAGTTTTCGAGTGGGAAATGTCACCATTTTACAAGGACATTTCGATTTGGCTTTCTTTGAGATTGTGTGACTATCAGTTCCTCCAGGGCTTTATTTTGTATTTTGTTTGTACTGAAGGCCACTGTTAAAAATAAAATGAGCAATCAGTTCCCTCCTTCGGGGCTAATGTTTTACTTTATACTTAAGTTTTCTGATTCCCAAAAAAATATATTGTTGGAAATCTTATGCAAAATGTAAAAGAAAAAGATCACCCATATTTCAATATCCAGGATGTATTTTTTTTTTTTAGAAATTTTGTTAAATTCTTCAGATTTTCCTATCTTTTTATGAGTATAATTAAAATTTAAAAATTAGTTATACTATTTTTCTTCTACATGTTAATTTAATACAATCATTTTTGTCACCAGGAGAGGTATCTAAAAATGTAAATATCCCACTGAGCCAGAGAGATGGCTCATGGGTATAGGTACCTACTGCTAAGCCTGAAGGCCTGAATTTGATGCCAGGACCCCCATAGTGGAAGGAGTGAAGCAAGTTGTCCTTTGACCTTCACACGCTCATAATGGCATGGACACACTCACACAATACACATGTACATCCAGTACATGTAATTTTTAAAAATTTTAAGGCATACATATTTCTGAGTGTGGTGCTACACACCTGTAATCCTAGCACTGGTAGGGGCAGGAAGATCAGGAGTTCAGGGTCATGCTCAACTACATACTGAGTTCAAGGCCAGTCTGGGCTATATCAGACCCTGTTTAAACCAAACAACAATACATATAAATACTATTTCTTACACTGTCATTTCTCTGTAATTACAAAAGAAGTCACAGTTGTCATTGAAACCCATGACTACTCTGTTCCTCTTTCAGGTAGCAATGAAGTAATGAGGATGCTGATCTCTCGAAGCCTACTTCAGGACTAGCTCCTGAACTGGAGAGTCTAGCGTAGAGTTCTGCATGCAGCTGGAATCAGTGTTGAATGCTCATGTGGGCTGTTGCAAATGGGTTATGAAGGAGACTGAAGGGCAGAGCTCTCCTGATAGAGACCCTGAGGTGCAGTGCTGGCTCTAAGGCAGGAACAGGGTTCTCAGCAGAGCTAGAAGAGCTGTCCTGAGGAGCCATGGCAAACAAAGACTTGCCACTCTGCTTTCCTCATTCTGGAAAGATGAACAGTCAAAGATGTGGCTTGGATCCACTCTATGTGCATTTTGTTGATTCTTGTCCTAGGGTCTGGGTACTTCAATGAAACTTTTCCTGATTATAGAGGTAAAGTACAGGGAGGCAAGGGCAGTGAACAGCCCTGCCCCTTTCTGTTTTCTGTTCTGTACTAGCAGTGTCTCAGGATAGTGCTCCTGAACTCAGATCATGATGATGTGAACATTTGGGAACCCACTCTAAACTATGAATTAGGATACACCTTCACTCCTGCAACCATGAAATAAATAATCAAGGGCTAAGATTATCTGGAATATTTGGATTTTTATGTGGGCTTTTATTTCCTCTTTGGGGGGGCTCCTCTTTTTAAGTACTTTTAATTAGCACCTTGGTAAATAAAATGTATCTCTTTACTGTTTCCTTTGATTATAAGCCTTATAACAATATTTAAGATTTTGTATTATATTTGATTAAATATTTTATTGGAATAATTTTTAATTATTTGGAGTAATTAGGAATCTCTCCTAAGGCAGTTTGTCTTTTAAAGAGTTCATCCTTTTATTATTAATTTTGCAAACAAAACATTATTTGTCATGTGTGAATGTCTAACTACTATTCAATGATTAGGACTTCGGGAAAACACTGTTACAGATGGTTATTTAATCCATCTTTGGATGTTTAGAAAAGAAAAATGTGCAAGATACTTTGGAAACCACGAGTCAGGGATTATAGAAGAGGGTCTATGTCTGTAGACGTAACAGACATTTTGTTTTCTGAACACATGCTCTGCCTTTGAAATTGTCTTGTACACAGGAGCAGGGTGTGATTTAAAGTTGAAAGTGACACTCTGCTCTCCACAGCTGTGCTTAGCAAACTGTGAGGCAGTGCATGGTCACGGGGTCCAGACAAGACAGAGTAGCCTGGCAAAAATGGACCTAAAGGTCCAGTGCCTTCTACTTCCCCAAAAGGACCTAGCGTCCAACTCATGATCTCTGGTGGGGGAACAGGGAAGAGAGACATACACTCAAAAAGGGGGGGGGGGACACTATAAAGAAGTTCACAGAGAAGGTAAAAATTCAGAGTAAGCTTTTATGAAAATGCTTAATACTTAAAGGGAAACTGGTTTACAGAAGTCAAGGGAGGGAGTACAGGATTTGTGTGGGAGGTCTTGATATTTGTGTTCATTGTGGCTTGATATTGACATGAAGCAGGAAATGTAAGTCAAATGTGGATAGAAAGTGGAGAAAGACCAGGGTAGCATTTTGTCTGTTTGTCTTTCTGTGTGTCTGTGTAAGCATGTCTGTGATGTCCATGTGTGAGTACCACTTTGTGTGTGTGAAAGGCAGGATAACTTTTGAGCATCAATTCTCCTCTTTCACCATGATGGGTTCCAAGAATCAAACAGATCATCAAACTTGTACAGCAAGCACTTTTACCCACTGAGAGATGTTACTGGTTTCAAATGAATCAGTTCTTAAGAATATTCTGGAGCACTTAGGATGAATATGAATCAGTTCTTAAGAATATTCTGGAGCACTTAGGATGAATATGAATGTGTAAAGACAGAAGGGAAGGCATACCCAGTTGAGTGAGTTTTCAAAATTGTTGAAGTGTGAGAGACTCTGAGCCCGCCCTTCAAAATAGAGAAGGAAGAGCAAGTGAAAATCATGGTAGAACAATGCTTAAAATGTCCACTGTGGCCGAGCATGGTGCTGCATGCTTTTAGTTCCAGCACTCGGGAGGCAGAGGCAGGTGGATCCCTGTGAGTTCAAGGCTAGCCTGGTCTACAAAGTGAGTCCAGGACAGTCAGAGATACACAGAGAAATCCTATCTCGAAAAACAGAAGCAAAAACAAAAAAGAATGTCTACTGTTGGAACCTAGAAATCTTGTTATTAACCAGGCTGTTTGCTGGCATTGCTGAGGTTCCTAGTCCCTCTCAAAGCAGTGACAATGCTATCTGTATTGATGGCTTTGAAATTAAGGTTATTGAAAAGTACATGCTATGGGATTGTAATGATGGCTCAGCAGTTAAGAGCACTTGCTCCTCTTCCAGAGGACCCAAGTTGATTCCCAGTACTCACATCAGGCATTTAACAACCGCCTGTAACTACAGCTTCTCTAACTGGCTTCTATAGGCACCTGAACTTGTGCACACACCTCACACAGACCTACATGAGCTATACATAATAAAAACAAAAAAACTGGGTGTGATGTTTTAGTCCTGTAATCCCAGCTCTCTGAAGGCTAAAGCAGGATAATTGCCATGAGTTCAAATGTAGCCTGGGCTACATACAGAATGAGAGACCCCCCATTCAAAGCTGACACGGTAGCTCAGTAGTAAAATACTACTTACCTAGTATGCAGGAGGCCCGAGGGTTCTATCTAGCACCAAGATAAAGTTCTTACTATCATCAGATATTACTAAGAGATTTCATATCCCAATCACCTGGCACAAGTAGTCGATGAACTTTTAATTAATTCCCATCATTGTTTTATATCATAAGTAAAAACAAAACTACCACAGCAATATTCACTATTCTTTGGGAGACATCTGTGGTAAGGTCAGGTATATGGTAAGGCGTTTGTGTTTGGAGTATAGGAAAATGCATCAATGAAGGAATTGAGGTGATGCTATGGGTTGAATGATGTCCCCCAAAAGATAATTCTGAATGTCTTAGCATATGATTTATTTGACAGATATAATTAGTTAAAATAAGGTGATGGTACCATAGGGTAGACTATAAAACAGTAACTACTCTATAGAAAATGGTCATGTGAAAACTCAGCCCCAAGGACACCATTTGAAGATAGATGACCAATTATTGCCCGCTGTCCCAGGAACCTAGAACAGGGACATGGAATAGACTGCTCCTCAAAGCCCCCAGGCAAGACAAACAAAAACAAGAGTTGTGACATTAGCAGGGGCATGGAATAGACTGTCCCTTAAAGGCCTTAGGGAAAATAAACAACAAACATAAGGCTTGTGACATTCTGGGCTAGAATTCTTAAGAAAATGTTGGTAAATCCACTCAACCAGTGGTGTTTTGTCATGGCACCCTGAGCTGAATAATAAATCAACCTCATTGAAATCTTGTAAAGCAGGGTAATGATGGAGTAGTTTCCCAAAAAGCAGAGCAGGGCTGAGGGTAAAGCTCAGTGTTACATTGCTTGCCTCGTATACCATTTGTTCCGCAGCATCAAAAACAGATTGATAAATCACAGTATATTTCCCAATACTAACAATAAGAAGCTGGGAAGTAAAGATTTAAAATACCACAGCAGTGAACCCAGACATTTACCTTTAAGTATAAATGCAAAGTTATTCAGGGCCTCTCCACTGAAGATTATTAGTATTGCTATGAAAAACTTTAAATTTGCAGACAAAATGCCAGTGTTAACATTAAAATTTGTCTTTTAGTTCGTTTACACAATCAGTTGAAATAGTGCAGCTTCAAAATCGAATTTTGTGTGTGGTAGGGGAAGAAAATCTTAAAAATAGAATATAACAGGCTCAGCTCATTCTAAAACTGTGGAAATGGAGGACCTAGATATGTTCAGTGTTCAGTGTTTACTATTGAACATACAATTTGGTTTTGAATACATAAGCAAAAGAGTAAAATTGAAGATCTTTTTTTAAAAAAAGGTTTATTTTCATCTCATGTGTATGCATGTTTTGCCCACCTGCATGTATGTGTACCATATGCCTCCCTAGTGCTCATGGAAGCAAGAAAAGGGGGTTGGTACCCCTGGAACTGGAGCCACCATGTTGGTGTTGGAAACTGAACCTGAATAGCAAGGACTTCTAACCACTGAGCCATATCTCCAGACCCTAAAGTTGAAGATCTTAGCTTTTATGAGTTCCTTTAAAATTATAGCAAGCAGCCAGGCATGGTGGCACATGCCTTCAGTGTTAGTACTTGGGAGGCAGAGGCAGGTGGATCTCTGAGTTCCCAGTTCAGCCTGTTCTATAGGGTAAGGACTGAACTTCACCCAGCTTAGCCAAGACAAACTTGTCTTAAACAAACACCAAGCCAAGCAGGTAGGAACTCTATAAGGTAGGAGCCCACCTATATAGCCAGATGAAAAATACTAAAAAAAAAAAAAAAAAAAATCCGAAACACTGGAGATGGAAATTTCAGTAAATAGCTTATTGGAAAACCCTACCAATAGACAAGAATATGAGAAGGACAGAATTCAGGAGTTTAAGACAAGGTGGAAGAATTTGAATTTTTAGTTGAAGACATTAATATTTTTTTTTTTTGGTTTTTCGAGACAGGGTTTCTCTGAATATCTCTGGCTGTCCTGGACTCGCTTTGTAGACCAGGCTGGCCTCGAACTCACAAAGATCCGCCTGCCTCTGCCTCCCAAGTGCTGGGATTAAAGGCGTGCGCCACCACCGCCCGGCGACATTAATATTTTTTAAAGCATGAGTAGAATCTGAAATCTTTTTGGTATATCAAAAAGCCAAATCTACAAATATGGGCATAGAAGTATGACAACTCCATACCAAAGGCATAGAAATTATTTCCAATGCAATCATAACAGAAAATTCTACAAATCTTGAGGAAGGGGCCCATCCAGGCACAAATAGCTTACAGAATACCAAATAAACAAGACCGCAATAAAAAGTCGTCACATCATATCATAGTTTAAACACTAGATTTATCGCACACAGGTGTATTGAAAGCTGCAAAAGAAAACACTAAGGTTCATGTAAAGGCATGCTCATCAAAATAACAGCTGTTAGCCCTACAGAAACTTACAAGGCAGGGATAAATTGGAGTGATGCACCTAAGGTTTTGAAGGACCACAGCTGTTAGCCCTACAGACACTTATAAGGCAGGGATAAATTGGAATGATGCACCTAAGGTTTTGAAGGACCACAGCTGTGAACCCAAACTAATATACCCAACAAAAATAACATGTTTGAGGCAGAAAGGAAAAAAAATACTATTTTAAGAGCAGGCTAAAAGAGTTTGTGGCCACTAAGCCAGCTCCACCAAGTCTACTGTAAGGAATTCTTTGGACTAAGAAGGATAAACACACCCAAGAAGAAAAAAGTAAATGATAATAGGGCATTATTAACCCAAAAACTACAAAACACACATTTTAGTACTATTTAGAATTTTATTGGCTTAAGTTTCCAAATCAGAAGACATGCTAACAGATTAAACGAGAAAATACGATCCCTAATTTTTGCTTCTGCTGAAAATCTCAGCTAACCATCAAAAATAGAAGCTTCCTTAGGATGAAAGGATGTGCAAAGCTATTTAAGCAAATGGAACCAGTAAACAAGCAGGGAACGTGTATCAGTTTTGTGTTTCTGTGATAAAACACTGTAATTGGTGCAACAAGGAAGTTTATTTAGGCTTATAGTTCCATAGGGCTAGAGTCAGTGATGCAAGAGGGCAGAGCAGAGGTGGCAAGAGTAGCTGAAACAGCAAGCTTCTTGAACTTCAAGGGGGGAGCGTAAAGATTGTGTAGCTGCTCTGTGCTACTTTGTGAGTTCTTTTTTCCACCCTCTATCTCCCCTGGTTTCACTAACACTAGATAGGAAAGAAGCAAAGATAGAGGGGAGAGAGGAATTAGGAAAATTCCTGAATCTAATTTCTTTCCTTTTGTTTGTTATTTGACCACAGCTACTAGCAAACCACAACCAACCTACATGACCAACAACCAGCGACTACCCTCCTCTCGGGGCTCTCAAATTTATGTGCCCTCTGAAAAGTTTCCAGAATTCCAAATGTCACACAATCACTGAAATGATCTGCAGCTGGCAAAACCACACTTCTGTTAGAGCATGAGGCAAATTATAGTCAGCTGCTGCAGACAGTCCAAAGCAGCCCCACATCCCTACACCTGGGATTAAAATGAAAGCACATTCTTATATATCTGTGTGTGCACACAGATACACATACACACACACACACACACACACACGCTTTTTAAAGAGACCAAAATTCCAGAATTCTTTAAAATGTCCTACAAGGAATGATGTAAGTCTCTGCGTTCTCAAAGCCTGCCGTCAAGCCCATACCTCCTACGCCTCCCCAAATAACACCACCACGTGTGTGTGTGTGGGGGGGGCACACATTTAAATGTTCAATAATATGGGGCACATCTGACTCAAGCCACCACATACCACTATTCTAAAATCTGACAAAGACTTCAAACTAAATCAGAAGAACTAAAGATTACTTCACACTGATCGATGGAATAATTTATAAAGGGGATACTGCAGTTCTAAGTGTGCACAAACATAACACAGGTGTTCCCAATTTTATCTACAAATTAACCCAACACAGTAATCAGTAGGTGATGTCAATGCCCCCGTTTTACCAACAAGTCATTCAGACAAAAGGTAAAGAGAAATGGTGGCATATGTAGTGACACCATGGATTAAGTATACTTAAACACATTTGTAGATTCTATGCAAACAATACAGAATACACTTTTTTTTTTCTCAGCAGCCCATGAGACTGACTCTGAAATAGATCATAGTAGGGGAGAAAAAGCCCAAGTATCAACAAATACAGAAAATTGAAATACTAGTATTCTATCTAAACAGCTAGAAGTCAGCAACAAAAGAACCAGCAATCTTGTGGGAATTAAAGAGCACACTACTGAGTGATGCCTGGGTCATTAAAGAAATCATGAAAGAAATTGAAAAACTAGATTTCAACAACAGAAATACAACATACAAAATCCTGTGGGGCATAATTAAGGCAATCCAGTCCCAAGAGGTAAGTTTGTATGTAGCTCTAAGTGCCTACATTGCAAAATGAGATATCTCAAATAAATAATCATGTATGAAACTTAAAGCCATGGAAGACAAGAGAAAACCAAACCCCAAAGCAGTAGATGGGAAGAAATAATTAAGATCAAGGAAGAAATTGATGAAATAGAATGAAAACAACAACAAAGGACAGTGAGTGCTGGTGAGATGGTTCAGTGAGTAGAGGTTCTCACCACCAGACTCAACAACCTGAGTGTAGTCCCCTGGACCCAGATGTGGAAGGTGAGACTCAAGTCCTTTAAGTTGTCCTCTGACCTGCGTATGTGCATCATTTGCAGGTTTGTCCTCACAAATAAATGGAAAAATATTAATGAAAAAAGAGTTGGTTCTTTGAGAAGATAAACAAAATAGACAATCTGTAGACAAATTAACTAAAAGAAAAGACTCAATAAGATTAGGGATGAGAAGGGAGACTTTATAACAGATACCAAGGAAATTCAGAAGATCACAAAGACATACCATAAAAACCATATTCTACAAAATTGGAAAATCTAAAAGAAATTGATAAATTTTCTAGATACACACGCCAAAATTAAACCACAATGAGATACATTTAAATAGGCCAGTAACAAGAAATATTAAAGCAGTAATAAAATTAACTCCCTAGTAAAGGAAAACCCAGTCCCTATTGCATTCTCTGAATAATTCTGTTAAACCTTTAAAGAAGAAATAAAATCAATGCATCTCAAGATATTCTGTAAAGCAGAAAAGGAAGGGATGCTTCCAAATTCATTCTGTGAAATCAGCATTTATATGGATAGCTAAACCAGATAAAAACGCAACAACAAAGAGAAAACTAGACTAATATGATATCGTACTTTTTAATTATTAAACACTTATTTATTAATAAATACACTTAATTACTATTCCTATAAATTCCTACAACCCCTAAGAATGCCTACGACCCCTAAGACCTAACCACTAAACCTATTGCTAACTATTACAACTATTTTTCTAAGGATACAGTCTCTGGGGCAGGTCCTCAGTTGTCAGGAACATAGTCTCTGGGGTAGACTCTTTAATGCACTTAGCAGTCCTTTTTCTGGGATATCTCAGATTTGTCAGGGTAAATTGGCTATGGCAGTCTCACCTTAAATAAGGCTTGAGGCTTTCTTCTCTCTGGGAGACCTCAGCGTCTGTAAGCCAACGTATTTCCTTCGTATCAGCAACTCTGCCGCTCTGCTGCCTCAGTCTTTAAAGCTGGCCACAGCTCAGGCCGCTGTTCGGACAGGTCAAACCCCTCTAGTCAAGAGCTGAGCCACAGGGTTTAGTCCTTGGCCTTTTGCTGTCTGGCTGAGGCTTTATCTGCTCACCAGCTTCCTTCTGCCTCAGGGAGATCTGGCCATTAGTCTACCAACACTTTCTCCAGCAGTACTCTCGGAGCTCTCTCGTATCGGGGGCCCTTAGCACGCTGCTCTCTGGGCTCATCCACTTGTCCTTAAATAGGATCCCTCCTGTTCCACCTACTTCAGCTTAATTTGGGCTCTGCCCCTCTAACAGCTGAAAACAATGCCAGGTCATAAAGTCTCTCCTTGTTTCACCTGGCTTCAACCTTGTTTATCAGTCCAAAGAGACTCTCCTCATTTCATGTGACTTCATCCATAAGCTGATAAGCTAATTGCTCACAGCGAAGTTGATCTTCATTCCCCAAATTAAGAGACTGTATCAGAAACCTAGATATTCACTAAATCTAACTTATATTAATCTATCAACCCCTACACTAATATCCCAATGGTCATAGATTTAAAAAAAAAAAGCAAAAGTTTAATACTTGGAAATCAGTTCAAGAACACATCAGAAAAATCATCACCATGATTAAATTGACTTTATTCCAGGGATACAGGAAAGGTTCAAAATACATAAATTAATAAATGTAATGCAATACATAAATATACTCAAAGATAGATATCATACATTTATCTCAATAGATGCAGAAAAGTTCCTTGACAAAATCCAATGTTTAGGGCAGGAGGGCAGGGATGGTAGTGTAGACTTCTTTTTTTTTTTAAGTAGAATTTACTTGCTCATATTAGCTAACAAAATTAGAGACAAAGATGAAGAGTTTTCCATATGAAGGAGGTCAGACCTAAGATTTGCACTTTTTTGGCCACCTGACCAGGAGTTTATTGAGCAGCAGAGAATTCTAACAGTTCACTCTCATATTCCGAAAATCAGACAGGCCATCCCTTTACCTGGCAGGGCTTTGTGACCCAGGCTACAACTAGGCAACTTGCCCTGCCTCATTGCACAAGCAAACACCTCTCCAACAGGCCGCTTCTTGACTTTATTGTGTTATGTGTGAATGTCTGTGAACCACAGGAAACTGCAGATGTTGATCCCACATTCCTCCCCTAAAGGCAACTCCTAAATAGTATTCATCTAAAATGGCCATCAGACCAAACTTCCAGCATTTTCTATGAATGACAACCTGACTATACCGTAAGATGCCTCCACCCACAGAACAGTCTTTCTTACATTTAAATAAAGTGGTGCAGACTTTTAGCCAAGGCCCTATGGAGGCAGAGGCAGGTGGATCTTTTTGAGTTTGATGCCAGCTTGGTCTGCATAGCAAGCTCCAGGCCAGCCAGGGAGTACTCAAGATATAAACATAGGTAAAGGCTTTCTAAATAGGGATCTAGTCACAGTCACTTGGGAAACAATGTCAACAATTGACCAATAGGACCCTATGAACTTAAGAAGCTTCCGTACCGCAAAAGAAGCTGTCAGTCAAGTCAAGAGGCAGCCATCAGGAGGAGAGAGAGCTGTTGGCCACTACAAACATTCAAAGTGTGCATGAGTGCATTGAGAGTGTGTGTAACAAAGAGAAAGAGGCCACGGATTTGAGTAACAAGGGAGGAGTTGGAGAGAGTAAAGGAAGGGGAGGGGGAATTGATGCAATATTTTAGTTAAGAAATGTCTACAACCAAAAAAAGAAAAAAAATATATATATATGTCTGTGCTGTCCTGTTTTTTGTTGGTTTCCTTGTATCGTTTATGTCAACCTGACAGGTAGGCTAGAGCTATCTGGGAAAAGGAACCTCAGTTGAGTGAATGCCTCCATCAGATTGCCTATAGGCAAGTTCATAGGGCATTTTGATTAATGATTGATGTGGGAGGGTCCAGCCCAGTGTGGGTTGTACCATCCTGGGCAGATGGTCCTGGGGTGTAGAAGGAAGCAACTGAACAACCCTAGGAGCAAGCCTGTAAGCAGAATTTTCTCATGGCTTCTGCTTCAGTTCCTGCCTCCAGGTTCCTGCATTGAGTTCCTGTCTTTATGACCCCTAGTGATGGACTATTATGGAGAAGATGAAATACTTCTTCCCTATTTTTCCCCAAGTTGCTTTTGCTAATGGTCTTTATCACAGCAATAAAACATGGATAAAATATAAGACACACATTTTAGATGTTAATTCATAAGACAATGTATTTAAAATCTAATTGTATTGTTAAAATGCTGCATGCTTTTGAATATTTAGTAACTATTGTCATTTTGAAAAACTGGCATCTGTTAGATATTGAAAAATGCAACTCGGTTGTCTTTGCTATATGACAGGGCAAAAATGATTCAATCACCTCTGTATTTTATTTTTACATGACTACCACCTGGTAACTGTCATGTGAACAAGGTTTGCTGTACCAAATGGCTAAACAAAGACTGAAATATTTGTTAAGAGGTAGTGATTATTTATATCTGGATAAAACGAAACAAAGTACACATTAATTTTTTTTAAATAAAGTGCATTGTGGATCAGAATAGAAAGTTGTCAAAGAAGAAATACTAAAGTGGTCATTAGGAAAATTCAAAGTAAAACTATTTTGAGATTCCATATCCATCACAAAGGCTATCATAAAGAAAATGGGGCCAGTAAGATGGCTCAGTGATTAAAATAACTTGTGCAGCCTGATGACCTGAGTTTATTCCCTGGGATCCATATAGTGAAAGGAGAGGACTCTCATTCCTTGTCCTCTGACCTTTACACACATGCCATAATGCACATGTGCCCACACATCTTGGCACACCAAATAAGCTAATTAATTGATTAATGTAATCCGTTTCTTTAAAAAAGAAAATAAATGGCAGCAAATACTGGCCAGGATGTGGGGAAAGAGGAACCTTCGTTTGCTGTTGGAGTATAAATTGAGGTGACCCCTCTGAGAATCAGCATAGACATTTCTTCAAAAGCCAAAAATAGAACTACCATATAACTCAGCTATACTACTTCTGGGCATTCACCTGAAGGGCTCTCTATTTTAGGACAGAGATACTGGCACATACATGTTTCTTGCTTCTCTATTGAATCAGTCTAGATGTCCATCAACCAAAGAATAGATACTGACAATGGGACACACACACACACACACACACACACACACACACACACGAGTTCAGAACTAAGGAAAAATGAAATCTGAAGGAAAAATAGATGGAACTACAAAATTCTATCCTGAGTCAGGTAACATAGATCCAGGGTCAGAAAGGCAAGTACAGTATGTTCTGTCATATGTGGCCCAGAGTTTTGAAGTTTTAGACTTCTGTGTTTTAAGTTGGAGTGAATACGTGTAGAGGTCAGGAAGCAAGAAAGAATTCTTGAGGTGTGTGTGTGTGTGTGTGTGTGTGTGTGTGTGTGTGTGCAGCTTTGAGGAGATTTATAGATGGGCTGTCCCGGGATTTCAAAAGCTTCAGTTGAGTCTCTTTTGTCCTTCAGCTTCCATTTGTGTCTACTTTTTTTTAACCCCTTATGTACAGATATTTTGTCTGTATATATGTCTGTGTACCACGTGTGTGATTGATGCCTTTAGAAGCCATTAGAGTGTTGAATACCCCTGGAACTAGAGTTAAGATGGTTATGAGCAGCCATGTGAGTGCTGGGAAGTGAACTCAGTTCTTCTGCAAGAGCAGCAAGTGCTCTTAACCGCCGAGCCATCTCTCCAGCCCTTGTGTTCAGCCTTGCATTCTTTTATTTATTGAGACTTAAACCTCTAAGAGGGAACCTTGATTTACTCCGTATCACATGGTAACTGTGCAGGGACTCCTCAAGATTTCCAGTAACACATCTCCTTCCTGCCTTTTATTTCTTTCATCAGAAGAGTAGATGAACCTGTTCCTGTGAGCATAGACAGCATCTACGTGACGGCTCTGGGGGCGACCAACTGATTTCTGACTGGATTTGAGGCCTGCTCCTAGGACAGAATACATGCCGGGCTCTGCGGCCTGTTCAATAGCCTGCTTCCGGGGAGGTTAAGGGCTGGGGAGAATTTACTCCTCATGATCGATTCTCTTGACAGATGTATAGTCAAACTTCCTTCTAAATATTAATGTCTGCATCCATGGCTAGTATTTTCAGCTGTGGTCAAGACTACTTTTTTCACAGTGGGAGAGTGTTAGTAACTGGCCTCATAGTTACTAATCAAGTGCTGTAGTACTGAGCTGCACCCTGAGGGAGGGTTATTGGGACATAGATAGACAGGAAAATCAAGAGTGATTCTAGTTCTGAAAAGAGTGCAAAGAGAAGCAGTGAGAAGGGGTGAGTATCTAGATAGGACCACTAGAAGAAAGGAGAGGACCCAGGGGCCCCGAGAAAACACCCAACCAACAGTGCGTTTAGCAGACTCCTGGATCTGGACCCCACTCCCAGGTCAAGGGAGCTCTTTGGTTGCTTCAACAAGGCTTGTCACTTTCTCTCAGTCTGTCTTGTATCTTTCCCCAACTTTCAGTTTTTTGTCCATGCACAGCCTGAGCTCTGCAACCTCCCAGATAGCCACCAGCACTCCCATTACAACCCCAAGCCCAGGACGCCATTCTTCTTATGGAAGAATAATATCCCACTGTATCTATCACATTCCTTTACCATTTGTTCAATTATAGGCATTAGGCTTGTTTCTACTTTTTAGTCATTACAAATAATTTCATATGACATCTTCATATCCGAGTGGTATATGTTTCCATTTCTTGAGTATATATATAGGAGAGCAATTGCTGCATCATTTGGCAACTTCATTTTCTTTTTAATATTTTGAAGAATTGTCAACCTACTCTCCACTGTTCACAGCACCATTTTATATCACCACCATTACTTAATAGGCACTGAGCATTTGTCTATACTTTAGTCTCTAAGATCATTCATTTCATAAAAACAAAGGCCTCAAGTATGTGCCTGGACTTTCCCTGAGAAGCATTTAAGATGCAGTCCTTATAGTCTGATAGCTCTGAGAGTTGGTCACTATCGCCTTTCATAAGGTCATAATAGTCATCTCCTCTGAGTTAGAACCTTCCTTCTTGGAGGAAGGAGACATGAGACTCATGAAATAGACTAGTTTCACCTATCTGGGGAAGAGGAGACTTGCTAGTTTGACAAGGACTCCTCCCTGATAAAGAACATTTAAGGATACCCACCCACATGTCTGGATCTGTTGAGGACATCCTCAGACCTGTCTAACTGCCTGTCTGCAAGTTACACAGACAGCTCTGGGCTTCCAGCTTTCATGAGTCATTCCCCCATGTCTTTTTGTTGATGCAGCTCAGTCACCCCTGCCCCTGTAACTAGCCCCTTTCCCATACTCTTGTTAGCAACTCTAGTAAACACTCATTAGTTCACCAAGTTGGACTTTAGTGCAATCATTACATCCATCTGAGGTAAGTAGATGTGTGTGTATTGTCTCCCCAGGAAGAGTTTCTCAAACAACATAAGGAAATCAAGCATGTTATCTTCATGTGAAATGTTACAGTAAATATTAATGTAATTTTATAATAAATATTAAAACTGTAATATTTCCTATTAAATAATACTAAGACTTAAGACATAGCTTCAGGCTAAGGGAAAATAAATTGATTCAAAGTTAAGTTTTCTGAATGACACTTTTGTTTTGAGTTGCCAAAACAAAAGTGTTTATGTTCATGGAACCCCCCAAGCTGTACTTTCCCCAGGATGCCCCGGGCATATTCTTCTGCTTGCTGTTGTTTCTCTTGATTCAGGAGGGTTCCGCCTTCATGAAGTGACAGAGCCTGTGGTGTGCCAGATGCTAGACACTGCTCTGACTATCTTTCTTTTTCAGGGGCAGCTGTTAAAAGAAAATTGGCAAAGTCTCTGGAATCTTGGTAGGCATTTGAATTGAAGCAACAAATTGAGATCTTGTGTGGTGGCAAATACCTGTTATCCCAGGACTTGGGGATTAGAGATGGCCAGATCAAGAGGTCAAGGTTACCCACATCCACAAGAGGCCCTACCTCAAAACAAAATCAAATGCTACAGAAGTAGGAAAGAAGAAATGGGTGTGTTGTGGATGAGTTTTGAAACAGAATATTTTAATAAGAGACACTTGGGCTGTACTCAGGATGAGAAGGGGCTAGTTGCTTGATGTAAGAATTCCTTCATGGCGACCACATGTTTTTCTGTTGTGCGGTGGAAATGTGGGGTTGTATAGTAATATTTTCTGTTACACACAAACTGGTTTCTGAGGGATTGCACCTCAGAATTTTAGGCACGATTAATAACTATATGTTGAAGCATGCATATGAAAGAAATGTGTTTGCTTGTTCTGATATGGGAAGGGACACTGGTTTAGGATACAAAGAAGCTTCAAATATGGCTCCTTTCATTGAAGGAGCTCTTCCAGTTTCTTATCACTAAAGATTGGCCAAACAAACAAAAAACATGGAGTCTGCTATGTGTTGGTCAACTACTCTTCAGTACGAGGCTTGCCCTCTATGGTGTCACTGCATTGAGGAAACCTTATCTTTCCCTTGCCCAGCAGCTTTAATTGCAAAAGTTTCTTGCTTAGGGGTAGGACTTTGTACCACTTCCTTTGCCATACTTGAATTTTTATCTTGCTGGACTTGTATAGTCTCTGTGAGTTCACATGTGTGTTAGCTCTGCTGTGTCAGGAAAATGCTTTTGGACAGGAGGCTGCAAGGGCAGAGGTGGATACGAGGGGAGATGAGTGAGATTGGGGTACATAATGTGAAACTCACAAAGAATCAACAGAACGTCAAAAAACAAAAATAAATAATAAATCATAGAGTAAATGAAGTTTATCATACTATATAGTTCAATGTGCTCACTGAGAATAAAAATCAACCCAGTTCTGAACAAGAATTACATTTACTTGGGATTAATCAGGATTAGAATCTAGGAAAACACATTATAAAACCACTTTTCAAGCATGTTCCTTGTTTGATTTTCGAGATGATGGACATATTTAAAGTTTAACATCACGAAAGGTAGAAAGGCTATTACATAATTTGCTGGTCACAAATTATGACTGATTTGAGTTAAATTGTTTTTCTTAGGAAAGCATTAGGTATTATCTCAATGTGTCAGTAATTGAGGCAAAGCAGGGAGATTTCACAAATGATTAAAGAAAGCTAATAAACTACAGCTTTCCCAGTCCAAAGGTTATCATGCATACTAGTTCAGAGGGTCAGTGTGGACAAATCCATTTGATTTCATTTCACTTTTCTTTTTCTTTCTTTTTCCTTTCCTTTCCTTTTCCCTTCCTTCCTTCCTTTCTTTTTTTTTTTTTTTTTGAGATAGTGTTTCAGGTAACAAAGGCTGACCTTGAACTTTTGATCCTCATACCTCTACCTCTCAAGTGCTGGTATTAACAAACCGAATACCACCATGCTCAGCATTTTCAATACTCTCAAACCAATGCTACAACCCTTTTTCTTTTCTCTTTGGCATACATATAGAATGCTCTTGAAGTGACAAAATTATAACACTTGAAACAGATCAGTGGCTGCCCAAGGCTAAGAAGAGGGCAAAGGGAGGGACACTGTAATCATAAACATGCACTATGAGGAAGGCCCTATCACAAAAATGCTCCTTACCTTCATTTTGTTAAGGAAAGTTTCCTGGCTGCAATATAGCACTCTGGTTTTGGAAGATGTTATTTACCACGTGGGGAAACACTAGGTAAGAGGTGTGAGTAGTTCTGTGATTTGTATCTCATAACAAGCATTTAGAAATGGATCTTGCTAATTTTATTTTTAAAAGTTAATTCTTTTCTTGGCCCCATAGGTGATTAAAGTTAAGATAAATCCTGAGATCTCTGTACTGTGTGTTGATCTTTGCTTTCAGTCAGACCCTTGCTTGATTCTGAATAGGCATTTTAACCACTCATGGATTATCTGTCCATCTAACCTGTTTTGCATTACCCCCCACACTGTGTGTGTGTGTGTGTGTGTGTGTGTGTGTGTGTGTGTGTGTGTGTGTGTG
>CAJQZJ010003694.1:17928105-17945525 GCA_907164525.1 Lophiomys imhausi
CACACACACACACACACACACACACACACACACACACACACACACACACACACAAATCCACAGATTTCTTTCCTTACAGTACCAGTTGCTACAAAAAGTGCTTCCCAGTTTCCCTCCCTTTTACAGAAAAGCTCCTTTGAAGGATACACTATCTTAACTGACCTACTTCCCCACCCCCTGTTCTCTCTAGGACCTAATTCAGGGTTTCTCTCTCACCTCCCTTAAACTGCCTTTAACGTACCCAGGTGGCTAAGTGACTCACAGATAATAATGTACTTAATCCCCACTTTCTATTTTAAGCTCCCTTCTACCCGATTTCTAGAGCTAGGGATTGAATCCAAGACCCAGTGCATTCAAAGCTCTACCTATTTCCTCTTATCACTGAGCGAACTCTCCAGTTCCTAAATGTTTTCCTTCAGGTGCCTTTGCGGACAACATCCTCACCTGATCACCTGCCTTTCTGAGGTTCCTGATTCTCAGCTTCCATTGCTGTTTTGTTTGTTTGTTTGGGTGTTGTTTGTTTTTTGTTTCTTTCTTGAGTTTTCTTTTGTGGGGAGAGGGTTGAGATAGGCTGGCACTATGTAGCTGAGATTGCTCTTGTGTGTGTGTGTGTGTGTGTGTGTTTTCGAGACAGGGTCTCTGTATGTAGCTCTGCTGTCATGGACTCGCTTTGTAGACCAGGATGGACTCGAACTCAGAGATCCACCTGCCTCTGCCTCCCAAGTGCTGCCATTAAAGGCATGTGCCCACCTGGCTACTCAGATTGCTCTTATACCTTTAGTGATTCTCCAGTAGTAGTGGCCTTCCAAGAACTGAGCATGACCAAGCTCACACATTCCTTGCTGCTTTTTCTTTATTAGTTTACTATCCCAGGCCTCAGTCCTGGAAACCTGGGTCCTCTCTATCTTCACTTACCCTTAGAAAAATCTGAGAATATGGCTTTACATTTATCAGTACCACTTTTGTGCTCATGACTTACAAGCTCAAGTCTCCGACCCACCCCTCCCCTATCCCACACAGCTCTTCTTGTGAGTCTTATAGACATGTTCAACTTCACATAAGAAAACTAAGTTCCGACTTTCTGTTCTAGTAGATTTAATGTGTCAGGTTTTATGTTAAGGTTTTTGATCCACTTGGACTTAACGTTTTGTACAAGGTGATAAGTATGGGTCTAATTTGGTTCTTTTACATGTGGACATCCAGTTGGACCAGCACCATTTGTTGAAGATGCTGTCCTTTTTCCATTGTGTGGTTTTGGCTTCTTTGTCAAAAATTAAGTGCCCATGGGTGTGTAGGTTCATTTCTGGGTCTTCAATTCAATTCCATTGATCCCCTGGTCTGTTTCTATACCAGTACCATGCTGTTTTTATTACTATTGCTCTGTAGTACGGCTTGAAATCAAATCCTTGAACTCATTGGCACAGGTGTCAACTTCCTGAACAGAACACCAACAGCTCAGGACCTAAGATAAACCAACAATCAATAAATGGGACCTCATGACTGAAAAGCTTCTGTAAGGCAAAAGACACTGTCATTCGAACAAAACAGCAGCCTACAGATTGGGAAAAAATCTTCACCAATCCCACATCTGACAGAGGGCTAATATCCAAAATTTGAAAAGAACTCAAGAAATTAAATGCCAAGAAACCAAATAATCCAATTAAAAATGAGGAAAAGAGCTAAACAGAGAATTCACAAAGGAAGAATTCCTAAAGGTGGAGAGACACTTGAAGAAATGCTCAACATCCTTAATCATCAGAGCAATGCAACTCAAGGCAACTCTAAGATTCCATCTCACACCTGTCAGAATGGCTAAGATCAAAAGCTCAAATGACAGCACATGCTGGTGAGGGTGTGGAGAAAGGGGAACCCTCCTCCATTGCTGGTGGGAGTGCAGGCTTATGTAACCACTATGGAGGTCAGTCTGGCGATATCTTAGAAAACTTGGAATAGCTCTGCCTCGGGACCCAGCCATACCACTTCTGGGTATACATCCAAATGACTCCTTGCCGAATCACAAGGAAGTTTCCTCATCTATGTTCATAGCAGCCTTATTTGTAGTAGCTAGAAACTGGAAACAACCCAGATGTCCCTCAACTGAAGAATGGATTAAAAAACTGTGGTACATCTACACAATGGAATACTACTCAGCTATCAGAAACAAGGAAATTATACAATTTGCAGCCAAATCGATGGAACTAGAAAAGCTCATCCTGAGTGAGCTAACCCAGACTCAGAAGGACGCATATAGCACCTATTCACTTATAGTAGGATTTTAGCTATATAGTAGAAGGTATCAATACTACAACTAACACACCAAAGGGAACTTGGACATAGACTTCTTATTTTTAATTTTTATATTTTATTTATTTTTTATATATTAGCTATATTTTTTTTCTATTTTTTAGTCTTTTTTATCTATTGTATGCTTATTTATTTGTTTGTTTAGTAGTTCTCTCTCCCAGGCAACGAGACACTTTTCACTGATGGTACTGCTTCATAGATCCCCAATGAATGAAGAGGCTCTTGGCCCTCATACGACCTCTCAACTGACATGAGGGACTGTTATATAAGGACACCCCACCCCAGAGAAATGGGATGGAAGGGTTAGGAGGTCAAGAAAAAAAAATGAAATGTGATGTTTCGGCCTTTTACTACTAACTGTCATGAACTGTTTAGGATAATTAAGAAATGCAAACTAATGGTTATGCAAGCCAGTCATTCTGTTAGGTACTATGACAGCCTATTATAGTTACTTGCTAAGCTAATCAGAAATAAACCTGCTAAGAGACAAGCAACATCTGCTTACCCTAATATAAGTGATAGATAGGGCCTCTTCAAAAACCTCAAGAGATCTGCAGAATATGGCATTCAAAGATGTTTTCTTAACTTTAGATTTTTTTTATATCAAGACATATCAACTCCTGACATCACCCCCTATTCTCCTCCAAGTAGAAGATGAGCATCGAAGAATCTCCAGTGGAGGATGATTGAATTAGTCGCAAGCCTATCTCTTGGTAGGAAAAGCCCCTTGCTCCAACTGTAGACAGAATGCTGTCCAAAAAGGACAAAACCTGGAAGCAGGTAAGTCGACAGCCTAGCTCTGCCAAGACAGGGTAGGTAAGTCCTTCATAACCCCTGCTCTACAATCAATGTCTGTCAGAGAAGCGGGGCTAAATGACTGAAGAGTGATGCTGTAATATATTGAGAGAAAATGGGAACTGTCCAGGCAGCCACTGGTATGTCATTTCTTAGTTTGGGAAGCTGCAGACCCTGTACTTCCTATAAAATCAGATATATTTATCCCTCTCAGGTCTCTGAGGTGATTGAAGAACAGATAGATAAAGTCTCATAATTAAATTTTGAGTTGTTTAGGAGTCAAGAGAGTGTTATAGATCTAAGAAGATACTTTTAAAATTGTGTTGCAATTAGTTTGAATATTGAGTCAGATATAGAACTTTAAACTTATGGAGATGTTTAGATAGTAGAATGTTAAAGTCAGGTACCAAATACATATGGACTGGTCATTGGGAATGTACGTTAAGCCATATAACTCTCATAACTGTGGCCTAATTACCTCTGTTGTACTGTATTGTATTTATTATCATAAGAGAAAGAGCCATTTGTTGTACTGAAAGGAGAAACTGTAGGGGGAAATAAGATATACCTTAAACTTAAAAGAAAAAAAAAAGGGAAGAGAATGGGGGGTTGAGGGTGGGAGGGTGGGACTGGAGGGGGAATAGGGAGGGGACTGCGATTGAGATGTAACTTGAAGAAGTAAAAAATAAAGGAAAAAAAAAACAGAAAAAAAAGAAAAGCTCATCCTGAGTGAGCTAACCCAGACTCAAAAGGATTCACATGGCATCTATTCATTTATAGTTGGAATTTAACCATATAGTACAGGATATCTATACTACAACCAACGCACCGAAGGGAACATGGACATAGACTTTTTCTCCCTGTCAGTGAGACACTTTTCCCTAATGGTGCTGCCTTGTAGGTCCCCAGTGTATGAGGAGGCTCTTGACCTTCATATGACTGCTGAACTGGGGCGGGGGACTGTTATGTAGGGACACTCCACTCCAGAGGAGTGGTATGGAAGGATTAGGGGGTAGAGGGTGGGAGGGCGGGACTGGGAGGGGTGGAAAGAGGACACTACGATGGAGATGTGACCTGAAGCAATAAATAATAAATAAAAAAAAAAAAAAAAACTGAGTTCCTGCACCCATTCCTATTTAATCAATGACAACTCAAAATTTCCAGTTTTCCCAAGGGGGGCAAATACTGTGGAGTCATCTTTTAACTTCACAATCACATCCAACCAATTACTAAATACATTTCGACTCTACCTCTGCTACAGCATCACACTCCTCTCACCCTGGTCCAACCTATTGTGAATTCTCCCCTCCTTGCCAGAAAATCTTGTTTCCTTCTAACTTTGCCCCTGGCACTTTAGACTGTGTTAATACACAACTCAGACCTTGTCATTCTTTGGCTCAAACACTCCAGTGCTGTCCTAGTCCAGAGCAAAAATTAAAGCTCTTCCTTTGATCTCCCAGGTTTTTCATGGTTTAACCTCCTCATTAACTCTCTGATCTACCAGCCCACAGTTTCCTAAGTTTTCCTCATGCCTCTGTGGCTTTCTCCAATTCATCAAAGCATTCCCGCTTCACGGCCTTTGTTCTCAAAGTCCTGTGTGAGGTGGTTTTCTATGGATTAAAATGACTCACTTCTTTATTTCTTAAGGCTTACGTGTCACCCTCTTGTGAGAGACCCTTCTTGACCCTCTGCCTAAAATGCTATCTTATTTTGACATCATCCTTCTCTGTCCTTCCCCTTTCTCCTCTCCGCACTCTTCTTGTTTTGTATTTCCCCAAAGTATCTATTACCTGGTAACATGAGAGAAATGCTAATGTGATCCTCTCTGTTATGTTTTTACTGCACTAGAATGGAAATTTCATAAGCACAGATTTTTGTGAACAGTTTGGGAACACTGTTGCCTTACCATCATCCAGAACAGTGCTTAGAATAGTAGGCTCTTCCTAATCTCTACTAAGAGAACCAAGAAGCAATGTTATTATTATTTTTTGTTTCGTTATTATTTCAAGTTACACCTCCATCACAGTCCCCTCTCTCCACCCCTTCCAGTCCCACCCTCCCACCCTCCCCCTCCTCTCCCACCTATCCAACTCCTCTGGAGTGGGGTGCCCCTACATATCAGCCCCCCTCAGTTCAACTGTCATATGAGGGCTAAGAGCTTCTTCCTCTTGCACTGGGGGCCTATATGGCAACTCTATTAGGGCAAAGTGTCCCACTGACAGATAACAAGGTCTATGTTCCTGTTCTTTTTGGTGTGTTGGTTGTAAGATAGCTATTCAGCAATGTTATTTTGATGGTATATGAATGAACATACGAGTTTGAAATTGTGTCTGACAAGCATTAGACTCTTATTATGTAGTTGATCCAGGGTACAAAGAACAATGGAATAAAATAACCCAAAAACAAATAGAGTTGGTAATTTAGTATATTTGTAGATGGTAAATAACTCTTTTCAGAATGAGAAAAGAATTATTTTAGAGTAACCTGTGAATCTTTTGTAGATTTAAAAAAAAAGTAAGATTCACCCACTTTGCTAGCTTGTATTAAAATACACTCTTTGCAGATCAAAGAGTCAAATGAAAGACTCTAGAAATATTAGAAGAAAATAGAGCTTAGTGGACTAGGTATCTATAGAATTTCTGACATAATAAATAGCTAGACTATAACATGATCTACAGTCAATATTGCTACGTAAATACTAAAGATGGCTATGTAAGCATCAACAGGTCAATGGGTATTGACAATGCTATATATGACAATACAGATATTATAATGACTATCCAGAGACAGGAGGGAAAGTAGAATGGGAAATGAGGATACTGAAAATAATTTAAAAAAAACTAAATAGAAAATACAAATGGCTAATAATAAATATGTAAATTACTCCAATACAGCTGACATTGCAGGTTTAAATGCTTATTAAAGTTTCAGCAATATTTTATTATGTATTTATTTTGGTACTTTTGAGACTGAATCTCACTACATAACCCAGGCTGGCCTTTTACTTACTATGTAGCTCAGACTAGTCTTATTTGTTTTTTTTTTTTTGAGACAAGATTTTTCTGTGTATCAGCCCTGGCTGTCCTGGGCTCACTTTGTAAATCAGGCTAGCCTTGAACTCACTACCTACCACTGCCTCCTGAGTGCTGGGATTAAAGGCATGTGCCACCATGTCTGGACAGACTAGTCTTTAATCCTCACAAACATCCTACTTCAGTCTTCTAGGTGCTGGGTTATAGGGATGCCTAATACATGGTCCAGTAACATTTTTAATAAAAGTATTTGTAATTCTACTAGTGTCTGTCAATCAGTTTGCCAATGTAAATAACCACATGACTGATCGAATGTGTCCATATGTGCAAATATCCAAATGTAAGAATAATGTGAAGCTGTGCACACTCTCATATGTCTGTGATCCTAGAACTTTGAGGCCAGTCAGGGCTACCTTTGAGAACTCAGGCAAGGACAACAATGAAGCAACAACAAAAATGTGGATTATTTAATATTATAAAAAGAGTGTTGTAAAGAGAGGACGTGAGATAAACTCAAAGGATGATGAAGAGCAGGTCTGGAAGAGCTGAAGAGAAGAACTACTGTGTCTGAGAAGTAGGGCTTCGTGTTTAGGATCGTGCTCGTATGTTGGCTGTGGGGTGTCTGACGTTAGTGAGGGGGAAGGTCTATGATGAAGAAGCAGTCTAAGAAGGTGCCCGATATAAAAGGGTTATTGACATGGGTAGAGAACTCACCACAGATAATACGAGGCAACAGAGGGAGACAATCTGCTGAAGAGTCTGAGACACTATCCTTGTCTGTGTATTTCCAGGCTGTGAGAGGAGATCATGGAGTCATCCGTTGCCCACCTCAGTCAGGTGAAAAAAAGGTGAGATACCAGGGATAGTGGAAGTACAGAACATAAACGTAATGGGTGATGGCAAGCAGGAAAGAATTTATGGGAAAATAATAAATTAAAATCATAGATGTAGCCTGGTGGTGGTGACACACATCTTTAATCCCAATATTCCGGAGGCAGAGGCAGGTGGGTCTCTGTGAGTCTGAGGCCAGGCTGGTCTACAGAGTGAGTTCCAGGACAGCCAGGGATACACAGAGAAACCCTGTAGCTGGACCGTTCTGGTTCACACCTTTAATCCTAGCACTTGGGAGGCAGAGAGGCATGTAGGTCTCTGTGAATTCGAGGCCAGCCTGGTCTACACAGTGAGTTCCAAGACAGGCAGGGCTGTTACACAGAGAAACCTTGCCTCAAAAAACAAAAACAAGTTGTAAATTAAGGAAATGACAGAAAAGGTAAAGCTCCATTAGTTGAGATTTCCCTAGGAGGTTTTATTCTGATACACTTCAGGAAAAGCTCAAGAATAGACAGAGTGGTCTGAAAAACAAGCCTAGAAAAGGGATTTTTTTAAAAAATAATTTATTTTTTATTTCTTCAAGTTACATCTCAATCACAATCCCCTCCCGGGATTTTTTTTTTTTTTTTTAAGTGCAAGTCTTCAGTTAGGGAAAGCAATTTGAGGGAAAAGTCATTAATCTCACAGCTTCATCCAATGTCAAACTTTCAACTGTTTAACGCAAAAACGAAACCAAACCAAAAAAAAAAAAAACAAAAAACAAAAAACAAAAAACAACCAGCTAACAAACCAAACAAAAACAACAACAACAAAAAGCCATGATTAGAGTGCAAGGAGGAGGTGACCTGGAAAATCCAGTCTGACCCTGGAGAGGTCAGTAATGAGGGCACTGCCTACCTCTGTGGGAAGCTAGCCTCTGGTCGCTTCCAGGTAAATTTCAATAAGGAGGCGTTTCACTTTCTTTGGAGCCAGGACGATGTATAAATCTTACTGATAGAATTTGAAACAGAATTTCCCTCCACCCACGAGGTCTTTCACCCACAGGCCGGCAGAGAAGGGCGGCGACTAAAGGTGTCTGGGCACTTGGGCTCAGCCCACCCCATGTAGGGACAGGAGGCTGCAGACCGAAGTCGCAGTAGTTGGGAAGGGCTCCTGGTGCTGTGGCTGCTGACTGACAGAGACTAGCTTCGAGAAGAAACCAGTCCAGTAAGGCACCAGCATCTCCTCCTCGAGGTCCTTGATGCACTACAGGTCTTCGAGGGAGGACCTGTGTGCCAAGCACGTGGCGTGTGCGGGACAGGAAGGCGGGGTATTGGCTTGTGGTTATCGGCGTGAGCAGAGGCATCGTGGCTGTGCAGGGCTCCACATGGACCAGGCGAGGCTTTGGGGCCAGACTCTGGGACCACAGCCTGGCATCAGAGGTCTCTACAACAGCTAAGGCTCATGACCTGAGTTGGCCCGATGAGCTTGCCCAGAGTTCCCCAGACGCATGTCGTCCGGGCTGTACGAGGCTCAGTCTTGTCCAGGCTCCTCTGGACTGTGGACTCTTGCAGTCCCCGGCCTCCCCAGGCTGGATGCATGCCTCTTCTGGGGGTTTCCAGTGAAAGTGGCTCACACTGGAGACTGCCTTGGGGTTCTCCTTCAGTTTCTCTTGAAGTTTGCTTTGTGTCTGCTCTTCTCCTCTGGAAAGCTTGCCAGAACCTTCTGTATCCTTTCTGCCCTGGGTTCTGGCAGCACTTCCTCACAGTCTTTTTTTGTTTGTTTGCTTGTTTAATTTTTGGTTGTTTCGTAATCTTCCTTTGACTTCCCAAACTTGTACCCATTCCCAGCTCTGCCTAGACTTAAATGTTTTACTAATGGTAGCAACTTAGCCTTTGCTCAAAAATACTTATGGTAGTGGTGGTGGTCTGAATGAAGAAGAGTAATTACAACAGGTGGGGAAGTGTGTGTGTGTGTGTGTGTGTGTGTGTGTGTGTGTGCATTTGAATAAAAGGAGGCTGGATTTGAAACACCATTCTGCTTCCATTTAGTAATAGGTATATAATGTAATATGTGAACTCGTGAGTTTTTGATGTATTTGCCCCAGAATGAATGCCATGAAGACATCAACAGGCCATAAAAAACCAGTAAGATGTATTCTGGCAATCTATGGGTTGGTCCTCAACAGTAGCAGACAAATGAAAAATTGAGTTGGAGACAAAGAATTGATCCCCTCCATGAGGGTATGCGTCCTCTGCTTGGCAGGACACCATTAGGAGCCATTCCTTAGCAGCAGAACCACCATGGAAGAGGTTAAGCTCCATTGTACTAAAGCCATCATTTGTCTGAATCGTGAGCCACAGCAAAAATGTGTACTGCACCCAAAAACCCATCTAAGTAGCAAACTATTGCTGTGTGGAGCAATTCTTCTTCTGGTCAGCAGCCCATGGCTTCCAGATGTTGTCATGATTCCATGTAGTTCAAAGCCCAGGGACAAAATCTGCCTTCCCAGTAGGCCACCTCTCCCTTCCCACCCTTCTCCAAGGAAGGCCTCTTTCAGCTCTGAGCTGTTACTCTCCTCTACCCGTGTTTCTGATCCCTCTACTCTTGTTCCATTTAGCATGTGGACCTTCCTGGGAAGACCTGAATGCATTCTGTGTCTGTCTTCAGCCTTATCTGCCATGGCTTTGCTTGGCCATAATCAGTTACCCAGGTATGTTTTGGACCACTGCAGAGGTCACATTAAAGGTATACCTAGGGCCCCCAAAGGAAAGATTCAGAAAGGTCCCTGTGTGTGCATGCGCACACATGTATGTGATGTGTATGTGCATATGTGGAGGTCAGAGGACAAATTCGGATGCTAGCCTTTGACGTCAACCTTGTTTGAGGCAGAGTCTCTCTTGTTCACTATTGCTTCCATGGATCCTCCTGTCTCTGCCTCCCATTTCCCCCCAAGGGTGCTGGGGTTAGATACATGCACTATTACATTTGACATGTCTGTCCTTTGTTCACCTGGATTATGGGAATCTGCATGCACTTTACACCTTGAGTCATGTCCCTAGCTCCATTTTCTTTCTTTTCTTTCCTTCCTCTCCTCTTCTATTCTCTCCTCCTTCCTTCTCTTTTCTTTAGAAACAGGGTGGACTTTATATCCCAAACTGACCTTGAAGTCTTCATTTTTCCTGGGCCTTTTTGATCACTCATCCTGGGCTATAAATGTCTTATACCTTCTTGTCCTTGCAGCCTTAACCAAAGTCACTTGACCCCCTTGTTGCTGGTGACTCGAACGGTAGGTCTGAAAGTTAAGGGCTCACAATTTACCCTGGAAGGTTCTCCATTCCGGATCATATCTGGCACTATAGACTACTTCCGGATTCCTAGGCAGTACTGGAGAGTCAGCTTGAAGAAGATGCAGGTCTGTGGCTTCAACACCCTTACTACGTGAGTCTTTGCTTCTGGTTCTTGTTTCAAGAATTGTTCAACTAACTGAGTCCTAGCTGAGAAGTTACTTGAACAGTCTTTTAATATTATTATTAAGAAAGAGATTTGTTCTAGGGCTGGAGAGATGGCTCAGCCGTTAAAGGCTAGGCTCACAACCAAAAATATAAGAAAGAGATTTGTTAGCCAAGTTATTAGTCAGGGTTTGCTGCTGGAGGAACAGAAATATATATTCACATATATTTATATATGGGATTAATTAGACAACAATGACTGTCTCCTGATGGAAAACCCAAGGATCTGGTAATGGGTCAGTCCATGAAACTTGATGTCTCAGCTGTCCCAATCTGGTGCTGGAGTTCCAGGGAAGTCCTATAGAGCTGCTGGTCTTCGGTGTATATTGGAATCCTGGAATAAGTGAGTTCTAATACCAGCAAAGATAAACTTGCCAGTGAGAGTGAGGGCAAGCAGGAAAACACCAAAAGTTTCCTTCTTCCGTGTCATTTTTTTTTTTTTTTGTGCTACTAGAAACTATGGTCCATATTTTAGAGTGGATCTTCTGTCCTCAAGTGACTCAGATTTAGAGTGAGTCTTCTGTCTTCAGATGACCCATATTTGAGGTGGGTCTTCCTACCTCAAATGATCCCCTTAAGAGAATCCCTCACAGGCATGCCCAGCTGCTTGTGGTTTAGTTAATTCTAGCTGTAATCAAATTGACAACCAAGATTAGTTATCACATCAGGCTTGTAGCATAGGCCTATAATCTCAATATTTAGGAGGTGGAGGAAGGAGGATTGTTCAGCCAGCCCCAGTTACATAGAAAATTGAAGCTAGCCTAGACTACATAAAATTTGTCTGAAAAACAAACAAAATCCCCAAGCAAGCAAGCAAGCAAGCAATCAACCAAAAAACCACCACCAACAACCACCACCAAAGTAACAACTAACCAAAAAGCTGTATGTTATGTTTAGGATGTCTTGAGTAGCTATTTGATATCATAAGATAGCTTTGAATTATTTCACCCTCCATGGGAAGGTAGAAGAGTGTTGTGGGGGTATTCACAAGAGAAGATTGCTCAGACATGGGTTGAAGCCAACAGAAAGTATTTAGTAGCTGGAGGCAATTACACTGGGTGATTAGGATCCTAGTATAGCCTCGAGCCTTTCTCAGGCTGAGCTTTTAAACATAGAAGTTATGTTCTCGGTTGATGTACTTCAGTTAACAAGAACAGTTGTCCAGAAGCAGAACTGCAGATGCCAAAAAGCAAGATTAGTACATTTGGAAACTTCCCCAGAACTGCATGGACTTTGATGGATTAGGCACCTTTGTCTTAGTTTTGGCAGGTGGTGCTGCCTATCTGCTGAGTTTTGCAGCTTGAATGGTACTTCCACCATGGAGTCGGTTGTGCTAAGGTCTGGGGTCCTGCCTGCTACAGAGGGTAGGCTGGAGGTGGGATTTGTTTTGTTTTGTTTTAGTCTGGCTAGGATTTGGTGAAACAGTGTCCCTGAGCTTTTGGTAAGAACAGAATGCTCTGAGGGCATGTCAAATGGTCAGTGTCTCCCTCCCCAGTAGGATGCAGAAGGGAATGTTCCTCAGCTCTCCACAGTAAGAACCTTGGTTTCAGGAGGAGGTAGAGGTCATGAAAATGCAGGGACACCACCCTGCAAGTCTTTCCCTATTGCTGAGTTTTAAACTACCAAGATAATCTGCACTGAACCTCACAGCTCATGAGCTGCAGCTCGAGCATTCTTAAGCAATGGCTTTCACCCCCAAAGGCTCCCCCTTTGTGGGCACTGGCTCCTGGTAGGCTGTGGTTCTCTGTATAGTCGGTGTTAGTCAAGTTTCTCTGGGAAATCACAAACAACAGGCAGAAAGAGTGACCATCAAGAATTGGTCATGCAGTTTACGGGGTGGGGCGGGGATGAGAAGTCCCTGTGCTGCAGTTACGGATGATAACTCTGGGGAGCAGAGAGTGAATTTGTATTGGAGTCTGGAGGCTTAAGAACAAGATGTCTGAAGGTCAAAGTTCCAGTTCAGAAGCAGGCAAAATCAAACCCCCAAAAGAAAAGCTGAGGGGGGTGACACACACCTGTGAGCTTAGCACCTAGGAGGCAGAGTCAGGAGGATTGCACTTTTGAGGCCAGTGTGGGATACATATTGAAAGCCTGTCACAAAGCAAAACAAAATAGAAGACAAAGCAAAACTCAAGAACAAAACCAGAAGATTGTTTTGGAGACTTGCCCACCCGGATGGCCGCATACTGTTTATTTCATTGACAAAACTGCATGGAGTTCTACGGATAATCACACTTACGGTGTTTTTATCTTGTTTATGGGTGTTAGTTATTTGCTTTTCACAGCTATTACCAATAGTGCAGCCACTATTGGTGACTTGTGTGCCATTTTCATAGTATGTATTTAGGAATGGCCTGGACAAAGTGGCACGTGCTCATTTCTAAATGTGAGTCAGTTTTGCAAATTTTCTGAAACCTCTTCAAGGATAGTAAATTGAATAAATTCGTACAGTTGAATAATCACCCCCATCACTCATTTTCATCTTCATATACTCCACCCATTACATTTCGATTCTCCGTTCTCTTCCTGGTAACCTATGTTCTACTTTCTGCCTCTGTGTACTTAGTTATTAAGGTTGCTTTGGGTAAGTATTACCAGGAACATTTGTCCTTTCATGTCTGTCTTCTTTCACTTAGCAAGGCCTTCAAGGCTTACCCATGTTGTAGTATGTACTAGAATCTCATTCTTTTTTAAGTCGAAATAATACACCATCATATATTTGTTTAAGTCTCTTTTTTTATTTTTGGAGACAGGGTCTTGCTGGATAATCCTGGCTGCCCTAGAACTTTCTCTGTAGACCAGGCTAGCCTCAAACTCAGAGATCCAATTGTCTCTGCCTCCAGAGTGCTGGAATTAAAGGCGTGTGCCACCATGCTCAAATCTTTTGTTATACCTTAAAGTTCACTGGTCTTGTATTCTAGGTTTGTTCCACTTGCATATTTCATTTCTTTTTAAAAATTTGTTTATTTGTTTATTTTACATGAATAAACAAATAAACAAAAACCCAGAGCCCTATCTCTGAAACCATGGTGATAAAAGCTCTGGAAAGAAAGCAGTCACGTGACATTCCTCCCAAAGCAGGGTTGGCACGGCAGCTTTCACTCTGTCCTCTTCTTGTGAGCTCAGTACCCAAAGGGACAGCGACTTAGAAGATAGAAGACAGTATTGAGGATTTAAGGCAAAAGGCCCCGAAATCCTACTAATATTATTTATTGGAAGAGAAATATATGCCAGTCAGGAAGATCCTATTTAAATAAAAAAACTAAATCCTTGAAATCTACCAGAATTAGTCATTGAGCTTCCATCCCCTTGTCTCATCACCCTGGATTAAAGACATGCGTCTCCAGGTCTAGTTTTTTTTGGACAGGATCTCACTATGTAGCCCAGGCTGTCCTCAAACTTGTGGGTCTCCTGCTTCAGCCTCAAAAATGACGGAATTACAAGCATGTACTACCACATCCAACCGTTTTTATTTTTTTGTTGGGTTTGTATTTCAACACAGGTCTTGCTGTATAGCCAACTGACCTCAAACTTGTGGTCCCCCTGCTTCAGACTCTTTGGTGCATGGAATGCATGTGTGCACACCGAGGCTTCACTGCTGAAACATGAAGCTTTCTCCCAGTAGAGAGAGGCTTGCTTCTCTGTTAAAAATGAAGGGGTCAGTATAGAAGAAGCACACGATGGGGGGGGGGGGGATTCTTACTTTTCTCTTTTTCCCCATGATAGGCATGTTCCTTGGAACCTCCATGAGCCAGTAATGGGCCAGTTTTATTTCACTGAAAACATGGACTTCGTGTATGTATTGATACTTTAATTGCTTGATTCTGAGATTCAGATGGGGATGTGCCTGCCTGGGGGATTGGATGAAGGACTAGAGTGGATATCTCTGCTTTGTGGTTATTACTGTTGTTTCAAGGCAGGGTGTCAGCATATAACTCTAGCTGTTCTGGGATTCTCTATGTAGATAAGGCTGGCCACAGAGGTCTGCTTTCCTTTGCTTCCTGAGTGCTTGAATTAAAAGCGTGTGCTTACCAAGCCCTGGCCTCTAATTCTACCTTAGTAGCCAGCCAAACGCTTTACTAACTTTTTACCTGTCTTGAAACCTCCTTGAGACATTGCTCTATGGCTTACATAGGTCATAGCCTGCTGTCGTAGTGTGTTCTAGACCTTGCTTTAGCCACCACTCTACGATGTGAGTCCATCATAAAGAACCTGCACTCTCAGTTGTAATAGCTGATTTCTGAGCTATAGTTTTTACTTTCTGCAACCTGATAGAAGTAGAATAATTGTCTATTAAAAAAAAACTACTGACTTCTGGAGTATTGTTATTATCTTAGGGAAGCTGTGGAGAGGAAAGCAAACATGCTGAGGCTGTACAGACCCAGCAAGGGACAAGTCAGGAAAGATAATGTTAATGCTGAAACTGAGCCAAGTTTTGAGATTGGGCAGGAATGAACGGGATGGGGCTGTGTGCAGCAGAGGCAAAGTCAGAGATGGGAGAGGATAGTGCACATCAGTCAAGGTGATGTTAGATGCTGTAACATGTAAGCCTCACATCCTTTTAAAAGTAAAGATTTAGTTTTTATTTAAATAGGATCTTCCTGACTGTCATATATTTCTCTTGCAATAAATGATAATAGGAGGAATTCGGGGTCTTTTTGTCTTAAATCTTCAATACTATCTTCTATCTTCTAAGTTGTTGTCCCTTTGGGTACTGAGTTCAAAAGAGGAGGACAGAGTGAAAGCTGCCATGCCAAGCCCTGCTTTGGGAGTAATGTCATGTCACTGCTTTCTTTCCAGAGCTTTCATCACCATGGCTTCAGAGATAGGGCTCTGGGTCATTCTGTGTCCAGGCCCCTACATTGGCAGTGACTTAGACCTTGGAGGCTTGCCCAGGTGAGTTGTGGTCTGAGTGTCCCTGGCTGGGTAGCACATTCACAGGGCTTTATTTATGTACACATTTAAATAATCTGCACCATCTGGTTTACTGATGGCAGGTGACAGTGCTTAGGTATATGTACAAATGCTGTAGCAGGACCATCTGCCACTGCAGTTTTCCTTTTCCCAGATCAGTATTTTCCAGTAGAGGTAGTCTCTCCATTTCTCAAACACAAGCACTTCTAAACAGCTTTATAACTGTCTCATTCCAGAATAGACATTGATAAGCTTTTCTTTTCTTATAAAAGGCCAGATAGTAATCCCAGTTGGAGGATTGTCACAAAATTGGAGCCATCTTGGGCTACATAGTGAGCACTAGGCTAGACAGTGCTCACGTAGCAAGATTTTGATACAAAGTCCAGCTAGCAAATATTCTAGGCTTACTGAGCCCATGGGCAGCCTCTGTAATTAGCCTGAAAAGTCTGGTGAAACTATGTGAACTGAGTACAGTTGTGCCAACAGCACTCTTTAATAGACAGAGAGCGTGTCTGACTTGACTTTTAGGTTGTAGTTTGGTGAACTTTGTCTTGGATGATAGTTACAAAGCTCCCCCAATGCCCCAGTATCTTGGGATGCTGAGGTATTTTTAATTGGCACAGACTCTTCCTTGAAGTTGGACTACACCCTCACACGTCACTGTTCTGTGTAGCTGTGTAAATGTGGGCTGTATTTTAGACTCCTTTGGTGGAACATTTCTTTTTTCTTTTCTTTTCTTTTCTTTTTTTAAATTTTTAATTTTTCGAGACAGGGTTTCTCTGTGTAGCCTTGGCTGTTGTCCTGGACTCACTTTGTAGACCAGGCTGGCCTTGAACTCACAGAGATCCACCTGCTTCTGCCTCCCGAGTCCTGGGTTTAGAACTGTGTGCCACCACTCCCGGCTGCTGGAACATTTCTTATCACTGCTTCCCATCCCAAGTCTGAATCTCACCTTTTAAATTATAGCTGGTTACTGAAGGATCCAAAAATGAAGCTGCGGACAACTTACAAGGGATTCACTAAAGCAATGAATCGGTATTTCGACCGTCTGATTCCTAGGATAACCCAATTCCAGGTAAAATCCATACTTCCTCTTCACAAGTAAGGGGGGCGATTGACTGGTTTCCTGGATAGTGCTTGCGGCTTTCTGGGTTTGGAGGAGCAAGGAGCATTTGTTGGTTCCTTAGCATTTCCCGGTGCCTTAGCAACCAGGAATTCCAGTTTCTTCTCTAAGAAAGCTTTAGGCTCTAATTGCCATGATGGGGCATGCTTAACCACAGCCTATGGCAGTACAAGTGGAGGGCTCCAGCCTGGGTTGCGTGTTGAGAGCTTGTCTGAAAGCAGGTCCAGGTTCTGGATTCAGTTACTCTCCTTCTGCCTTTCCACACCAACTGCTCAACTTAGAGCTGCCCTCCCACTCTCAGGACACTTGGAAGAATGTTCTGCATGTCTTTGCTTTGGTTTGCTGGTTATTAGCTCAAGACCACCAGACGTTAGAGTTAGTGATTATTCTCCAAGTTCTCATGGACAGCTACATGCCAATGTATCACAAACAATGCTTTAGGGGATCTCCTGTGTAGAGATCACAGTCTCTCATTTCAGGAGCTGAGAAAAGAATATAGATAGAATTACAGTGGTTTAAATGAGGGCTTTTAACCTGATAACAAAAACTTATGTTTTTAGTGGAAAAAAGTTTAGCTTTTTAAAATTACTCCTTCTTCCCTCCCTCTCTCCCTCCCTCCTCCCTTCCTCCCTCTGTCTCTCCCTTCTTTCCTTCCTTCCTTCCTTCCTTCCTTCCTTCCTTCCTTCCTTCCTTCCTTCTTTCTTTCTTTCTTTCTTTCTTTTTCTTTTTTTTTTTTTTTTGTTTTTAGAGACAGGGTTTCTCTGTGTATCCTTGGCTGTCCTGGACTCACTTTGTAGACCAGGCTGGCCTCGAACTCACAAAGATCAGCCTGCCTCTGCCTCCCAAGTGCTGGGATTAAAGGCATGCGCCACCACCGCCCGGCTCTTTCTTTCTTTCTTTCTTTCTTTCTTTCTTTCTTTCTTTCTTTCT
>CAJQZJ010003694.1:17945535-17958035 GCA_907164525.1 Lophiomys imhausi
TCTTTCTTTCTTTCTTTCTTTCTTTCTTTCTTTCTTTCTTTCTTTCTTTCTTTCTTTCTTTCTTTCTTTCTTAGGTTTTCTCAAGAAAGGGTTTCTCTGTGTAACAGCCCTGGCTGTCCTGGAACTCACTCTGTAGATCAGGCTGGCCTTGAACTCACAGAGATCTGCCTGTCCCTGCCTCCCAAGTGCTGGGACTACCTACCTACCTATCTATCTATCTATCTATCTATCTATCTATCTATCTATCTATCTATCTATCTACCATCTATCTATCACGTGAGATGGAACTCAGGTTATCAGGCTTTGTGATAAGTTCTTTTGCCTGAAGAGCCATCTGACCACCCCCAGTTTGAGTTTTTTTTTAGTACTTATTCTTATCTTAAGCATATTCATTATATATGCACACATATATATGATACACACATGTATATATATATATATACACACAAGGAACCAGAAAATGTTCTTTTCTGTTGGCTGTCCTAGAACTGGAGTGACAAAGAGTTGTGAGCTACCACAGGTTTTTGAGAATTGAACCCAGGTCCTCAGGAAAAGCAGACAGTACTCTTAACCTCTGAGCCATCTCTCCAGTTCCCCCAAGTAATATTTTCAACTCAGGTTGATTTAGTTGGGACAGAACTGCACATTAGGTTGAAGAGCATCTATACTAAGGAGAAAAGGAGTAGAGAGCAACAGATATTTAATGACATCTATTAGGTATCAAGCTTTGCACTAGGAAATCAGTACTTGCTCGACTTATTTTCCCCTTGCAGTGATCATTTTAGATTAGTATATATTGAATGGAGGCAATGCCAAAATCTGCTTATGTCTAAATGAATGCTCCACATGGTTGAACTTGTTGGGGATAGGCTATAATTACTCAGGGAATCTATTAAAACTCACAAGTGGCCAAACAACACAAAGCAGTACACATTTGGGAGGTAGGAGAGATGGTCCTTTTCAGAGACATAATGGCTATAGTTACATGTGGCTACTTAAATTAATTTAAATGAAGTACAATTAAGTTCCAGGGGCACACTCCCCTCCTCCACTGTACCAATAACAACAAGTAGCTGGTTGCTATTATATGGGCACCACACAAATAGAACCTCAGGTTGGGAATGTAGCTCAGCTGGTAGAGTGCTTGCCTCCCACAAGAGCCCCAGGTTCAACCCCCAGCTCCTCATAAACCAGTGTGGTGCTCCAACCCTTTTGCCTCAGATCATTCCTTGTCCTGACAGCTTGGATCTTCCTTGTTTCTACTGTATTCTTCATTGGAGAGATAAGGAGCAAAGGGAAGATGCTGGATTTTAAAGTCTTTCAGTGTTCATCAGCTGAGGGCATGCAGTTTAAAAAGTTAAAACACACCTTCAGTCTTTGTGTCATTTTATTCCCCTGCCATATCATTTAGGGATCTAGTGTTTTTCAGCATCTTCCTGTTTCAACTCTGCTTGTCAAAAGTTTCTCCTCAGTCACTATGATAGCGTTTGGTTGTGCAAACACTTCAGTAACAGGTTTACACAGACCTGGATGCCCCCACATTGATACCTATATCATGGGCATGGAGTTAAATTCCTTATGTTTTTTCCCCCTACCCACAAGGAGGGGTACCTTGTGGTTGTTCTACATGTTCCTGAAGGAAGTTTGAAGAAATATTTTATAAGTTTGTCTATGAAAGTGAAGAGGGCAAGATGGTGGTAACTAGAGGAGCAGGTGGTCCAGACATGTTAATTTTAACATAGGGCCTTAAGGCGTTTTAAATGATGATGAGAAGGATGAAGATGTTGAAGGAATTCTCTGACTGCAGAGCTCTTGAGAGATGGGAAGGGTGACTATGGAAGTTTGAGGCCTCATGGTTAAATTATGGGGAAATGGTAATTAATTAGAGAGTATTTTTTATGTTTATTACTTCAAGTTACATCTCTATTAAAGTCCCCTCCCTCCACCCCTCCTAGTCCCACCTTCTCACCCTCCTACCATTTCCTACCTATCCTACTCTTCCAGGGTGGGGTGCCTCCACATATCAGCCCCGTTCAGTTTAGCAGCCATATGAGAGCTAAGAGCATCCTCTTGCACTGGGAGACTACATGGCAGCTCCATTAGGGCAAAGTGTCCCACTAACAGATAACAAAGTCTATGTTCCTGTTCCTTTTGGTCTGTTGGTTGTAGGATAGTTATCCTGTACAATATGGCTAAAATCCAGTTATAAGTGAATACATGCCATGTGCATCTTTCTGGGTCTGGGTTAGCTCATTCAGGATGAGCTTTTTTTAGTTCCATCAATTTGATTGCAAATTGCATGATTTCCTTGTTTCTGATGCCTGAGTAGTATTCCATTGTGTAAATATACCACAATTTTTTTTTTTTTACTCATTCATCAGCTGAGGGACACCTGGGTTTAGAGAGCATTTTTAAAGGAACTATTTTGGTAGTATTTGGCTTCTCACACAGAGCCACTGACATTGAGTGAGAGAAATGGCCAGGACGTGGTTCATTCTGGGTTGAGTGTGCCACTTTTTTGTGTGTGCCCCCTATTCAGAAAATCCAGTATCTCACTCTCACATTGTCATCTCCTTGACCCTCAGTATAAAAACGGAGGCCCTATCATTGCCGTGCAAGTCGAGAATGAATATGGTTCCTACCATATGGATAAAAAATATATGGCATATGTAAAAGCGGTAAGTACTCCTTTAACTTTGCTCTGCTTCTTGTACTGTGCTACACTGTGGAGCAAACATCTCCTGCATACCTGCAGCTTGCCTGGAACTGTGAGGTGTGAAGATGAATAGGGTCTATATATTTTTTTTTTTTACTTTTGCTTATGTTCTGGACAGTGGACTGGATATACCACAGATGTCTCTAATATAAAGCAGGGACCTACACTAGGACACCTTTACTTCCTATGACTACTATCTCAGCTTTCTTTTTGTTGACATTTATGATGTGTTCTTACATCCTTTCGCTTTCAGATGTATTCATCTACTTAGGATGCCTACAAATAGTGAATAATACACACAATCATCTTTGTTGTTGAGTTTGGAATGATGAAGGTGGGGGAGGGACTCAACAGTTCAAGATCACCCTCAGCTATATAGTAAGTTCTGAAGTTAGCCTGGAAGACATGAGACCCTGCCTCAAAACACCACTCAGTTTTTTTTTTCTCTTTCTGTTGTGATAAAATATTCTAACAAATAATAATTTAAGGAAGGACTTATTTTAGCTCACAATTCAAGGCAAGTCAAAGCCACAGGAGTTTGAAACAGCAACTCACATCTTCTACAGGGAAGCAGAGAAAGACAATTGCTGGCATGCTAGTGATTAGCGTGTTTTCTGCGTTTTATACAGCCCAGGATCCCTAACCCAGGGAACGGTACTGTTCATAGTTCAGGATGGCTCTTCCTACCTCAGGTCATGTAACCGAGATAATCCTCCATAGGGCTAAAGGTGATTCTACATCCTGTCAGGTTGATAGTTGACCGTAACCATTCCAACCACCACCACCACCACCAAGGACTTACTTTTTTGTAAATGAAGAGTGCAGTTTGTTCACACCCGTCATTGCTGACACATTTGCACTAGATCTATTATACTGTTGTTGTTGTTTTTAATTGCTCCACTTTCTGTTCTGTGGTCCCTTTTCCTCTTGCTGCTCTCAGCATGACTTTGAACTTTTGATCCCCCTGCCTCCACCTCCCAAGTGCTGGGATTATAGGTGAGTGTGCTGTCAAGGGCCAACCCCAAGGTTTTGTTCACGATACATAGTCACTCAAACAACAGAGTCTTTTACCCAGTTTAAAAATATATATAAATTATAAAAGGTTTTAATTTTTTGAAAAAAATTAACATTTATTTATATTTGCATGTCTGCATGTCAGGGTGTCTGTTCCACCATGTGGAAATGGAGGTCAGAGAATAACCTGAGGGAGTCACTTTTCTTCTACCATGTAGGTCTCTGGAATTGAATTCAAGTGATCAGGCTTATCAGCAAGAGCTGTCACCCAGTCAGTCACCATTAGGCACTAGTATTTTGTTTACTGAATATTTTTGCCATTCCATTTCCCAGGATCTACCCCTGTCTCAGCAGAAAACAGCTCTGAGCCAGTTTCCTTTCCTTGCTGGGGCCTCAGCTTCTTAAATTTGGTCTCTGTCTAGGTTCTCCAAATAAGTCTCCGGGAAATATTTTGTCTAGCTGTGTAGTTGTGTTAGAAATGTCAGCAGGAATAAACGCAGCCTGTTGTCTACAGAAGTAAACTCTGTTTCTGAATGATCGACTATCGTCACTACCTTTCATTCTTAAGCTTTCTGGTTTGTCTATATTATACTGTCACCTGCCAGGGAGCCACGTTGCTCATTGGAGTGGGACAAAACCCTGAATCATCACCAGACCTGTGGGAATCAGAGGACAGTGGCCAAGGGACGTTCTGGCTTCTCTTACTTGAGTGACTTTTCTGCCTCCCTTAGGTTTTGAAATTGTCTTATAGAAACACCATTTTTGGATACCAACAATGGACTCAAGGGTGAATTTTAAAAGTTTGCTTACTTTTGAGGTATTTTGGTTCAAAAGAACCAGCAGAGTGTACATCTGACTTGTCTTAGAACCTACAGCCACCACCTCATTTCATTATTTTGCTCCTCAATTATGTAAGTCCCTTAGTCTCTTCTCTGCCTTGATAGACTACCCCTGGAGTGTTTGTCGTTAAAGTAGGAACTTTTCTTTCTTTTTTTTTTGGTGGTGGTGGGGTTTGAGACAGAATTTCTCTGTGTAGCCCTGGCTATACTGGAACTCGCTCTGTAGACAAGGCTGGCCCTAAACTCACAGAGATCCACCTGCCTCTGCCTCCCTAGTGCTGGGATTAAAGGTGTGTGCCCACCACTACCCAACTAAGTAGGAATATTTAAGTTTCATGCAGATGACAGTGCCACCGTGGGTGGATTAAGCCACAATTTACTTGCCTTTCACATTGACTGAAGACACTGCTGGAAAAAAAGGGCATCATGTGGCTCACGAAGTGTGATGATTTGGCCACATCGTGAACAGAGACATTCATTTTCTGCTTTCTGGCTTGGAGAAACCCCAGGGGGTCCTTTGGGGAAAGCACTAAGTTGGGTGATGCAACTACACCTCTGCCTCGTCTATGAGGTTTGGAATTTGAGCTGCTGTGGAGGAGTGTGACTGAGAGGGGAGTCATATTTTTGTTTTAACATTTTAACATAAAAGTAGTCGCATGGGGAATCAAGCCCTCCTCTCTGTGTCTCAGCTTCACTGTGACATTTCCATTGCGATAGTTTTTTCCCCCCTACCCTCAGGAAGGAGAAATCTCATGGGACTAGGGCCAATCCATGTTCCTCACTGCATTTCTCCTTAGGCTTTAGTGTCAAGAGGGATCAGCGAAATGCTCATGACTGCGGACGATGGTTCGAATCTGAAGAATGGTTACTTGAAAAATGGTAGAGTTTTGCTTGCATCTGTTTTTACCTTGGCCAAATTAAAAGGGCACAGGTCCTTCTGATGTTTCGTCTTTCTGTTTCCTGGTGGTGGGGACTCGTGTTCAAAACTGAGTTAGGAAGTAGGACCCAACCTTGCTGCACACCAGCTGTTATGAACAGACTACTACTCCGTTCTTTCGAACTTTTAGTGCCTTGGCCCAGGATCCAGCTGTGGCCCAAGTGAAAATTGTTCCAAGTGCTGGCAAGTGGCCATCGTTGAACAACAGAGAATGGAGGATTTCAAAGAAGTATTGCCATGGAGCCAGTGTTGGCAGTTCTCTGAACAAATGAGTCCAGAGAATAGAAGTAGGGCTGGGAGTGGGGTTGTGGGAGGCATAATTCTCATGAGTAGAGCATTTGCTTAGCATGTTCCATGGGTTCAGCCTCAGAAGCACAAAGAAGGAAAAATGAACCCATAGACACCAATATTGAGAAAAGCAATCTCTAAGTTCTTTTATCAGCTCTGTTCTCTTCCAATGGCCTTGTCCCTGGTCTCATTGGTGGCCCTTCCCTGTTGTAGTAGGAAGGTTAGAATGATGTTAGTGCTCTGAATTAGAACTCAAGCATGAATGCGGTCTGAGGTTTGACTGCTCACAACCAAAAAAGTCAAGTTTTGGAGTCTCAATTTCTTCATTTGCTTTTCATATATTAATTTGAGTCACGTGGCATATTTTTAATGTTCTAGATCACCACTGTAAGTTCTAAGTGAAGGACCCTGTGTGAAATTCCTTTGTTTGTGCTTATGTGGCTCTAAGTGTAGCCACATGTCTTTCTGGCTAGCTCTGGCTATGGAAGTATTGAGGTGAAAATCTGGGAGGCGTAAGTCCAAGAGGTGTGGACTGGACTCTTCAACTTGGCTCTGGGAGGGGCTTCTGCCCCTGCCTTGTATTTTCATGGCAGGATCTCACATGTGTTCTTCCTGCCCACAGTGCTGGCCACTGTCCACATGAAGAATATTAAGAAAGAAACATATGATAATCTTGAACGCATTCAGGTAAGGGTCTTTCAGACATGACAGACACTTTGATTCTTGCCCCACCTTGGACTTCTTGGCTTATTTATTGAGAAAAATCCTAGTAATAATTAGTTTAGTTAAAAATTGAATCTGCAGTGTCTTTAGATATCTATTACAGGTGTTTTTAGGTTCAAATTTCGAGAGACCACGTGTCTGGGAAGATCACGTGAGAACAGGAGAGTGGAGCTCTGAGAAGAGGCAGGGTGCATTCAGTTACAGGGCACGTGGGAGCACTAGACTTCGTAGTTCCCTTCAGGCTTCAGAACTGCAGAAGACCATCCTAAACTGACACTTGTTTTGCTTTGTTTCCCTTCAGGGTAAAAGCCCTATACTGATGATGGTATATACAGCAAACTCTTTTGACACATGGGGAGCTCTCCGCCAGATTGGAGATCCACAGAGTGAGCCCTCCTTACTAAGGTTTTCAGGGAAACATTCGACAGCAGTGGCACTACACTGTTTTCTTCTTGCTCATGAGTGTGCTTGAGGCTTAGGGATAAGGCTTCCAGATGTTGTATCATTTAAGCATCAGTCTGGCTAAGTAGATGCCTCCCATACATCTGCTCCGATGGAGGGACCATAGAACTCAAGCACCTCTGGGTTATTACAACAGGAACTTAAGTTTCTGTAATTTTTATTTTAAATGCACTTCACCAAGGGTATAAAAGTAATGAGAATGAATTGTTCTATGAGACAGACATTTTTTTGTTTATTATAAATTTAAAGCAGTGTTTTCTTTAAATTTAAGGTGTATCTTTCCCCCCCAACAGCTTCCCTTTTAGTCCAATAAAAAGCTCTTTTTCTTTTAACAATAAATACAATACAAAACAATAAGAAAAATTAGGCAACATTTATAAAAATTATAAGTTACAACATACACTCCTATTGTTCAGTCCGTATGTACTTGGCGACTAATAATAATATCCTATTTATCCATCTCGATGAGTTTAAAGTTCTGTACCTAACTCAGTTCCCATCCTAACTTGCAACCAACTTAAAAATATCTTAGACCTAGAACATCCTACTAATTCCTAAACAACTTAAAACTTAACTGTGAGACTATAACTATCTAGTCTTCAACCACATCAGAGACCTGAGAAGGATAAATCTATCTGATTATACAGTAAGTGCAGAGCCAGCAGCTTCCAAAACTATGAAATGACAGACAACTGGCATCCTGGACAGTCCCCAATTTTTCTCTATTACATTGGAGCATTTATCTTTAGCCTTTTGGCTAAATATCTCTGACAGACATTAATTGAAAAGCAGAAGTTATAAAGGACTTTCCCACTCTGTCTTGGGAGAGATAGGCTGTTGACTTACCTGCTTTCAAGTTTTTGTCGTTTTTGGACAGAATTCTGTCTACAGTTGAAGCAAGGGCTTTTTCTCGCCCAGTGAGTAGCTTGACACTAATGTAGCCATCTCCAAATGGAGATTCTTCCATGCTCATAGAGTGTGGGGGTGCTGTCAGGAACTGACATGTCTCAATATCACAAAATCTTAAGTTAAGAAAATATCTTTAAATATCATATTCTACAGATCTCTTGAGGTTTTTGAAGACCATCTATCTCTGTATATTTGGATAAGCAAATAAATACTGCTTATCTCTTAGCAACTTGATTTCTGATTAACTTAGAAAATATCTGTGATACACTAAGCTAGTACCTAACAAAATGACAAGTTTGAAAGACTAATAGTTTGCATTTCTTAGTTATTCTGAACAGTTTGTGATAGTTTAAAGCAGTGGTTTTATTTGTAAGTTCATTATGAGTTCAAAGCAGAATTTTTATCTTTTCTTAATTTCAAATATATATTATGTATTCAAAGCAAAAGTTTTTCATGTCAAGGTTTTTACCAGGAAACAGGTGTCTATCTTCTCTTGTATAGATAACCATTTGTTCTTTTTTTTCTATATTCATATGGCCTATCTTATCAGGGACACACCTGTACCTTATCCCTGGATTAAACCTAGAATGATTGTATTTCCTTGATTGTTAATTTGTTTTAACCTTGATTTTCTTTCTAGTGTAATTCATGTGGTTCAGAGAGCTCCCAGTAGTTTTTGATAATTTACAGGTGAGCTAGAAGTTACTTGAATCAACTCAGGAATCATTGCCAGGAATTATAAAGTCATCTTCATAAGATTTTTCAGGGAATCTTCCCAATACATTATGCCAGACATATGAGACAAGTATAGAAAGGCAATACAGCAACAATAAGCAGTTTGGAGGCAAACATCCACTCATCAGCCTTGCAAAAATGAGTGGACTGCCTTCATACAACTTATTTGTCTGCTTCCGGTCTTTTCTGTACATTATTGCCTCTGACATCTAGGTAAGTTTGAACATCCACTATGAACTGTGACATCTTAAATCCTAATTCTGTCTCTGCTTTCTTCCCTTCTTCCTCTCTGCAGTGCTGATGAAGGATGTGCGTGAGATGTTCAGGCTTGGGTTCTCCCTCAACTTCTACATGTTCCAAGGAGGCACCAACTTTGGCTTAATTGGTGGAGCTAAGTTTTCCAAAGTTTACTTACCTGTAGTAACCAGCTATGGCAAGTACTCGGCCCCAGAGTTATCTATCACCAAGTTAGGCTGTTCCATGTTGAGTCTGGAACATACTAAGTTAAGAATATCTCTGGAACTGTTTTGACTTTAATGTGTACTAGGGACTGAGAATTTGGTATTTGTTCTTGACCACACTAGATATTGAGGTCTTGACTAGCAGACAGGTTAGTAACCTTAGTCTCACTTATCTGTTGCATTCAGCCTTGCTTTAAAAAGTTCTATGCACTGTCTTCTGCTTTGGATCTCCTGAGAGTATCACACAAATATATCTTCCTTAGCCTCCAAATCTCCCAAGAGACCAAGTGGGAAATTAAGGGTGAAATAAAGCCAACAGTTTATTTAGAAATATGAGATCTCATTTTCCTCCATATCCTTACCATATTCAATTCTTTTAAATGTAATTGTTCTGACAGGTTGTGACCTTGTGTCTCATGGTTTTCATTTTGTATCCTCCTAATGGCTAATGATTTTGAGCATCTCTCCATTTACTGATTGTCATTTGTTTAAAAAAATTTTTTTTTGGTGAATTATCTATGAGCATCTTTATTCCATTTAAAAAAATAGATTACTTCTTTGTTTTGTGTAATTTTGAAAATTTTAAAAACTTGAGCTCTGGATAGAAGGCCTTTGTCAAGAGTGTGCTTTGTAAATATTTTCTCACAGTATGTAGAAATATTTCTTTTTCTTTAGCCTTTTGGCTAAAGCAGTGGTTTTATCTGCTTTATCTTGTCTTTTTATTACCCTCCTGATGTGTTTTGAAGATCAGAAATGTAAAATTTTAATAAAAGTATTAACTTATTGAAAATAAAAGAATTTAGATAGGAAGGATAAGCCATTGCATAGGAGGGGTGTGGGCTGTCTCCAGGACTTGCTACAGATCCATGGATTGGTGCAGCTTGCCTCCTGTTTACACTCCCTACCCATCAAAATGCAGCAGATGCTTCTGAGTTTGGACCAATAGATACATGGAATTCTCTTATCACATACCCAAAGCTCCCCCCTCCCCCTCACGTGGTTGCTATCCTGCTGATCTTTCTGCTCAGAGCTAAGACTTTTTTTTCTCTTCATGGAGAAAGAAGCCAATCCTAAGGTTTTCTTGCAGGGCAGAGGGAATGACACATTTCTCTGTGTTCTTTAGACTACAGTGGACTGCTGACAGAGAGTGGAGAATACACGACCGAGTACATAACATTTCAACAATTTCTTCACTCTGTTACAGGTACCCAGCAGCAGCTTCAATTTGAATGGTGACCTAGATCTCCAGTGGGATCTACCCTGGGAGGAGGGGAGTGAGAAAGTGGAGACCTTTTGGGGAAAAATCCAGTTTGCTCCAGTTTATTATTGGGTCTGGAAATGCATGAGATACAGGGTCTGCTCTCATGTGCTCAGAACAGGACCGTGTTGCTTGGTCTCAGCTGTGCCTGAAATCCTCTTAAACTTTTAAAAGCTGGAGGTCCAAGCCCCTCTTCCTCTGAGCTATTCAGTGAGCATGACTTGCTTGAGTTGGGGATGAAAGGGTAGACTCTGAAAGCACGTGTGTTTGTAGCTGGGTTTTAGGAGATTCTTTTTTTTTAATGTATATTTTTTATTTTTTTAAAATTTATTTATTGCTTCAGGTTACATCTCTATCACAGTGTCCTCTTTCCCACCCTTCCCAGTCCCGCCCTCCCACCCTCTACCCCCTAACCCTTCCATCCCACTCCTCTGGAGGAGAGTGTCCCTACACAACAGTCTCCTGCCCCAGTTCAGCAGTCATATGAGGGCCAAGAGCCTCCTCATACACTGGGGGCCTACAAGACAGCACCACCAGGGAAAAGTGTCTCATCAACAGGAGAGAAAAACAAACAAACAAACAAACAAACAAACAAACAAACAAACAAACAAACAAAAAAGTCTATGTCCATGTTCTCTTTGGTGCGTTGGTTGTAGTATAGATATCCTGTACTATATACCTAAAATCTGACTATAAGTGAATAGATGCCATGTGCGTCCTTCTGAGTCTGGGTTAGCTCACTCAGGATGAGCTTCTCTAGTTCCATCCATTTGGCTGCAAATTGCATAATTTCATTGTTGCTGATAGCTGAGTAGTATTCCATTATGTAGACGTACCATAATTTTTTAATCCATTCTTCGATTGAGGGACATCTGGGTTGTTTCCAGTTTCTAGCTATTACAAATAAGGCTGCTATGAACATAGATGAGGAGACTTCCTTGTGATTTGGTGAGGAGTCATTTGAATGTATACCCAGAAGTGGTGTGGCTGGGTCCCGAGGCAGGAATGTTGAGATCTCTAGATCTAACAGCTGAGGTCGATTTGCTCCTTCCTTTTCTGCGACAATAAGGGTCCTTCCTCGGATGTGTAAAGATATGTAGAGGACCCTTACTCAACTGGCATCTGCCTTAACTCTTCCTGGAATTAGGAAGTCAGGTCACATGACTGAGTCCTTCATTTGTGGAGGCTGTGGGACAGCAGGGCTCCTGATGGCTTTGAACAGGGTTGTGGCAGGTCCTAGGGTGGCCAGCTTATGTACTTTCTATTGCAGGTGTTTCTGTGTCCACCGAACCAAAAACTGCACAGGTGATTGCCTATAAGTCATTAATATTGTTACATTTCATGAGCCTGTGGGAAGTCCTGCCCCATGTGGCCGAGGTGAGTGTTTCCTGGGTACTTTGCACTTGGTATCACTTTAGGAAAAAAGGGGTAGGGAGGTAGAGATAAAGAGATAGTTCAAAGACCAAGGAGTAGATGATTAGGGAATGAAAGTAATCCTTGGAAGTGTTAGTTCCTTCTCAAGTTTTACAGCTCAGAATAGGAAACCTATTATAAGAACTCAGATTAGGATTTAAATCTGAAGAAATGGTCTAAGCTTGTGTAACACTAGAAACAGTCCCTTTTATGATCCTGCTGTGAACTAGCTTTCTTTCTTTCTTTCTTTCTTTCTTTCTTTCTTTCTTTCTTTCTTAATGTCTGTCTTTCCTTCTTTCCTTATTTTTGAAAAGACTCTTTTAATGTATATGAGTATTTGCCTGCATGTATTTTGCCTGTATGTATATAAGTGAACCACATGTGTCTGTGGAGGCCAGAAGAGGGTGTCAGACTGAAAATTGGTCTGAGAAAACACTGCATGCTTATCCCTATAAAACTCACCAAATATCAATATTTTTGAACTGTATTATGGAGATGTTATTCTAGAGAACTTCCAGTCTAACGAGTAAGAAGAATGAATGAAGAGCAGATTGGAGGGTCATGGGCCATAGGTGGAGGAACTGAGATTTATCATCATTGTTATAGAGATACTGTCCATGTGTGAACAGTCACAGGAGACCAGGCTCACTCCAGATCAAGGTGGTATTACGACTGAAAGGCTGAACAGGAGCAAATGACCTGGCAGTAAGGTGATATGGAGAGTTAGAGAAATGGGAGCACTTCA
>CAJQZJ010003694.1:17959050-17971175 GCA_907164525.1 Lophiomys imhausi
CACAAGCATGTTCACAAGCATGTTCACAAGCATGTTCACAAGCATGTACCACAATGCTTGTGCTTTCCTTGACATCAGCTTTTCATTTAAATTATTTTTTATTTTTTTTCCTTTATTTTTTATTTCTTCAAGTTACATCTCAATCGCAGTCCCCTCCCTATTCCCCCCTCCAGTCCCACCCTCCCACCCTCAACCCCCATCCTCTTCCCTTTTTTTTTTTTAAGTTTAAGGTATATCTTATTCCCCCCGCAACAGCTCCCCCTTTCAGTCCAACAAATGGCTCTTTCTCTTATTATAATAAATACAATACAAAGCAACAGAGGTAATTAGGCCACAGTTATGAGGGTTATATGGCTTAACGTACATTCCCAATGTCCAGTCCATATGTATTTGGCACCTGACTTTAACATTCCACTATCTAACCATCTCCATGAGTTTAAAGTTCTATATCTGACTCAACATTCATACTAACTTGCAACACAATTTTAAAAGTATCTTCTTAGATCTATAACACTCTCTTGACTCCTAAACAACTCAAAATTTAATTATGAGACTCTAGCTATCTGTTCTTCAACCACCTCAGAGACCTGAGAGGGAAGAAATCAGTACAACATTCATTTAAACTTTAAAAATAACCCCCTGGCTGGATGTGCAGTGCAATGTGAGATTGGCTTGGAAACAAAAAAGGTAATGTTATTCTTAAGCATGATTTTCATTGTGTATTCCTTTGCAGTACTCCCGTTTGCAAGGCTGTTGGGATCATTTCCATGGAGAAGTAGGCTGCGCGTGGCAACTTCTGTGATTCTTTTCTCTAGCCTGACCCTTTAACATGGTTGTCACTCCTGTCTCTGCCACAGGCAACCAAGTCTGTCAAGCCGCTCTCCATGGAGCAGTTGCCTGTGAACGGAGGGCATGGCCAGTCCTTTGGGTACACGCTTTATGAGACCATCATCCTCAGTGGAGGCCTCCTCACATCAAAGGGTCATATTCGAGACCGGGGCCAGGTAAGGAACAATATGTCATTACCCTGTGATAACTGAGGTAAATGTCTAAGCATAGTCATCAAATCATTTGACTGTCAGAAAATTGTCACTGTTGCTTATCATCTGTTCTTTTAGAGAAATATTTTATATATAGACATGCCTAGGCATATACTCCTGAAAGTTATAGGAGTTGATAGTGGTCTTAAATCTAGGAGGTGCTTCAAGAGTCCCTATAGTTATCATGTATTAATCCTTAATATTTACATAGCATATGAGAAGGTGGACTTGTCATTTAAGTCTTAAAGCATCTAGCTGAGATAAGTGTTCTGAATAGGAAATCCTCATGAAGGGTAAAACCTGTTCAAAGCATGTGCAGCAGGAAGTCACACTCAGATGCTGAAGGTTCCGTCCCACTCCAAGTTCAGAGCTCTTCTAAGTATTCTGAAAGTTTCTTGCTCTTCATTTTTTTCTATATCACCTTCTCCCAAGGCTTCAGGTTGGGCATTCCTAGTCCAATGTCTGGAATGCTCAGTGAAAACCTGATGCTCAAAACATTTCAGATGGGGCTGGGGAGACAATTCAGAGGGTAAAGTGTTTGCTGCACAAATCTGAGGACCTGATCTCAGATTCCTAGCACCAAAATAAAAAGTCGAGCATGGCCCCACATGCCTGTCATACCAACTCAGGGGAGTAGAGACAGGAAGGTCTAGGAGCTCAATGGCTAGCCAGCCACCCTAGTGAAACATCCAGCTCCAGGTTCAATGAAGATATCCTGCCTGAAAAACTAAGCAGAGAGTGATTGAGGACACACTGTGTCAACCTCTTGCTTCCCCGGGCACACACATGGGCATGTGCACCCCACCATACACATGTATATACATGCACACACACACACACACACACACACACACACACACACTCACACACACAGATTTTCAGAGGTTTTTTTTTTTTAACACTTTTTGGTTTTAATCTCAGCACTTGGGAGCCATAGGCAGGTGGATCCTTGAGTTTGAGGCTAGCCTAGTCTACACAGTGAGTCCAGGACAACCAGGATATTAGGCAAAGAAATCCTATCTGGAAAAACAAACAAAAAAGAATAATTAATCAGTTCTTTGAAAAAATTTCGTACAGTGTATCTGATCATGCTTACCCATATTCCCCTCCCAGACCACTCCTTCCCCTCCCAACTTTGTATCTTCTTCTTCCTCCTCCTCTTCCTCTTCTTCTCCTTTTACTCCTCCTCCTTCTCTTCATCCTCCTTATGCTCCTCTTCCTTTTTAATAATCCACATAGTGCAATTTGTGCTGCCCAGGAGTATGGGAGAATTCCTTGGAGTACAGTTGATCTACTGGGATCACACCCTTAAAGAAACGTGGCTCTCCCTTCCAGAAGCCATCAACTGTCAATAGCTCCTTAGTTACCATTGGGAGCTACTGAAGTTCTCCCATCCCCATGCTAGAATACTGACTGGCTTGATTTTCTTTAGGTCTGATGTAGGCAGCCACAACAGCTATGAGTTCATGAGTGCTCCAGTCTTACAATGTCTAGAAGACAATGTTTTGGTCTGATACCCTGACTTCTGGCTCTTAAAATCTTATCCCCTCTCCCCAGATGATTCCTGGGCTTTGGGTGGGGAGTGATATAGAGGCCCCATTAGTGGCTGTGCACTCCAGAAATACTTATTCTCTACACTTCCATCAGTGAGTTTCTGCTTAGCTGCTCTCCAATGCATGAAGAAACTTCTTCAATGAGGACTGAAAGCTACCCTAATCTATGAGGAGTGACATATGTATTTATGGGACAGTTTGATAGTTTGCCCACTTAGCAGAATAATAGTTCACCTTTGGTATCTGTGAGCTCCTCAACCATGGGTTATTTATCAGATTTAGAGTACCAGATATGTTTCCTCCTGTAAAGCAGGACTTAAATCCAATCAGAAACAAGTGTTTGCTCCCATAATATTCATGCCATGCTGTTATTGCACCCATGGGCATATCTTGCCACACTGGTCGTTATTATAGCTCACAGGGCTCACAGATGTCTACATGTAGAAGACTCTTTTCCCTCAGCAGCCTACGTAGAAACTTTTGTTATTATGAAGATATCATTTTTTACTGTTGTTGTTTAAATCAGAGATATTTAACTTCTGAAGTCTGTGGAAATCTGAACTCTGAAAACCTCCCAAATCTAGCTGGGCGTGGTGGCGCACATCTTTAATCCCAGCGAGGGAGGCAGAGACAGGCGGATCTCTGAGACTTCAAGGCCAGCCTGGTCTACAAAGAGAGTCCAAGACACTCAAGGTTACACAGGGAAACCCTGTCTTGAAAAACCTAAAAAACAAACAAAACAAAACAAAAAACCTCCCAAATCTGAAATGCTTCTGCTCCAAGAACTTTAGGTAAACAATACTCAACCAGTACTTCTGTTTTCTGTTCATTTAGTTTTTAGATTGAGCCTAAGCTATGTCACCTTGACTGGCCTCAAACTCACAAAGATCCATTTGCCTCGGCCTCCAGCGTGTGGGGATTAAAGTTGTGAACCCTCAGATCTGAACTTATACTTCTATCTTTTTGACTGCAACCCTCTCCCTCCTCCTTTTTTTTTTTTTTTAAGAGTTATCTTTGTTACTATTTGGTGGACATTCATCTGTACTTAGTATATATTCCAATGGCTTTTCAAACTCCCTTTCTAGGGCACATGCATTGCTTTCCTAAGTCAGCCTTGTTCATGGGCTCACAGTTTCTCACATATAATCTCTGTTCACACGTTCCTTTTACCTTTTAATTGTTCCTTCTTTTAACCTGGTGCCTGTGTGCTGCAGCAACACTTGGCTATTCTTTTCACAGGCAGGCCACTGTTGTCTTAGTTGGTATTTTGCTTCTTCTTTTGAAAATGCTCAGCTAGTCTTCCTGTTTCAGACCCATCATCCCTTCCTGTTTCCTGTTTCCCTCATACCTTCTTTGCCACCCTTCAGAGTGACATGTGTCTTCTGGCCAAGATAAATATTTTACCATGTACTTCTCTGCCCCCAGTTGGCTCCCTGAGCCACTGGCAGCCTGGATGAGGCCCGATCTTCCACAGCAGTCTACTCACAGCACCACTGGTGCTGTTGGCGTGTATTGTGGCTGTTTCTTCATTCTAGGCAACCTGTTTTCCAGGAAGACATTTAAAAATCTGGCTTTCAATAAATGACCATAAAATATATAACCTCTGTGACTAGACTCTGGTAATCTTAAATTGTAAATACTTTTGTTTTTGGTACTTAAGGATTTTTATTGGTATGGTTTTCTAGCAAATTGCACTTGAGAAATAGTGATTCACCCTGCTGGTGGAAGTACATGCCATTAATCCTAGCACTTGGGAGGAAGATGGTAGATAGATCTCTGAGTTCAAGACCAGCCTGGTCTACATCGAGTTCCAGGACAGTCAGGGCTACACAGAGAAACTCTGTCTTGGAAAAACAAAACAAAACAAAAAACACAAATAAAAAAATTTAAAAATGTGTTTAGATTGATTAATCCAGGAAGCAAATTATTATATACATATACATATATATATTTTAATTTAAGGTATATCTTTCCCCTCCAACATCTCCTCCTTTTAGTCCAATAAAAGGCTCTTTTTCTTTTAACAATAAATACAATACAAAGCAATTAGGAAACATTTATGAAAATTATAAGGTATAACATACATTCCCAAAGTCCAGTCCATATGTATTTGGCAACTAATAACAATATCCTATTATCTATCCATCTTGATGAGTTTAAAGTTCTATTCCTAACTCAGTTTCCATCCTACCTTGCATTGCCAATTTAAAAACATCTTATTAGACCTAGAACATCCTTTTAATTCCTAAACAACTTCAAACTTAACTGTGAGACTGTAACTATCTAGTCTTCAACCACATCAGAGACCTGAGAAGGATATATCTATCTGAATAAACAGGAAGTGCAGAGCCAGGACCTTCCAAAACTAAGAAATGATAGACAATTGGCTGCCTGGACAGCCCCCAATTTTTCTCTATAACATTGGAGCATCTATCTTCAGCCTTTTGGCCCAGTATCTCTGACAGGCATTAATTGTAAAGCAGGAATTATGAAGGACTTTCCCACTCTGTCTTGGCAGAGCTAGGCTGTTGACTTAACCGGGAAGCAAATTATTCTAATGTGGTCTTGTTTAACTAGTACAAGTTCTCTGAGTGGTTTAGTTTCGTGTTTAATCAATATACTAGTTCTATTAGTTTGCTTTTCTGATTATGGTCAAAAACACCATGACCCAAAACAGTTTTGGGAAGGAAAGGGTTTATTTGTCATACAGGTTACAATATATCATTGTGAGAAGCCATGGCAGGATCGCAAGGCAAGAACTGGCTTATTGGCTATAGCTTACTCAGTCTGCTTTCTTATACAACCCAAGACCACCTGGCAAGTAGCGGTACCACCCTCAGGGCCTTAGCCCTCCCATACCAATCATTAATCAATAAGGTTCTCCATAAACTGCCAGGTGTGGTGTTAGTGCATGCCTTTAATCCCAGCACTCAGGAGGCAGAGGCAGGGGGATCTCTGTGAGTTTGAGGCCAGCCTGGTCTACAAAGTGAGTACAGGACAGTCAGGGCTGTTACAGAGAAACCCTGTCTTGGAAAAAAAAAGATTATCCACAGACTTGCTTACAGGTCAATCTATCTGAGACATTTTCTTAATTGATGTTCTTTCTTCCCAGGTGACCCTAGTTTGTCAAGTTGACAAAAAACTACCAGCAGAGTAGGTAAAAGGGAAAAATGGGTTTACATGAAGACCATTCCTAAACTCAGTCAGAATGTAGCAGTAGGCTCTCCAGATACACATTTGGAGTATCTAGCAGAATTGACCCCTTGAAAGAGTTGAACCCATGGGGGTAATGGTGACAGACACAGAAAAGTTGTTGTCCCTCACTTCCTTCTTCTCCCTCTTGGTCTCATTTTCTGGGGGAATGTTTATCCATTCTTACCTTCCTTCCACTCTAGTTTCCTGCAGGTCTTTTAAACATCTTTCCCTCCTTGCCCTACAGTTGGTCTAGGGTCCAGTTTTCATTGAGGATTCTACCGCAGATTGCACTTCAGGCATCTTCTCATTGTCCTATTTTAACTATTACCTATTCTTCATGAATTCGTGAGCCTATTCAGTTCTGGGAGATATGGAGTTCATTATGTCTCTGGACTTGTTCTGTTTTTTTTTTTTGTTCATTTGTTTTTTGTTTTTGCATTTTCAATACTGCTTTCCTTTTCTTTATGAGGACCTAATAGTGCTCTCTTCTCTCTCTCTTTTTTGGCAGGTGTTTCTGGATAACAACTATATAGGAATCCTGGATCACACCAACGATGAGCTGCTTATTTTGAAAAATGTATATAACATTTGATAGATGAGACACTCTAGTTCCAGCTTGGCTTGGGCCCAAGAGTTATTGAGGCCTTATTATAGATCATTCCACTCCTCTGCCCTTGGTTTGCTCCAGGCTGAGGAACCCAGCAGTCACACACAGGGTTATATATATCTTGGAGGTACTAGTGAATATTCTTTGAGTGAGCACCACACTCACTCTCCACCCCCTTTGAATGTTTGCTGTTCAGAGCACTCTGGCTTGGTTACCAGTCCCAAGACGGTCCTTGTTTAAATGTTCAGGTGACTCTGGGAAGGAAGAAAAAAAGCAGTTCAAGGGCTTGCCTGTCCCATAGCTGGAGACCTACAAGATTCTGAGGTCTGTGATCTGTCAGCCCCCTGCTCATGTCCTGTCCCAGCTTGTGGGAGGCCTAAAAGGTCTATGGGAGGTACTAAGTTAAGCTTACTCTATTCTGTCTGGAATAGAACTCCAAGAAAAGCCAGACTCTAAGGATCCTGGTGGAGAACCAAGGCCGACTCACTTCTGGGCAAGATATGAACAAGGAGAGAAAAGGTGGGCTCCAGAGGAAAATGACTGAGATAGTGTACCATCAATTGCTGCTTCTCTTCCTCAGACCAATGGCAGCTGGGAACAGACATGTGTTTGGAAAAGAGCACACTTTCTTGGTTATGAGACACTTGTGTGCAGAAACTGTAATAATTTTGTGTTCTGTAGTGGCCAAGCAAAAGCCATCACACCGCCACCTACTTTGGCAAGGGTTTTGAAAGCAGTGCCAGCAGGAGAAAGCTATGGTGATGTCTCTGCTTGGTTTCCTCTCTTGGGATATCATTTCTTCATATCCAGGAACACAGAGGTTATGTGTGTCCTACTGCTTGGGCCCATTACTCCTGAGCAGGGCCCTACACCTTTTCTCTACCACAAGTGCGTTGACCAACCTGAGTATTCAAGTTAGCTAGAAGACCTGTGTTGGCCAGCTCTGCAGCAGTTGCTATGATTCTGTGCTGTTGATGTGGGTGGTGAGGCACTCTCTAGGAGTGTACACTTAAGGGGACAGTATCTGTGTAGGGCGTGGGCTTTGGTAGCTTACTGGTGGAGTACTTGCCTGGAACACCTAAAGCCTATTGGGCCATAGTGGTTCAATCCTCAGCACCACCAAGGGGAAAAGGGAAATCATGGAAGTTTATAGAAACCTTCTAGCCAGACGAGGCCAGGAAAGCACCTTCCATCATAGAGAGCCCTGATGGGCCTGTGCATACCTCTGTCCTTGCCTCCTTCACACCCCCTTTCATTCCTGTCCTATAGGTCTATCTGGAGACATCTATCTAGATGAGATTCCACTAAGAAAATTTACAATCTATAGCCTGGATATGAGAACTACGATGATACAAAGGCAGGTGCCTTACCTTCAGTGATCAAAGGTGGTAAGGGTGCTATGAGTTAGAGCTCAGAGGTAGACCATTTGGCCCAGCTCATGTGAGGCCCCAAGTTCAGTTGCTGCATGTCACATAAATAAAATAAGATAAAATATGCCAAAAAATGGTGAAGATGAGGAACTGAAGGATGCTCAGAGGTCTCCAGATGAAGGTTTAAGTTTTCAGATAGAAAAAACAAAACAAAACAAAACAAAACAACAACAACAACAAAACCAATCCCCAGAGAACTCAACGAAACAATACCAAGCTTGGTAACTGTCTAGGAGCAGAGGAGTGACTGTCCCTGGTCCACTGGTTAATACCTACTAGTTAGTATTAGTATCTAATACTAATACTAATTAGTATTAACCATGTCGAGGGCATAGTTGGCACCACAGCAGGGGTGGGATGCCAGAGCTCATAGAAGAGGCCAACCTCACAGGTCATGGGTGGCATGCTAGAAGGCAATTATAAATTCTCAGTGGATCTCGGTTCCCTCTTAGGAAACTTCCCAACGCCTGGAATATAGTGACAAGGCAAGTTCAGGGCCCTGCCTTTTTCCTCAGTTACTTGAAAGTTGGAGATCCTCCTCGGGACACCTTCTTGAAAGTAAAGGTGAGTGCCATCTCTCTTCTGTTCATGGGCCCTGGCCCCCACTCCACCCCAGAGAACCTTGAGAAAAGGCTCCCCAGTTCATGAGCCTTGTCCTGTGGTGGGGAACTAGGCTCCTTCAAGCCACAGCCATTTCCTAGCCCATTCTGACGGCCGCTCTCTTTGGGGACCATTAGGACAGGGCAAGGAAAATGAATAGAACAAAACAGAGGCATGAATGTCGTGCACCCGTGAGAATGGCTGCTGGGTGCCTGGTGATTTAGTGTAGCCCTCGCACATAACCCTGAATGCAGAGACCTGTACCACTGTTGCAAGTTCACCATCCAAGGCATGTCGTCTGGGGCACCTTGGTCAGCCTTTCTGATATTCTACACTTTGAGCCATACATGGGAATCCTGACGTGTTTTGATGATTATCGGATGGTAAGCAGGCATCCCCTCTGCTGGCTTGGGGCAGACCTAAGGAGTTTAGATGGAAGTGAGATTCTTCCTTGAAGCCTGACACTGAACCACCTCCAAGGCAGGGCGGTGGCACACACTCAAGAGTACCCCTCTCCACCATGGCTGTAGTTATTGATCCATCCTGTCTTGGTCTATGCTAAGGTTTGGTGTGTCACTGGGATAGGGGTCTATCTGTTTTCTATCCTTACATCTAGAAGTTAAATCCTGAGACCTCACAATATTTTTCAGGGCTGGGTGAAAGGTGTCGTGTTCATCAATGGACAAATCCTAGGAAGATACTGGAATATTGGCCCCCAGGAAACCCTCTATGTCCCTGGCCCCTGGCTTCATCCTGGCGTTAATCAGGTGAATTCTACCAGTATCCTCTGCTTCCTAGTTCACTTTCTTTGTACTCTGCTCTGCTTCCGAGAAAAAAATGGAATCTTCTGGTTAATTTACTTTCTTCTTTGTATAGATCATAATCTTTGAGGAGGTGAGAGGCAACTTAAAGATCCAATTCACAAAAGAGGCTCAACTAGGTATGGCATTCAAAAGGGTCATTTCAGCATCTGGGACCATCTTTGGCCCTTGTACAATTGGTGGACTTTCTATTATGCTCACTCAACTCCATTAATCCCTCCCACTTTAAAATGACTTAATTAGCCTACTTCTCCCACAGCTTCATCCTGACCCCCTTAGTCTCCTTTTCTGACATTACCACCGTGTTTTCACTATTCAAGTCTCCTTGTGAGTCAGTCTCAGCATCCTCCATTTCTAATGTTTTCTAAGATGAACCTTCTCCCTTTATCTCTTTCTCAGGATGCCATGATATAGAACTCCCAGGAACCCTTTCTAGTGCCCTTTAGCAGCTTTCATAGTAAAGAGTGCATGGAGCAATTACATCGGGCTCAAGTTGCAGAGTGTCTGTATTTGTCCTTACTAAGCAGCTGCTTTCTGGGTATCCAGCCTCCCTTGATCCATTTTTTGGTAAAAAGAGACAGATAACAATTTATCCTCTGACAGCCCTCCCTCCCCCCCCCCAGCTAGCAATCAAACCTGAGACCTTGTATATGCCATGCAAGTTTTCTGCCACTGAGCCAAACCCCAGCCCCAGACACCAGACAGCTTTATGGAGCATCACTTGCCTCTCTTCAGTAGAGTCTTTTTGGGCATAGTGAGCAAGCTTTCTTGTCCTCAGAGGTCACAGTTTTGCCCTCTTTGGGATGTACATGTGTGTTAATGTAACATTATATAATTGGGTTTGTTTCACAGTTTACCTGGCTATCACCCAAAGAATTGAGACTTATATTATTTGTTTAACAAGCTTCACAACACAAGAACTGAACAGTTATTACTCGATTCTTAACCCCCTAAGCTAATATGGCTTCCTCCTAGCTTAATTCCCAGAGATATTTGCTCTTTGTGGCTTTTCTTCTTCAGCTGACTCTCTCCTCATCTCCCTTGAACCTCTGCCTGTGGCTGAATACCCCTTACTTTTCTCCCTCTAATGCCTCTTCCCCTGGAGGGCAGGAAGTCCAGCCCAATTCTTTCCCCTGCTCAGTGATTGGCTGCAAGGTACTTTATTTACATATCAGGGGATAATTGGTGATCAGGGTTTGCACAACCTTGAGACATGATTTTCTTAGAACAAGGACTGCAGTCATGTATGGGGTGGGGGGTTACAGAAATCAGCACCTGAATTACACAATAGCTTTATCCCTACACATGTAGCATAGAGTGTGCTAATCAGATTTTCTTTTTCAGGACATTGAATCTCAAGTAGTGTGATATAAACTAGGAAATAGACAGCTGAATCACATCCTCAGTAGTGCTGGGAGTGACCCATCGCTCCTGACCCACAGGCGGGTCTCTGCTTGTACACTGGCTTCATCTTGTTCTCCATGCCAGGCTTGAGTTCCACCATCCACCTCGTCACTCAACAGCGAACACATCTTTTGACTTATTAGCTCATCTGTTTCTGACGTTTACAACAAAATGTGTTTTACTTGTATACTTCCTTTGTCATGTTTCTTCTATCAAAAACTCTTTGGCCAGCAAATAAAATTTTGTGGAAAAAAAAAAAACAAAAACAAAGCAAGAAGATGCCCAGAATAATTGACATTGCAAGAGTGAATCTGAAGTGAAAGCAAACATCTCTAAGAAGTCAAATAAAACAGAAACTGCAGGCAACGGCAGGCAGTTATCATACAGTTTCTGGTTTTAGAGTGAAAAGCATCAATGATGTTTTCCTTTTATTTTTCCAGTGATCATTCCGTAGTATTGATTTTCCATATGCAGATAAAAACTCTTGCTTCTTGGAGGCTGTGTCAGTCAACTGTGCCTTCCCATTTCACCGTTGGCGTCTCATTTTCAGCCCCTGTTTATTACCTGATCTATGCTTGGTCCTCCTAGGATAGTTCCAACTCTACCAGAGGGCTCAGAGAGTTGTCTAAGTCCCTAGGGTCCATCAGTCTCGTGGCCCATCTCAGGCTGGCAAAAGAGAAAACCAATTGTTTTTAAAACTACTATAAATTCTAGTGTAGTGTGAACAGATCCTGAGTTAGGTTATAGACTGGGGGAACTTGGGAGAGGGTCTCCACAAGAGTGAATTGGCATGGCACCAAGGAGTATAGAGGACATTAGAGAGAAATACAAGCTAGACCTCAGAGGCTCTGTGAACAATAGCTGAGTTAGGCTGGTTGCACAGGTAACACCAACGTGTGTTACCCAGGAGCTACCATCATATGGTAATCATGCCTATACCAGCCAACAAGATTCTGTGCCTGCGTTTCTTTTCTTGTTGCTCCGAGAAATGCAACTTAATGAAGAAAGGGCTTGTTTTGGCTTACAGTTCAAAGCACCGTCTGTTAACGGTGGACATGTTAAAGTGCCAGGAACTTGAAGCAGCTGCCACAATGTATCCATTGTCACCAAGCAGAAAGCAAGGAGCACATGCTCAGACTAATTTCTCCATTTATACAGTTCAGGATCTGCCAGGGAATAGTCTGGTCCACAGCTAAGATGGGCTTTCCCACATCAATTAACGTCATCAAGGTAATAATCCTCCTGAGGCATATCTAGAAGCTTATCTCCCAAGTGACTGTAGATCTAGATCTCTCAAATCAATAATCAACACTATCATATCCTCTTTCAAAAAGCTCCATGCTTATCTGAAAATTATAACAATTTCTCATCTACATTTCCTACCTTTCTCCCTCCCTCCCAAACTCCTTCCCTCCCTCCCTTCTTCCTTCCTTCCTTCCTTCCTTCCTTCCTTCCTTCCTTCCTTCCTTCCTTCC
>CAJQZJ010003694.1:17971185-17983304 GCA_907164525.1 Lophiomys imhausi
TCCTTCCTTCCTTCCTTCCTTCCTTCCTTCCTTCCTTCCTTCCTTCCGTCTGTGTGTGTGCATATGTATGCATATAAATGTCACAGCACATATGGTTTCCAGGAATAAATCTAAGGTATTCAGGCTTGGTGGCAAGTGCTTTTGCCTGCTGAGACATTGCACCATCCCACCCCCTCCCACATTTGGTTCTCCCAACCTGCTTATTTATTTTATGTCATAAGCTTGTTTCTTCCAGTTCTCCTGGAGGAGCTTTGTTTTTTGTGTCAGCTCTTCTTCTGACTTGGGAACCCTTGTCCCTTTTAGTGCTGATCATGTAATATGGCAGAGGGAGTTTGCCTAACCAACCACAAGCTCTGTAAATACTGCTGCTCATCTTGGGTGCCTTGTCTACCTGGATGAGTTCATGGACCAGATAATCTATGTTCAAACCTTTAAGTTAGCATATTTTCTGCATTTTGAAGCACGTGTAACAAAAAAAAAAATCTATTACTCTTTTTTGGTCACTGGTTTGTATCTGGGTCTGCTATTTGATCTGGGCTTATGCTTTCGGGATGGCAAAAATTGCTTTTTAAAGTGACATATCTCAAATATTTGGTAGCTTTTCTTTAATTCTTTTCCTTTCCTTCCTTCTCCCCCACCCTTTTTTTCTCCTCCTCTTCTTCTTTGGTCTATTTTGAGGGATGGTCTCATTCTGCAGCCCAGGCTATATTGTAATTCATTATTTAGGCTAGGTTGGCATCAAATTTCTAGCAGCCCTGCTGACTCAGCTTCCTAAGTGCTGGGGCAAGAAGCGTGGATAATTAAACAGTCTTACTTAAATTATGGCTCCATCTACCATTGGACAACAGAGTCTGTTGGGTGTGGCTTCAGAGGTGTGTGACTAGGAACAGGGAGATCCAAGTGAATCCACACCCCAGAAATCTCAAAGTTGGAGACCCAGGCCCTGAACTGAGATTGGTAGGCACTGGACCAAGGTCTCTTTCTGCTTCCACCTGCCTCTCTGGAGCAAGTGGACAACCCCCCCCACACACACCGCAAAGGGCTACCTTCCTTATGACATGTAGAAACAACCCCACAGGTGGTCACAAGTGAGTTCAGGCTCGTACCAGTGTCTGGGACCTTTCCCCATGTAAATACAGCATTGCCAGTTCTCAATCTCAGCCAATAGAAAGCATCCGCCCCCCAACATTCCCCTCTCCATGTCCCACAGTTCAGAAAGGGCCCTCATCCATCTCAGGGGCCCAGGAAATTTAGTAGATTTTAGGGAACCATGGGAGAGTTAAGACCATCATGATAAAAGCTGTAATAAAGGAAACCCGGTTCACCAAATAGCTGCCTCAGAGCTGTGGTGGTTTCATCACCAGAGAAAACTTTGTCCAACCATGCTGGCACTTTCCAGGACCTGCCATGTTTTCTCCAGCATGGAACACTGGTCTTTGACTCAGGCATGTGACCCAGATGGTCCTACATGCAGACCATGCAGTGATGTGCATTCGAGCTGTATCCAATGGGATATTAGCGGGAAATGCAGCCTGATCTAGCCTCACAGATGTGGACACCTATTCACCCCCTCACCACTTACACTGTAAGTCTCAGTTGTCATTTTAAAAATTGGTCAACCTATTCATCTGTTAAATTTGTTAATGACCACCATCACCTTAGAGGACCAAACTGTTTCCTGACAAAATGACTACTTTTGTCCAGCCTTGCTCTCACCGATAACTATACTCATCTGAGGTGGTAGTTTGTCCTCTGAGGTTTAAGTCTTGTTGGAATCCAAGGTGACTGCAGGTTCAGGGCAACATCCTGTCTTTGTTACTCCAGCAAAAGCAAAGAAGACAGACACAAAAGAAAGATAGAAACATCAAGGTTCCATTCTTCTTTTAGTCACCTCATGCATTCAAGTGAGGAGTGTAAGTATTACAGCTCTGAAGGGAAAGGTTTCCCCAAAGGAAGTGATGCAGCTCTGAAGAGAAAGGTATCCTGGCAACTGGGAGCCAAGGAGTACCACAAATCACACCAAACCTCACACAAGAGATATGGGGGAGAGAGAACAACAACCCAGGAGTGTGGCTGCCTGTGCTCAGCAGAGAAGCAGCAGGGAACTGATCAGGAGTCAGGCTCTATATAGAGATTATTCTGGGAGGGGCTGAGCTTTCCAGGGTGGCCTTGGATTGGTGAAAATTTTTTGGCCTAATCTTGGGGCAAGCTCAGGGGTTGGTGGGTTTTTGAACTCAGGGATTGGAGAGTATTTAAAACGCAGAAGTGAGTGTGGTGGAAGTTAGTAATCTTTAGTGAATTAGTAAGTAGTTCACTCTGGCATCTAGCAGCACATAAAGAAGGAGCTTGGCATCCCTTGAACTTGGGGCTGAGATGGGCAGAGCCGAGTTGAGGTCATATATCTGTGAGAAACAGGAAATGCCTTTTTGAAGGGGCATGGCCAAGAAACCACACAAGCTGCCAATGATGTCAGTTGCCACGAGAAGCCATGGGACTGATAGGTATTGTGAAATCTTGAGACTGCCAAGGATTGCAAGATGATGCTATATATAAACCAGAGAACACCATGAGCCACTCACTCTCTTCCTCTTGCCCTCATGGACTGAGAAGACAATGCATGCTGGAGAAGTGTACACCAAGGTATACCATTCGTCAGCATTTAGACCACAATAACCCGAGGCACATCCGTAAACCGGCCTAAGAAGGGTAGAAGAAAAGGCATGGCATAGAGCCTGCTGAGATAGAGTTCTTTAAAGCTAGACATGAAAGACCTCTGTTCAGGGCTGTGAGAGCATCTGGAGACTGAGCGAGTTGGACAGAGATTGGAGGCCCTGCAGAGGAACAGTAGGCCATGAAGCATACACAGGCTGAGGAGACTACAGAAATGAATTTCAGCTGATTGAGGAAGCCGACCTCAGGTCATTGGTTAAGACAGGCTGACCTTATAAGCTGGCTATGATCTAGCAGCTGAAATAAACTGACCGTATGAACTGGCAAAGTTAGGCCCAATGAACGCTAAGCTTTGAAAGGACTGCCTGCTGGGACTGCGGTAACCAGATTGCCCAAATCAAGTTATGCCTCATGGACCTATGCTAAGAGCATTAATATCCTTTTAAGAAAATTAAAATGGGGTTGGTGAGGTGTTCTTAGATATGAAGTGTTTATAGGTATTAGGCATTAGGTATTAGGTTACAGGTATTTTGTAGGTATTTGTTAAGTACTAATAAATATAAGTGTTTTAGATAAAAATTTTCTGTTACAAGTGAGTTCAGACATTTTATTATACAAGGAGCCATTGTTTTCATCAAGAACAACTTCTGTGTGCCTGGTTAAGTACTTCCTGAGGTTATCAGGGTGTTGGTCAATCTGGCATTATAAGCTTTCTGGCCTGGTGATAAACTGATAAATGGGAAGGGAACAGTGTGTCTCAGCAGAGGCATAAGGATGAACAGAACTTGATCTTTATGCTTGAAAGTGGAGGAATCAATATAAAACAGAATAGAAGACAAAGCCAGAAGACATCCTACTAAATAAATTCTGAATGGAACCATCCTCCTGTTAAATAGCTCCGTGAATATGTGTTGCTAATCAATTCTAGTGGAAAGGATTTAGTTCCAGCTAACCACGCATCAGGATCATTTCTTCATAGCCTCTTGGCAGTAGCTACTTTTGAAAGGGTTGCTACAATTGACTTCATTTTGTCGTTAGTGTTGGGGATGTGTCTCTCTGTGTAGGCCAGTTTGGTCTGAAACTAAGGGTTATCTTACTTCAGTCTCCCAAATGCTGGAATTATATGTGTGAGCTATGAGGTACAAAATTACTTCATTTTGGTTTTGACAGCTTTTCACTTTGTCTTTGAACTGGACACTGTTCCTTGTCAGTGGGATGAGAACTGCTTCAGTTAGTCTGATATGAACTCTCAGGGTCAGGATCAGGAGAGTGAGTGAAAGATATCAAGGAGTCAGTGTTAATAATATAACAACCCTCCTTTTTTGTTTTACAAATTCAAACAACAAAGGGGTATAGAAGGAGGAGCTCTGAGGATAACCATACCTATAGTTGTTTAGTCTTTTTGTTTTTCGAGACAGGGTTTCTCTGTGTATCTCTGGCTGTCCTGGTCTCACTTTGTAGACCAGGTAAGCCTTGCCCTGCCTCCCAAATGCTGGGATTAAAGGTGTGCACCACCACATTGGGCTTCTAGAGTCGTTCTTAAATTCGGTTGTATATGTCCTGGGGTGTGGCATCCCATGAATACTGTTCAGGGCCTTGAAAAATAGTTACGTAGTTAAGAGCAGTTGTTGCTCTTGCAGAGGCCCTGAATTGAGTTCCCAGCACCCACAGGGTGGCTCACAGCCATCCATAACTCCAGTTGTAGAGGATCTGACACTGTTTTGTGTCACCCCCGGTCACGCATGTGGTTACGCATTCATACATGCAGGCAAAACACTCATAAAATAAGATAAATTATAAATGTTTAAAAAAGAGCACTGTATGCTCTTCATTGGGACTTGAGAGATGGCTCAGTGCTCTAGAACATCTACTCTTCTTGCAGAGGACCTAACTTCAGTTTCTAGTGCCCATATTAGGTAGCTCACAGCCACCTGTAACTCAAGCTCCGGGGAGATCTGACACCTCCTTGGGCACCTGTACACATATGCACATTCCCACACCTATACACATAACTAAAATTAAAAAAATGAATCTTTAAGGACAATGATGCTTTTTGTTTTGTGTATGTATGAAACTTTCCATATAAAAAATTGAAATTTTCAGCCGGGCCAAATGGCTGAAGATTGATGCTGTAATGTATGGAGAAAAAATGGGAACTGTCCAGGCAGCCACAGGTATGTCATTTCTTTTTTCTTTTTTTTCAGTTCCCCTTCTCCACACAGTCTTGTTTAGGAATCAAGAGGGTGTTATAGATCTAAGAAGATACTCTTAAAAGTGTGTTGCAAGTTAGTATGAATGTTGAGTCACATATAGACCTTTAAACTCAAGGAGATGGTTAGATAGTAGAATGTTAAAGTCAGGGGCCAAATATGTATAAACTGGACATTGGGAAGGTATACTGGGCCATTTAACTCTCATAAATGTGGCATATTTATATCTGTTGTTTTGTATAATACTTACTGTAATAAGAGAAGGAACCATCTGTTGGACTGAAAGGGGAAACTTCTGGGGGGAAGAGGGTGGAAGGGTGGGATAGGAAGGGGGAATAGGGAGGGGTTTGTTACTGAGATGTAACTTGAAGAAAAAAAAATAAAGTATTAAAAAAAAACCCTTCAAACTGAGTGACTTCCTTTCTACTTCCTATGCATCTCTCTCTATCCACCCTCCTGACTTCCTTTTACTTTCTGTTTTTTTAATGTTCAGTTCCTGTCAACTAGTTGCTTGCTCTGCCTTTTGACCTATGGTTGACTTTATTTAATCTTGCTTAGAATCAACAGAAAGCTCTTGTATTAAAGGTGTGTGCTAGGGCCGAGTCATACCATAGCTAAGAGACAGGTTTTTTCATTATACAATCTTGGGGATCACAGTGTGATCAAATATCCTGCAACATTTCTGCATCACTATAGTTCTGCAGGTTGGAACAGGAGCATAATAGACATGAAAACCACATGTGAACCTTCTTGGGTGCCAAAACAACAGCATGTTTAAATGAAAAGGACATTAAATGGCAGAAGCTGCCGGCCCTGCACTTCCTATATAGTCAGATATATTTATCCCTCTCAGGTCTCTGAGGTGGTTGAAGAATAGATAGCTAGAGTCTCATAGTTAAATTTTGAGTTGTTTAGGAATCAAGAGGGTGTTCTGGATCTAAGAAGATGTTTTTAAAATTGTGAGGCAAGTTAGTATGAAAGCTGAGTTGAATATAAAACTTTAAACTGATGGAGATGGTTAGATAGTAGAATGTTAAAGTCAGGTGCCAAATACATATGGACTGGACATTGGGAATGTATGCTAAGCCATATAACTCTCATAATTGTGGCCTATTTATTTCTGTTGTTTTGTACTGTATTTATTGTTATAAGAGAAAGAACCATTTGTTGGACTGAAAGGGGGAGCTGTTGGGGGGAAACAGATATACCTTAAACTAAAAAAAAAGGGGAAGAGGATGGGGGTCGAGGGGGAAGAGGGTGGGAGGGTGGGACTGGAGTAGGGAGTAGGGAGGGGATTGTGATTGAGATGTAACTTGAAGAAATAAAAAATTAATTAAAAAAAGAAGAAACCCAATGGAAAACAAAACAAAACAAAACATTGAAATTTTATTTGGTCAACAATTTGTGCCTCAAATCAACATTCATCCACATATCTCCTCCCAATAGGAAGAATTTGCTTCTAAGATTATCAACTGGAAGAGTTTGTAAAAGGAATTAAGTTTAATTAAACAACTGTATGATCCTACCCTAAGCTTTTAATTATAAATTTTTATTAAAATAATATTAAATTATGAAAAAAGAGCACTGTTCAGGTTATTTTCTTAGGATTCATACTTTGTAGATATCAATAGAAAATTGCTACAAAGTTTCATAAGGAAAATACAAAACACAATTAACAAGAAAAAAAACTGCTTATTAGGTCAATTTCCATGAATTGACTATAAATTTTTTAGAAAAGGACCAAAATTGTGGATGACAAAAGACTTAAAGAGCTGAGCTTAGAATTGGAGCAAGGACTGTCCCTGACTTTATGGCTTGCCTTTGGATCACTTCTCCATAGCTGGACTGCCTTGGCTGGCCTCAGTGGGAGAGGATGTGCTTAGTTCTGCTGCAACTTGATGTGCCAGGGTGGTTTGGTACACACACACACACACACACACACACACACATATTGTCCTTGATTCAACAATGTTCATAGCAGCTTTATTTGTAATAGCCAGAAACTGGAAACAATCTAGATGTCCTTCAATTGAAGAATGGATAAAACAAAACAAAACAAAACAAAACTGTGGTACATTTATACAATGGAATACTACAGAGCTATCAGAAATAAGGAAATCATGAAATTCAAAACCAAATGGATGGATCTAGAAAAGATCCTAAGTGAGCTGACTCAGTCCCAGAAAGATAAACATGGTATGTACTCTCTTATAAGTGGATATTAACCATACATCACAGGATAACCATCCTACAACCCACAGACCCAAACAGATAGGAACCTAGCACATCTATCCTAGGAAAAACTTAACCCAGCAGTGAGTCATGGAATCTGCTGCAGGTGATTGGAACACCTTACCCTAGATGGTGTGCCATATCAAGCCCCAGTACGAGAGGAAGCTCTTGGTTCTCACATGACTGAAGAACTGAGGGAGGAGGGAGGAAACTATGTTCTAGAAGTAACATGAGAAAACAAATTAATTTTTAAAAAAAAGGTTAAATAAGCTTAAAATATAATAAAATAAAATATACAATTTTCAAATTATAATTTACTAAAGGTATACTTGTCTTACTGGCATGAAAGGAAAAATGGTCTTAATATCAGATTAGAATGTTAGACTGCAGGTTGCCACATAGCTCACACACACACTCAACATCAGCTTAAAAGTTTTTTTTTCTGTATATATAAAGGATATTTCATTGTTTGGGATTAAAAAGGCAGTTAAGAGGTTTAAAATGCTGTAAATAAATTAAAGGTTACTACAGGTCAACCTAGTTTTCTAAACCTCTAAGAATTAAAGTAATTTGGAGCTAAGGTAAAATATTTGAGAAGGGTGATGTTAGCCCATGCCTTTAACTCCAGCAGAGACAGGAAGACCACTACAGAGTTAGTTGTCTTGTAAATTCTAGAGTTACAAGGAGCAGGGTGGTGATGAAAGCTGAGTTGGATATAGATCTTTAAACTCATGGAGATGGTTGCATGGTAGAATGTTAAAGGTTGCCAAAATGTATGGACTGGACATTGGGAATGTATGCTAAGCCTTATAATTCTCATAATTGTGGCCTAATTATTTTTGTTGTTTTGTATTGTAATTGTTGTTATAAGAGAAAGAGCCATTTGTTGGACTGAAAAAGGGGAGCTGTTGGGGGAAAGAGATATAGCTTACACTTAAAAAATACTGTCCTATTCTTAGTGATATTATTGAAAAAAGGCTATATATATTAGAGTATATATATATATATACACACACACACATACTCAAAAACATACACACACATATATGTGCATAAGCTTCAAAAACATATCAAAACATTAGACCTTTTACAAATTCTGGGAACACTTCTTGTGACCAAAACCAGAATTCAAAAATAACAAAATGTTATACCATGATAAATAGATACAGACATGGTTTTACATAGGAGGTTTGCCTATATAGCAAATTAAAAAAAAATGAATTCTGCAAAATTCACAGAATATTTCTATAAAGCTGAGACACACATCTCTCTACATTTCTAGTCACAGACACATTGGAAATTAAATGCACTAAAATCACCTTGAAATAATAGTTGTTTATAGAGTGACCATTTGAAAGGCTTTACACAGAAATAGATCTATGAAACCTTGCTTTTATTAGGACTCTGCTTCCTGATAGTCAAAAGCCTGACCAAATTACCAAGAATTACAAGAAAATACCTTAACAAAATATGGAATCTTTTTCTCTAAAACAATTGTTTTTCACTGCTATCACCAAGAATACAACAATATTTTAATAAATATTTGTTGTCTTAATGCAGACAGTTAAGTTCTAGTTTTATACTGGGTATTGAATCCTCTAGATGAATTTACAAAATTTAGAGTACCTTTTACAAAAATGCTTTGTAACTTAGCAAAAATGTTAATAACATAAAATATTATGTCTTTAAATATTTTTTCTCATAAATTTCTCTTAAGTTCCTTTGTGTTTCCTGCACATAGATTTTAAATGCTAGTTAGAATTTTAATGTTAAATAATTTTATACTTAGTTAAGAACCAGGAATAAAGATTTTAAATTGCTTTTCTATGCATTGGTAGTTAATGAAAACAAATGATCATAACCTTACATGTATTATAAAAGAGATTCGATCCTAGTTAAATTTATGAAATAGAATAAGTTAACATGTTTACATAGATGACTGTCATAACCCTCTAAATATATGACAGCTTGGTTTTAAAATTATCCCATTTCTTTTCCTCACTCTTCAATTCTAGAGTGAACTCTTGTGGCTGTGTATTAGCTAGGCTTGGCTATGATGGAGATGGTTAGATAGTAGAATGTTAAAGTCAGGTGCCAAATACATATGGACTGGACATTGGGAATGTATGTTAAGCCATATAACTCTTATAATTGTGGCCTATTTATTTCTGTTGTTTTGTATTGTATTTATAGTTATAAGAAAAAGAACCATTTTTTGGACTGAAAGGGAGAGCTGTTAGGGGGAAAAAGAAATACCTTAAACTAAAAAAAAAAAAAAAGAAGGGAAGAGGATGGGGGGTTGAGGGGGAGGAGGGTGGAAGGGTGGGACTGGAGGGGGGAGTAGGGAGGGGATTGTGATTGAGATGGAACTTGAAGAAATAAAAAATAAATTATTAAAAAAAAAGAATCTTGAAGAACTGACTTTCCCCAAATTCACATTTACACACATTTTCCTAGATATATGCTTTGTATTATGAATGTCAAGAGCAGTGATTTTAGCATATAGTACTTTTTTTTTTTTTTTTTTACAATTTGCAAAAATTAAGTAACCAAGAGCTGGGCATGGTGGCACACACCTTTAATCCCAGCACTTGGGAGGCAGAGGCAGACATATCTCTGAGTTGAGGCCAGCCTGGCCTTCAAAGGGAGTCCACGACTGCCAGGGCTGCACAGAGAAAAATTGTCTCAAAAAAAAAAAAAACAGAAAAGAAAAAAAGAAGTATCCACAGGTCCGCTACTGAGTTATTTTCAAGAATTATTGGCACAGATGAAGTTTTACTCTGTGCTGTCTTGATCCTTTGGTTAGATGCTCCTCTGTGTGATAGAAGCGACAGTCAATGCCAGGGTAGTGTTTTGAATCAGTAAGGAATACTGCTCAATAGGAATCCCTTCCAAAAGCATGATAAAATGACCAGTTTCTCTTGTATATGATAGGAAATCCCATCGTCAACTGGTACAGAATATTTAAGTGTGTTGGATGTGAGCATGTACTGGATGAACTCTCTGAGTTTCTTTAAAGCCAGGAATTGGTGTGTTCTTCTAATTTGGCTCCCTATGAGACCACTGTACACCATGGTCATATACCCCAAAGGTGGTTAACCTAATCAATATGATGGAATTTAGAATCACCTAGGAGATGTATCACTTGACACACCAATGATGACACTTCTAGAAAGCTTGAATGAAGGAAGATACATCCCAAATGTAAATGTGTTGCTAAAAATTCCTTCCCAGAGAGAGATGTAAGCCATGTCTACTCCTTCTCCTAAGGTCCCAAAGACAAACTGAGGCATGATTCTGCCCAAGTTTACTCTAGGGTATCAATGAGTTTATTGGGTTTTCTTACAGAGCATAGATGAGGGGTTATTTATGGAGTATGGATGCCCCATCCCAGCCAGGATGCTCCTGGAAAGCCTTTACTAGCAGGGATGAGGGCTTCCCTCTAGCTCATAGATGGAACACCTCTCCATTGGTCTTTCTTAGCTTGTATCTATCCCCTCCCCAAGGCCGTGAGCAATTACCCAGAATTACATCTAACAGGCGGTAGGAAGCTGCTGGTACTTAGGGGAGGGTCCTGTTACCTTCCTTACCTCTCCATGAAGAACACAGACAGTCAACAAACCCAAATGGGACCCTCCTTTTGCAAGAGGGTACAGCTCAACTTCCCAAGATAGCAACTACTTACCTCGGAGGACAGTTACTCACAACAGAGTGACACCTGTCTTATTTTCTCTTCCTGTTGCTGTGACAAACCGACCTGACAAATGCAGCTTCGGGGAGAAAGGGCTTATGGTTCACAGGTCCATCATGGCAGGGAAGTCAAAGTGCCAGGGGCTTGAAGCAGCTGGCCACCTGCAGCATTTCCTCTGCAGTCGCGATGCAGAGAGCATAGCCAGGCATAGTGGTGCATGCCTTTAATCCAGCAGAGGCATGTGAATCTCTGTGAATTTGAGGCTAGCCTGATATACATAGTGAGTTTTAGGACAGCCAAGGTTATGTAGAGAGACCCTGTCTCAAAAAACAAACAAATATTTAAAAAAAAGAAACAAACAAAAATAACAAGCAAGGAAGCAAGCAAAGGAAAAGAAACAGAGAGCAATGAATGCAGTCATAATAGTTCTTAGTTTTTATTCTGCATTTTGTACATCCAGGATCCCCTCCACAGGGAATGGTCCCTGCCACAATCAAGATAGCTTTTTCTATATCAATTAACACAATCAAGATGACTGCCCATAGGCGTGTCCAGAGGCCTATCTACATGTGACTATAGATACTATCACCTTAACAGTTAACACTAACCACCATGGTGCCTGCAATGTACTGGGGCCACTGGTTGCATATGGAGGGAAAAGCAAACAGAGCCAGAGTTCACCCCTCTGTCTGCTTCCTGACTGTGTGCATGTGACCAGCTGCCTCATGTTCCTGTTGACATTGCTAAACCACTCTCAAGGCCATACCTTCTCTGGAATGGTGTACTGTACCCTCAAACGTGAGCAGAATCAACCTTTATCTACTGAAGTGGTTGTCACCTGGTATTTTGTGACAACAATGAGAAAAGTAACTGATAGGCTCCTGACATCTCCAATAAAAGTTTAGTCACCTAAACTCACACAGAGTGAGCCAGAGGGAGCATTTCCCTCCTCTCTTAGGTGTCCCAGTGGACCTCATGGTAGATAAATGTCTCTAGTAGGACTTTGGCTACAGCCATTAGGTTTTCTGGCCTCCACCAAGCCAACTGTTACAGGCACAGACACACAGATTAATAGACGAATACGTAAAATGACACATGAAACAACCTTGATTCAGAGTATATTCTTGAATAGACTGATGTTATGACAGCTCCATGGTATGATTAAAGAGAAAGTTTTTATTGTAGCTATGAGAGAGAGAGAACAGCCAGAGCAGAGAGAGAGAGGGAGAGAAAGGGAGAGGGAGAGGGAGAGAGGGAGGGGGAGGGGGAGGGGGGAGAGAGAGAGAACAGCCAGAGCAGAGAGAGAGAGGGAGAGA
>CAJQZJ010003694.1:18000837-18019828 GCA_907164525.1 Lophiomys imhausi
AAAAAAAGATCCTTTTATTATTATTTATTTATTTATTTTTATGTGTTTGGATGAGTTGCCTGTATATGTCATTGTAACCACATATGTGCAGTGCCTATAGAGGCCAGAAGAGGGCACTGGCTTCTCTAGAATGAAGTTACAGATGGTTCGTCACTATGTGGATGCTGGATTTCCAGGTCCTCTGGAAGAGCAGTCAGTGCTTTTAACTTCTGATCCATCTCTCCAGCCAGGAATGTTCTTAGTATCAACTGATTATTGTAATATTTTAAGGCTCTGGTATATGTAAAGTGATGGATATGTCAATGAAAAACCCTCGAAAGAAGTTATGTCAGTAAAGACAAAGATTGGCTGATTAGAAGTGCAGTGGTATGAAGATGTTGAAATGTTGCAGATACAGAGGTGAATCACCTTATTTATTATCCAAGAGTTACCTTTAGCCCTCTGAATAGCTATTAAGTTCATACTTCTGGGCTGGAACTAACATTATGTGGTTAATTGGTCAAAACTATTAACTTAGCAGAACACTAGCTTCTATCAACCCCTAAACTAAGAATGGCATCAGATAGCATCTGAAGCCTATAGAAAAGTTTCTGCATCTTGCTGTGACTGCCTCCCTGATGTTTCCACCAACTTGTTTCTTCCTCAGTTGTCATATACACACAATTTATGTGTTTCTGTTTGTCAAGGATCATTGTTAAATTTCACTTTCACAATGAAGTTTACCACAGACAGGATCCCCATAAGCACTGACATCCAGGAGCGGGTGAGCTCACTTGACATGTAATTAAAAGTGGGCAAGGGCTGAACATTAACTCATGCCAAAGGCAGACAATTTATGCTACAGTTTTAGGATAATTCCTAACTTTTGGTTGTCACATTAAGGGATGAGAGTTCTTCCCTACCTACAAGTTCAATTAAAAACTAAAGAAAAAAACAAAAGGTTTATTTTAAAACTAATATGTTAATGCCTGCTCAACCTGCCTAGAGCTTTATCAATAATCATGTTAGGCTCTGTCATTAAGATCTACATTTATATTGTGAGTCATGTCTTTGGAAGTACAAATTTTGCATTAAAATTGCTTGATAATGTGAAGGAAATGATGTGATTTGCAATCTAATTTAAAAACTAACATTTATATCTAAATATAAACTACAAAATCTTTTCATTTCAGAATGTCTTTATGTATGATTAAGTACAGATAATTAATGTGTATAGTCCTTCACTTTCAGTATTTTAGAAAATATTTTTTCTCTAGTTATATGTGTGTGGGGGTGTTGTTCATGCAACTGTAATACACACAGAAGTATGAAGCCTCAGATCCCAGGAGCTGGAATTATAAGAGGTTGTGAGCCTCTGGGTGTATGTGCTGGTAGCCAAACTGGGGTCCTCTGCAAGAGCAGTATACTCTCTTAACTGCTGAACTGAGCCATCTCTCTACTTCCATTTTAAATATTTTGTATTATTAATATGATACAAAATTGGCTTATAAGTAAATGGCCCTGTAAATTAAAACTTTTATGTTGGTATAAATTCCTTTTAGTTCATTGTGTGACAGGCAATTTAAAACTAAAGCCTCTCTACTAGCCCCCATAGCTTAATCTTGGCCACCAACTCCAATGAAAGAAATAGCAATGGAGACAAACAAAATAAAATAATTCTAAACAAAGACAAGAAGAGTGCAGTCTTAGGTAAGATCTGGCTGATCACATTCTCATTTCTGGTTCTATAATATGTTCCAAAGAAGTCTCTGTTGTTTGGAGAATAATCTTACTCTAAGGGCACAATTGTTACTGCTTTAGTTACTTTGTCATAGAAAACTGCAATCATGTGGGGGTGATACTGTTTGGGGGGTCACAACCTGTTGGCCCAATCCAGGTTTGGCTACCCCTGTTCAGTAAGCTGATTAAAAGAGTCAAACTAATAGTGACAAATGATTGCTTATGATATATCTAATAAACAGTGCTTTGCAAATGAAATGAAGGAAACACAATTGGCATTAAAAGAATAGTACCATAGGGCTGAAGAGATGACTCAGTGTTTAAAGCACTTGTTGCTCTTGCAGAGGACTTGGCTTCAATACCCAATATGTTCACAATGATTTATAACTCCAGGGAGTCCAGTGCCCTCTTCTGACTTCCATGGGCACCAGGGACACCAGGCATACATGTGGTGTCTACACATACATGCAGACAAAACGCTCATACACATAAAATAAACTAAGTCTAAAAGAATACAAATGAAAGGATATTATGGGGCTTGATGCTTCATACCTAGCATACCAGCATCTGTGGAATGGAGTAAGTGCTGTGGCTGATCCACCTAAAACATTGGATCTGGACCCCAAAGGCAGCTGAGTTGGCCAGGCCACCCCACAAGGTAGGCTTTTGTGGAATAAAGACTTTTAAAGTATGTCCTTATGATTCTCTGAATTTCCTGAGCTTGTTGTAAGTGTAACTTTTCATCTCTAGTTTTATTAGTTTGGATCTTCTCTCTCTTTTGATTAACATGGCTAGAGGTTTGCCAACCCTATTAATCTTTTCAAGGAATCAACTCTTCTTTTCATTGATTATTTGCATTTTTAAAGTAGGAGAAAGCCCAAATTGGAGATATCTATTGGGTCTCTCTGTTCAGAGCTCAGGGAACCATGCAAAAGAGGGGTTGGAAGAGTTGTAGGAGCCAGAGAGGTCAAGGAGAATATGGCCTACAGGATCAACTAAGCAGGGCTCATAGGAGCTCACAGAGACTGAATCCACAATCATGGAGACCCATAGGTCTGTGCTATTCATATGTTATGGTTGTTTAGCTTGGTGTTTTTGTGGGACTCCTATCAGCTGGAGTGGGGGTGTCCCTGACTCTTTATCTTCCCTTGGGACCCTTTATCTCCTACTGGTTTGCCTCGTCCAGCCTTGATATGAGGGTTTGTGCCTATTCTTATTGTATCTTGTTATGCTGTGTTTGGTTGATATCCCTGGAAGGCCTAGTCTGTTCTGAAGGGAAAAAGAGAAGGCGTTGTTCTGGGGGAGAGGGGATGTGTACATGGGAACTGGCAGGAGTGGAAGGAGGGAAAACTGTGGTTGGGATGTATCATATGAGAGAAGAATTTTAAAAAATGTTTATTTCAGCCCTGACTTTGATTATTTTTTTGTCATCTACTGCATTTGAGTGTTATTTATTCTTGTTTTCCCAAAGCTTTCCGGTACATCATTAACTTTTTTTGTTTGTTTGTTTGTTTTTTTGGTTTTTCGAGATAGGGTTTCTCTGTGATCCTTGACTATCCTGGACTCACTTTGTAGACCAGGCTGGCCTTGAACTCACAGAGATCCACCTGCCTCTACCTCCAAGTGCTGGGATTAAAGGCATGTGCCACCATGCCTGGCTATATCATTACCTTATTAATTTAGGACCTCTGAAACTTTTTTATGTAGACCTTCCTTTTTTAAAAAAATATTTTTTTTGTTTTGTTTTTTGAGACAGGGTTTCTCTGTGTATCTCTGGCTGTCCTGGACTCGCTTTGTAGACCAGGCTGGCCTCAAACTCACAGAGATCCGCCTGCCTCTGCCTCCGAGTGCTGGGATTAAAGGCGTGCACCACCAGGCCTGGCCTATAAACCTTCCTTTTAAGACTGCCTTCATTGTGCCCTGGACATAGGTCTTTGTATGCTATGTTTTTATTTTCATTTAATTCTAGGAAATTTAAATTTCCTTCTTTTTTTTTTCTTCTTTGACCCAGCTACCATTTGGTGGTATATTGCTTAGTCTCTATGATTTCATGTACGTTCTATTGATGTTGATATCCAACTTTATCCCTTTGTGCCCAGGTTGATGCAGGGTATCATTCCAGTTTTCCTATAAGTTGTTAAACTGGTGTCAGTTTCTGTACATATTTTAAGCATGGCCTACTTATTTTTTTCTGTATGTAATGAGATGTACCTTGATATATAAACACAGAATAACTTACTCTTGTAACAAGTGTCTGAGTCTCAATCAATCACAACTGTTTAAATCAAGTTCAAAATGCTACACAAGATGGTATAACCAGTCAGATGTCCCCGTATCTCACTTATTTTCTGCATGTTTCCTCCTTTTCTCTGGGTATAACATACCTTGCTTATGTGGTGGGACCAGACATTCTGGATCCGTTTTGGGTCTGCATTGTTGCTCAAATTAGAAATAACAAAGTCAATTAAGGGTCTATGAAACTAGGTTGGGAAGCTAGTCCAATTAGTTACGTCAGCATGAGAGTCCGCTTGAAGAGGAGAGAGGCCACCGTTCCTGGAATTCCCAGGCCAGGCAGCTTAGCCTGTTTAGCGAGTTACCAGGCCTGTTGTGAAGTCCTTCCTCAGAACCTGAGACTGATGCTCAGCCTCCAGTTGTGCATGAGCTCACAGAACACATGTGTGTGTGTGTCTGCATGAACACAGACACACACACACACACACACACACACACACACACACATGAACGAATAAAGGATCCGTGAAATTAGGTTTGTTGGTGCTGAATCATGCGTGTTCTACCCTAAGAGGAGTTGTATCAGGTTAACTAGATACAACTAGAGCATTTGTGCTGAATCATGCGTGTTCTACCCTAAGAGGAGTTGTATCAGGTTAACTACCTTCGCAAAGATCACAGGCTCAGCTATTACTATCTTAGGATGGCCAATCCTGTTCGCTTGGATTTTTGTTGCCAAAATGCCTTTGCTAATACTCGGAGTCCTCCCTCTATTTCACATGTCAGGGGGCACCCACTTTGGGAGGATTCAGTCTTTTCCCTGCAGCTTCCTAAGTTATTTGTTTAGTCAATAGACGCTTATTGAGGGCATGTTGTATACCAGACGGTTTTGAGATGCTGATGTCCAGAAATGAGTTAAACATCCATAGTCTCTGCTTTCAGCAAAGCATAGGAATGGAATATTATAAAATCCTAATTCTTTGGTTCAGTTTTTCTCAGGACATGGAGTTGAAATCCAGCTTACATGGGCTGTAGACTGTGGTTCAATGACAGAGTTCTTGGAGCAGTGGGAGTAGGATATGTGCATAGGCCTACAATTCATAGTGGTATCTAGGTCAACTTAAACGCCCTCGAGAATGGAAAGTTCTAGGTTAATGTTTCCCTTTGCTGTAGAGATAAAGGAGAAAGCCCCGGCAATGTTCAGTTAGTTCTGAAAAGGACACAGAGTTGAGGGCACTCCCCAAGGCCTTGATGTTGCTGAAGTTTTGAGGGACAGCTTCTGTATCTTGCTGTAAGATTAATTTTTTGGCATATTTGGTGAGAAAGGCAAGAAGTTCTCCTTTTTGAGACCCCATCATTTTTAAGCAATGATGGTATTTTTTTTCCTCTCCAAAGTAGATTTTTTTTCCCTTTAATTTTGAGGTGCTCGGAGTTGAGAGTGGAACCATGCTCGTGCGAACCAAATGTGTACAACAAAGTTCCATTCCATTCCTGGAAGATAATCTTGAAATCCCTGAGTTTGAGATGGAACTTTATGGGGCTGTTGTGGGGACATGTATGCTTTTCACTGTATTAGTTTCCAAAGACTGTGCTGATCCATGACTTCATTAACCACAGTCTGTGGTGTTATCACTCTATAAACAAATGGTTCCCTTACCAGTCATAAAGCAATAGAGTCTTTTTGTTTTGACTTTTTGAGATATCCATGACATCATTATTTTTATTTATTGTTTTTTTTTTGAAACAGGGTTTCTCTGTATAGCCCTAGCTGTCCTGAAACTCACTCTGTAGACCAAAGTGGCCTCAAACTCAGAGATCTGTCTGCCTCTGCCTCCCAAGTGCTGAGATTTAAGGAGTGCACCACCATACCCAGCTATACATTATTATTAAAAAAAAAAAAACTTTGTGGTGTCTAAGAAGGAAATTTCTGTACTTTGTTTCGTGCTGAGAATTGAACACAATGCCTCATATAAGTTAAACATACACTCTAACATTGAGTTAAATCCTGAGTTCAGTAAATACTTTTTTTGAGTGCAAGGAGAACTTATGTATCTAAACCTTATGGGGGGGGGGGAGAGCAAAACCAAACCAAACCAAAACAAACAAAACCCCCAAGAATTGAGTGGAACAAGCAAGTAAACAATTTAATGTTAGATAAGTATTATGATGGAAATATTAGTGGCTGAAAGAACACAATTCTGTCTGCTTAGATTGTCATGGTCTTTGGAAGAGGGTACTGTGAGGTTGAAAACAGTGGCCATCCAAGAGAGTTCTGTCACTGTAACCATGTGTCAGGCATTGAAACAGCTGGTGGGGACTTGGTAATGAAGAGAAGCCGGAGTGCACGGCAGGCCCCGGTATCACCTTGTGGCCATTTTTCTCCCGGCTCTGTATTATGCTCTTTTGTGTTTCTTGCTTTGCAGATTAGGTGTTTTTCCCCTTCAGAGTCTGACATCTGGTCCTGTAGCTATCCACAGGTATTAAATGTGTGTTTAGCCTGGTTGTTTTGTTGTTGTTATTGGATAGTTTTGGATGCTGGACCTTTTTTTTTATTTTTTATTTTTTTTTGCTGGACCTTTTTTAAAATCATGATTATTTTTTGTGTTATTTTTCTGGACTTGTTATAGCTCACAGCATGTGGTCTGGAGTGGTTAGAAGGAAAAAAAATGTATGTGCTGAAAGAGCAAAAGAATTCACAAAAACCTGAAAACACAGTGGGAATAAACAAATAAAACCCAGAAACACAGAAGCCCATGAAATGCCGGGAGACCTGATGTCCATATGATTGAGTGATGAAAGGAAAAGGGGACCAGAACAGGCTGAAGGAGTATTTAATAAAATAATAAGCCTTTTACCTCTTTGGTTAGGTTTACTTTAAGCTATTTTTTTAAGGCAATTGGGAATGGGCTTGTTTCTCAGCCTGTCTTTCGTATATAGGAAGGCTGTACATTTTGAAAACAATCACTTTACCCAAAGTGGTTATCAGAGCTTTGAATTTCCTGACTGACTCTTCTGTTCTCGCTCTTCTCTCCGATCTTTGTGTTGTGAGCCAGCTGGCTGTACACACAGTTTGAGGAATCCCAAGGCTGAGATAACCCTGATGATCCTCCCGTTTTTTTTCCCAGCGTGGAGAGGCACTTGGGTACACCCTGTGGGCGCTGCTGTACAGGGTCTAGAGCCAATAGCTGCTTGTGGACACTATCTCCGAAGACTCAGGACCCAGACACTGGCTGTGGTGGCTGCTGGCCTCCGGTAGTGGGACCCCTCCCTCCCCACTAACTCTTGACATATTTTCATCCAGACACTGGCACTGAGTCGGGCCTGCCAGAAGGTCGTGTGTCTGAGGCATCCAAGAGAGCAGGAGCTGCAAGGACCTTCTCTTCGCTCCCTGGCAACCAGTGATGGCATACGCCAGGTGACCCCTTTTGCTTCCCCTGAAGTAGGCAGAGTCCAAGACCCCTGGCCCACCAGGCCAGCTCTTTGAGGCACAGGCCCTTCCTCAACTCCCCCAACCCCATCATCCTGAGTGTGCTTACCTGGAGGTCTCTAGACCTCCACACGGCAGGCATTCTGTAGGTCAGCTAGTCATTTGCAAGGATTTGTGGTGCTGGTACCCAAGACTCCCTTTTCAGGTCTCTCGGTTCCAGCTCTTTCCTCTTCAGATCCCTTTGTACCCTACCCTACTGAGGGTCTGTCAGCACACTGATTCTGGGCACGACAGGGAAGTTGTGTTTGGTGAGGATGTGCTTTGGTTGTATCCTCCATGGACGCTGTACACGGAGTGTCCCACCTTTCCTGAATTCTGTCGTCCTCCCCACCCAGTACCCAGCCTTGTCCTGTTGTGGTGTGTCCTATGGGGGAGGATTTGTGGGAGCTCTGGAGTTGGGGGATTTGAGTGGAACCAGGTGGAGCTGCAGACTCTCTTATCCTAGGTTCCCTGGGAGAATGCTTGTGATGGGTGTCCTTTGCCACAGGCCTCTAGAAGGTTCTGGAGGAGCTTTCTAGTCCTGTGGCTCAAGGAGCCACTTTGTTCCCCTTATCATTGTCTCTTTTCCTTGCAGCAAGCGTCTTTCCTGGAAGAGAATCATAGTCGTCTTCTTCCTGCCACTTGTCTTATCAGGTCTTGCTCCTCGCTCATTTAGAGAGGACGTGTTTAAGTCTCCCACCAGGTCGGTGCGAATAGGGAGTGGGGGGCTTCGTCATCTCTTTTCCTGGGGAAAATAAGGGGCACAAGAATTTCAGTGTGTCTTGCTAACAGGAGCCTCGTTGCCCTAGACGTTTGCAGCAGCCTCTGTGCACCCCTTTTCTCTTTCTCCTCCAATCCAGGTTCAGCTGGTCTCGTCTGACCCCTGTCATGCTGAGTAGCAGATCTGTAGGACTTAGCACTCGAACCAATGCTCAGGGCAGAGCGTACTTCACCCTGGATGGTTACAAATTCATGATAGTTGGAGGCTCGATCCACTACTTCCGAGTGCCCAGGGAGTATTGGAAGGACCGCTTGCTGAAGCTGCGGGCCTGTGGGTTCAACACTGTCACAACGTGAGTACCCTTCTCCAGCCTTCATGATATCTGTAGCTACATACATTCAGGCACACTGCTGCAGTCTGGCAAAGTTGAGGTTCTGCTTTTGAGAGCACAGTGTAAAGACTTAGCTCCATAGTAGATCCTTTCACATTTGTGTCCAGGTCACTTAAATATCATGCTTCCTTTGCTCTTCAAACAAGGCCTGGGATAAAATTGGTAGACTATGGGTGCTTCTTCAGCAACTCATTGTATCACTTATGAGTCACTAGCCTTAGTGACATGCTGGAGGTGAACTTATAGATATATACAAATAAACACACATTTTGCTTACAGGTACATATTTTAATATTCTTATTTTTAATGATGGAAACAAAAAGACCTTAAGCTGAAACTTCTAGAAGTGCTACGTATTAATTGTTGTTATTTATTCCCTGACAGTCTCATACAGGTATATAGTGAATTTTGGTCATTTCCACTTTCCATCTCATTCTTAAACCCCAACCTCCCACTGAAACCCTTCTTTCCAAGAAATACCTTTCATATTTTCATGTCTTTATGTGTGTGACAGACTCAGTTTAGTGAGGGTTTCATGCATGAGAATGGGATATTAATTTCCTGGGGCATGGGCAACTTATCAGTGTCTATATCAATAAAGGAAGTGATGCCCCTTCCCCCAGCCACCATTAACTGACTATGGTCTCTGTGGTGTTCATAAACCTTTCCTTCTTCCACGGTGAAATGTTGACAGGTCCAGTCTTGTGAAGATCTTGTGCAGGTAACCCCAGCTCAAGTGGGTCATGAGTGCAATGGCCAGGTTATATCCAGAAAAACTCATTTTCAACATACCTCCCCATCCCTTGACACTTTTATTTTTTGCACCTCCTCTTCAGTGATGTTTCCTGAGGCCTTGGAGGGGTGATACAGGTAAACCATTTAGAGTTGAGTACCTCAGCATTCCTTATTGGTAGCATGCTGACCAGATGCCGCTATTTGAAAATTTCTTTGGTAAAAGCTGAGAACATCACTAGTCTGTGGGTATGAACACGGGTATTGAGAAGCTAACTTTATTGTATTTATGTTATGGCTTACTTACCCTTTAGTGCTTTTATGGGACTCCCGAATGTGCAAGTGAGTAGTCCTTGATTCATGTGCTTTCTCTTAGGCTCTTTTCCTTCAGTTTGTCTTGTCCAACAGCTACCCAATTTGTGTTTTACCTTATTGCATTTTATATTGTTGCATTTTATTGTCTCTTAAAAGCCTATTCTTTTCTACAGAGACACAGACAGGGAGTGGATCCAGATGGGAGCTGGGGAGGAAATGGGAGGAGTAGAGGGAGGGAAAACTGTAATCAGGATATATTATGTGAGGTGAATCTGTTTTCAATAAATGGAAACAAACAGAAGAAAACAAACCCCCCCAAACAAAACAAAATAGACCATATTTCTATTTAGCAAACTGATGGTAATAGTTTCCCCCTTGTAGCCTATGATCTCCCTCTCCCTAGCCAGCTGCCTAGGTTTATAGTAGTAGGAGTGAGTTACCTCCTGTGGAGTAGACCGCAAACCCAATAAAAGAACAGTTGGTCCCCCACTTAACATTCATGCCATCATTGGGTCAATGGGCACATCTTGCCTGGTTGGTCATATTGGAGCTTGCGGGTTTCATAGGTAAGACTGTTAATGAGCTCCCTCCCTCCCTGCCTTCATCCCTCCCTCCCTTCCTTTTTCTCTTTTTCTGTCTCTCCTTCACTTTCTTGCTTTTCTTCCTCTTCATTTTCTGTGTTTTTTACTTCTTGATTACCTCTTTGATTAGTTAGAGAAGTCCATTATTTTCATGGTCAAGTCATGAAGTTTTATTAAGAAGCATCAATAAAATGCAGTCCTGTGATACACAGTCTCTAATGCATGGAAAGAGAAAGAGTGCAAAGGTATCAGAAAAATAAAATGTAGTATATTATGTTTTATGTCTATAATAAATATTAATTATATGAGTGGGAGAATATTTAACTTTAAATTGCTTTTCTAATTCTTCATTGGTCATCATGGGCTATATTATATTGACCAGTTTTTTTAAAAAAGAATCACTCCCCTTCCAGGTGTCCTCACATATCTACAAGCCATCCATCCTGCAGAACCATAGAAATACAAAAAGGCTTCAGCATCAGAGAGGTCCTTCCTCTTGTGTGTCTTCTACCCTGCTTTGGTGGCAAAGCTCAATCCCTACTCACTGAAACCAACTAAAGAAAATGCGAAGCCAAGAGGCAGCAAACTGATGAGTGTCTCGCTTAACGTGCCAGTGATTTAGTCAGAAATAATTGAATTTCTATAGTTTTGCAGTACAGGTGATAAAAACTTTGCACACACTAGGCAAGAAATCTTCTGCTGAGTTACATTCCCAGCCTGTAATTATGGAGTTTTATTGAGAGCTATTAGTGGCATCATACAATTTTTTTCCACTCTTCTTTTGAAGTGGTGATTCTCATTGAGAATTTAGCTTATATTTAGTCACCTCTCTGTCCTTGAGTGAACTCTAGTTGTAAGACCCACACAGGTGTACACGCACACATCCACTAGTAGACTCGGTTTATTATAAATATGTTCATTTATAGTTATAACTGAAATTGATTTAAATTTTATGTGAGACTTTGTCCAGTCTTCACCTCATAAATAAGGTCATAGAGTGAATCTTTTTCTACCCATTGAAGATTATTTATACACACTTATGATTACAGTGTATGCTTATTGAGATTTACCTGTGCTATCCTGGGATGTAACCTGTGGCTCTGAGGTGATGACTCAGGGACCTTCAGTTACTATGAAATTCTCTTTTTCATGAATGTATCCCATTTGTCTGTGTCTTTTCCTTTCCTCTCTACTTTGGATTTGCTCAGACTAAAATTTTTCCTTTTTTTTTCTGTCCTGCACTTATCAGAAGTTATACATTATGTTGTGTAATCGGGTTATTTTTCCTTTTTTTTTTTTTAAAAAAACCTCATTTTTGTGCTTTTTAGTTTTTTCAAACAAGTAGTTTGCAGGCTTGCTGATCATTTCTGTCTATTTGCTTTTCTGTTTCACAGTTTGTGAGTTATGCACAATTTCCCACATCCTTTTCATTTGATTTAATATCTCCTTTTCTTACACCTTTTCGTCTGCGTTGAATATGCTGCTTTAAGGGCATTTAGTTTCAAACATTTTATAAACATTTGTTGTACAAAAATTTTGTTGTACTTTTCTTCTTGACCTATCAAGAGATATGTTTTCTTTTATTTGTTTATCACCATCTTTATCATTTTTAGCTGTCACTTTCTAATTTTGTTGCACTATGGACCTTTTAGATGTAATGAAATTTACTTTGATAGTCACTGTTGATATTATTCAGTTGCATTTTCAAGGCAGGGTGTAGGCAAGTGTGGTATGGTAGGTGAGCTATGGTTCCAGAACACCGAGGGGCTGAATGCATAAGGGTCATGAGTTGGACACCATCTTGGGCTACATAGGACATTGCAACCAAGTTTCAACAAGCCCCCATATACATTTGCTGGTTATTAGATTACTTGCCAATTTATTAGATCCTGTTGTGTGTGTGTCTGTGCACATTTGTGTATGTGTATGCATGTGGACACATGCCATTAGCACGTGCATGGATGTCAGAGATGACCTCAAGACCTTAGATTTAGGTTCTCATCTTCTACCTTATTTGCCACCTCTGTTTTTTTTTTCACTGTGTGTGCCAGGATCAGTGGCCCATGTGTTTCTGGGAATTTTCCTGTCTGTCTCTCTCCCCTCCATCCCTCATCCCCACCCCACCCACCACCCACAGGACCACTGTGATTATAGGTACTTGAGCGACACATCTGGCCTTTATTTTTATATTCATGAGTTCCAGAGATTTTCACTCAGGTCCTCATACTTGTGGGACAAGCACTCGCTCGCTGGCCACCACCTCAGCAGAGGCCCTGAAGTGTAGCTGTCTATTGAAATCCATATCCTTGTCATTCCTGTGCTGTTTTTGTCTTTGTTTCTTAGGCTTTTCATTCCTCCAGCTCTGGCTGTGAAGCTGATTCATCCATCTCCTCTCTAAGCCAGTTTCTTCTTTACTCAGTGCTAGAGTCATTAAGAGGATAGAAACTCATGATACTGTATTTGATGGATGGATCTTTCCTTACCATTTTTATTTTGGGCCACACTTACTATCTATTTGAAAATTCAGAATAGATTTGCCTGCTGTTAGTTGGAGGGGCATTTTTTACCTTATCTGCATATTTTTCATGTTTATTTTTTCTGTACATTTTCCTTAAGGTCTCATATAAGCAATACTCATCATTTTCATTATGTTCTCACAGGTTATAAGTGTAAATGTTGCTATGGAAATTATTTTCAGCAGACCAACCTTTTCATTCCTCAACCTTAAATTCAGTCAGTCCCATTAACATGGAACACTTTCATCACCCCAAATCTCTCACTGTACAAAAAAAACTGTGTGTTTAAAAACCAGAGTTTGTGGGAAATGATGTTAGGATCAGTACCCTCCAAACTGTCAACACACACAAAGTCAGGTAGTAAGAACAAATCTTACATATGTCCTTTGATGTGGAGTACCCCTATCCCTATGGGTGTTGGCCCTGGCTGGCTATCTCCTTGCTGAGGTTGAAAGACTAGACTTTTATCCTAGTGGCTTGTAGAAACCATCTGACTATTCTTTATTTTTATTTTTATTTATTTATTTTTTTATATAATTTATTTTTTATTTCTTCCAAGTTACATCTCAATCACAATCCCCTCCCTACTCCCCACTCCAGTCCCACCCTTCCAACCTCTTCCCCCTCAACCCCCCATCCTCTACCTTTTTTTTTTAGATTAAGGTATATCTCTTCCCCCCAACAGCACCCCCTTTCAGTACAACAAATGGTTCTTTCTCTTATAACAATAAATACAATACAAAACAACAGAAATAAATAGGCCACAATTATGAGAGTTATATGGCTTAGCATACATTCCCAATGTCCAGTCCATATGTATTTGGCACCTGACTTTAACATTCTACTATCTAACCATCTCCATGAGTTTAAAGTTCTATATCCAACTCAGCTTTCATACTAACTTGCATCACAGTTTTAAAAGCATCTTCTTAGATCCAGAACACCCCCTTGATTCCTAGACAACTCAAAATTTAATTATGAGACTCTAGCTATCTATTCTTCAACCACCTCAGAGACCTGAGAGGGATAAATATATCTGATTATGTAGGAAGTGCAGGGCCCGCAGCTTCCAAAACTAAGAAATGACATACCTGTGGCTGCCTGGACAGTTCCCATTTTCTCTCCATACATTACAGCATCATCTTCAGCCATTTGTCCCCGTTTCTCTGACAGACATTGATTGTAGAGCAGGAATTATAAAGGACTTGCTTACCCTGTCTTGGCAGAGCTAGGCTGTCGACTTACCTGCTTCCAAGTTTTGTCCTTTTTGGACAGAAGTCTGTCTACAGTTGAAGCAAGTGGTTTTTCTTGCCAAGAGATAGGCTTGCCACTAATTCAACCATCTCCCACTGGAGATTCTTCGATGCTCATCTTCTACTTGGAGGAGAATAGGGGGTGCTGCCAGGAGCTGACACGTGTCGATATCAAAAATCTTAAGTTAAGAAAACATCTTTGAATGCCATATTCTGCAGATCTCTTGAGGTTTTTGAAGATGCCCTATCTATCTCTTATATTTAGATAAGCAAATATTGCTTGTCGCTTAGCAACTTGATTTCTGATTTGCTTAGAAAATCACTGTGATAGACTGTCATAGTAACTAACAAAATGACCCACTTGCAGGACTATTAGTTTGCATTTCTTAATTATCCTAAACAGTTTATGACGGTTGGTAGCAAAAGGCCAAAACTTCACATTTCATTTTTTTATTTTAATTAATTCTTAGAAATAATTGTTAAGAATTGTACATATTTTTTGATTGTGTTTCCCCATCTCCTTTATATTTTTGATAGTTATTTAAAAGAGTAGGACATATATCATATATCTGAGAGTACATCTATCAACCTATGGAAACCTAGGAATTGGCATCTTGAAACATAGTTGGATAATAGGGAAGTAGTTATGTCTGTACAACAAAGGTTAATTTTCAATGGAAACTTCAATTCACTGCAACATTGAGACACACTAGGACTTGGTCTGGTCACCATATGAATGGGGAGAAATAAAATGCTTATTGTACTCCTTGGTCCTCTCTTCCAGCTACATCCCATGGAACCTCCATGAGCAAGAGAGGGGGAAGTTTGACTTCTCTGAGATGCTGGATCTGGAGTATGTGGTCTTTCTGCTTCTGTGGGCTGACTCAGGGAGGGACACAGCTGTGGGACAGGGGGTACTTGAGATTGAAGGGAAGCCCTCAGTGTGCCTCAGCTCTGCTCTGAGAACAGAGAGGGCCTGTGTCTGTCTTGTTCGCAGGGTCTGCACTCAGAATTTGGATATATCCACGATCTCTAGCCATGATCTGTCATCTTGCAGCTTTGGACTCCCTTCCTCACCCCATTTCATTGAAGCTAGGGGTCAAAGACACCAGATTCTGTCAGACTATAGAGGAGTCAATATGCCTGAGTCCCTAAACCCAGAGTGACCCCTCCAGTAGGGCTCTAGGACTGGTTGTGATGTTGAGACCCAGTAAAGACCCAACTCATCCACCTACCTGTTGCAGGGATTCCCTGCTGGGTTAGACTGAGGAGAAGCCATCCCCACCTCACTCCTGGTTGAGAGAGTAAGGGAATGAAAGTAGAGGCTATCCCTACACCCTGTTGTGTCTGTGGACTCCCTCTATACCCAGCCTCCATTTTGGACCACCCAAAAAAGGGGTGACTTTGTTTCCCTTTCTAGGGCCTATGTTCTGCTGGCTGCCAGTATTGGGCTGTGGGTGATTCTTCGACCGGGCCCATACATCTGTGCTGAGGTTGACCTCGGTGGGTTACCCAGGTGAGCTACCCCAGAGTCCGGTGTTGTAGGTATTCTGCTTTACAATAAGTAACTTTTCAAGCCAGTGAGTATGACTGTCACTGTCAGTGGTGTTGTCCTGAACTGAACTCGCTACTTCCTGCCCTGATGATGAAATGATGCCTAGAGTGGTGGGGAGGTGTGGGTGCGGCTGTCACCCTGGTTTGGAGAAGCAGGCTTGAGGTTCAGGTCTTGGCGCATTGAATCTGTGGCCATTAAGACCAGTGCAAAGGGAGATGTGGCAACTCAGGGCTTGTCATCCTGTTGCTCCATGGCAGAGGTTTAATGGACATCCACATTCTTTTCATGAGTCGGCAGAAGGGGACGCAGGACTCTAGAGGAATCTGATGACAACTTCTGGGGTTGTTCTAGAAACCTCAGATGGGCCTCTGGCTGAAGGCAGGTGACATTTCCACATATGCGACCTCAGTTCCTTCTCTGCTTTCTTGCTTTTCTGGCTTATTTATCACGACGCCTACTCTCAGCCCGGTAAATAGAGACTTTTACTTGCCTCAGTGACAGGACACTTATCCTCCTAGGTTCTGCCTTCAGGTGAGCCCTGTTACTCCTCAGGTCAGAAAGCAAAGCAAAGATGTTCTTCAGGGTAAGGACCTGCTACAACCAGGTGATGCATAGGAAAATCTTGAGCTTAAGTTGTGGGAGTATCGGGGAAGTCAATTCTTCCCTGAATGCCTTCAGAAGCCTGGACCTTCCCTTCACAGTTCATTGGCCTGTGAACCACTATTCTACTTGAAGTCTTAGACATTAGAGGAAAATGTGTCCATGTGCCTGAGGAGTAGAGACCATGCTAAGTGCTAAGGACTGTGTTCTGAAGAACGGAAGGATATGGAGTTCTGGGAAGCATGGAAAAAAGCTAAGACTTGGGAGTGTTGCCAGGATCAGTCTTTCAGCTTGACTCACCAGAGCTGGGGAGTTCTAAAGTGCCTTGAGATGGGGATGGCCGGTTTCCTGGTTTGTCTCACACATCTCTGGAGTCTTTGAGGATATTGTGAAAAGCCCATAAGATACAGATCCCCTGAACACCCTGAGTACCCTGGTGCTAAGGTTGTTCTGTGGACAGAAAGACATCCAAGCTATAGGGGGCTAAGCTATACAGCAGCTCTGAGCAAAGATACCCGCTTTGCTCAACTGGAAGGACCCATCCTCTCTCCTGCTTTGTGCTTCACGTACTAATGTTTGCCCTCTTGTTCCTAGCTGGCTTCTGCGCAATCCTGAGGCACGACTGAGAACAACCGAGAAGGGTTTTGTTGAGGCTGTTGATAAGTATTTCGATCATCTGATCCCCAGAATCCTCCCTCTCCAGGTGAAAATGTCCCTTCTCCATTCATCAGAAAATGTCAGGGTGGGGAGGGAGGATGTAGAAAATGAAAGCTGAGCTGAGTTACCCTTCGGATGCACTTTATTGGCTGGGTTAAAAAACCACAAACTGAAATCAGAGGAATAATAACATCGTATCACAGGCAGCATGAGAGCATCTTGGTTGTGGAGAGTCTCCAATTCCAAACAGCATGGGGCATTTATATTATAACTCTTATAAGTTTTATTGTTTTGTGTTTGGAGGTGTTGGGCGAGCTCTGTGCTAGCTTAGCCCAGCCTTTACGTCAAGAGTCACATGGCAGGAAAACACTAGATAAAGATTATAATTCAGACCACACAACATATTTTGTCGATTCTCTGTCTCAGAGAGTGCAAGGGATTTCTAATGGGTGGTGCCTGCTAGAAGATGTGTGATTCACATTGCATTCTCCAATGTGCATTCACACTGGAGAAATACTTGTGGCTTACCATCGAGTAGGCCATTCCCAGTCTCTCTAGGATATTAAACTGACTTTCTTGCAAGTTAGATCTAGGTAAGAATAGAATCTTTGATGGGTCCTTGTGGCTTCGCCCCAGAGCTTCTAAAAAGACATTTCACAAGACAGGGATAACACAGAAGGTTGCCCCTCTTGTCAGTACGTACCTCATATCTGCTAAGCTCACTGATCAGCTCACTGTTAGTGATGACTCTAGATTAATTCTGCTGTTTTAACTGGTTAATTTTGGGGAAAACACAAACAAAAATATTTAAATAAACTATGGTAAAATAAAATTCTTCCCATTTTATTCCATAGTAATTTAGTTGTCTTTTTAGGAGACAACCATAAAAAAAAAACATACCTTTATATAACCCACCCCAATTTCAGCATACAAAACTATGCATATGCATGTTCTTTTAAATACAAAGTATAGAACTCCTTGCAAGTGCTTTCTTGTTACCTGATAAACTCTATCTGACAGCTGTCATTCTTCTTGATCACCTGCACAGTGGAATATACCACATGCATTATTGCTGGCCTATTCATGAACTTTGGGATTTTCCAGTTTTATGATATTCATAGTGTAAATGAGCATGACTTGGATTAGTTCATATGTCAGTTTGTGACTATGTGACTATTGTTCTTGGTTTTGGTTTGATGTTTCTCAGTAGGAAAAACACAGACACCCCTCACTTCCATCCTGTACAGGATACCTGAACCTTGGGGAAAAGCATGTCTTTTGTTTTCAGAGAGTCAGCCTGCAGCACTAATTGAGTCATGACAAGAATGTGCCTTGTATGATGTCATATCACTTGAAAGACACACACTGTTCGGTTTCTGTGATATTCTTTGGTTTGATAAGTAAACCATAAATGTCTCCTCCAAAAATAGGAACGTATAAAATTGTGAGTTAAACAACAAGCCTCTTCGTGTAGCCTGAGACAGGAAAGATAGCAGATTATCAGAGGTTTTCCAAAAAGGTGTTTGAAAATGTCATCCTTGGAGTTGAGGACGAGAAGCTGATGACTATTGAAGCCAGCTATTTTCTTCCTGGATATTGAGAACATCTAGTTAGTTCTTACTGAACACAGGCTCTGTGCAGCTTCCATGGTGATAGGAAAATGGAAATAAGTCAGTTTAGAAGGAGAAGAGGAAGGTACCTGAAAGAGAGGGAGCAGTATGAAATGCCTGCTCACAGGGCTTGGGGGGAGCAGAGAGGAAGCATGTGTGATGGATTAGGTGGAAAGGTGGGTAGGGCAGATGTGGAAGTGAGTGTTTGGGTTTAGGAGGTCAAAGCTAATGAATATAAGAAACACAAAATAAACTGGTGCTCCTGTATCCACAAAGCATTGTGGAAGGTAGGACACCTTCAGGAGCATATGTGTCTAGGGATGCACGAAGGTGTCAGTCTCCAGCGGATCTAAGAGAAAGCACCGTATCCATACTGGTATATACATCAGCAGCCCTGAATCCAGGCTTTTGCTCCAATAGCAAGGTTGTTCTTCAACTGTCCTCTGTTTGCTTTTCAGTACACCCATGGTGGCCCTGTTATCGCTTTCCAAGTAGAGAATGAATACGGTTCATTTAATAGGGATAAGTTCTACATGGATTACATTAAGGAGGTAAGAGTAGTTGCTTTGCATCCATATTGTTTCTGCCTTCTTTTCATTTATTTATTTATTTATTTATTTATTTATTTATTTATTTATTTATT
>CAJQZJ010003694.1:18071017-18142293 GCA_907164525.1 Lophiomys imhausi
GGGTGAAATGTTCTGTAGATATCAATTAGGTCCATTTGATTCATGACATCTATGAGGTTCATTATTTCTCTGTTTGGTTTCTGCATTGTTGATCTGTCCAGTGGTGAGAGTGGTGTGTTGAAGTCTCCCACTATTAATGTGTGAGGTTCAATGTGGGATTTGAGCTTCAGTAGTGTTTCTTTAATGAATGTGGGTGGTCTTACATTTGGGGCATAGATGTTTAGTATTGAAATTTCATCTTGGTGGATTTTTCCTTTGATGAGTATATAGTGTCCTTCCCCATCTCTTTTGATTAATGTTGGTTGAAAATCCAATTTGTTGCATACTAGAATTGCTACTCCAGCTTTTTTCTTGGGTCCATTTGCTTGGTATATCTTTTTCCAGCCCTTTACTTGGAGATAATGTCTATCTTTTTTGCTGAGGTGTGTTTCTTGTAAACAGCAGAATGTGGGATTCTGTTTTCGCATCCATTCTGCTAGCCTGTGCCTTTTTATTGGGGAATTGAGTCCATTGATGTTGAGAGATATTAATGACCAGTGATTGTTACTTCCTGCCATCTTGATGTTGGTAGAAATAGTGTGTGAGTGAGCTTCTTTCCTTTTGTTTTTGCTGCAGGCATGCTATTTGCTTCCTGTGCTTTCTTGTGTGTAGTTAACCTCTTTGGATTGAAGTTTTTCTTCTAACATCTTCTGTAGAGCTGGATTTGTGTATAGATATTGTTTGAATTTAGCTTTGTCATGGAATATCTTGTTTTCTCCATCTATGTTGATTGACAATTTTGCAGGGAATAGTAGTCTGGCCTGGCATTTGTGGTTTTTTAGGGTCTGCAAGACGTCTTTCCAGGCCCTTCTGGCTTTTAGAGTCTCTGAAGAAAAGTCAGGTGTGATTCTGATAGGTTTGCCATTATATGTTACTTGACCCTTTTCCCTAGCAGCTTTTAAAATTCTTTCTTTGTTCTGTACATTTAGTGTTTTGATTATTATGTGGCGGGAAGATTTTCTTTTCTGGTCTAATCTATTTGGGGTTCTGTAAGCTTCTTGTACAGTTATAGGCATCTCTTTTTTTAGATTTGGGAAATTCTCTTCAATGATTTTGTTGAAGATATTTTCTGGTCCATGGAGGTGGGACTCTTCTCTTTCTTCTATTCCTATTATTCTGAGATTCCGTCTTTTCATTGTGTCCTTGATTTCCTGAAGGTTTTGTGTCAGGACTTTTTTAGATTTGACATTTTCTTTGACAGATGTATCCATTTCTTCAATTTTATCCTCTGAGCCTGAAATTCTTTCTTCCATCTCTTGTATTCTGTTGGTGATGCTAGTGTCTGTAGTTCCGATTCTTTTCTTAAGGTTTTCCAGTTCTATGGATGTCTCAGATTGGATTTTCTTCATTGCTTCAACTTCCCTTTTCAGGTCTTCCATTCCTTTAATCGCTTTATTCATTTCCGTCACCTCCTTTGCAGTACTTTGTTGTTGCTCTGTGAGGTATTTGATTTCCTTCCTTAGGCCTTCTATTATTAGTATAAGCGTAGGATTAAGGTCCTTTTCCTTTGCTTCAATTGGGTTCAGCTGTCCAGAGTTGTCTGTAGCATTATTGCTAGGATCTGGAGACATCCTATTGTTTTGTTTTTTTTTTTTTTACCATGTTCTTGCGCTGACCTTTTGTCATCAGATGGACCCAGGTGTTATCTGTTTGTTTCTTTTGTTACCTGACCTTGGTGCTCAGGAAAACTCCCTGCCCTGGGGGTTGGCTGATCCTGAGATCCTGGTGTTTACCTCCAGATGGCGGGCTGATTCCTGTAATAGACTGACTGGCTCTCGGAGAGGAGGGTGGCTGCTGCTCTCCTCAACTGCTTGTGACCCAATTGGACCAATATAGAGGGGATTGGAGTGGGGAGAGGGCTAGCCTCTGAGGACCTGGGAGCTGACAGGTCTCCTCAGAAAGGCAGGTAGAGCTGTGGTTGGGTCTGTGTTCTCCTCTCACTGACCCAGTCGTTCTGGCTCCCCAGCTGGGCTGACTGTGCAGGCAGGGAGCTCCACCCACAACAGATGCCGGCCTCAGTGCGCCTGTTGCTGACTGCCTCAGATGCTTGGGTGCTAGGGTGAGTGACCCACCCGCCCCAGTATTTGTGGAGAACACACTGTCCTGGGCTCTGTTTGCAGGCAGTCTTGGCTCCTAATTGCTTTGCTGTGACTGGGTTAGGTCTCTGCCTCTCAGCTACAGTGCACACTGTGCCACCATGTTGGAAACTCCGGAAAAAAATAATCTCACTTACCTTTGCTCTTGTGGTGCTGCTCGAGTGCAGGCTGGATATCAGGCAGACAGGCGGGGCCGCTGGTCTGTGGCTGGAGCCGTGGGCTGGATCCGCTCCTGGGCTAGATCTCTAGCCAGAGCTCCTCTCCAGACCGGTGACGGAGCTGGCTGATCTCAGGGTTGTGTTCCCGGGAACTGCGTGGGCTCTTTTACCTGGTGACCGGTCTCAATGTTCGCTGTGGGCATTCAGACACCGTCTGTGCTACACTGTAGGCTAGGGGACCTCACATTCACTCCACAATGACTAATCTCATTCACCTACTACTCAGATGCACTGCTCTATGGTCGGCGCCATCTTGGATCCTCGGAGGCATTTTCTTAATTGAGGTTTCTTCCTTTTAGATAATTCTAGTTTGTTCCAAGTTCACATAAGACTAGCCAGCACACAAGGTTAGATGTTAAAGGCTTTTGTGGAATACTGGGTACACAATTCCTGAAGTTGGTGGGATCTTAATGTACAGTTTCTGCTCTTTCTTTGAAAGTGGTACTAGGTAGAATTTTTTATTCTGTATGTAGTCTCTTGCTTTTTTCTCTGAAAGTCAAAGTATATCAGGACCTCCCAAAGGTTGGATCCTCCATTTTTTACCTCAGATTAAAAAGAAAAAAGTCTTCACTTCTCTTCCCTTCTCCCCCTCCCTCCCACTCCCTCTCTTCCTTCCTTTCTTCCTTCCTTCCTTCCTTCCTTCCTTCCTTCCTTCCTTCCTTCCTTCCTTTGTTTCTTTCTTTCAGGCCATTTGTGTTATTTGAGGATAGGGGAAATAATTTATGTTAGTTATCTTGTCTTTGGAATAAATACATAAGATTCTTCCTCAGCATGCAGGTCTAGGAAGGATCTGAGGAGAGGTTAAAAGTGTCTTCCTCTGGTGGGGTTTACTTTATTCTGTAGTGATGAATCCAGAACTTTATAAGACAACTTTGTGCAATGAATTCTTTCCTTTCACCTTTACATGAAACCAAGAGAGCAAACCAAGGCTGCCAGGCTTGCATGGCAAGTCCTTTAACTGACCCATTTCACTTGTTTTAGCCAGCTGTTTTTCAGAACCTTGGGCCTTCCAGGTTTTCATCAGCATCTTGTCTTGTGGGTGAGATGGGGTGGAATGGCTCTTCCTTTGGATGTGAAAACCCATAAAGTATAAACTAACGAAAAGACATCAGTATTTGGCTTAATTGCTATACATCCTGTTTAATCCCAGCTTTGTTTTGTAGTTTAAGGTACAGTAGTTATAGACTAGAAATTTTTTTTTTTATACATAATTTTAAAGCAACTTAGGTATGCTTTGAGGTACCATATTCATCCATAGCTGAACCATAAGTAAAGCTTAGTGGTAGTTTGAAAAGGTTAGCCAGTATTTTTTTTTCTTTAATTAAAGTTTTATTTATCGTTATTTTGTGTTTGACTATTTTGCTTTTGTAGTGTGCTATCTGTGTTTAGTTAGTCCAGGAACCAGAAGAGGGTGGTGGATCCCCAGGAACTGGAATTACTGGTGGTTGCGAGCTGCCATGTAGGTGCTAAGAAACAAACAGTTCTCTGCAAGAGCAGCCAAAGCTTTTAACTGCTGAGCCATCTCCCCAGCCCTACCAGTGTCTTATTAAGCAGATGATTCATCTTTTTCATTTTTTTCCCCAAGTACAGTTGATACAAATACAGTTTGACAGAATAGACCACACTGAGAATCAAGATGCCCATGATGGATACAATCTTTAGGTTATTTGGAAATCTTTACTTACCATTTAGGTGACTTCAGAAACAAAGGATTGCTTTTTACCACCTTGAGTAGAACTTGGTACTGCAACCCTGGAAAGAATTTCCTTGAGCAAGATTTAATTATTGTGATTGTTTCCTCAGTTTAGAAGGCTATCTCCCACCAGCTTGAAACCTGATGCTTTCCCATTCATTTATTGTCAATCAGAATCTTCTCTTTTGCTTCAACAGTATTACTGCCTGATGAGAAAGAAGCCCCACAGTAGGCAGTCTCGAGAATTCCAGTCTTCAGCTAAAATCTCAGCAAAGATAGCAGGGGGACTTTAGTATAATATTTTTTATTAATTATTTGAAAATTTCATATGTATACAATGTATTTTGATGATCTTCACCTCCCCCGCTCCCATTCCCAACTACTCCTCCCAGATCTACTCCCAGCTCACCTCCCTCTCTCTTTCTCTCTTTTAATAAGCTATGGAGTCCAATTTGTGTGATCCATATATACTCAGTGGTAGGTAGTAGGGCTATCATTGGTGCTTGGTTAACTATTCAGGGGCCACACCCTTAAGGGAACATGACTCTCCCTCCCCCAATACTCATCAACTGTCTGCCCTCTTGTTGGACTATCAACTGGCCTCCTCTTGTGAGGGTCTTGTGCAGGGAAGCAAGGAGGAAATATGAAATTCTGAGATGATGTAGCCCAGGAGTTTTAGAAGGAGGCTTTTGATGTTAGATCATTGTATTCAAAGCAAATAACAATCTTCTGGCTTTGTCTTCAAGTGGGTGTAAAAACAAATAAAAAACCAAAACCAAATTAATAAATTAAAATGCCCCAAACAAACAAAAACTAAATAAAAGCTAAAACCAACTCACCAAACACAAACACACACACACACACACCCCAAAAAGAAAAAAAACCCTCCCAAACAATCCTAAAGGACCAAAATTGAGAACAATCCATTATTTCCCACAATAACAGTCACTTAAGATTTGGCATGGTGGAATGAATATATTATACAATGTATTTATACTTCTCAAATCTTGAAGAAAAAAAACCCCATATTCATTTGTATGGGTTCTTTTTAGTTGTCAGAATTGGAGTGTTGGAGGGCAGCTGGCACGACAGATTAGTTCACAGTTAAGGAATTTTGAAATGCTTTCCAAATTCTTTCCAAAGCCTCTTATTTGAGGGAACTACTCCTTCTTCTGAAATCCTGTAATTATCATTTTAAGTTCAGGTTTAGCTAGTTGTGCATTGGACACCTAACCAGAGGTACCATCTATTCACATGGTCTTATTTTTTTTCCTTTATTTTTTATTTCTTCAAGTTACATCTCAATCGCAGTCCCTTCCCTATTCCCCTTCCAGTCCACCCTCCCACCCTCAACCCCCCATCCTCTTCCCTTTTTTTTTTTCTTTTAAGTTTAAGGTATATCTTATTTCCCCCTATAGTTTCCCCTTTCAGTCCAACAAATGGCTCTTTCTCTTATAATAATAAATATAATACAAAGCAACAGAGGTAATTAGGCCACAGTTATGAGGGTTATATGGCTTAACGTACATTCCCAATGACCAGTCCATATGTATTTGATACCTGACTTTAACATTCTACTATCTAAACATCTCCATGAATTTAAAGTTCTATATCTGACTCAACATTCATACTAACTTGCAACACAATTTTAAAAGTATCTTCTTAGATCTATAACACTCTCTTGACTCCTAAACAACTCAAAATTAAATTATGAGACTCTAGCTATCTGTTCTTCAACCACCTCAGAGACCTGAGAGGGATAAATATATCTGATTTTATAGGAAGTACAGGGCCTGCAGCTTCCCAAACTAAGAAATGACATACCTGTGGCTGCCTGGACAGTTCCCATTTTCTCTCCATACATTACAGCATCGATCTTCAGTCATTTGGCCCCGTTTCTCTGACAGACATTGATTGTAGAGCAGGGGTTATGAAGGACTTACCTACCCTGTCTTGGCAGAGCTAGGCTGTCGACTTACCTGCTTCCAGGTTTCGTCCTTTTTGGACAGCATTCTGTATACAGTTGGAGCAAGGGGCTTTTCCTACCAAGAGATAGGCTTGCGACTAATTCAATCACCTCCCACTGGAAATTCTTCGATGCTCATCTTCTACTTGGAGGAGAATAGGGGGTGCTGTCAGGAGTTGATATGTCTTAATATAAAAAACTAAAGTTACGAAAACATCTTTGAATGCCATATTCTGCAGATCTCTTGAGGTTTTTGAAGAGGCCCTATCTATCTCTGATATTAGGGTAAGCAGATGTTGCTTGTCTCTTAGCAGGTTTATTTCTGATTAGCTTAGCAAGTAACTATAATAGGCTGTCATAGTACCTAACTGAATGACTGGCTTGCATAACCATTAGTTTGCATTTCTTAATTATCCTAAACAGTTTATGACAATTAGTAGTAAAAGGCCGAAACATCACATTTCATTTTTTTTCTTGACCTCCTAACCCTTTCATCCCATTTCTCTGGGGTGGGGTGTCCTTATACAACAGCCCCTCATCTCAGTTGAGAGGTCGTATGAGGGTCAAGAGCCTCTTCATTCATTGGGGATCTACAAAGCAGTACCATCAGTGAAAAGTGTCTCGTTGCCTGGGAGAGAGAACTACTAAACAAACAAACCAATAAGCAGACAATAGATAAAAAAGACTAAAAAATAGAAAAAAACTATAACTAATATATAAAAAATAAATAAAAAATAAAAATTAAAAATAAGAAGTCTATGTCCAAGTTCCCTTTGGTGTGTTAGTTGTAGTATCGATACCTTCTACTATATAGCTAAAATCCTACTATAAGTGAATAGATGCCTTATGTGTCCTTCTGAGTCTGGGTTAGTTCACTCAGGATGAGCTTTTCTAGTTCCATCCATTTGGCTGCAAATTGCATAATTTCATTGTTCCTGATAGCTGAATAATATTCCATTGTGTAGATGTACCACAGTTTTTTAACCCATTCTTCGGTTGAGGGACATCTGGGTTGTTTCCAGTTTCTAGCTATTACAAATAAGGCTGCTATAAACATAGATGAGGAGACTTCCTCATGATTCCCTGAGGAGTCATTTGGGTGTATACACAGAAGTGGTATGGCTGGGTCCTGAGGCAGAGCTATTCCAAGTTTTCTAAGATATCGCCAGACTGACTTCCATAGTTGTTGCACAAGCCTGCATTCCCACCAGCAATGGAGTAGGGTACCCCTTTCTCCACACCCTCGCCAGCATGTGCTGTCATTTGAGTTTTTGATCTTAGCCATTCTGACAGTTGTGAGATGGAATCTCAGAGTCGTCTTGAGTTGCATTTCTCTGATGATTAAGGAGGTTGAGCATTTCTTCAAGTGTCTCTCAGCCATTAGGGATTCCTCCTTTGTGAATTCTCTATTTAGCTCTGTCCCCCATTTTTTGATTGGATTATTTGGTTTCTTGGCATTTAATTTCTTGAGTTCTTTGTAGATTTTGGATATTAGCCGTCTGTCAGATGTGGGGTTGGTGAAGATTTTCTCCCAGTCTGTAGGCTGCCGTTTTGTTCGAATGACAGTGTCCTTTGCCTTACAGAAGCTTTAAAGTTTCATGAGGTCCCATTTATTGATTGTTGATCTCAAGTCCTGAGCTGTTGGTGTTCTGTTCAGGAAGTTGTCGCCTGTGCCAATTAGTTCGAGGGTTTCTCCCACTTTTTCTTCTAGTAGATTTAGTGTGACCGGCCTTATGTTAAGGTCTTTGATCCACTTGGACTTAAGTTTTGTACAAGGTGATAAGTATGGATCTAATTTCATTCTTTTACAAGTGGACATCAAGTTGGACCAGCACCATTTGTTGTAGATGCTGTCCTTCTTCCCTTGTGCCGTTTTGGCTTCTTTGTCAAAAATTAGGTGGCCATAAGTGTGTAGGTCTATTTCTGGATCTTCAATTCGATTCCATTGATCTACTGGTCTGTTTCTATACCAATACGATGCTGTTTTTACAAATATTGCTCTGTAGTACAGCTTGAAATCTTGGATGGTAATACCTCCAGATGTTTTTTTATTGTACCGGATTGACTTACCTATTCTGGGCTTTTTGTTGTTCCATATGAAATTGAGGCTAGCTCTTTCCAAGTCTATAAAAAATTGTGTTGGTATTTTGATAGGAATTGCATTGAATCTATATATTTCTTTTGGTAGGATGGCCATTTTTACTATGTTGATCCTACCTATCCATGAGCATGGGAGATCTTTCCATCTTCTAAAGGCCTCTTCCATTTCTTTCTTCAAGGGCTTGAAGTTCTTGTTGTATAGGTCCTTTACTTGCTTGGTTAGAGTTACCCAGAGGTATTTTATGTTGTTTTTTCGACTATTGTGAAGGAGGTTGTTTCCCTTATTTCTTTCTCAGCCTATTTGTTTGTTGTATAAAGAAGGGCTTCTGATTTTTTTGAATTAATTTTGACTCCAGCCACTTTGCTGAAGGTGTTTATAGGCTGTAAGAGTTCTCTGGTGGAATTTTTGGGGTTGCTTATGTATACTATCATATCATCTGCAAATAGGGATAATTTGACTTCTTCATTTCCGATGTTTATCCCCTTGATGTCCTTTAGTTGTCTTATTGCTCTAGCAAGAACTTCAAGTACTATATTGAAGAGATATGGTGAAAGTGGACATCCTTGTCTTGTCCCTGAGTTTAGAGGAAATGCTTCAAGTTTCTTTCCATTTATTTTGATGTTGGCCACTGGCCTGCTGTATATTATTGCCTTTATTATTTCTAGGTACGGTCCTTGTATGCCCATTCTCTCCAGAACTTTTAGCATGAAGGGGTGTTGGATTTTGTCAAATGCTTTTTCTGCATCTAGCGAGATTATCATGTGGTTTTTTTCTTTCATCTTGTTTATATGGTGAATTACGTTGATAGACTTTCGTATGTTGAACCATCCCTGCATCCCTGGGATGAGCCTACTCGATCATGGTGTATGATACTTTTGATGTGTTCTTGAATTCAGTTTGCTAGTATTTTATTAAGTATTTTTGCATCTCTGTTTATGAGGGAGATTGGTCTGAAGTTCTCTTTCTTTGTTGGGTCTTTGTGTGGTTTAGGAATCAGGGTGATTGTTGCCTCGTAGAATGAGTTTGGCAATGTTCTTTCAGATTCTATTTTGTGAAAGAGTATGAAAAGTATTGGTGTTAGCTCCTCCTTGAAGGTCCGGTAGAATTCTGTGCTAAAGCCATCTGGCCTTGGGCTTTTTTTGTTTGGGAGATTTTAAATGGCTGTTTTTATTTCCTTATGGGTTATAGGGCTGTTTAATCTGTTTATCTGATCTTGATTTAGCTTTGGTAGGTGGAATCTATCAAGAAAATTGTCCATTTCACTTATGTTTTCAAATTTTGTGGAGTATAGATTTTTAAAGTAGGATCCAAATATTCTCTGGATTTCCTCAATGTCTGTGGTTATTTCTCCCTTTTCATTTCTGATTTTGTTGATTTGTGTTTTCTCCCTCTGTCTTTTAGTTAATTTGGCTAAGGGTTTGTCTATTTTGTTGATTTTTCGAAGAACCAACTCTTGGTTTCATTGATTCTTTGTATAGTTCTTTTTGTTTCTAAGTTGTTGATTTCAGCCCTAAGTTTGATGATCTCCTGCCTTCTGCTCCTCTTGGGAGTGTTTGCTTCTTTTTTTCCAATTCACCCAGTTTAGCTGTTAATTCGCTAATATGAGCTGTCACAATTTTCTTTTTGAAGGCACTTAGTGCTATGAACTTTCCTCATAGCACAGCTTTCATTGTGCCCCATAGGTTTGGGTATGTTGTGTCTTCATTTTCGTTGGATTTTAAGAAGTCTTTGATTTCCTTCTTTATTTCTTCCCTGACCCAGTGGTCCTCTAGTAAAGAGTTGTTCAATTTCCATGTGAGTGTAGACTTTCTGTTGATTCTTTTGCTATTGAAGTCCAGCTTTATTCCATGGTGGTCTGATAAGATATAGGGGTTATTTCAATTTTCTTGTATCTGTTGAGGCTATCTTTGTGTCCAACTATATGGTCGATTTTGGAGAAGGTTCCGTGAGGTGCTCAGAAGAAGGTGTATTCTTTTGTGTTTGGGTGAAATGTTTTGTAGATATCTGTTAGGTCCATTTGGTTCATGATCTCTGTTAGACTCACTATTTCTCTGTTTGGCTTCTGTCTTGATGATCTGTCCATACTTGTGAGTGGGGTGTTGAAGTCTCCCACTATGAAAGTGTTTGGATCAATGTGCGATTTAAGTTTTAGAAGCGTTTCTTTTATAAATGTAGGTGCCTTTGTATTTGGGGCATAGATGTTCAATATTGAGATGTTCTCTTGGTGGATATTTCCTTTAATGAGTATGTAATGCCCTTCTCTGTCTTTTTTTATTAACTTCAATTGGAAGTCTATTTTGTTTGATATTAGGGTGGCTACTCCAGCTTATTTCCTGGGTCCATTTGCTTGGAAAACCTTTTCCCAGACCTTTACTGTGAGATAGTGTTTATCTTCAATAGTGAGGTGTGTTTCTTGTATACAGCAAAAAGATGGGTCTTGTTTACAGATCCAGTCTGTAAGTCTGTGTCTTTTTGTTCGCGAGTTGAGTCCATTGATGTTCATGTATATTAGTTACCAGGGGTTGTTGTTTCCCATTATTTTGGTATAGCTGGCTGTCTTGTGTTTCTCTTTTGTTTAGTTGCTGTGGAGGTTTCTATTTCCTCTCTTTTCTTGGGTGTAGTTATCTTCTCTGGGTTGGAATTTTCCTTCTAGGATCTTCTGTAGTGCTGGGTTTGTGAGGAGATATTGTTTGAATTTGATTTTGTCATGGAATATCTTGTTTTCTCCTTCTATGTTGATAGAGAGTTTTGCTGGGTATAGTAGTCTGGCTGGGCAACTATGTTCTCTCAGGGCTTGTAGGACATCCGTCCAGGCCCTTCTAGCTTTTAAAGTTTCAGAGGAGAAGTCAGGTGTGATTCTGATGGGTCTGCCATTGTATGTGACTTGGCCTTTTTCTCTTACAGCTTTTAATATCCTTCTTTGTTCTCTACATTTGGAGTTTCTATTATTATGTGGTGAGAGGAGTTTCTTTTCTGATCTAATCTGTTTGGTATTTTGTAAGCTTCTTGGATTTTTACTAGCATCTCTTTCTTTAGGTTTGGGAAGTTTTCTTCTATGATTTTCTTGAAGATACTTCCTAGACCATGGAGTCGGGAGTCTTCTCTTTCCTCTATGCCTATAATTCTTAGGTTCCGTCTTTTCATTGAGTCTTTGATTTCTTGGATGTTGTGGGTGAGAGATTTTTTTAGCTTTCTCATTTTCTTTGGATGTTGTACTGATTTCTTCCATTGAATCTTCCATGCCTGAGATCCTGTCTTCCATCTCTTGCATTCTATTTTTCATACTCACATCCGTAGTTCCTGTTCTCTTCTCTTGATTCTCCATTTCCTCTTTTAACTCTGACTGTGTTTTCTTTATTGTTTCCATTTCTATTTTCATGTCTTGAATGGTAGTGTTCGTTTTTGTACATTTCCTTCTCCAGTTTGCTTGTTTTTGTCTGGAGATCTTTCATTGCTGTATCCTTTTCCTGTTCAAGCTGGGTCACCTTGGATTGGAGCTCTTAAATGATGTTATTTGTTGTTTTGACTTGTAAAATTGTGGCTTCTTTGAATTCCTTCATAGTTTTAAGTTCTTCTTGAAGGGACTTTATCACTTTCCATAATGTAGAATTGTCATCGTTTTCATGTGTTTCAGTTGTGGTGAGGTGGTTCGGGCTGGACGGAATAGCGTTGCTTTCTTTTGTTGGAGACATTTCGCTTTGTTTTTTTTTTTTTTTTTTTTTTTTTTTTTGTCTGGGGCCTCTGGCCATGTGGAATTTTTTTTTGCTGTCTTCTGGACTTGGGTCCAAAGGGGGCACTGTGGTGTAAGATTCAAGTTGCCTTACTCCACCCCTATAAGGTGAGTCATTCAGTCCCGCCTCCCAGGTGGAGACCTAATTAATTCAGGTGGCAGAGCTGTGTACAAGTAAGCTCTGGTTCCCCACCAGAAGGGCCCGTGCTAGTACATAAGTCTGATATACGACAGTTTCAAATATCTCGCAGTTTGCCTGGGGTTGGTTCCTGTAGCAGGTAAATCTGCAGTTCAGCTCCAGTAGCCTTGCTGCTCCCGCAGCTTGGAAACTTGCCAGTGAAGTCACAGACTGCGATCTGTGGTCTGAAGGCACTTTGCAGTGGATCTCCGCTCACTTCCAGGGATCACAACCTTTCGCTAGATAATTGGATCATCTATGTGAGACCTGGGAGTGTCCAGCAGGGTGGGGATTATCTCTGCTTGGTTTCTGAATCTGCCGGCTGGGTATTAGTTTGGAGCTTACGGGGGTCTCTCTTTTTGGGGGATGGGTGATCCCAATTTCCAGGTCCAGAGGCTTCCTAGCATGTCTGAGAGTTGGAAGGGGCATCCTGCCGAGGTATCTTCCGTGGTCCCTGTGTAGCTGGGTGAGATTTAGAAGGGATCGTGCCCTTTGTACAGAGTCCTGGAACACTTGCCTCCTTGTGACTGTTGACCCCGAAATCAAAATATGTCCGTGCCGGTCGCCGCCATCTTGGATCCGCCCACATGGTCTTACTTTATCATAGGTCTCAGGGACAAAAGTTCCTTGACTGTCTTCTCAGGGAAAACAAGCAGCATTTGTAAAAAGATGGCTTTTTTTTTTTTTAAAAAGTGTTACCTGTAGGTGAATTCATTATCTTTTTTTAGAGAAAAAGTCATTGGAGAACTTAATTTACATAGTAAATTGTGTCCCTTGATAGAGCTGGCCATTCTATCATGTAGAGGAGTTGATATTTTAATTAATGGTTTAGTCCAGTCTCCCAGCTGCAGGTTGGAGGAAAGTGAGTTATTTCCCATGTGATATCTGATTTTCTCTCCTTTTGAACTATGTTGTATTGAGACCAGTATAATTAGAACCCATTTTCAAGTGAAACTCCTTGATTTGGCTTCCCACTGTTAGTTGTACTGAAGGCTCCCATGGGAAACTTGAATGGGCTCTGAAATATGAGGAAACACCTAGGCTCTTCACTCATTTCCTGATTCACAGTTTTGTCTCTTCACCAGACTATGAACTTTTCTTGCTCTTGTTTCTATCACTTTATGTAATTTTTGGTCTTTATGCTTCCAGTGTCTTTCTTCCTTATAATATGCACATTGATCCAGACATTCTCTTTTCCACACTTTCCCCATCCATTTCCTTCCTTTCCTCATATTCTATATTATTTATCTTGCATTATATACTTTGAAGTCAATACTTACAACATGAGATAAATTCAGTTCTATACCCACAAACAGCTTTTTGTGTCTTCTGAGAATATAAGGGGCACTTTATCCTTTAAAGGTGATGCCAACCCTTATATTCCCTGGTCATATATTGCTATATTCCCTGGGTCAGCATCAATGCGTGTTCAAAACACTTGATAACATATTTCTAAGAGTTCTGAAGGTTTCTTGTTTTTTTTTTTAAATTGCATTTCTTGTATTTTCTTTAAACTTGTATTAACTAGTTATTGACTTAGCCCTTCCAGAATGCATTGCTTGATCTAAGCTAGGCATTGGCCTGATTTTTGGATTACAATTAGATTCTGCTGATGTAGTAGCCTCTAGTATCAAGTGTCTACAGGATTTTTTGATGGGGTTACTATACTTTTTACTAATCTTGGCTGTCTGTTCTTAATGTTTTCTTTTGTTGCAGTTTGTAGAATTTTTAAAAGAGTTTGAATGTCTGCCCAGGTAGGATATAAACAATAAAAATAAAGACACAGAGGTCAGTTATTTTTCTGTGAATTATTTGCATGATTAGTGTTCTTCTAGTTTAACATATTTGGAGATGAGACTGTACTGTAAGTGCAGAATCTTGTTGCCTTGTCCTCCTCCTTCCAACCTTTGACTGGATATTATGTTAAAGGATTGTCTTATGTCAAAATAGGATGCTTCCTATCCAGGTTGAGTATCTTGTTAGGCTCTCAAGGGGAAAAACTTATCTGCCTATGTGTCAAATGTCAGGGGTGACTCCACTTATGGGAACTGTGCTGTGGGTTCAACACTAGCTGGAGATGGATTTAGAGAGATAAAACACATTAACACCAAAACCAAACCAAGTCACAGACACCCATAAAGTCAATTTCATCATTTGCCCCCCTTCCTCCTAAGAAGAGGGATAAACCCTTTCACTCCTGTCTGAAGCCTCAGTTTGGCTTCTTTCTTAGAGTCCTTATTAAACAAGAGCATGAAAACTTGTACATGAGCTTTATCCCATTCACCTAACTTTTGACAAAATGATTCCAACTAAGAAATGATATGACAATTTAAAGAACATTTACATAGCCATCAGTCACCAGAATCTAACACACAAGCTCCCTAACTCCATGTTTTGACAATATGCCACTCTTTCTTAGTCATAGACCCATAATGGTAGTTTGCCCAGTTAGTGAATATGTGGCTCCAAGTATTCCCAGCTGGCAATGAAAATGGACCATACATCCTAGGAAACAAGTTATAAGAAGAAAAAGACAAACACCTAAACCAAACCCATGAGTATTGTTTAGGGAAATACATTTTCCTCGGACTTGCCATCCCCTGGCTTTTAGCTTATACTGCCAGTGTATCCCCCAACATCTAGAACTGCTCCCCAAACCTCATACAGTTGAAATGATTCATCTTGTGCCAGCTCGTACTGCAGTGACCCGTGCAAGGTCAAATGGCAGCTTAAGCCTCAACCATGGAAGTAAAGATCTCCAGTGTGGTTGTACCCAGGCTAGAACTCACTCATCATACCAGGAGGGATCAGAATGGAAGCTCATATAGCCTTTGAACTTTAGTTCATAAGTAACTTGAGGAAGAAAGTTTTTTTTTTCTTTTCTATTTTGTCCTTATTGTTGCTTTTGTTTTCTTGTGGTTTCAGAGGGTTCAGTCCTGGTTTGTTTGGCCTCACATGCTTAGGTTAGAGCATCAGAGCAGACAGGATACAGAAGGATGTGGCCAAGGGAAAAATACCCAAAAGTGCCCATCCAAAGTGACTCCCTTCTTTCAGCTAGGAGTGACCACCTCCAGAAGTTTCCAGAAACTCCCAAAATGGTGCTATCAGTTGGAGATCAAGCATTTAACATACGAGTGTGCAGGGGTACATTTCATATTCAAACTTTGTGAGTAGCTAACATTTGCTAAGCATTCATGTGCCAGGCATGTACTAGGTGTTTATTAGTTCCCAAATCTCCCAGGTCTGTTGTCGTGTCCTACTTTAAAAGGGAATCAGGACACAGAGGGATGAAGACCTTCACACACAGAGCTGGAATTTGATAGTTATGTACAAGTGCTGCTGATTCAACTATATTCAACTTGAGTCCACTCAGCAATTTGCACTGAGTCAAAAGCCACCTCTGTTATTGCTCAAGCACGTTGAAGACACCTGGGACAGTGTGGTAGGCAGTCACATTCCATTGTGTCTCTGTCAGATGCCCCCTCATCTTCTCTCACACATTCCAGTAAGATATGGTCATGGTCATGGTCTTTCTTGTTTATTTTAATTTTAGTTTTCATGGATGGGAGCTTATTAATATCTGCCCTGAGGTTTTCTGAAAATAGTTTTTATACCCTGCATCTCTGGATTGCAGTTGTTTTTATTTACTTTCATTTTTTTCCTGGTTAAAACTTATTTGTGTTGATAATTTTCTGTTCATATAAATCTTTATTAATATCAATTTCCCTATATTTACATCATACTAATTTTGGCATATTATATTTCCATTGAATCCAAAACATTTAAGAACTTCTCTTGAGACTTTTCTTTTTTCCATGGGTTTTTTTGTTTGTTTGTTTTTTGAGACAGGGTTTCCCTGGGTAGCCCTGGCTGTCCTAGACTCACACTGTAGACCAGGCTACCCTTGAATTCTCAGAGATTCTATCTCCTGAGTGCTGGGATTGAAGGCGTGCACCACCACACCTGGCTCTTTATTCTATGTTTAAAATATGTTGCTAAGAGGCAGGCAGAGCTCTGTGAGTTCAAGGCCAGCCTTGTCTACAGAGTGAGTTCCAGGACAACCAGGACTACACAGAGAAATAAAAACCCTGAATCTTTAGGGATTTTCCAGTCATTTTTAATTTTTCTTTCTACATAGAGTGTGTGTGTGTGTGTGTGTGTGTGTGTGTGTGTGTTTATGCTACACTGCACAGGTACAGGTCAGAGGATAATTTGAGGGAATTGGTTATCTCCTTCCACCATGTGGGTTCTGAGGACAGACACCAGTTTATCAGGCTTGAGTGGAAGAGCCCTTACCTGGGCCATCTCAGTTCTGCATCATTCTTTTTTGATGTCTGTGTTAGTACTGTTGCTGGTAATAATAATAATAATAGCAATAATAATAATTTGTGTTATTTCTGTTCTGTTCATTCACCAAGATTCATATCACGTACAGAATACTATCTTTCTTGGTGAATATTCCATGTGCATTTGAGAATAATATGTACTTTGCTTTTGTTTTCAAGTTATGATTATGATATGTTTGTTCATCCATTGTTCTATTAATGGTTGTCTAAGTATTTTGAGAGTCCTTTTAGGAGCATCCACATATAGTTTTTTTTGTTTTTACTAGGAAATTGCATTTTGTATATTGCATTTTGCTGAGAAATTTATCCCTTTAGAATTGTGTAATGTACTTCCTACTTTTCTGAGTCTAGTGTGTCTGATATAAATGGAGCTACTTTAGTTTACTTTTAGTTAGTGTGTGTGTGTGTGTGTGTGTGTGTGTGAGAGAGAGAGAGAGAGAGAGAGAGAGAGTGAGAGAGAGAGAGTGAGAGAGAGAGAGTGAGAGAGAGAGAGAAAGAGAGAGTGAGTATTGGTGTGCAGACAACATTTTAATACATTTGACCCAAGAGTAGGATTTGCTATTAAGATATTACTTTTTGAACAAGATCCTTCATTGTTCAACTGACTTGAGAATGCTGGTGGAAGTGGAGTGAATATAATTATCAACTTGAAGGTACGCTTGATCAAGAGTTTAGGCATCCATAAAATAAATTTTTAGGAGGAATGCCCATATTTTAAGTAAAAATGAGTTCTGGAGAGTTGGGAAATATATTACTTTGGTATATTTCTGAATAGTTTGTGATGGTACCTATAGCACAATTACAATGGTTAGGATTGTGGCTGCAGGAAGTACACTTGCCAGGTCAGATCTCAGATCTCGCACTTCCAACCTGAGCTAAATTGGACAGTAGGCTATATTTGAAGTAACCTCTGTTTCTTCACTTGTACAGTGGGAATGGTAGTTTATCACTGTGGGTTTGTTTAACAGAACTACTTAAATAAAATGCTTTACTCAGTGCCTTGCAATAGTAAAAATTCAATAATTACTTGTCATTTTGATGTTCTACTATTTTATTTTATTATTATTCTATTATTTTGTTGCCGTAAAAGGTATAATTCATAAATATATGAACATTTAAAATATTTACATAATAGTTTATTAGCAAAAATATACATAAGTACTGTTAGAAATAAAATTATAAGAGTTAATAGAGTTTGTATCAAAATAGATAAATCTCTGAGTTGGGAAAATGTGGAAAACATTGCTGTGTTCTCACTCGTGATATCCTCTTCCTCTGCTTTGTCTTTTGTTACACTTAGTATTTGCTTTGCTTTGCTTATAGAATGACAAACCCATTATGATTATGGAGTACTGGACCGGCTGGTTCGACACATGGGGGGGTAAACACCATACTAAAAGCGCAAATGGTAAGTGGATCGTAGTTTTGACTCTAAGTCAGGAAGGCGCTATGTCACTGCCGTTTCTCTGTTTATCGACATGCCTGTACAGACACAAATGTCCACCTAATCTCTGCCAATTACAAGCACTGACCATGCTCTGTAAATGACCTGGTGAGCACAAATTGTGTGATACTTACCCTACAGCAATCTCACAATTGAGTGAAACAAGCAGGCTGTTAGAAATGAAACCATCACAACCCACCACATCTCTCAGACCGCTTGCCGCAATGAAGCAGGCGGAGGGAGAGAAGTAAGACGGGAGTTCTCTTCATCCAGGGAGGGTGGGCATAGAAGTGTCTCGGAGAGTTTGACACTCCTACACATGGTTCTGGACCATTTGCATGGCGTCTTACTCATCCTTGGCAAAACTGACTCTATGGCACTGTCAACAAAGTGGCAGTAGTTACCAGGGGCCCACAAGCAGTGAGAGACAGGAACTTGGATCCTGGGGCCAGAGAACAGGACTTTAATCCCAATGCTTCAGCAACAGCTTCGCGGTTGGAGGCAGATTTCTTTTACTTCTGAGCTAAAATGTCTGTCTTCCCCCAAAATGGGGATTATTTAACTTAGATGCCTACCAGTGGATGAATGGATTTTTTAAAATGTGGTAATTATGGACAATGGAGTATTTATTCAGTAATAAAAGAATGAAATCTGCCATCCTCAGCAATGAGGATGGGACTGGAATTCTCTGTGTTAAGTGAGGTTACCCAGCTAAAGAATGATAAGTATGATTTCTTTCTCATTTGTGGAAATTTAAAAAAATGTTGACCTTGTAGAAGAGCGGGATGGAATGGTAGTTATTAGAGACTAAGAAGGATGTAGAAAGAAGGGAAGAAGTGTGGGACCCCAAAATGCAGTAGGAAGGGAGACATTAAGTCTGGCTTTCTGTAACTTGGTGAGACAAGTATGTGTTAAAACTATCTGTTAGAAATTCACAACGACTAAAAAAGATGACTGTAAAGATCCAGATAAAGTGATCAGTGGTTAATGATACAGACACACTTCTCATCCTGGTTTGATTATTGTGTTTTGTACTCATACATCAAATTACCATCAAGTCACCCATAAAGGCATAGAAAGACTACATCTTAGTAAAATAAGATATACAAAGTTCTTTCCTCAAAAGCAAAGAATGGGGGCAATCTGGGGTTGTGGAAAAGATTTAATGCTGCCACTCAGAACAATGCCTGGCAATTTGCATTTACTTACCAAAAGTGTGTGGCCACAAAGATATTTCATTACAGCTATATGAAAAACTCACTTATACTGAAATGAGAGAAGTACCTAAGTGTTGGAGACCAAGAAACAGACTAGCTTTGGACTGAAAAACAGAAAAAATGCAAACCTTGGAAAGCATGATTACCATAACTATTAAAGATCTTCTAACACCAGCATCACCCCCAAACCTGACCATCAGCAGCAACCATAATGCCACCAAACAATAGATATGTGATCACTTGTGTCTGGGGCATGGTGTCATGATCATTACAGACAGTTTTTTTCATCAGTTAATTTACTCATTGTTCCTGTGATGGTGTGGGAATTAAAGCCTTCATTTGACTGGTAGCAAAGCAGAAGCCAAGAGAGGAAATAAGGAAGTAAAGAGCACACCCAAAGCTGAGGCCCAGGCTCAGCCACCATCTTCCTGATTCCAATGGCAGCCAGAGGGAAGAGAAGTACACCGTTAAACATGCTGGCAAGATGGAAGTTTCTGTGACCAAAGATTATAGGCAGCTACAGGCACAGAACAGTGAGGTGAGGTGGTACTTTGGTGATTTTCACCCAATACCTCTAGAGACATTGTCTGGAAAGGTAGGAATGAGGGCATACTAGCTATTTGTAAATAATTTTAAAATTTAGATATTTATAAGATAAGAGTTTTAGACTACCACTTAATACATACAGTTTGGGACCAATTTGTACAAAAGTTATAATGAGAAAGAAAGCAAGCAAGAAAGAAAAGTAAGGAAAAGAAAGGAAGGGAAAAGAAAGGAAAGGAAAGGAAGGAAGGAAGGAAGAAGAAAAAAGCCTCAAGCTCCAGGACTTGTTTATGGTTCTTGATGGTCCCACCCATTTAATGGTGAAAAAGATAACAAGATTGATTAAGGTGTAGGGAGCTGGAAATGATAGTTTTCACCTAAAAGCTCTGTCTTCCTTCTGATTTTACCCTTCCTTTCCCAACAGATGTTCAATATACAGTGTCTAAATTTATCGAATATGGATTCTCCTTCAACATGTATATGTTCCACGGTGGAACCAACTTTGGTTTCATAAATGGAGCCAAGTATGAAGAGCGTCACCTAGGTGTGGTGACTAGCTATGGCAAGTGATGATAGTGTGGTCACTTCTCTGGGAAAGGTGATGACACAGCTTTGGGGAGGAGGCTCTAGAATCATGCTCTTATATCATGAGGTCTCAACAAGCAAATCCGTGTTAGTACTCAGGCTTTTGGTCTGCTTTTCTTTATGCTTTGACATTTATGCTGCCCAGCCTGCTGCCAAACTAGCAGGCGGGCTTCCCAGCACCAAGTTCTGCTTCAGTGATATGCGCCAACCCTACTGCTCTCAGATCTACTTAGGCAGGACAAGGACAGTGGGTTGAAGGGACAGGGGTGTCTGGAAGTGAAAGGGCAGCGTGAGCCCCATGTTGTCAGATAGAATTTGGGGAATGTTTCCTGGTTGACATTCCCCAATGTCACCACATCCCAGCCTGTTATAGAACATGCCAGAGAGGCAGAGGCAGAGGATGTGTCTTCCTTCTAGCTCATCTTTGGAGGACCTGGGTTTTCACACATCCCCGTGCTGAAGCAGGGCCTGCTGTGAAGGACTGCATGTCCCAAACAGGAACCTCTGTCTTGTAGACTATGATGCTGTGCTGACCGAGGCTGGTGATTATACTGAAAAGTATTTCAAGCTTCGGAAACTCTTTGCGTCTGCTTCAGGTATTTATCACCTTAGAAGGAGGATATCTCCTTCTAAGCCCATATCTCATGGGCTATTCATAATATCATGTGTGTCTTAGTAACCACATATGCAGAAAGAAAAATTACCATTTGTACTTTATACATCTATAATAAGGTAGCTTTTATTATTTTTGTTTTAATATTTACTCTAATTATTTACTATACTTAGTATCTCTACTGCCCTTCCAATCCTTGTTCCTTCCAATCCTGCAACACTAGGTGGAAGAAAAAGAAGGTTAAAGGAAAAAAGGATGGAATTCTCTTTGAGCTACTTCCTCCTGATTAGGGTTCTTTGGGGACAATGCCAATCTCAGTAGTCACAAAATCCAGAAGTCCAGAAAACCAGGAAACAGCAGCAGGAAGAACCAGCTGCAATTTGGGGGCGCACCAGCATCAGGGAGAGCAGTAACTTCTTTCTTCTTTGTAGTGCCCCCCTTCTCCTGAGGCTCTGGCTTTTTTTCTCTCAAGTCCTCAGTGTTAAATTGCTCAGCTGGCTAGGCCATTCTCCTGCTTGCTCACGAGGCACAGTTAATAGCTTACACCTGTGGTCTTAACGGAAGCACCCTCACCTCTGGTATTAAACAAAAACATTCTCGCAACTGTTTTTTTTTTTTTAATAAACAAAACTCTTACTACATAAATCCAATTAGCTCTCTAGTGAGGTTAGAACAGAGGTAAGAGCCAGCTTTACAAAAGATGTAACATGGAACTTTCTGCTAATTTTCTTCCTCTATGTTTCCACCTTGTACAAATTTACCATGTGTTCATTAGGTATGCTGTTTGCCAAGAATTAATGTTTTATAGACACGTGTCTCTGCCAGATCTTTGTGGATACAAAATGGCCCCAACTATCTCCCTTGGAGAATTACACTTATGCCCTAGGATAAAGCTCCTCCCCCCTTTTTTTCTGTCTCTGGCTACAGGGGTCATAGATAGTTGTGAGAATGCTTACAGGAGGAATGTTCACTTTAATCACTTTGCCCTGTGGCCCATTCTCATTGCAGCGGGTTCCTTGCCTCCATTGCCTCAAGTTACTATCAAGGCTACATATCCCACTGTGATTCCATCATTCTACCTACCACTGTTTGATATCCTACCGTATTTAAATAAGGTGAGAACTGCTTGTGTGCTAGCATTGGGATGGAGGGAGACACTGTGGAGAAGAAGAAGAGAAGGATGTGGGATCCAGAAGAGATATTCCATCAAGGAACTTCTTTATGGGGGAGTTTGAAAATTACTTCCTGGCATGGTATCTAAACCTGGAATTATTGGTCAGGAACCACCTGCTCTTTGGAGACGATGGTAAACAACTTGAAGAATTAGCATGAGGAAACAGGCATAGCAAGAGATCCTATCTTATAGGATCTTACTTACTCCCAGCTTAGATGGACTCAACTGGTGAATCCTATTATAGAATTCACAGTGGAAAAATCTCTGACTATGGATCCATGAAAGCAATCTTCTTCATTACCCACTAGTTAGGCTTTATTAAAAAAAAACTTATTTATTTTTATTTTATGTGCATTGGTGTTTTGCCTGTATGTATAGCTATGTGGAAGTGTCAGATCTTGGAGTTACAGATAGTTGTGAGCTGCCATGTGGGTGCTGGGATTTGAACCTGGGTCCTCTAGAAAAGCAGTAAGACCACTGAGACATCTCTCCACTTCCCAGGGTTTATTTTTTAATTCTGTGTTTTCTCTCCCTCTAAATGAGAAACTTGTCCTAATTGTAGAGCTCAATTTTTTGAATTTTATATTGGCTTCACCTCCATTGTTGCTATTTTAGACAAGAAGCAGTGAACAGTAAATGGTCTACATAAGTCAACGTCTGCTGAGTTCAAAATTCTTCTCTCATTTTCAGTTATTTTGGACTATATTTATTTATTCTGTTGATTATTTTGTATGATAATAGTGGCTGTGCGGTCTTCACAGTGTCACATGACTCCAAATTTCTTGGACAGTAAATGTATTATCCTAAAGCATTGTCAGAGCATCTATTCTGTGATTTATTTTATTCAAGGGATCTTTGAGGACCATTGTGTGGTCCAAACAAATAGTGACAAAAGTCTTAGGAGAAGGATCATGGCTCCCTTCATTTTGTTTTCTGTCCCTGCCCTGTCTCCACCATAGCCTGTCATGTTAGATGCTCCAGTGACCATGGAGAATCTTCCCATAAACAATGCCAGTGGCCAACCATTTGGATTGGTTCTCTATGAGACTTCCATCTGCTCTGGAGGCCGTCTTATAGCTTCAGTTCATGATTCAGCACAGGTAGGCATCAACAGGTATCTCTGGCAGTGTGTAGCCTACCTTTGCTATCGAGGAGTGTAATCACAGATTTATTTCACTACATGCTAATATTTATTGTAGCAACATAGTGGAATCATAGGAAACACAGAGTCAAATCAAATAGAATTTTATTGTTTGTTTTGAAATAACTCACAGACTACCGAGGAGTTCTGTTCAACTTCTAGTCATTTGAGCTCTAAAGTCAGTACCTATTTTTCTATTCCTGATGACCACCTTCTACCTAAACCTTTGTTCTTGAGGTAGTTTTATCAACCAATCTGATGCTGGCTCACTTTTTTTGGTAGGTGTTTTTGAATAACATAAGTGTAGGAATTCTGAATGATCATGCTACATACCTGAATATTCCTGAAATCCAGGTAAGTGATGCCACAGTCCAGAAGATAACCCTGACTGCCTCTTCATGGGCATCCTGGTTCTGGGCTTGACTACCACCTTCTCCCACTGTGCTATTTCTTCTCACATAGGACTGTAGCAGGAAGTGTGTAGGGCCTTAATCTTAAGGCGTCTTCTAAGCTTTGGTGGCCTAAGGGCTGACAGGATGAATTATTTAGTGAGAGTTGAAGTTCTTCTTAGGTCTGATTCAATGTCCACCTCCTGCTTGGATCACCAGACAAAAGCAGAATGAAAAATTCTTGTTGCCTGTCCTAACAGGACCAGAAAAAAAGAAGAGCAGATTAAGTATGGGATAGGAACACAGTAGGGTCTGTGTGTGTGTGTGTGTGTGTGTGTGTGTGTGTGTGTGTGTGTGTGTGTGTGTGTTTGAGAGGGGGGGGAGAGGAAGGGGGAGAGGGAGAGGGAGAGGGAGAAAGAGAGTAAATTGTGAGTTTCTGGGCTCTAAACCTCCTTTACCAAGTTTCTTGGGACTTGGAAAAAAAGAATATGTTCTAGAATAGAGCTCTCCAGGTGGGGGATGTTTTGTTTCCACTAACTTGTCTCCCTAAGCAGGATTGTCAGCTTCTGAGGATCCTGGTTGAGAATGAAGGCCGAATCAATTACTCATGGAAAATTCAAAGTGAGAAGAAAGGTACACTTTGGTGCAGAGAAACAAGTGTAACTTCCCTTTATTTACTTGCAGCTTATAGCTGTGGATGTTTTGGGGTTGGGAGGACAAGAATGACTCCTGGAGAAGTGGTCTACTTCTTCAATCCAGGAATGATGATGTTACTTGCCACCTCTCCTTTGTTCTGATTATTATTTTTTGTTGTTGTTGTTGTTATCCATGGCAGGAAAGCAGAGCAATTATGTTGGATGTTAGCCCATCTTAGGTCAGAACTCAGTCTTCTTTTAGTAAAAAGTCCTATGCTAAGTGGGAAATGTTTTCAGTAGTGTGAAGGCATACAGTAAGAAAATTCAAGAGACAATAGGTCAGTTTAGAATTTGTTCTTTTGGCTGTATTTCTCGACAGAACTCATATATAATCTTTATTTCTCTGTCCCAAACTTTGGATACTATCCAGAACTCATTGTTAGTCTCTTCTCTGCTCCCCATCCACAGGATTAATGGCAGCTGTTAGCATCAATGGCACCTGGCTGAGGAATTTCACCATCTATTCTCTGGACATGGAGATGAGTTTTTTCAAGAGGTATACTTCTCCCTACCTGCAATGTATACTGAGGACATGAGAGGTTATGAATTCTTCCTCTGCTGGTGAAAACCCAAGATTCAGACACCTGAAGGGGGTATATCCAGTTATCAGAAGTTTTCCTTTAGCAGTAGAACAGAATAGATGTCCTGACTGTCATGTTCATAATGACAGTACAATATGTCAATGGAGTCCTGATCCCTGTGGGAGAAGACTGGGCCATTATTAGAAGGAGAGCTGAGAAAAGTTTTCCTCAGCCTCATCTTTTGACCCTGTCTTCAGGCTCCGCTCTGCCACCTGGAGGCTTGCTCCAGTGCATTATTCAGGCCCTGCCTTCTACTTGGGAAACTTGAAGGTTGGCTCTTCTCCCAAGGACACCTTCCTGGACCTCCCAGTAAGTAAGCTTCCTCTTCTTCTCTGATGTTCTAAGCGTGTATTTTCTTTTACTATTTAGTTTATTTTTAAAATTATGTGCATGTATGTGTGTTTGTATGCACACATGGGATTGTGTGTGGCCTCTTCTGGAGGCCAGGGGAGGGAATCAGATCCCGTGGAGTTGGAGTTATAAGCAGTTGTGAGCTGTCTGACACAGGTACTGGTAGCTGAATTCATGTCTTCTACAAGAGCAGTATGTGTTCTTAACTGCTCATCCACGTCTCTACTCCCACACATATCATTCTAAAGGCTCTAGGATATTGTAGAAGAAGTAGCAGAAAGAATTCAAGAGCCAGATGCATGGATGATTACAAGGGCATAGTGTTTCTGGATTCAGCTGAGCAGATAGACGTATGAGCACACATGGACTGTGACAGCATGCACAGACCTGTGCAAACCCAAGCAAGATCAAATCCCAGCATGGAGAAGGGGTCAGGCATGTAGTTCCACCTCTAGTTGAGGACTTACTGGCAATTCTTAGCTGTTGGGAGTTGTTGATAATTCTACCATGATCCAGTAAAAGGGACACATCCATGAATATTTGGGAAGCACAAGTTGGCATTGTGGGGGGAAAACAATTCAAAGTCTAGTGGGAAGAGAGGCAGTGAAGAGAGTTGGAGGAGGGAAGTTGAATATAGTCAAAATGTATGCAAAATTCTCAGAGAACTAATATATATATGTATGTATATGTATATACATATATATTATATAAAAATAAAAAATATTTTAAAAAACCCTAAAGCAAATAAAGTTTAAGTAAGGGCATGATATACCTGGAGAAATATTTGTCCTTGTTTCTCTCCTTTTCCTTACTTCTGATAAACTGTATGATCTTTCCCAATCATCCTAATTTATCATTATTTATAATGTATATGAAAATGCAACTGAAAAATTCAAATAATTATAACATCTACAGAACAAATGGCAGACTCTCATTCAAGCTTATCACATTCCACTTCATATGTGTGTTTGCCAAAAGTATATATTTATATTTAAATGTACTTAAATATGCAGCACATGCAATTTCTTCTTGATTAGTCTCCTAAAGGCTTATGAATTTTGTCTTTTCAAAAAGCGAAATGGTAGTTCCATTAATAATTAATATTGTTTTTTTTTTAAAAATCTCTATTTCATCTTTTATCTACTGTTTGTTATTTATTTCCCACTGGCTTGAATTTGTGACAATGTACCTGGCTCAGGGTTCTGGGAATACAGACATGACCTGCCACACCAGGTTTTTCATTTTTTTTTTAAATTAGGTTTATGTTTTTCGTTTTTTCCTCTATGCATATACTGTATTTGAGAATCCTATATTTTAACAGCTTTTTTTATTTAGTTGTCATATATATGTCATATATATATATATATATAGAGAGAGAGAGAGAAAGAATTCAAACATTTCTTGTTACTGTTCTGTGCCTGTTATAGTTCCTTTTAAAATTTTAATGAATGCATTTAAATTATGACAGTACATTATGCACCAGTGGTTGGAAAACTGCTTTGTCCAAGGCTGTTTTAGCTACAGCACTGTAAATAGTCTTTTTTAAAAATTAAGTTTATTTATTTTTTTACATCTCAATTGTAGCCCCCTCCCACCCCTCCTCTGGGTTCTGCCGGTAGCAAGTGGCTTTTATTTATTTTTGTACTAAATTATATAGTCTAATTTATTTTACTGTATTTAATACCTCTACTTCTCTTCCACCCCTTGTTCCTCCCAGTCCCCAACACTATGCAAGAGAGAAAGAAGGCTAGAGGAAGAAGGGATGTAGGTCTCTTTGAGCTACTTCCTGCTGATTGAGGTCGTTGGGTTCTTTGGGGGTAATACCAGTCTCAGTAGAAGTCCTGCAAATCAGGACACTGCAGCAGGAAGAACAAGCAGCAGTTTGGGGCAGCACCAGCAGCTGGGAGAGCAGCAACCTCTTTCTTCTTTGTAGCCCTTTCTCCTCTTTGTAGCCCCCTTTTTCCTACTTCTTTGTAGAGCCCCCTTCTCCTAGGGCTCTGGCTTTTTACCCCTTTCTCAACCTCTCAGTTAAACTTGTTTAGCTGGCTAAGCCACACCCCTGCTAGCTCATGAGTATCTTAAGAAGCCTCACACCTGGGATTAAACAAAAACATTCTCATAATTGGCTATTTTAATGAACTCATACCACAATATACCATGTGTATCTTTCTGGGTCTTGGTTCCCTCACTCAGGATGATCTTTTCTAGCTTCATCCATTTGCCTGCGAACTTCATGATTTCCTTGTTTTTATTAGCTGAGTAGTATTCCATTGTGCACATGTACCACACTTTCTTTATCTATTCTTCTGTTGAGGGACATATAGATTGTTTCCAGTTTCTGGATATTATTATTAATGCTGCTATGAATATAATTGAGCAATGTCCTTGTGGTATGGTGGGATATCTTTTGGGTATATACTCACGAGTGGTATAGGTGGGTCTTGAGGAAGGACTGTTCAATTTTTCTGAGAAACATACAGACTGATTTCCAAAGTGGTTGAACATGTTTGCACTCCCACCAGCAATGGAGGAGTGTTCCTCTTTCTCCACATCCTTGCCAGTATCTTCAGTCACTTGAGTTTTTGATCTTAGCCATTCTGATGAGCATGAGATGGAGTCTCAGAGTGGTTTTGAGTTGCATTTCCCTCATGACTTAGGACTCTGAACATTTCTTTAAGGGCTTCTCAGCCATTTGAGATTCTTCTGTTGAGAATTCCTGATTTAGTTCTGTACTCCAGTTTTTAATTGGATTATTTGGTTTGTGGGTGTTTACTTTTTTGAGCTCTCTATATCTTTTGGGTATTAGTCTTCTATTGGATATAGGGTTGGTGAAGATCTTTTCCCAATCTGTAGACTACTATTTGTTCTGTTGACACTGTCCATTGACTTATAGAAGCTTTTCAGTTTCATGAGGTCCCATTTATTGATTGTTGATCTTGGTGCCTGGGCTACTGGTGTTTTGTTCAGGAAGTTGTCTCTTGTGCCAATGCATTCAAGGCTGTTCCCTACTTTCTCTTCTATTAGATTTAGTGTATCTTGTTTTATGTTGAGGTCTTTGATCCACTTGGACTTGAGTTTTGTACAGGGTGATAAGTATGGATCTATTTGCATTTTTCTACATCCCGTTAGACCAGCACCATTTGTTGAAGATGATTTCTTTTTTCATTGTATGGTTTTGGCTTCTTTGTCAAAAATCAAGTGTCCATAGGTGTGTGGGGTTTATTTCTAGGTCTTTGATCTGATTCCATTGATCAATCAGTCTGTTTATATGCCACTTCCATGCAGTTTTATTACTATTTCTCTGTAGTAAAACTTGAAGTTGGGAATAGTGATGCTTCCAAAAGTTCTTTAAAAAAACAAAACAAAACAAAACATTTATTTATTAATTCAAGTTACATCTCAATCACAGCCCCTTCTCTCCTCCCTTCCCAGTTCCCACCCTCCCACTCTCTACCATTTCTTCTACCTATCCTTCTCCTCTGGTGTGGGAGGCCCCCTACATATCAGCCCCCACTTCAGTTCATCAGTCACATGAGGGCTAAAAGCTTCCTCTTGCTCTGGGGCCCAACATGTCAGTTCAGATAGGGTGAAGTGTCCCACTAATAAGTAATAAAGTCCATGACTGAGACCAGTCCAAACCCTCTTGCTAAGGGTTTTGTTTGAAGACTAAGTTGCTTATCCTTTATATTTGTATGGGGGAAGACTAGGTCTAGTCTAAGCTTCTTTCTGAGTTTTTTTTTTTTTCTTTTTGGTTAGTGTTTCAGTCTCTGTGAGCCTCTAGGGGCCTAGGTTGGTTGGTTCTGATGAATATGTTGAGGGATAATATCCAAAATTTACAAAGAACAAAATTAAATACTAAAAAACCAAATAATCCAATCAAAAATTGTAGTACAGAGCTAAACCGAGAATTCACAAAAGAGAAATTGCTAATGGCCGGGAGACATTTGAAGAAATGTTCAATATTCTTAGTCATCAGAGAAATGCAACTCAAAATGACTCTGAGATTCCATCTCACACCTGTCAGAAGTTCTTTTATTGTACAGGATTTTTAAAATCTATTCTGAGTTTTTTGTTTTTTTTTTTTTAATATGAAGTTGAGAATTGTTTTTTCAAGGTCTGTAAAGAATTGTGTTGGTATTTTGTTGGGAATTGCATTGAGTATGTAAATTGCTTTGGTAAAATGACTACTTTTAGTATGTTAATCCTACCAATCCATGAGCAAAGGAGATCTTTCCATCTTCTGATATCTTCTCCTATTTCTTTCTTTGGAGACTTGAAGTTTGTGTCATGCAGGTCTTTTTCACTTGCTTGGTTAGAGTTACACCAAGATATTTTGTATTTCTTGAGGCTACTGTGAAGGGTGTTGTTTCCCTAATTTCTTTCTTAGCTTGTTTATCGTTGGTGTAAAGGAGGGCTACTGATTATTTTGAGTTAATTTTGTGTCCAGCCTCTTTGCTGAAGGTGTTTTTTCAACTGGAGAAGTTCTCTGGTAGAATTTTAGGGGTTGCTTATGTATATTATCATATAATCTGTGATTAGGGATACTTTGACTATATCATTTCCAATTTGTATCTGATCTCCTTTAGTTGTCTTATTGCTCTGGCTAGAACTTTAACTACTGTGTTGAACAGATATGGAGAGAGTGGTCAGCCTTGTTTTGTTCCTGATTTTAGTGGAATTGCTTTAAGTTTCTTCTCATTCAAGTTGATGTTGGCTATCAGCTTGCTGTATATTGCCTTTATTATATTTAGGTATGGGCCCTGAATCCCTGATCTCTCCAAGACTTTTATCATGAAGGGGTGATGGATTTTGTCAAAGGCTTTTTCAGCATCTAATGAGATTATCTAGTAGTTTTTTTTCTTTCTGTTTGTTTATTTGGTAAATTACATTGATGTATTTTTAGATGTTGAACCATCCTTGCATTCCCAGGATGAAGCCTACTTGATTATGGTGGATGTTTTTGATGTGTTCTTGGATTGGTTTGCAAGTATTTTACTGAGTATTTTTGAATCAATGTTCATGAGAGAAATTGGTCTGAAATTTTCTTTCTTTGGTGAATCTTTGTGTGGTTTATGTATAAGGGTGACTGTAGCTTCATAGAATGAGTTTGGCATTGTTCCTTCTGTTTCTATTTGTGGAATCATTTGAGGAGTATTGGTATTAGTTTTTTGAAGGTCTGGCAGAATTTTGCATTAAAACCAGTTGACCCTAAACTTTTTTGGTTGGGAGACTTTTGAAGACTACTTCTATTTCTTTAGGGGTTGTAGGGCTATTTAAGTTGTTTACCTGATCTTGATTTAACTTTGGTAAGTGAAATCTATCAAGAAAATCATCCATTTCATTTAGATTTTCCAATTTTATGGAATACCAGCTTTTGAAATAAGAGTTAATGACTCTTTGGATTTCCTCAGTGTCTGTTGTAATGTCCCCCTTTTCATTTCTGGCTTTGTTAATTTGGATACTCTCTCTCTCTGCCTTGTAGTTACTTTGGCTAAGGGTTTGTCTATCTTGTTGATTTTCTCAAAGAACAAACTCTTGGTTTCATTGATTATTTGTATTGTTTTCTTTCTTTTTAAGTTATTGATTTCAGCTGGGAGTTTGTTTATTTTCTGCCTTATACTCCTCTTGGGTGTGTTTGCATCTTTGTGTTTTAGAGGCTTATGTGTGCTTTTAAGCTCCTAGTATGAGAACTCTCCAATTTGTTTATGAAGGTACTTAGTGCTATGAACTTTCCTCTTAGCACTGCTTTCATTGTGTCCCATAAAGTTTGAGTAAGTTTTGACTTCATTTTCATAGAATTCCAGAAAGTCTTTAATTTCTTTCTTTATTTCTTCTCTGACCCAGAGGTCATTGAATAGAGAGTTTTCAGATTTCCAAGTTGTACGCTTTCTGTTTTTTCTGTTATTGTTGAAGTTCTGTTTTTATTTATGGTTGTCTGATAAGATACAAAGGGTTATTTCAATTTTCTTGTATATGTTGAGGCTTGCTTTGTGTCTCAGTATATGGTCAATTTGGAGAAGGTTCCATGAGGTATTGAGAAGAAGGCATATCCTTTTGTGTTTGGGTGAAATGTTCTGTAGCTATCTGTTAGGTCCATTTGATTAATGACATCTGTTAGTTTCATTATTTCTCTGCTTAGTTTTTCTCTCATTAATCTATCCATTGGTGACAGCAGTATGTTGATGTCTCCCAATATTAATGTGTGGGGCTCAATGTTCAATGATTTAAGCTTTAGTTATGTTTCTTTTATGAATGAGGGAACCCGTGCATTTGTGGCATAGATGTTCAGAATTTTGACATCATCTTGATGGATTTTTCCTTTGATGAGTATGTAGTACCTTATCTCTTTTGATTAATTTTGGTTGAAAGTCTATCTTATTAGATACAAGAATGGGTACTCCACCTTGCTTCTTGGATCCTTTTGTTTAGAAAATCTTCTTCCAGCCCTTTACTCTGAAATAATGTCTATTTTTGAATTGAGGTGTGTTTCTTGTATGCAACGGAATAATGGATCCCATTTTCACATCCATTCTGTTACCCTGTGTCTTTTTATTGGGTAATTGAATCCATTGATGTTGAGAGATATTAATGACCAGTGATTGTAATTCCTGTTATTTTGATGGTGGTGGTGGAGTGTGTGTGTGTGTGTGTGTGTGTGTGTGTGTGTGTGTGTGTGTTTCCCTACTTTTAGTTTTCCTGATATGGGGTTATTTATTTCTTATGTTTTCCTGAGTGTGGTTAGCCTCCTTGGTTTGAAGTTTTCCTTCTAGTATCTTCTGTAGGCCTGGATTGTGGATAGATATTGTTTAAATTTGGTTTTGTCATGAAATATCTTGTTCTCTCCAGCTATAGTGTTTAAAAGTTTTGTTGTATGCAGTAACCTGGGCTGACATCCATGGTCTCTTAGGGTTGACAAGATATCAGCCCAAGCCCTTCTGTCTTTTAGAGTCTCTGTTGAGAAGTCAGGTGTAATTTTGATAGGTTTGTCTTTATATTTACTTGGCCTTTTTCTATTGCAGGCTGTACATTTAGTATTTTGATTATTACATGGTGGGTGGATTTTATTTTTTGGTCCAGTCTATTTGGTGTTTTGTAAGCTTCTTGTATGTTTATAGACATCTCTTTCTTTAGGTTGGGAGAGTTTTCTTCTATGATTTTGTTGAAAATATTTTTTGGGCCTTGGAGGTGGGAGTCTTTTCCTTCTTCTATTCCTATTTTTATTAGGTTTGGTCTTTTCATAGTTTCCCAGATTTCTTGGATGTTTTGTGTCAGGAACTTTTGAGATTTAACATTTCTTTGATTGATGTATGCATTTCTTCAATCGTATCTTCCATCTCTTCTGTTCTGTTGACTATGCTAGTATTTGTTGTTTCTGTTCTCCAATTCCAGGATTTCCTCAGTTTGTGTTTTGTTTATTGCCTCCATTTCCATACTCAGATCCTGGACAGTTTTACTCACTTCCTTCACTTATTTACTTCTGTTTTCCTGTATTTCTTTAAGGAATTTATTCATATCTGCTCAAAGGGCTTCTATCATGTTTATAAGGTTAGATTTAAAGTTATCTTCTTTTGGTTCAACTGTGTCAGGGTGTCCAGGTCTTGCTGTAGTAGGATAGCTGGCTTCTGGTAATGCCATATTGCCCTGGGTCTTATTGTTTGTGTGTTTAATTTTTTTTTAACATTTATTTATTTATTTATTTATTTATTTATTTATTTATTTATTTATTTATTCAATTACATCTCGATCATAGTCCCCTCCCTTCTCCCCTCCTGGTCCCATCCTTCCACGTTCTTCTTCCTCTCCCTCCTCTCCTTCTCCCCGGGTGAGGGGAACCCCATGCATATCATGCCCGCTCAGTTCATTTGTCATGTGAGGGCTAAGAAATTCCTTTTCCACAAGGGCCTAACATGTCATCCTTGCTAGAGTAAGGTGTTCCACTAACAGGCAACAGAGTACATGACAGACACTGCCCCCCCACCACTTGCTAAGGGATCTATATGAAGGCCAAGTTGCCTATCATTTATATATATATATAGGAAGGCCTAGGTCTGGTCTATATATGCTTTTTCTCATTTTTTTTGGTTAGTGTTTCAGTCTCTGTAAACCTCTAGGTGCCTAGATTGGTTGGATTTGTTGATCCTCATATGGGCCTAGATTGGTTGGTTCTATTGATCTTCATGTGGTATTCATAGTTTTATGCTGACTTTTAGCCATATAGTTGTCCCTGGTATTGATTGGATGTTCCTGATGTTGACTAGACTCCTGAGGGAGGTAGGGAGAGACTTGGACCTGATAATGGAGCTCAGGAAATAACAGGGTGCTCACTTCTGCAGGGTGGGTGCTCCTGGGGACCCACAGGCCTGGATGTTCCTCTGTTGATTGTTTCTCAGGTGGGTCTACAGGCTGGAGAAAGGCTGTGCAGGATCTAACTTCCTTGACTCTGGGTACCCACAGGCCTGGATGTTCCTGGAGCCATCAGGCCTCCCCAGGTTGGATGGTTCTGGAGGTAGGGGGCAGGAGTAGGAGTTGTGTCAGCATGCAGCTTACTTCTGATAGCTGGGGATGGGGTGGAGAAAGGCTGGGTGGGGTCTAACTTCGCTGTTCCTGGGGACCCACAGGCCTCTGCTTGTCCCTTAGGTTTCAATTGTCTTGGGGAGGGGTCACTTCTCTTTCATTTCTGAAAGACAGATTTTCTAGGTATAGTATTCTTGGTTGGCATATTTTTTCCTTTCTGGACTTTAAATGTGTTATCTCATTCACTTCTGCCTCTTAAGTTCTCTTCTGAAAAATGTATATTTTTCATGAATGAATATTCCCTTCTGTGCAGCTTTTCTCTTACTGATGCTATATTCTCTTTGAAGGTTTGTTGGTTTGATAATAATATGCTTCAGAGGAAACCTTTTTTGGTAGAATGTAATTCAGGTTCTTTGAACTTCCTGGTTATCTAGATTTTTTCCAATATTTGGGAAATTTTTACTACTATTTTACCAAGTAGGTTTCTGTGACTCTTCTCTTCTGTACTCCTACAGTGATGGTTGTGATGTGAAGACTTACTGACATTTCATAATTTTCATAGGCTGTCTCTTCCTTCCTTTTCTCTGTCTCTACCCCCTTTTCTCCTCCCTTATTGGAATAGTTCAAAAGACCAGTGTTGAAGTTCAGAAATTTTTTTATTTGATCTGTTCTGTTGTTGAAGCTTTGTGTTTCTTATTTACATTTTGACTTCCTTGGCTCCAAGATTTCTGTTTGTCTCTTCTTTAAAACAACCTCTAATTCTATGGTTTATGTCATAAATAGATATGCCTTTATATATTGTAGAAAAGCAATACAAAAGAAACAAATTATAGTGTTATGGGAGGTCCAAGAGATCCTAAGGCTTACCTTAGCTTACATTAGAATGATAGTAATAATAATAGTCAATTCTCTATCCTTTTAGATAGCATAGCTAACAAGCCATGGTTCCTCTCTAGAGAGAAGAGTAATATACATACATACATACATATATATATATATATATATGTATATTGCTTGGTGGGCAAGAGTGGCAAATTTGTTAATAGCTAAATGAGACAAGTGCCCTTGATTGGTAAGCAAAAATCTTTTTGAGATAAAGAAGCCCATTATGTTTTTGTCTCCCATCTTAATGACATTAGCTAAGTGTGCCCAAAAGTGTTCCTTTTAACATTTCAACCATGTATCCCATGACCTTGAAGTCATGCCTAGGAATGTGTCCACAGTCTTTCCTTATTGAACTATAACATTAAACCGACATGTTCATTAACATACATCTTAAACTGAGCTTGTTCATGAATGTACTTTCTTTCAACATGCTTTACTATAGGAATATGCATAGGCTATCCAGACAATGCCATTTATTCTGGTGGTTTGGGGATGTATGTCTTCTAATCTTTAAAAAAATGGATTTTAAGTTTGGAAAGAGTGGGAATGAAAACAGAGCAGTTGTGATAGCACGTGTTTGTCCTTGCTGAGCCAGAGTGTAGCCCAAGGCGATTTGCTTTTGGTCACTTCCTTGGCCAATGAATCCATCTTTCAGTATTGAACACAAATATCCCAGGCCATATCATTAGGTATGAGCTCCTACCATGACAAAAAAATGTTTTTTTTTTTTTGAAAGTGGATCCACTTTCCTAGTTCCCAGACAAATACTCAGAGGATTTTCCTAATTCTCAAGAACAATGTTGGTGAGCTTGGTCAATGTTTACTTTCTTGAGATGGTAAATAGAACTGTCATCAGATGTTTCAACAGAGAAGTTTCCTAAGCCTTCCAGATCTCTAACCACATACATGAGCACTTGCGTGCGCGCGCGCACACACACACACACACACACACACACATACACACACATACACAATCACACACATACATAAACACACACACACATATACACACATACACACACACAAACACACACACACATACATACACATATTATATGGTATATACAAATCTTCACCAAACAAATAAATATCCTATCTCTAGTACATTGGTACTTTCCTCTCTTTACTCTGGTATAATAAATTCAGGGGGCTATGCCTGAATGAGTATTCAATAAGGTTGAATATTTTGAATAAGAATGGGTCTTATGACCTCCTATATTTGAATGGTTAGTAATCACAGAGGAGAACCATATAAAAAGGATTAGGAGGTGTGACCTTGTTGGAAGAAGCAAGTCTTTAGGGCTGGGCATTGAGGTTTCAAAAGTTCACACCTGGTCCAGTCTGTCTATCTGTCTGTCTGTCTGCCTGCCTGCCTGCCTGCCTGCCTGTCTCTCTTTCTGCCTATGAATCAGGATGCAGCCCTCAACTATTTCTCCAGCACTTCCATGCCTGCCACCATGTTCCCTGCCTTGATGATAATGGAATAGATTACTGAAACTGTAAGCAAGCCTCTAGTTAAATGTTTTCTTTCATAAGAGTTGCTGTGGTCATGGAGAACAAATGGGTCTTGCCCACATGAAATAAAGCTACTTGTCTTAGTCAGCGTTCTACTACTGTGAGGATACATCATGACCACAGCAACTCATATGAAAGAAACCATTTAATTGGGGCTGGCTTACAGTTTCAGAGGTTTAGTTCATTATCATCATGAGGGCATGGCTGCACACAGGCAGACATGTTGGTGGAGAAGTAATTGAGGGTGATACTGGATCCACAGGAAGCAGAAGAAAGACTCTAGGTCATTTTTTGAAAATGACCACCCCCATTTAAAGTCCACCCCCATTGACCCACTTCTTCCAAAAAGGCCATACTTCCTAATCTTTTCCAAACAGTGCTACTCCCTGTTGACTATCATTAAAATATATGAGCCTATGTGGCCCATTCTTGTTCAAACCACCACACTGCTCTTAAATGGATCCTGATTTCTAGGTTTTGAAATGCTTAGTCTTCTGGCTGATAGGGGTAAGATCTTATCCTGAATGAGAATGTACTTTTAGGTCTGTATACTTAACAAGGGTAGGCATTGGTTGCTCTAAGTGGGTTGTGCGATTTATTGACAGCTCAGTTTCTGTATCCAGGGTTATGTTGGTGCTAGTACCTCCAAGGAAGGATTTTTTTTTTCATGTAACATTTCACAGAGGGGAACTTGAGTTTCTTTGGTAGCAGTCCTGGTGTGAGTCAAGGCAATGGATTAAAGTAGCTTTCTGACAAAGTTTGGCTGAGTTGACCTTGAGTGTGATTGACTCTTTAAGGTTTTCGTGAGGGCAAAGATGTCATGCTGCATTAGCCATTGTGTTCCCAGCTTCTGGGAAATCCTATCTACTATCCTTGAAATAAAAGTGGGCTCATTGTTACTATGGATAGACTGGTGTAACCCAAACCTGGGGATACTTTCCTCTAAGCACTTTTGAATAACTTTCCCTGCTTTTTCTGTCTTGTCAGGGAAGGCTTCTATTCCCCCTCCCAAGCCAAGGAATCCATGAAAATTAAAATATTTGAATCCTCCTGGGATAGTTGTCATGATCTTGCAATCTACTTGGAAGATCTCCCCTGGCAGTTCACCTATGGTTTCTCTTTCTCCTTAGATGAGATTATAATTCTATAAAAATATTATAAAAAATTACGAGCGAGAATATAGTTATTAGGTCAGCAGTGTCATCCCTGACCTGCCACTTAAGAATAATCACACAGACACCTGATGGATTTGAACAAGCCTTAGCCTGGATTTTTTTTTTATCTTAGCCCATCTAAGAAGCTAACTGTGAATTGTTTTCCCCAAGAAAAACTCCATCTCATATACATATGTCCCCTGGGCTGTTATTCTCCACACTATGCCGATGTTCCAGGTCATGTGGAGATATGGTATTCCAATTATCCCATGGTGTGTCTCTCCTTTTCCTCCTGATACCTTCTTCCTCTGTGGCTTCTCCTAATCTCTCCATCCCTCAAAAGCCTGTAACCCTTAGCTCCTCCCATATCTCTCTCTGTTCTCATCACAGGCCTCAGCATTTCATTCAAGCCAATCAGAGACAATGGTTAGCAAGCAAGGTAATGCAGCCTCACTTGGTGTACGTGCATATGGCTTGGTAATCAAGCAGACCTCAGGGAGCAAATTAATTAACATTTAGCATACATAACACATCACCCCATCACAGTTCATAGTTAAATGTTATTCTTCTGGCAGTACACCACCAAGCCCTTCAGGGCTTTGTTCTGGAAATGTGACTAAGGTGACGAGGGAATGAGGAAAGGACAGATACAAGTACTGAAACGCTAGGATCAGGTGTGCCACACGTGTTCTGATGAAGACACACCAGCAAAAAAGCAACCTGGAAAATTTGCTTTATTTTATACATATAAGTTGAGGAGGTGGGTTTATTGTATGTAGCTAGATACAGAGCTGAGTGTGGTGGGTTGAATGAGACTGGTCCCTATTGGCTCCTATGTTTGAATGCTTGGTCTCTAGTTACTGGAAGTGTTAGGGAAGAATTAGGATATGTGGCCTGTTGGAAAAGATACAGCCTTGTTGGAGGTGGTGTGTCACTGTGGCTGGGCTTTGAGGTTTCAAAAGCGAACACCAGGCCCAGTCTTCCCCTCTTTCTTTCTCTGACTTCTCCAGCGCCATGCCTGCTGTCTGTGTGCTTCCAGCCAGGTGTGGACTACCTTCTGAAACTGTAAGCAAGCCCCCAATTAAATGCTTTCTTCTCTATACTGTCATGGTCATGGTGTCTCTTCACAACAACAGAACAGTAATTAAGAAAGTAGGTTTGTGGCACACAGATGAACAAGGAGGCAGACTTCACTAATCTTGGCATAGGAGTTCTCTATGGGAGAACTGTCTCAGGCTGCTGTGGCTGATAGATTCTTCATACACTGGTCGGTCATTCAGAAACACTAATACTTGGACCAGTGGAAGGTTTTGAGCCTGACTTAGGGAAGGTTTCGCTCACAAAGATAGAAAATGTATGAATGTCTGGTGTTTTATTCTGAATGTCTTCCTCAGAGTAGGAGGGATGATTTTTTTGTAGAGGCAGGGAGGGGACAAGTCAGGCAGAGAACCTGTTTGGACAGAAGCACACGCTTAGCTGCAGTACCAGCTAGAGTTTTCTTGTAGTTTCTGAGTCTTCCCTTCAGTGTTCTCTGCAGTACATGGTTGTCATTTTTTTAAAGAGTCATTTATTGTCTGAAGCAACCTCTGGATTCTCTTTCTGTGTTACATTTCTTATTTGTGTTTAAAAGTCTCCTCTCTTTCTAGATTGTATCGTGAGCATGACAACTGAGAAGGCATGTCTGGAACCTGCAAAATAAAGTTAATGCTCTTCTCTTTTGTCTATTTCTGAGTCAGGATTTGTTTCTCAGACTTTTGTATCAAAGACTTTTACCTGGTGGCAGACTTTTTGCCTCGGTGGTCCCATGGAATGAGACTGTTATATAACCAGTTTGACCTTCACCATCATAGACTTCCTTCGTCTACAAATTATATTTTTTTCCTCACTTGGCCAGAGCTCAGTCTGGACTTTTTTTCTTTCTTCTTGATATAGCTAGTTATTAGCTTTGAGCAATCGCACATCAGAGGCTCTTGTGAAACAGGTAACAGACTGACTTAAGGCTCTGGCAAGATTTTAAAGTAAAATGGGGTGGGGGCTGAGTCTATTGACTGAGAATGCTACTATAATCTTTATTCACTTATTAGTCAGGGATAGCTTTGTTTCCAGAATGCTGGAGACCTACTATGGGGTTCAGACTACCCATGACTGCCCTGTAGTCAGTATTTTGTTGTCTTTTACTAAACAGTGAAGCTTTAGTAACTGCCCTTAATCATAGTAACCAACCCCAAAGAGATATCTAATTGTTGAGAAGACACCACCTTTCTTAAGGGATTGCCATCTGTATCAACTCCAGCAACAAGCCTTAGCCTTTTAAAAATTATTATATAATTACATAATATCCTCCCTCCATTCACTCCCATATACACCCCTTGTTTTCTCTCAAATTCATGGCCTCTTTTTCTTTAGTTGTTGAATGTATGCATATACATATATTCATAAATGCAAAAATATAACCTGCTCAGTACATATACTATTATCTGTATGTATATGTTTATCAGAGAATGACCAATTAGCATTTTTTATGCATTTAAATTAAATGGCTTATTTATGTCTGGTAGACCCTATATGTGAGCATTCATTAGTGACCTCCTGTGTTTACCAAAGCTTTGATTATTTGTTTATCCCCATTTAATAAACCAGTCTTTAGTTCTTTCAACTGGTTTTATGAAGGCTTTACAATGAACACAGCATCAGAATCATATAGAAGTTTCCTCCTAAGGGTGATGATGTCACTTAGCTGCTAGCATATTAAGGCTTCTGGTGAATGAACTACTTTTATTTCCCCCTTTCCTAGGGTATAGTCCCTTAGTGTCCTAGCCCAGAGAGTACATTATTTGATGAACTTCCTTGACAGCTACATTTTTACCCTCTGTGAGGCCAAGAGAGGCTCTACTTAGATTTTTAGTAGTTCTCCCTGAATAAGATATCTTTAGTGATGCAAGTTAGTATGAAAACTAAGTCAGTTAAAGAACTTTAAACTCATGGAGATGGTTAGAAGGTAGAAGGTTAAAGTCAGGGGCCAAATATGTATGAACTGGACATTGGGAAGGTACACCAGGCCATTTAACTCTCATAAATGTGGCATATTTAATTCTGCTGTTTTGTATAGAATTTACTGTTATAAGAGAAAGAACCATTTGTTGGAATGAAAATAGAAGCTGTTGGGGGCGGGGGGGAAGAGGGTGGAAGGGTGGGACAAGAAAGGGGAATAGGGAAGGGTTTGCGACTGAGATGTAACTTGAAAAAAAAATAAAGTACTTATTAAAAAAAAAAAGATATCTTTAGTGGAAAAAAATAGCCAGGAAGCTTTCTTGTCTCTTTGTTTTCTTGTCCTAAATATTTTTTTCTCTAACTACTTGATGTATTACCAGTAGATTATGAAATTTTATGTTCAGCCTGGAGCAATGACTTAGCAGTTAAAAGCACTGGATGCTCTTTGAGAGGAGCTGGGTTCAGTTCTTAGTACTCATATGGTGGCTCACAACTGTCTAACTTTACTACCAGGGGATCTGATGCCTTCTTCTATCCTCATCTAGAACTAGACATGCGAGGTGCACATACATACACTGAGGCAAAATATTAATACTATACATAATAAATAAATAAATAAAGCTAAAAATATAATAATAAAAATTAAAAAAATAATACCATGTGGCTTTCCCCATCATTGTAAGCAGTACTGTTCATCCATTTACTTTGTTCTTATTTTGGAAATGAAAAGCCCTGCTTTTAAAATGTAACAGAGACATCATTCAGCAGGACCACAGCAGCATCTCCAGGGAAGGATTGGTTCCTTTGTTTTCTTTCTTATTCTCAGACTGTGGGGAAGAAGTTCTAGATGTGTAACCTTACTTTTTGGTTACTTTATTGGGCTCTATTTCCTATTATCTTTCTCCACCCCAACCCTTCCAAATCCTCAACATCAGATAGGAGAGAAAGAAGGTTAGTGGGGAAAGGAGGTACAGATATTTTTAGACTACTTCCTGCTGACTAGTGGCATAGAGCTCCTTGGGGCAAGTACAATCTTCATCATCAGGGTATATCACCAACCAGCAACCAGCAATCCAGCAACAGCAGTGGCAGTAGCAGGGGAAGCAGCAGCCACTGCAACCTCTCTGGGCTGTGGCAATTTTATACCCTCTCAAGAATCCCCAGAATTCCAAATGTAAAGTTGGCAAAATCACCCCCCTGCCAGAGAATGAGACAAATCATAGTTAGCTGCTCTGGACAATCTGCAGCAGCCCCATATCCCATCCCAAATTTTCACTACACAGATGTTTTCCATTCTAAGTTGTTTTCATACTTGGTACAACTGGGCTCCTTAATCTTGGTCTCAGTCCACAGTGCTTTGGTTTCATTTTATGTTCACATGTCTCAAATCCCCATTCCTTTCAGAACTGGCACTGCGGGTTTGTGTTCATCAATGGACGTAATCTCGGGAGATATCGGGACATTGGGCCTCAGAGAACACTGTACCTTCCTGGTCCCTGGCTTCATCCAGAAGACAATGAGGTGAGTTACCCAATCCTACCTCAAGGTGTCCTAAACTCTTAGATGGGTCTTTGTTCTCAGGTTCCAGTGTTTTCTTCATCTTGTACATCTAGTTTGACTATTTTCACCCCTAGTTTTCTTTCTTCCCAGATCATCGTGTTTGAGAAGATAAAGAAGGGTCCTCACATCCAGGCTACAAACAAGTTCCAGCTGTGACTCTACAACACAGGTCCTGGATTGTTGGATCCATCCCTGAATGTTTCTTCAGGATATTGATCACTACTCAGAATATCAATAGTATTGCCTGCAGAAAAATATGAAAATAACCTAAACAACCAGAGAAATTATTACATATCCTATACTATCCATTTAGTTATTATTCTTTTAAAAGTTGTTTTTTAAAAATTCAAAAATTTTATTCATTTACTCTACATCCCAATTACATTCCCCCTACCCTCCTCCCAGTAAATACTATTCGTAGTCTATAGTCTTCAAAATCATTAATAAACAAACATATCAGTTAAATGCTTAATTCTTAGTAGGTTCTTTTTAGTTTCTTTTTGAGACAGTTTTTCTCAGTGTAGCCCTGGCTGTCCTGGAACTTGCTCTGTAGACCAGACTGGCTTTGAACTCACAAAGATCCACCTGCCTCTGCCTCCTGAGTGCTGGGATTAAAGGCATGTGCTACCACTGTCTGGCTGTAACTGTTAATAGGTTCTTATTCTCTGCCTAGATGTGACTTTAGAAAGGAACAGAATAAAAACAAATTTAACTTCTGCTTCCTCATTTGGGAAGAAAATAATTATCTTGAATTTAGGGGAGATTAAACAAGCTAGCCTTCCCTTGCGAAAGAGAGAACTGAAATAATGACTTGTAAAACCATGGTTTTTTTTTTTTTTTTGTGTGTGTGTGTGTTATGTATCTGGTGGAGGAGGAGACAACATAGGTCAATGCTCAATGTCTTTAGGCATTTCCCTGTCCTCTTTGTCTTCAAGGTGATCTCTTGGGTGACATCTAATTGAAGAACAAATAGTAATTAGGTTTGGTTCAGATATATGTGACAGCAAGCACTGAGCCCTTTCTAGCTTATTCCTTCTTGGTTTTCTGGGTATAGTACAGCATCTTACTTATAGTGGATAGGTATTAGTGAGATTAGCAGACATCCACAAATTATCCAACAAATACCCTCAAATACACCATTGGAAGCCAAATGCATTCTCTCCTATAAAGAATACACTGGCCCAACCTCCAGCCATTGATCTTTCATAAGATCTTCTCACCTTGTCCATTACAGTGCCTATGGACTTCAGGCAATGTAGTAAGTGGTCAAGTCAGATGTCCAAGAAAGGAAGAAATCACCTCCTTTTACATATACTAATTTTAATATTCAGATTATTGCTGGGTTTCAATAAAAATCGAAATATAAAAGAGTAACATTGATCAAATAGACTTCTTTTTGAAAAGATTTTTCAATAATGTGTGTGTGTATGTATATGTGTATGCATGTGAGTATAAATATCACTGAAGAACAAGGAATGCAGGTTTTTTTTGGGGGGGCACCCAACTTGGGTTCTGGGAATGGGATTCTGGCTCTCTGTAAGAGCAGGGCATACTTTTAGTGGCTGAACCCTCTCTAGTAAAGTAAGAGTCACTCTGTGGGTAATCAGAAAGCACTAGCAGCTGTTATTATATGAGAAGCTAGTGTGTTAGGTTTGAAATCATGCATAAAAACATTTGGTAGAGGATTATAGGAGAGGGAGATAGACACAATTTATAATAACTGGAATCTCATGCATACATAACCAAATCCCAGCTCTCAAGAGGTTGTTTCTTCATTTTTAAAAAATGTTTATTTATTACTTCAAGTTACATCTTCATCACAGTGCCCTCTTTCCACCCCTCCCAGTCTCACCCTCCCACCCTCCCACCCTCTACCCATTCTTCCTTCTATCCTACTCCTCTGGAGTGGGTTGTTCCTACATAACAGTCCCCTGCCCCAGTTCAGCAGTCATATGAGGGCTAAGAGCTTCCTTGTGTACTGGGGGCTTACATAGCAGCACCACTAGGGCAAAGTGTCTTACTAATAGGTAACAAAGTCTATGTTTCTGTTCCTTTGGTGAATTGGTTGTAGTTTAGTTATCCTGTACTATATGGCTAAAATCTGATTATAAGTGAATAGATGCCATGTGCATCATTCTGAGCCTCAGTTAGCTCACTCAGGATGAGCTTTTCAAGTTCCATCCATTTGGCTGCAAATTGCATGATTTCATTGTTTCTGATGGCTGAGTAGTATTCCATTGTGTAGATGTACCACAGTTTTTTTGTTTTTTATACATTCCTTAGTTGAGGGACATTTGTGTTGTTTCCAGTTTCTATAAGGCTGCTATGAACACAGAGGAGGAAATGTCCTTGTGGTTTGGTGAGGAATCATTTGAATGTATACCCAGAAGAGGTATGGCTGAGTCTTGAGGTAGAGCTATTGCAAAGTTTCTAAGATATTGCCAGACTGATTTGCATAGTGGTTGTACAATCTTGCACTCTCACCAGCAATGGAGGAGTGTTCCCCTTTCTCCACAACCTCTCCAGCATGTGCTGTCATTTGAGCTTTTGATCTTAGCCATTCTGAGAGTTGTGAGATGGAATCTCAGAGTCATCTTGAGTTGCATTTCTCTGATGATTAAGGATGCTGAACATTTCTTCAAGTGTCTCTCAGCCATTAGGGATTCCTACTTTGTGAATTCTCTGTTTAGCTCTGTTCCCCATTTTTTGATTGGATTATTTGGTTTCTTGACATTTCATTTCTTGAGCTCTTTGTAAATTTTAGATATTAGCCCTCTGTCAGATGTGGGGTAGGTGAAGACTTTTTTCCTAATATGTAGGTTGCCGTTTTGTTCGAATGACAGTGTCTTTTGCCTTACAGAAGCTTTTCAGTTTCATGAGGTCCCAATTATTGTTTGTTGGTCTTAGAGCCAGAGCTGTTAGTGTTCTGTTCAGGAAGTTGTTACCTGTGGCAATGAGTTCTAGGGTTTTCCCCACTTTCTCTTCTAATAGATTTAGTGTGTCGGGCTTTATGTTAAAGTCTTTGATTCACTTGGACTTAAGTTTTGTACCAGGTGATAAGTATGGGTCTAATTTCATTCTTTTACATGTCAACATCCAGTTGGACCAGCACCATTTGTTAAAGATGTTGTCCTTTTTCCATTGTATGGTTTTGGCTTCTTTGTCAAAAATTAAGTGACCATAGGTGTGTGTGTTCATTTCTCGGTGTTCAATTCGATTCCATTGGTCCACTGGTCTGTTTCAATACCAGTACCATGCTGTTTTTTAATTACTGTGTAGTACAGCTTGAACTCTGGGATGGTGATACCTCCAGATGTTTTTTTATTGTACAGGATTGATTTAGCTATTCTGGTTTTTTGTTGTTCCATATGAAATTGAGAATAGCTTTTTCCAGGTCTATAAAGAATTGTGGTGGTATTTTAATAGGAATTGCTTTGAATCTGTATATTGCTTTTGGCAGAATGGCCATTTTTATTATGTTGTTCCTACATATCCATGAACATGGGAGATCTTTCCATCTTCTGATGTCCTGTTCAATTTCTTTTTTCAAGGACTTGAAGTTCTTGTCATACAGGTTTTTCTATTGCTTGGTTAGAGTTACCCCCAGGTATTTTATATTGTTTGTGGCTATTGTAAAGGGTGTTGTTTTCCTAATTTCTTTCTCACCCATTTATCTTTTGTATAAAGAAGGGCTTCTGATTTTTTTTTTTAGTTAATTTTGTATCCAGCCACCTTGCTGAAGGTGTTTTTCAGTTGGATTAGTTCTCTGGTGGAATTTTTGGCATCACTTATGTATACTATCATATCATCTGAAATGGGGATAATTTGACTTCTTCCTTTCCTGTTTGTATCCCCTTGATATCCTTTAGCTGTCTTATTGCTCTAGCAAGAACTTCATGTACTATGTTGAAGAGATATGGCAAAAGTAGGCATCCTTGTCTTGTCCCCGAGTTTAGAGGAAATGCTTTAAGTTTCTCTCCATTTAATTTGATGTTGTGTACAGGCTTGCTGAATATCACCTTTATTATTTCTAGGTATGGTCCTTGAATGCCTGTTCTCTCCAGGACTTTTATCATGAAGGGATGTTGGGTTTTGTCAAATGCTTTTTCAGCATCTAGCGAGATGATCATGGGTGTTTTTTTTCTTTCAGCTTGTTTATATGGTGAATTACGTTGATGGATTTTCCTATGTTGAACCATTCTTGCATTCCTGGGATGAAGCCTATTTGATCATGGTGTGATACGTTTGATGTGTTCTTGGATTCAGTTTGCCAGTATTTTATTAAGTATTTTTGCATCTATGTTCATGAGGGAAATTGGTCTGAAGTTCTCTTTTTTTGTTGAGTCTTTGTGTGGTTTAAGAGTCAGGGTGACTGTGGTCTCATAGAATGAGTTTGGCAGTGTTCCTTCTGATTCTATTTTGTGGAAGAGTTTGACAAGTATTGGTATTAGCTCTTCTTGAAGGTCTGGTAGAATTCTGTGCTAAAACCAACTTGCCCTGGGCTTTTTTTGGTTGGGAGATTTTTAATGACTGTTTCTATTTCCTTAGGAGTTATAGGGCTGTTTAATCTGTTAACCTGATCTTGATTTAACTTTGGTAGATGGAATCTATCAAGAAAATTGTCCATTTCACTTAGGTTTTCAAATTTGGTGGAGTATAGATTTTTAAAAGTAGGACCTAAAGATTCTCTTGATTTCCTCAATGTCTGTTGTTATTTCTCCTTTTTCATTTCTGATTTTGTTGAATTGAGTTTTTTCCCTCTGCTTTTTTATTTAATTTGGCTAAGAGTTTGTCTTTTTGTTGATTTTCTAAAAGAACCAACTCTTGGTTTCATTGATTCTTTGTATTGTTCATTTTGTTCCTGAGTTGTTGATTTCAGTCCTAAGTTTGATGATTTCCTGCCTTCTGATCCTATTGGGAGTGTTTGCTTCTTTTTTTTTCCAGATCTTCCAGTTCTGCTGTTGACTTGCTAATATGAGCTGTCACAATTTTCTTTTTGAAGGCACTTAGTGCTATGAACTTCCCTGTAACACAGCTTTCATTGTGTCCCATAGGTTTGGGTATGCTGTGCCTTCATTTTTGTTGGATTTTAAGATGTCTTTGATTTCCTTCTTTATTTCTTCCCTGACCCAGTAGTCATCCAGTAAACAGCTGTTCAGTTTTCATGAGTGTGTAGGCTTTCTGTTATTTCTGTTGTTGTTGAAGTCTAGCTTTATTCCATGGTGTTCTGATAACAAGTGGTTCTTTCAATTATCTTGTATCTGTTGAGGCATGCTTTGTGTCTGACTATATGGTTGATTTTGGAGAAGGTTCCATGCGATGCTGAGAAGAAGGTGTATTCTTTTCTGTTGGGTGAAACATTCTGTAGATATCTGTTAGGTCCATTTGGTTCATGACTTCTGTTAGACTCATTATTTCTCTGTTTGTTTTCTGTCTTGATGACCTGTCCATTGTTGTGAGTGGAGTGTTGACATCTCCCATTACTAATGTGTGGGAATTGATGTGTGGTTTAAGCTTTAGAAGAGTTTCTTTTACAAATGTAGGTGCCCTTGCATTTGGGGCATAGATATTCAATATTGAGGTGTCATCTTGATGAATACTACCTTTAAGAGTATGTAGTACCCTTCTCTATCTTTTTTGATTGACTTCAGTTGAAAGTCCATTTTATTTGATATTAAGATGGCTACTCCAGCTTGCTTCCTGGGTCCATTTGCTTGGAAAACCTTTTCCCAGCCCTTTACTCTGAGGTAGTCTCTATCTTTGTTAGTGAGATGCATTTCTTGTGTGCAGTGAAATGATGGGTCTTGTTTACGAATCCATTTAGTAAGCCTATGTCTTTTTATTGGGGAGTTGATTCCATTGATGTTGATGGATACTAATGAGCAAAGGTTGTCATTTCCTATTATTTTGGTGTAGGTGGTGGTTGTATGTTTCTTTTGGTTTAGCTGTCATGGAGTTTTTTGCTTCCTTTCTTTTCTTGTGTGTAGTTATCTTCTCTGGGTTGGAATTTTCCTTCTAAAATCTTCTCTAGGGCTGGATTTGTGGGTAGATATTGTTTAAATTTGATTTTTTCATGGAATATCTTGTTTTCTCCATCTGTGTTGATAGAGATTTTTGCTGGGTATAGTAGTCTGGCTGGTCACCTATATTCTTTCAGGGCTTATAGGATGTCTGCCCAGGCCCTTCTGGATTTTAAAGTTTCTGAGGAGAAGTCAGGTGTAATTCTGATGGGTCTGCCATTATATGTTACTTGACCTTTTTCTCTTACAGCTTTTAATATTCTTTCTTTGTTCTGTACATTTGGAATTTTAATTATTATGTGGCAAGTGGAGTTCTTTTCCGATCTAATCTGTTTGGTGTTCTGTATGCTTCTTGGAATTTTATTGGCATCTCTTTCTTTAGGTTTGGGAAGTTTTTTTCTAAGATTTTGTTGAAGATGTTTCCTGTACCTTGGAGTCGGGAGTCTTCTCTTTCCTCTATGCCTATAATTCTTAGGTTCAATCTTTTCATTGAGTCCTTGATTTCTTGGATGTTATGGGTGAAAGCTTTTTTAGATTTCTCATTTTCTTTGGTTGTTGTACTGATTTCTTCCATTGAATCTTCCATGCCTGAGATCCTGTCTTCCATCTCTTGTATCCTATTTTTGATACTCATGTCTGTAGTTCCTGTTCTCTTCCCTTGATTCTCCACCTCTACGCTTATCTCTGATTGTGTTTTCTTTATTGCTTCTATTTCCTATTTCAAATCTTGAACCATTTTATTCATTTTATACGTTTCCTGTTCCAATTTGCTTGCCTTTGTCTGCAAAACTTTTAAATCTTTTGAATATTTCATTGCCTTGTCTCTTTGTTGTTCGTGTTGGGCTGTGTTGGCTTAGAGGTTTCTAAAAATATTCTCCAATGCTTTTAGTTGTAAAATTGAAGATTCTTTGTATTCTTTCAGTATTTTAATTTCTTCTTGAAAGGACTCCATCATTTTCCTAAGTATAGATTTGTCATCATTTTCATGTGTTTCAGCTGTGTTGGGATGTTCAGGGCTTGTTGTGTTAACCTCGCTGAATTTATTGCAGTCATATTTCCCTGATTTTTGTCAGTTTTGTTCTTCCGCTGACCTTTACTCATCTGGTTGCCCTAAGCTGATTGTTTCTGATGTCTTCTGGACCGTTTCAGTGGCACTGCCAGTCCTCTTTAGGGTGTTGTAGCAACCTTGTGAATATTTGGCACTCAGGTAGCTGGGAGCTACCTCTATCTGGCAGTTGGGGCTACCCCCCAAGACCCTGCAGTGATTAGACCTGCAGGAGACTGTACTGGTGCAGGAAGAGCAGCCCTCTGCCCTGTCTGTGCACAATGTTGTTCCAAGTGATTGTATATCCAGTAGAGGGACCTTTATGATCAACACCTTTCTGAGTAAGCTCAGATATGCTGTGCCTTCCTTGCCAGCTGCTGCATGACTTTCCCGGCTCTGAGGCAGGGTCTGCACTGGTCTATGCTCTGTGTTCTGGGCCTGTTCCCCATGCTGCTGGTCTCTGCTTTGGACCTGAATCTGTGTTCCTCTCCATTAACCTCCACTTTGGGCCCTGAGACTGCCTCAAGCCACTGACCTCTGCTTTCGGCCCCAAGCCTGTCCACTTGCTGTGTTTTTGAGCAACTCTTTCCCACTTCCATGGCTCATTCCTCTGCCTGGGTTCCGCACCACACCCCGCTGCACTCCACACCACACTCCCCACTGACTGGGTCCACGCCATGCTGCTGCACCCAAAGGCTTGGTTTCCGTGCTGCTCCGAGGCCCATAGACTGAGTTGGTGTGTTTACCTGAGTGTCTGAGGGTCCCACGAGGGACCCCCACTAGTCCTTGAGTTCACCAGGTGAGATCCTGCGGGTTCACACTTCTCAGGATGTTGCTCAGATTGTTTATATTTCTGTGATGTTGTAGCTATTTTACCCTGAGCTCAAAATGTGTCCCTGCCCACTGCTGCCATCTTGGATCTGCCATTTATCTTTTTCGTAAAGACCGGCTACCGGCTACTGATGATTTTGAGTTAATTTTGTGTTCAGCCACTTTGCTGGACGTGGTTTTTGTTTTTTTGTTTTTTTTTGTTTTTTGTTTTGACTGGACGAGTTTTCTGGTAGAATTTTTGAGGTCACTTATGTATACTATTGTATCACCTGTGAATAGGGATACTTTGACTTCTTCCTTTCCAATTTGTATCCCCTTGATATCTTTTAGTTGTCTTATTACTCTATCTAGAACTTCAATTACTATGTTGAATAGATATGGAGAGAGTGATTTTAGTGGAATTGCTTTAAGTTTCTTCCCATTCAATTTGATGTTGGCTATCAGATTGCTGTATATTGCCTTTATTAAGTTTAGGTATGGGCCCTTAATCCCTGATCTCTCCAAGACTTTTATCATGAAGGGGTGTTGGATTTTGTCAAAGGCTTTTTCAGCATCTAATGAGATTATCTTGTAGTTTTTTTTCTTTCAGTTTCTTTATATGGTGAATTACATTGATGTATTTTTAGATGTTGAACCATCCTTGCATTCCCAGGATGAAACCTACTTGATCATGGTGGATGATATTTTTGATGTCTTCTTCGATTGGTTTGCAAGTATTTTATTGAGTAATTTTGAATCAATGTTCATGAGGGAAATTGGTCTGAAATTTTCTTTCTTTGGTGAGTGTATGGTTTATGTATCAGGTTGACTGTAGCTTCATAGAATGTGTTAGGCAATGTTCCTTCTGTTTCCATTTTGTGGAATTGTTTGAGGAGTATTGGTATTAGTTCTTCTTTGAAAGTGTGGTAGAATTTTGCATTAAAACCATCTAACTCAGAAAGATACACATGGCATATATTCACTTATTACTGGATTTTAGTCATATAGTACAGGATAATCATCCTACAATCAATAACCCCAAAAGAATAGGAGCATAGACTTGGTTACCTGTTACTGGGACACTCTACCTTAGTGGAACTGCCATATATCCCCCCTGTGCAAGGGGAAGTTCTTAGACATCATGTGACTAATGAACTGAGGGGTGCTGATACACGGAGGCACCCCATGACAGAGGGATGGGATGGGTGAGAGAGGGGGGTAGAGGGTGGAAAGGCGGGACCGGGAGGGGATGGAGGGAGGGTAGGTAATGGAGAGGTAACTTGAAGTAATAAATAAATGTTTAAAAAAACCCATCTGGCTCTGGGCTTTTTTGTTTGGGAAACTTTTGAAGACTGTTTCTATTTCCTTAGAGGTTATAGGACTGTTTAAATTATTTACCTGATCTTGATTTAACTTTGGTAAGTGAAATCTATCAATCTATTGATTCTTTGTATTGTTCTCCTTATTTTTAAGTTACCGATTTCATCCCTGAGTTTGCATATTTCCTGCCATCTGCTCCTTTTAGGTATGTGTGCTTTTTTTTGTTCTAAAGCTTTTAGGTATGCTTTTAAACTGCTAGTATGAGAACTCTCCAGTTTGTTTATGAAGGTGCTTAGTGCTACAAACTTTCTTCTTAGCATTGCTTTCATTGTGTCCCATAAATTTGGGTATGTTCTGCCTTCATTTTCATTGAATTTCAGAAAGTCTTTAATTTCTTTATTTCTTCCCTGATCCAGAGGTCATTGAATAGAGAGTTGTTCAGTTTCCATAAGTTTGTAGACTTTCTATTGTTTCTGTTGTTGTTGAAGTACAGCTTTAATCCATTGTTATCTGATAAGATACAAAGGGTTATTTCAATTTTTTGTATCTGTTGAGGCTAGCTTTGTATCCAAGTATATGGTCAGCTCTGGAGAAGGTTCTGTGAGGTGCTGAGAATAAGGTATATTCTTTTGTGGTTGGGTAAAATGTTCTTTACATATTTATTAGGTCCATTTGATTCATGACATTTGTTAGTTTTATTATTTCTCTGTTTAGTTTCTGTCTCAGTGACTTGTGCATTGGTGAAAGTGGGATGTTGAGGTCTCCCACTATTCATGTGTAGGGTTCAATGTGTGATTTAAGCTTTAAAATTGTTTCTTTTGTGAATGAGGGAACCCTTGCATTTGGGGCCTAGATGTCCAGAATTGAGATGTTGTCTTGGTTGATTTTTCCCATCTCTTTGATTAATTGTGGTTGAAAGTCTATTTTATTTGATACTAGAATGGCTACTCCAACTTGCTTCTTTCAGCACTTTACTCTGAGGTTATGTCTATTTTTGTTGTTGAGGTGTGTTTTTGTATGCAGCACAGTGATGGATCTTGTTTTCACATTCATTTTTGTTAGCCTGTGTTTTTTTTTTAATTAGGGAATTGAGTACATTGATGTTGAGAGATATTACTGACCAATAATTGTTAACTCTGTTTATTTTGATGTTGGTGGTGGTGGTGGTGGTGGTGGTGGTGGTGTGTGTGTGTGTGTGTGTGTGTGTGTTGAGTATGCTTCCCTTCTTTTCATTTTGTTAATGTGGGGATATATATTTCCTCTGTTTTCTTGGGTGTAGTTAGCCTTCTTGGTTTGGAATTTTCCTTTTAGTATCTTTTGTAGGGCTGAATTTATGGGCAGATATTGTTTAAATTTGCTTTTGTTATGAAATATCTTGTTTTCTCCATCTATAATGATTAAATTTTTGCTGGGTATAGTAGTCTAGGCTGATATCTGTGGTCCTTTAGGGCTGCAACATATCTTCTTAGTCCCTTCTGTCTTTTAGGGCCTCTAGTGAGAAGTTGGGTGTAATTCTGATATGTCTACCTTTATATGTTACTTGGCCTTTTTCCATTGCAGGTTTTAATATTCTTTCTTTGTTCTGTGCATTCAGTGTTTTGATTATTATGTGGTAGGAGAAATTTCTTTTTTGGTCCAATCATTTTGGTGGTCTGAAAGATTCTTGTATGTTTATAGGCATGTCTTTTTTTAGGTTGGGGACATTTTCTTCTATGACTTTCTTGAAAATATTTTTTAGGCCTTAGAGCTGGGAGTATTCTCCTTCTTCTAATCCTATTATTCTTAGGTTTGGCCTTTTTATAGTGGCCCAGGTTTCTTGGATGTTTTATGTCAGGAACTTTTGAGATTTGACCATTCTTTGACCAATGTAAGATTCTTTCTTCTATCTCTTGTATTCTGTTGGTGATGCTTTTGTCTGTAGTTCCTGTACTCTTCCTTAGGTTTTCTGTCTCCACGATTTCCCCCAGTTTGTGTTTTCTTTGTTGCTTTCATTTCCATTTTCATGTATTGGACAGTTTTAGTCATTTCCTTCACTTGCTTCTTTGAGTTTCCAGTAATTCTTTAACAGATTTATTAATTTCATTCACTGTTTGCATTTTCATATATTTCTTTAAGGGATGTATTCATTTTCTCTTTAAAGGCCTCTATCATATTTATAGGGTTGGATGTAAGGTCAATTTCTTGTGTGTGAGTTGTTTTAGGTTATCCAGACCTTGCTGTAGTAGGATAGCTGTGCTCTGAAGGTACCATATTTCCCTGGCTCTTGTTGATTGTGTTCTTATGCTGGCCTTTAGCCATTTGGTTGCCCCTGACTGTTACTGGCTGTTCCTTGAGCAACTGGCATGGATGTTCCTGGTGCAGCAGGACTGGTGGAGGCCATTTAAGCAGTGTCTGGACAATGGAGCTCAGGGGGACAGCACACAGCTCAGGGAAGCTGGGTGTACCCCAGGGGACTGCCACATTTTCTTCTTAGATACTACATTTTTTTCCTTTGGCTTTCTTCTCCTTTAAAGTATAAGTAGTATGATAGAACTATAAATATGATTTTGCACTGAACAGTTACAAATACACAATTCAGATGTTACAAGGCCTTTTGCATACTGATAAAAATCCTTTTGAATTTTGGATGATCTAAGACCATATGTGCTATCAGGGCACAAAGGAAACTAAAACACTAATTTGTTACATATAAGTTTCATCTCTTCATTCTGGTGACCCTCAGTAATATTATCTCCCTTCAACAATAGCATGGATCTATATGTGAAAATTTGCCCAACATATCTGATGGTACAGTGGGAGTCATGAGAGAAAGAGAGGCTAGGTCACGAGCCATGAAGCAAGAGGGTTCAGGAGCTGGGCTTGCTGCTGAAGCAATAATTCACTTCAAGAAAAATAATTTGGGTTCTTTGAGAACTGGATCAGTCTCTTCTGAAGGCAGAACCCCCAATGACCTAATGACTTTCCTCTACACATCCCATCCCTTAAAGCTTCAGGAGAACCATTCTATAATCCACAGACCCAAAGAAGCTAAGTGACAAAGAGGGCCCAAGGGAGGATGCTTGAATCACACTCAGAATGGGAAATAAAAATAGACATCTGAAATAAGTTGATGGAGGGAGGGAACTGGGTTGGAGATGGAGTGGAGGAGGGTGAGGGGGGATCAGGTGTGTGTGGGAGGACTGAGAAAGGGAAGGGAAATTAATGAGAGGGCATCTCTGGGATGGGAGAGGCTCCTGGGAGTCTATGGGGGTGACCCTAGATGAGACTCCTAGCAGTGAGGAATGGGGAGGAAGGAAAATGGAGCTTGAAGTCACCACTTCCTATAGCCAGGTGGGATTTCCAGTGGAGTGAGGGGAACACCAACCCACCAATAAAACGTTCGATCCAAAATTTGTCCTGCTTACAAGAAGTGTAGCAATAACAATGGAGCAGAGATTGAGGAAATGGCCAATCAATAACTGGCCCAACTTGAGACCCACCTCATGGGAGAGAGCCAACCCCTGACACTGACACTATTAATGATACTCTGCTATGCTTGCAGTCAGGAGCCTAGCATAACTGTCTTCTGAGAGGCTTCACTCAGCAGCTGATGGAAACAGATGCAGAGACCCACAGTAAAAAAATAGGTGGAGGTCGGGGAGTCTTGTGGAAGAGTGGGAGGAAGGACTGAGGAAGGCAGAGGGGTCAAGGACACCTACCACAAGAAGACCTACAGAGGAAACTAACCCAGGCCTACCAGGCTCACAGAGACTGAACCACCAAACAAAGAGCATGCATGAGCTGGATGTAGACCCCTACACATATGTAGCAGATGTGCAGTTTGTTCTTCATGTGGGTCCCCGTGACTGGACCAGGGTCTATCTCTGAGTCTGTTGCCTGCCTTTGGCTCCTGACCTCATCTTAGTCCTGCTTCTTCTTGAAGTGCCAGGGAGGGTTGATACCCAAGGGGGACCTTAGAGAAGGGGAGCGGAATAGGAAGAGGTAGATGTTAGGGTGGGACTATGAGGAGAGAAGGGAGAAGTCTGTGATCAAGCTGTAAAGTGATTAAATAAATAAATTAATGAAAAAAAAGAAATTTAACCAGTTATTATGTACATAACCTAGAAAACTGTAGTTTAGATAAACAATCAAAATTCTTGGAAGAATTGAAAGTTATTCGGCTTTGCTTTTGTGGAAATATGCATATATATACATATATAGTATATTTTTAGTAGATTTTGTAATTGCAGCTATGAAATAATAAAAGTCTTCCATTTTAAGATAAAAGTTTTCATGTGTTTCTATCAACAGCTAGTTTACTAAAGATATTTATCATAATATTTTGGTTTGTTTAGGACCAAGGATAAATTTCTAATGATTTAAATTTCTTAAATTGCTCCATATTTATTTTTATGAATAGAATACATTTTTATTATTTCTGTATCTTCTTCAAAGTTAAAATTATACTTATGAAGTTGTATCTAAGTAAAATAAGTACAATAAAGAAAAGCTTCTCTTGCCTCACCACTACCACACGGGGATCATGATTCTAGTATATGAACCTTTGAGGGACAAACGTAAATTACAGGGAAGTGTTGCTAATGCTGAAGAAAATTTAATTGGTGAGAAAAAAAAATTTTAAGCTCAATTTCCTAAAAACTGTAGTAAAAATATAGAAGTATTTCCAGCTCCATAGAAGGAAATAAGCAATAGAAATGTTTTACATTGAGAAAAATTTGTACTACCTTTAAAATTGTGATATGATTAATATACATATGTGTTTATGAAGTATGAACCCTTTTGAGAATTGCAAGTCAGTAGTTTTTAGTATAGTCTAACAACAAAGTTTTAAAAATAACACCACTTTGTTATTTTTCTCACTGCTGTGATAAAAATATCTGGAAAAGCACCTTATATTAGAGAGAGTTTGTTTTGTCTTACACTTTGAAGATGGTCATGGTGGCAGGGCATGCGGTAGTTGGGGAAGTTGCATCCCTAGTTGGGAAGTCGGGGGATTAAATTTTGGTTTTCAGTTTGCTCTCTTCTTTGCCTTCAGTCTGGGACCCCAGCCCATGGGATAGTGCCACCCATAGCCAGGGTAGGTTTTCCCGCACCAGTTAACCCAATCTAGAAATTTCCCTATAGACACACTCATGGGTTTATCTGCTAGTGATTCTAGGTCCTGTTACTGTTGGCAATCGATGTTACCTATCATAAACACCATCTGATTCTAGTATATTTTCATCTCACCCAAAAGAAGCCCTCAGGCCTTTAGCAGTCACTCACTATTCCCCTGTTTTCATCATTTTCTGGCAGCCACTCCTCACTCTTTGTGTCTTTGTGATATTTTTATGTATTAACACATATTTATTAATACTGAAAAAAACATCAATAAAATGCCCAAACCTTATAACCTAAAACCTATAATCTAAAATCTATAATCTATCTAAAAATGCCTTAATACCTAAAAACACTTTAATACCTATCTAAAAATACTTGACACAATTTTAACTTTCTTAAAAGGATATTAATATACTTAGTGTAGATCCATGCAGGATGGCTTGGTTTATGGCAGTCCCTTTCAAAGCTTAGTGTTCATTGGGCCTTACTTTACTAGTTCACAATGCCAGTTTATTTCCACCACCAAATTGTGGTCAGTTTATAAAGTCAGTGTATTTCAACTGCCAAACTGAGGCCAGCTTTCTTCATCAGCTGAAACTTCCTCTATGGCCTCCTTGGCCTGGCCAAACCTCACAACCGAAGGCCTCTCCAAGCGGCTTCCAAACTCCGCTTTCCTCGCACACTTTTCCCGAGCTCTGGGGACCCAAGACAGATGTCTTTAAAGAACCCTCTCTCAGTAAGTTTTATGCCATGCCTTTGCTTTAGGCTATAACAGTCTAAATTCTGTTAATGGTGTATCTTGCTGTGTGCTTCTCCAGCATGACTTCTCAATCGTTGAGGGCAGGAGAAAGAGAGACTGTGTGGAATTCTCATCTTATATATTGCATTTCTCTTGATACTTGGCAGTCTCGAGGGTCTATGAGAGTTATGTTGTTTTTCTTGATAACTAACATAATCTGCATGGCTTTCTAGGGTTTAGTCACGCCTCTATAACAGGGCGGTCCATGTTTTCATCTCCATGACCTTCAGGGATGCCAGTCCAAGATCCCTATGTGCTACTAGATGCTAAACTGAACTGTAAAAGGCCTAACTTCTACCACAGTGATGGACTAGTCTGTAAATTTTATGTTTATGTAATCAGAAAATATACAGGCCTTTGTATGACTTTTATCATTACATTTCTTTGTGTATGTGTGTGTGTGTGTGTGTGTGTGTATGCACACGTTTAGGTCAGAGGACAGTTTTTAGGAGTAAGTGTGCTCCTTCTATCATGTGGGTCTAAGGATCAAACTTAGGCCATCAGGTATGTTAGGCACCTTTCTATTGCTGTGGGAAAATACCACGACTAAAATCAATTTAGAGGAGAAAAGGATTTTTTTTTTTTTTTTGGCTTATAGTTCCAGAGGGGATGCGATCCACCATCGTGGGAAAGGCAGAGCATCAAGCAGGCATGGTGGAAGGAGCATGAAGCTGGCTGACTATACTTACTCTCTCACAGTAGCAGAGAGAGAGAGAGAGAGAGAGAGAGAGAGAGAGAGCAGAAGTGAGGTGAGGCTATAAGCCCTTGAAACCCACCCACAATGACATACTTTAACTTTCCCAAACAGTGCCACCAAGTGGGGACAAGGTATTCAAATGCATGAACCTATGATGGACATTTCTTATTCCAGCCAGCACACTGGGCTTGGCAAAAGGTGCCCTTACTGTGCGTACTTCAGAAAAGCACACAGACTTATGAAAAAGTTAGTTCCTGGTACTAGATGAAAGAAACTCATGAATACAAAAGAATGAAGAAGAAGAAGTTTTACTAATTCATCATTAGTCCATGCTCTGCTACCCTTCAAGACAAATCTTGTTTCTGCATGTGCAAACAACTTACATAAATCATGTGCATAGTGACGTTAGAGTAAGATCAAAGTGAAAAAGATTTTAATAATGTATTTTGTAGGAGTTACTTAATTTAAAATTTCTTTCAGGAGCAAACATGTATTGAGAACAGAATATAGGGATTTCTCTGATAAACTGTTTTCATCTTAGGTTTCACAAACTGAAAGTTAAAGGAAATGATTTTTCTCTGACATCTGCTATATATCATATGAAATAAGAGGGTTTGATCTCTGGATAATGCCTTCATGTTTTTCATACATGGTCTATTCTTTATTATATATGTCTGTATACAGAACAGTTTGTTATAGACATAGATGCACACAACTTTAAGTTTTTTTTTAATTCATAAAAGTTAGCAAGAATTCCCAAGTAAATAAGTTTTTGTTGAAGTCTCATGAATAAAGTGACACTCAGTTTGGTAAACATTCTATTCAATACCATGAATGGTGTATTAGTCAGCTTTTTATCACTACAATGAAATGTCAGGGGTGGCTAGCTTTATAAAGAACAGGTTTATTAAGCTTGTAGTCTTGAGAGTTCAGGCAGCCCTCGCTTAGGCTGTGCAGCCATCCTTTGGCATGGGTATCAATACTGAGAGTGTACTACTTACTAGTGGATGGGTGATTATATCTCATAATTGAGCAAAGATAAAGCCCAGACTGTTTTAGCAGCCTTCTCTTGACCTATTATGACATATCTCCAAAGACCTAAGGACATCCAAATAGGCCCTGTGTCTTAGAGGTCCTAGCACCACTCTGCGAAATGAGCCTTGGGACGTTACCTATTAAAAATGGATAAAATCTGTTAAGGCAGGCAGGACATGGGAGCAAGCAGGGAAGCCATGATGGCAGGGGCAAGAAGCCGGCTGGTCATGCTGCATTAACATTAAAAAAAGCTGACAGTGAACAAGAAAGGAGTGGGGCCATAAAACCCCAAGGCTTGCTTGGTATGGTGGCATACATCTTTAATCCCAACACTCTAGAGGTAGAGGCAGGTAGATCTCTGTGTGTTCAAGTCCAGCCTGGTCTACATAATAAGTTCCAGATCAATTAGGGCTATGAAGAGGGACCCTGCCACAAAACAAAACAAGACAAAAGACAAGACAAGACAAAACAAAGCACCATCGAGACCTGCCCCCAGTTTCTTTCTCCAGAAGGCTTTACCTTGTAAAGCTCCCCAAACATTCTCAGATTGTGTCACCAGCTTAGGACCAGGTGTTCAGATATGAGTCTATGTCAGGCATTTCATGTTTAAACCACAATAGTCCATCCATCTGTTTTCCTACATACTCAAATATGAGAATGTTCCTAATAATAATTGTTCTAGGAATTATATTTATAGTTTTCATAACAATCAAAAATATTGTTTTATTTTACTCTAGTCCCCCAATAAAACTAGCATATTTCACTTTATGTTATATCTCCCACCCATTCATATATATATATATACATATATATGAATGTGAATGGTTAGATATTAGCAACAGCTTCCAGTGATATGCCAAATTCCCAGTTGTGGCCAATTTCCGCTGTGTACTTTAAGTAACCTAAGTATCTCTCTATCACTCAGCGTGCAGTGGTCTCCTAAATAGTGTTATGTACTCCCTGGAAAGCCACCACCTTTGGTTGGTAACCAGGTCCCTGAAACTCATCTCCTTAAAGGTATGACCCTAGCAAGTCTCTATCCTCCGGCCTCCCTCACTGATTTTCACTCCTGAGCAGGGGCCCTGGCAGCATGCATGTCCCACCTGCTTCTTCCCCATAAAGAGAAATGAACACCGGGCGAGTCTCTTGACCTACTTCCCTCTTCCATCCTCACCTACCACAGTGTCTATTTGATCTCCTTTCTGGAATGAGTCCTTGAATAAGTTATCTATGTTTGCTATCTGGTTTTGTTGAGATAAAATACTCTGACAAAAGCAACTTGGGGGAGAAAGGTTCATTCTGGTCCACACTTTGAGGGCACGCAGTCCATCATGGCAATGAACTTGAGATACCTGGTCACATGACATCCACAGTCATGAATGCTGGTATTCAGCAACCTTTCTCCTTTTTATGTAGTCTGAGACCTCGGCCCAAGGAGTGGTGCCTAACCTGCACCTGGAAAACTCCCCATAGATGTGGCTGGAGGCTTGCCTCCTAGGTGATTCTAGAATCTGTCAAGTTGAAAACCCACACTGTCATGTTGTTTTCAGTTCCTCGTTCATTTTTATTTTTGTTATGAGCTCCTGGAACCTGGGATCAACCTTAGGCCCCTTCTAGACAAATGCCCTACATTAGATCCCCAAATTCTCTACATGCTTTTATTTTGAGCTGCTCATGCTGGCCTTGAACTCACTGAGCAGCTCAGATCCACACAGGTTGGTTCAGCTCACCAGTACCTGATGCATTCCACACACTTTGGTCCATTCTCAGCAGCTGCATCACCACAGCTCACTTCTTCTGCCCGGGACACTTGGTCCTGGTGACCTTCAGGATATTCCACATTCTGACTTCTCTCTTTTCCCGGCAGCTGTTGCTTCTGCCCTAGGAGTTCCTCCTTTTTTCTTGTTAGGTTTGTACCTTGTCCTCTCTATCTGTCATGGTTAGTTCATTGGTGATCTCATCCAAAGTATTAGTCCATAAAACCCTTAAATGGTATCTTCATCCCAGACTCTTTCTCAACATCAGGCTTCTATATTTAACAATATACTTATATTTATACTTGGCAGCACTTATATATCTCTCACACACAGTTCAGACTCTGTAAGCAAAGGCCTGGTTCCTGATATCCCCTAGTAAATTCATTCTTCTCATAGCCTTCCTGTCTTAAGCGGTGACAACTCTGGTTCTTACAGTTTCTTAAGCTTAGTATGTTAGCATCATTTCAAGTCCTCTTTATTTCCTGCTCTAGAAATAATGCATGGTTTTAGAAATCCCCTTATCTTTCCAAATATTTCCAGAAGCCCAGCGTGTTTCATCACCTCCATTGTTATCTTCCTCTTCAGAAACAACACCAATTCTCATGACAGTATCATCAGGATGTCCATATCAAGTAGGTGAACTTTAATGAACCTTACCCCAGACTCAGACTCATGACTGAGATGCTATTGCATTCTTAGCTTTTGGGTTAATGGAGAAAGCTTAACAACAGTTTCCATGACCATACACTGAAGTCATAAGGTATTAGATCAGACAGGCAAGTAGATAAAAATTAGCTAGAAAAACATAATCCCAGACGACCTTGGCTCCTCATGTGTAAAATCCCATATCTCTACATTCGCGCTGTTCTGCTCAGTCAAGTGCCTGGTAGTTTATGGCTCTGAATATAAATGTGGCTTCTCCATGGAACTGAAGTTCAGACTGATAAATTATTTATCTAAGAAGTTTTGTGATAGTAACAGAAGGTTGAGCAACACACAGATCATTGCAATATGCTAAATTATCTATTTCCCTGCTAGTCTTTCCTGTTTATGAGATTCCTAAACACAACAGCCAGAATGATCCTCCTAAACCATAATCAATGTCATGTCTAAACCTGAAGTTTCTCTCAGATTCAAGGCCCCACTCAGAGGCCCTCCATAGCCTGGCTTCTGCATTTCTCTGACCTCATTTCCTGCCTTTTGACATCACCCTTCTCCTCTCTTTCTGGCTTCCTGACTCTATTTGAACTGGAACACCTGGTTCTGGTCCTGCCTCAGTGCCCAGGTACTGGCTGTTTTCTTCGCTTGGGCAGCCTTTCCTCAATTAATAGCTAACTCCTACCTCCTTCAGATCTTTGCTCAGTTAACATTTTTCCAGGGAGTCTTTCTTCTCTGTAGCCCCCTAGAGCCCACCCCTAACCCTCCTCTCCTTATCTATTTTTATTTTGTCGTGGTGTTTATTACCTTTGAATATATTCTACAGTGTATTTTTTTACTATATTAGTTTTTGTCAGTTTTCTTTCCCAGACAGAGTAATGAGTTTTAAAGGGATGAGACTATTGGTTGTTGTGTCTACTGATACATCCCAAGCATCTGAAGACATCTGAACAAAGTTTATCATTTAATAAGTGCTTATTAAAAATGTGCCATTTTTATATTTAAAACAAAATTTTAGTTTATAATGTAATTACATCATTTCCTACTTCCTTTTCCTTGCTCCAAACCCTCCCATATAACCCTCCTATTGTCTTTCAAAATCATGGCCTCTTTTTTTTCATTGCTGTTATACCCACATGCATGAGTGCTCTCTCTCTTTCACACACACACACACACACACACACATACACATATGCAGACTCACAAGCATGCACAAATACAGCCTGCTCAGGCTGTATAATGTGTAGTGCATAAAACATATATTTGTGTGCATGTATTTTCAGGCCTGATTGTTTTATATTGGACAACCAGTTAGTGTTCTCTTCCCTGGAAAAGACCATTTTTCTTGCTCTCAGCATTCCATAGCTGCTTATAGTTCCTTGTGTAGAATTGAGGCCTCATGAGCTTTCCCCAGATTTTGATGGTAATTTTTTTTAATGAATATGATGATATTGAGTTAGATCATGGCCACACAGTCTTCCAAAGGCTGATGTTGTGAGTGATGGTTTGGACTGTGAAGGCCACAGACACAGTTCTGGACATTCGCAGGGTGTACACTACCTCCTTCCAGCATTGCTACCTCATTAGTTGGATTTTGGAGGCTTCTCTGCCTCTCAACTTTTTCCAGGGCTAAAATTTTCATTTTAGGATCTCCTATTTTGTTTTTGTCTACGATTGACTTGGTCCTAACTTATTTCCCGAAATTCCTGCACATTCTTAATTTCTTTCCTCAAGAGCCCTTACACTTGCCATCATAACTAGACATGGCTCCCACGAGCAGAGTAATATGTGGGCCAACCTCTGATACTTTCTCCATATAACTGATAGACTAGTTTTTAAATCAAGCTAAACCCCAAAGTTTCCATCATAGCCTTAGAAACCACTAAGCTAGCTTCTGCTTCAGCAATGGAGAAAACATTCTGATTTTGGGAGACCTGTTTGGTGACTTTAGAGGGCCCTACTCCCCTCTGTGGCTCTAAAGCAAAGGTCCTTGGCCTGCTGTTAGGATGTTCTATCAGAGGACCAGTCCATCTTCTCTTATTCTGGCAGGATGGTCCCCTCCTTCTGTTTACTTGTTTGCTTTTGCCTCCAATTTGCTACCTTGCCAAGTATTTATCTATCCTAGAAAAATGGACCCTTCCTGTCAAACTTTTTTTCTTTGTTCTTGGAACTGAAATTTCTCTTATTATTTGTCAGCTTTATGTGTTAGTACAAAATTCAGATCTGCAGCTGAAGAGATATTCTACAAACTGACACTCTGAAAAACTGCCTTATGCTGGAATGTCACCCAAATATCAGATAGTATTGCTGGGACGTGATTCTGTGCTGGACTAACTTTATTCAGCCTTTCCTAAAATTTAATAATTTTTTGTTTTATTTTTAATTATGTGAAGTGTATGTGTGCGTGTGTGTGCGTGTGTGTGCGTGTGCGTGGGTGCACATGTGTGCGTGAGGACCTGCACCAGTGTGTGGAGGCCAGAAAACATCCATGGAGTTTCTGGAGCTGGAATTACAGGTCACTGTGAGCCACCAATGTGAAACTAGGAAATGAATTCAGGTTATCTGCTGTTAACGGCTGAGCTATCTTTCCAGATCAAATGTAAAATGTTATGTATGACTCTTTTAAAAATAAAAGTTGAATGTGCTGTCAGTCAGGGCACATTCTATGGATCTATGGATCTAAGAGGAGAGTATTTTGGTCTTCACTTAGTGCTACTGAAATTTGAGCTACAATCAGCCATCAAATGTCTTCAGGACTTTCTACAATGCCCTGGCTTTTATTTAACCTGAGTTATTACTTCAAACCCATTTTTCTTTTTCAAACTTTGAGTTGTTTTCAAAAGGTTTTTTCCTCCACCCTTGCAGTCAGGCACACTTAATCCTTGCTTTGTAATGTAAAGCTGCGGGGAGTGACTTTCTCCTAGAGTTTGAGTATTCAAAGACACAGCAACACAGGCCCAATAGTTCTGCACCTGTCTGCACTTCATATAAAGGAAAACACCCTAAACTTAAGTGCTTCTGCGACTCTGGGTGGGAACTAGCCCGACCTGGGGAAGTTGGTAAATGTTAGATACCTGATTCCTGCCTAAAAGAGGCAGGCAATTTTGGGGCACTCAGACAAGTCTTGGGTTGGGCTGAGACTGACTCACTCCCGCCCCGCCCCCGCCCCGCCCCGGACTGGCCAGTCCCGAGTCGGGTCCCTGGTCTGCGTATGGCCTGGGAGCGGAGGCGGAGCCCCAAGCCTCAGCCAATGAGAGCCAGCGGGTCGGGCTGGCAGTAGCACGGTTGCCTAGGCGACCAGTTCTCGGCCCCGCCCCCTACCCCGTGGAGCCCAGGCTTTGGCGCGCCGCTCAGTGTGGCTGGAGTGGGAACCCGGGCGTTTACCAGCAGCGATCGCGCGATGCCCAAGTGGAGCCTGCGGCGGAGGTCGGGCCGCACACTCGGACTCCTGCTGCTGTTGGTCTTGAGCTTCCTAGTGCTCCGCAGGTGAGAGAGAGCCCCGCCCAGCACCTGCGGGACTCCTCTGGTCCCAGCCCAGCACCTCAGGTTCTGGACTGCCTCAAGCCTGGGAAACTGCGACTCTAATATCTTTTCTTAGAGCGCTCCAACAGCGCCGAGTCCCTTTGAGCCTCCAGTCACTCTTAACCTGCCTCTGGATAACACCAGGCAGACACTGCCCTGTCAGTCCCTAGGGGTCAGTGTGTTGAGTTTCACAGTGCTCCACACTTGGTGCTGGACTCTGCTGTTCGTACACACGTCCAGTCCAGTGGGAAGATCAGCGTAACTGGCCCTCACATCCCTCTTCAGAAACCCCCATCACTGCTTCATGTAGCCCTTCTGCTGTTCTCTGAATCCCCTACATTTCCTCCTAACTTGGAGTCTCTGTTCTGCAAAGCTAGTGTTCTGATGCCCACGGTTAAGGTGGATTTAGAGTCTAAAGGACGTTGTCCATGGGCCTCCCCCAGACTTGGCCCTGATTTATTTGCACCATGCTGCTGTTTATAAATGTCTCTCTACTTTCCTTCTTCACTTTTGTATGCCCCTCTTTTTTTTACTGCTGCGTGTGGCTGCTGATGGTGTTCATTGAAAGAGAAAAGATTTACCCACCTCCCATGAACAAATTTTCTGGTGATCCACTGCAGAAGTTTTCCAAAGCATATCTATTTATAGGAGTCTACAGTCCTGACAATCTTCCAGGTCGATGCCTTGCGCTTTACATATTCAAAATCTCCAGTGTTGCTGGGAAGCACAGCAGCAACATGGAATGTTTTGGCAGTAGACTTGAGGCGAAGGCCCAGGGAACTGGTGATGGCCACCACACCCAGTTTTGTCTTTGGTACCTTTTTTATTCCCTTTCCTCACTTACCTGAACTTTTTCTGGTTTAAATTTTTATTTTATTTTTGCTTTTTAGATTTCAGTGCTTTTTGCTACCATAAGAACACTTTTTGAAACTTCACTTTGACACCTTTTCAAGACATACACCTCTTTGTTTCCAAGAGGATGTCATTATATTGTTTAGGAGAGGAAAGTGGATCTTTTCTCATTCTGGAGCCCAGGAAACCCATAAGGCTTTTTATTTCCTTAGTTGTTCCAAACACTTTCCCCATCTTATGTATTCCAAGTGCATTTTATTTGAAGTCTGGCCATGGCTTCTGTCAAATGCTCATCTTTTCCCAGGTGCAAGGTTGATGTAACTCCACAACAATCATCAGGGCTGTGCCAGCAGACACTCTTGCATAGCGCAGGGAATCATGGAGCTGGAACTCCAGAGAAATGTTTGTTTGTTTGTTTGTTTGTTTTTTAAGTTTATTACTTCAGGTTACATCTCCATCACAGTGCCCTCTCTCCACCCCTTCCAGTCTTGCCCTCCTGTCCTCTACCCCCTAACCCTTCCATCCCACTCCTCTGGAGTAGAGTGTCCCTACATAACAGTCCCCCACCCCAGCTCAGCAGTCATATGAGGGTCAAGAGCCTTCTCATACACTGGGGGCCTACAAGGCAGCCCCACTAGGGCAAAGTGTCTCATTGGCAGGTAACAAAGTCTATGTTCCTATTCCCTTTGGTGCATTAGTTATAGTATAGTTATCCTGTACAATATGGCTAAAATCTGATTATAAGTAAATAGATGCCACGTGCATCCTTCTGAGTCTGGGTTAGCTCACTCAGGATGAGCTTCTCGAGTTCCATCCATTTGGCTGCAAATTGCATGATTTCATTGTTTCTGATGGCTGAGTAGTATACCATTGTGTAGAACCACAGTTTTTTTTTTTTTTTTTGTTCATTCATCAGTTGAGGGGCATCTAGGTTGTTTCCAGTTTCTAGCTATTACAAATAAGGCTGCTATGAACATAGAGGAGGAAATGTCCTTGTGGTTTGGTGAGGAATCATTTGGCTGTATACCCAGAAGTGGCATGGCTGAGTCTTGAGGTAAAGCTATTCCAAGTTTTCTAGGATATCGCCAGACTGATTTCCATAGTGGTTGCACAAGGTTGCACTTCCACCAGCAATGGAGGAGTGTTCTCCTTTTTCCACACCCTCGCTAGCATGTGCTGTCATTTGAGTTTTTGATCATATTTGCTTGTTTTTGATGGAAGTACACCTGTCCCTGGAAGTGTCCCAGACTGGTGACTGTGAGGGCAACTCTTGAAGGAATGAGCCTAGCCAGGCAACATTTTCAATAGTCTCCAGGAAAATGTGTAGGAAGGAGGCAGGGTGCTTGTCACCTGGCAGGGCACTGTGAAGAAGCATCCTGGCCTTCTCATAAGTCAGTAACTGGTTCCCCATGCAAGCAAGGTGGCCACCGCAAGAATCAGGCTGGGGCTGTGGAATAGGTCAGGAATAGCAGCAGAGTACCCATAGCTGTGACTCAAGCCTGGAGGCAGGTTGAAATGCTCAGTTGCTTCATGACCCCTTCTTTTCAGCAGGTAGGGAAAGCTAGAGAGGCTCTGACCTATGGCCTGAGCTATCTTTTGGTATTCCTATGTCTTTGGCATTATTTTGACTGTATCATCCCCATAGGTGCTTCCTGCCCAGTGCTTTCTGTCAAACTTGTGCTGGACACCAGTGACTATGAGTTACTTTAATAGCTGTGGAGCCAAAGGAAAACAAACTGGCTGTCTGTCTCTTCGTGGCTTACCCAAGCTTTGACTAGGTCATTAACTGAGTGGGTGGTGGGGGCCTCTCCCAGCTGCTGTTGGGTAATGTTGGTCACATAGCTACTAGGCTCACAGTGCTCTGGAGCCCAGCTCTCAGGACCAGCCCTTATCCTGGATCCCGGCAGCAAGTATTTGGAGGTTGCTGGGGGTAAGGTGTTTGGCTTAAAAACATTGCCTTTTTTCTCCCCACAGACTTTTCCTTGGGTTGATTCACAGTAAATTACGGTTGCGTGATTATATCCTATCTAAGAAATAGTAGGGCTAAAAAATGACTCTGGGGGAAGATTTCATTCAGTTTGTTTGTTTGTTTTTTTAATCCAAGAAATGCCTTTTCTTAAATGCTTTCTTTATATTTAGAAGTATAATTGTTAAACAATGAAGTGTACATAGTCAATCAATCAGTTTTGATATAGATAGTATGGGAAAATACCACTACAATTAAAAGTAGTGGAAATAGCTACCTTCTTTCTCCCTGATTTTCTCATTTTTTCTTTGTACTCCATGGTCACTCTTCCCTCCCCACTTCTTCCTCTGTAAGACCCAATAGCCACTGGTGTTTTTTTTTTTTTTTTTTTTTTTTTTTGTGCTCCGATATGTTATCTGAGGTGTGTACTCCCTTTGGGCTTGGCTTCTTTTCACTTATCTTGAGTGGTAGCCTGTGTCATCAGTGTGAGACGTGGCTTTGAGTTGGTTTCTCTCCTTTCTGTTTTGCCCTTTTACTAGGATGAACTCAAGAAAGTCCATTTGATAAGATCTAGACATGGCCTTTTTATGACCGTTTGCCTCAGTTCACTTCACTGAGCAATAATTCAGTCAGCTCTGCATATTTTAGGCCTAGATTTTATCTAGGAGGGAGAGAGGGAGGGAGGGGGGAGAGAACTAGAGTGCTTCATTTGGTTAGTCAACCTCCTGTTTCTAAATGATGCATTCTTTTCTTCACTCATTTACGTGTTGCTCACTGTCCCTGTCCCACCAGTATCTGGATTCTAGGCCCAGATGTCCTTCTTTCAAACTATTCCTTGCAAAAATTGGATACCTTAGCTATGGTGGTTGCATTTTAAAAAAATAACTTAAATCAACATGCTTTCCAAAGGCAATCTATGGACAAATTGTGTCTCTCTTCCTGAGCTTTTGTGAAATTACTGATTTTATGAGCTTTATGTACTTCAGGATTCCACTCTGTTTGAGGCCTGAGTCACAGATCCTGGAGTGTCCAACCTCTTTGGGTGCTATCCCTTTCATCTTTTAGTAGTAAAGTTTTTAGAATCTGGAAAGTGTCTGTGGGCAGACAGTCACCCGCCTCACAAAGGTGGTGAAGCAGAGCTGCCTGGGAACTGGCTCACAAGGCAGGGGAGGTAAGATGTCTGAATTCGTCTATGCTGGTAGGATGAGATTGGCACTGGGGCTTTTATGGAACTGTGGTAGCCAATCCCTGAAGGTGATCAAAGTTCTCTTAGAACTTTGGAATTTTGATGGGAGCAATCACTGCATAGCATTGGCATCAGGTATATCATAAGGGTGGGAAAAAATTCTTTCCACGTTGGGTTATATAAGTAGCAATGAAAACACACTCAACACCTCCAGCTGGGGCAAAGTACTTTTGGTGTGGGAGTGTTTTCTACTCTCCTTGTCTCACAGTTTGCTTAAATTTATTGCTCTGAATATTAAAGCTCATGATGGAAAAAAGAATTCCTCTTTTGTGGGACTGTTCCTGGGATGAAGGGGCAGGAGTGGTTTTCAAGGCTCATGGTAAGGAAGCAAACATTTTCAGACTGGTGTTTGTTTGCCTTCGAGAGACTCAGTTGATATTCATGGCCCCTTTGGTGACATTCAGCACAATACTGGGTGTTTACCATTTCAAGATAGAAATGTTTTTAAGTATTTAATTTGTGAGTAGGTAATAACATTTGGAGGATGAAGGGAGAATTAGTGAAAAGAAACTCCTATATCCTAGCTTCCCTTTCCTTCCCACCAGAGACAGTGATGAGAGACTCGTTTAGATGTAATGTATGCATACATGAAAAGTTGTTTCCTCACTGATCCATTAGATACATAATTTATTTAAGCATTCATTAATTGATGGACATTGATTGTTCTTAGTCTTTCAGCTACTGAAGAAAACAACTGAATGAGTATACAGTGGATAGATTTCTACAAGGAGAATTGCTGAACATAACAGATATTAATTTTAAATCTTGGTAGAATCTTCCAGAACAGCATATTTCATTTCTCTTGGCTCATGTAAAGGACATTTTGAGCTTAGCGCCCTAAGCTGAGGGAGAAGGTTCTTTTTAGTTTGCATGTAGGACAATACAGTTTCCTGAGGTTTTATATAAATATACCTTTGCGACATAATCCCAAGAAATACACTTTAAAACACTTAACCCTTGTAGGTGTGGCTTTTGTCAGGTGGTGAATTGTTGAAATTTGTTATTTCACTGTTGGGTCTCAAGGTATTGGTCTAATACCTGCTTCTTCATGTGTGTATTTTCTATAGCATTTAGAAAAATATTGACCTCTGAAGCACAATACTGACCTAGGGCCAAGAGGACAGACATCTGTAGCCTGGGAAACAGTCTAGTTTCTTTTCAAAGGGAAAAGTAGAGACACGAGGGTTGCAGTAGTGTTTCTGTAAAAAGCACATGCTGGCTTCTGGGTTTGAAATCTAGATCCTTGTGTGGGGTGTTTGATGACTCTTTCAGCAAAGTAAGAGTCCAAAGCATTGGGATTCAACTCAGGGGTGTGTATCCAATAAGCTGAGTCGTATAGATGCTGAGGAAGGAAATTTCTTTTTTTTTTAATTTTTTAAAATTTATTTTTGTTTCTTCAAGTTACATCTCAATCGCAGTCCCCTTCCTACTCCCCTCTCTGGTCCACCCTTTCCCCCCTTAACCCCCCCCATCCACTTCCTTTTTTTTTAAAGTTTAAGGTATACCTTCCCCCCCCCAGGAAAATAATTTTTTTTTTTTACAAACTTTCTTTGATTATATTAAAGTGCCCAAAGACCTAAATATACACACATAGAAATTTCCTTCCTTGAGAACCTCCAAACAAGCTCTCAAGGAAGGAAATTTCTATGTGTGTATATTTAGGTCTTCGGGCACTTTAATATACCCAATGTGTAAAATTGAGGTCTCTGGCCTGGCCACTGGGATGAATGAGGTAGTGGATATTCTCTTTGCTTCTCTGCTAGTATGATGCCCTGAACTGAATTCAGTTGCATCTCTCTTCAGCTCACAGTGCATCTGGAAATTGAGCCCATAGGCTCTCATATCAGACAACATATTATGTATATTACCATATACATAATATTATGTATATTACCATATACATATTATGGTATATATATTATGTATATAACCCTTGGGGTCAGCAAGTTCTGGGAATAGAGGGACTATTTTTCTAGACTGCTGCCATTGGTACCCAGCCTACTCCAGGGAACATGTCACCTGGGCTTTGCCTCTGATCGTCAAGTTCAGGTGCTCCTAGTGATGTCTATGTTGCATCCACTTGTGGGGATCTATGTCTGATCAGTCTGTGCTGAATAGAAGTTTGAAGGAGGTGACTGAGTCTTTAGTGAAGCTTCCTAGCCTCACTGAAAGCCCTGTACTGATCAGTGTTTGCAGGATTTACAGAGGACCCCCCGACATGGCGAGAGGCACTCCAAAATCATTCTGATTTGCATCTATCATTTGAGGAGCTTGTTCAAGGAGGTGGCAGAATCTGGTCTCCTTTTACCCCAGCACCCTACAAGTTGACAGTTTTTTGACTTTGAAAGTTGAAAGTCCATTCATAGCCCTACTCAGAGTGAAAGGTGGCAACCTGCTCCCACACAGCAACACAACTTACCACATCCAGGAACATACTCCTTGGTGGAGCCTGTCCTGTGCTCTTTGTCCTCATGATCTACCTCAATGATCAGTGGCAAAGTTACAGGAACTTCAGCCTTCATCCCACTCCTTCACAAGGTACAGCCTGAGGAGAAGCCCTCACAGGCTCTTCATGCTGTCTACTTTCCACTGTAGCCTGTTTCTATGTCTGTTGCTTTCCAGAGCTACAGTGAATGCTGTATTTTCATTTGCCACTAGAAGGATGAGCTGCATGAGGCCCCATTAGGAACACACACACACACACACACACACACACACACACACACACACA